>OY734947.1:1586549-2228258 GCA_963457585.1 Spergularia bocconei
TAACGGTAAAAACTGAACTTAATTATTGTCATACGAGGGACTTCTTAACATCTCTCTATTTTCATCGCCTCGCACTTAATCGTTACTTAGCGAAAAACTGTGATCCTCAAAGCATAATAAACAAGAGCCAACTTGAATAGTGAAATCATGCGTTCTGTGGTTATCATGCAATAATGCAATATATTATCAGCAAAAATAATGGTTAATGATAGTTTGAAATGGTCTCTGCAGTGGAAGTCTACGTTTGGTAGTTGGGCCTAGTTGATTGGGATAATTCATATTAAGCAAGTTGGTCTTGCTTTAAAACTAAATAATTGTCAGTAATCAAATTTTATTAGTGAATGTTTTGGAGTTGACTTATGCTATATGCTTCATTGTGTTATCTGTTATTTGGAGGGTCGTGTTCTCGATCATTCGTTTGTTGATGAAGGACATTATGTGTCGTTAATTTCATTATGTGTAAGAGCTAGGGCTGGTTCGGTATTATTTTTTATTTTTAGTTTTCACTTTTTTGAAAGCCATACATGAAAATTGATTTTCTGTTTCCAATAGTCATGAATTTCATTTTCGATCCGACTATTATAGAAGCAATTAGTCAATGTGATGTTGATTTTTATAACTTATTTAACTAAATATTGTGATACAAAGAAATTTAAAAACCGTAAAACGTCTGTGATATATACCGAACGAGCTGAGATCTTTGGAATAACAGTGTTTTTTTATGTCGTCAATTATTCGTTGTATCTGTGACCTATGTTTGGAATACTCCTTTGAATCTTGGATTAGTATGTTACGTTCTGATCTGCTATGTAATTCCCAGTTTTTTTTGTCTATTACCCATGGTTTTATATTTTGTTTTGGAAATCCAACAACTACGTACTCCGTATATGATTTGTCAAAATAAAACTTTCTTCTTTTATTAATAAATGACATACTCCGTATCAACTTATCAAGTATCCTGACAAAAATGATAATCAACAAAACGTACACCAATTCGGCATATTTAGTGCATTTTCAATCGTTCGTTATTAACCTCAAAGAAAAAGCTTTAACCAAACAAACTTGTTCATGAATGGTTCGCGCGGTCGTCTTTTGTATGTAGTTGTTATTAGTTGATTAGCTTTAGGTTAGTCTTATTCCGACTTACGAGTTTTAGTTGTTTATCGCTTACTTAAAATAAATTATGCCTAGTAGGCTTCTTTATCTTTATTTCTCTGCATGCGGCTTGTGCGTTTTGAGTATTGACTTGTGAAGTTATTTTTTCGGATAATGCACGTGGTACCCCTGTACTTTGGGGGTTTGCACACGGTACCCCTGTACTTCAATTTAGTGCACACGGTACCCCCGTACTTTTGAAAACTGCACACCATACCCTTTTTTTTTCTTCTTCTCTCATAACATCATTAGAGAATCTTTTAGTGCTTACTAGATGTAAGCCCGTGCGTTGCACGGGTCTCTTAATGATGATATCCAATTATGATGATAAAGTTGAACCGATAAATATTTGGCCTTTATTAGGAAATATTACTTGCATTTTATTTAACCCGTGTAGACAATTATTTTCATCATATGAACCTCATTTACAAACTTGGGAACTTATACTTTTAAATCAACATTTTTAATGTCACTGCAACTATACTTTTTTTCAAAAGCATTACCTTAAACATTGTTATTAAACCTTTTAAGAAAATTATTATCTAAAATATTCACATGTTACCGTTGTATCTCTATTTTAGCTGATTTTCACATTTTCAAGTTTATGTATAATATGCACCATAATGTTTGCCCTCGGACACATAAACGGGAAAAAAAAAAAATCAAACTGCATAATCTAAATATAAAATATCCGTTCGTCTTTAATTGTACAATTTTCGATTAGCACCCTCTAATAGATTATAACTAAATTAAAATTTTGTTCAAAAACACTATATATCTTAAATTAATACTTAGTAACATCCACACGGTACCCTTGTTATTTTATTTTTCTAATGGTTTCCACGTTTTCGTGTTTGTGTATATATTTGAGGTTTCAAGTTTATGATTATGTGTAATATATTTCATTTGCTCATGTTCACAACGTGGGATAATTTTTTAGTAGAAGAATTAGTACACGCGCCTGAGACTTAGTGGGGTGGAGCAGTCCAAATCAGCTTTGGTGATATCATGGCCAGAAATTTTATTTTTTTACGTGGTCATGATTTGACGATATGGGTCAATATTTGAGATTGTCCCTCATCTTCTAATAAGCAAGATTATAATATTTTGACACACCATACGCGGTTAGGTTATTTTTGTCCCGCATAGTTGTATCATATGTTAAGTATATATTTATACTAATTGATTGTTAGTATTTCTCTAAAGGGAAAAAAAACTCTTTGATTCCAATAAACCTGTTTTTAACAAAATTGTAGGTGAAACAAACTAAACGTAGGATACTCTATAAAGTACTATATAGGTCTATATAATACTCCTATACTCCTATACTCTCCTACTAATACTACTCATATTCATAGTATCTAAATCAAATACGCTTTATTTAAACTAAAATATAATAATGTGTCAATTTAAAAAAGGCATCTTATTAAAAAATTCTATTATGAGGTTACTTAAAAAATTTATTAGTATGGTGAATATGCATACAAAGGACAATGTTTAAACTTGCCAATCAATACTTTAGCAGCTTATTACAGCCAGCCGAGTATCAATGATCAGGCATGATGATTGTGAATTTTGATCTAGGACTTCAACTATTTATAGCAAACTGATTGTTTAACTTCGATTAAAATTAGGAATATGACATATCAGGATTAGGAAAATATATCAAAAACCTTGGCCGATAAATGCCTCATTTATTGATTGATATGGAGTTTCTAGAATGTTCCATATTATTTAATTATTTTTACTTACCATATAATGTACAATTCATATTTTATTGAGTTTCTAGAATGTTTCATTCTTATTTAATTATTATTTGCTTACCATATCATATACAATTTTTAATTAAATTATTTGTGACTTACCATATGTAAGATTCAAGTATATTTTTTTTTACAAAAGATATGGAAATATGGACATTCTAGAATGTTCCGTTCGTTGTGGGAGCACAAAAAAAGCCTCTTTTAATAATATATATAGATTTAAGCAACTATTTTACATCATTAACATACTAACTACATATTAAACATTAACTTATCCCTCTTAATACACATTAACCTACTTTGTAAGTTAGTACGTGGTGGTGGTGGGCAAGGAAGGGGAAGGGGAAAAGGGAGAGGAGAGAGAAAAATTAAGGGGTGAGGTTAATGTTTTTCTAATTATTATCATCATTTTATTTAATTTTTTTGGTAATAATTAACTTAAGTACAGTTAATTGTAGTCATGTCAACATTATTAAGCATAAACTAATGAGATTGGAGATAAAAAAGGGCATATTGTGCACTTCCTACAAGTACGAGGGTACCATGTGCACTAAGTTGAAGTATAGGGGTACCGTGTGCAAACCCCCAAAGTACAGGGGTACCGCGTGCATTTTCCGTATTCATTAAGCTATTATTGGTGTATGGAACCTTATAACTTATAAGACCAGCTGTATGTATGATTCAAGGGACTTGCCAATACTTGCAGTCTTGCTGGATCAGCAATTCAGCATTATCCTCTCTCTCAACGAAACCTTGTTATTTGCACGTTCCCGGCCCTGAGAGTTCGTTTCTGTGAGCATTCGAGGTGAGTCCATGCACAATTTCATTGTACTTTAATTTCGATGTTTTCGATCAATTCTAAATCTTATACTTAATTATACATTAAAAACAGTGTTTGAGGCAACAACTATGTACTATTCCGTAATTTTTTTTTGTTCCTGCTTTTTAAGCATCATTACTTTACTTCCTAGTTCGTAATTATTAGATATTTTCGGTAAATATATTTTTGTATTGTATTTGTTTTATTTGTTTCCGATATTCTCTCCTCTATTTCGGGCAATCAGTTGTGTATAGGTGTGAATGCCTTGTAACCCTAGGACTGTAACTTTGTATATATTGCAAGGAAGTTCTTCTTCACAAAACTTCGTGTGTGTGAGATGCCCATGATCTGATTCAATCCTATTATGGTATCAGACGTCAGGGGTAGTTTATGAGTGCTCTCGTTACCGACGAGGAATTGCAGCGTTTGTTATTTGAAGAGTTACTTTCGTGTATCAGCCCTCTTCTTCCGATGGGTGATAAGGCGGACAAAATCACACCCTACACTATCATGGGTGGCGACAATATGGGAGTCAAAATCTCACCGATTGATTTCCGCGGGGACAATTATTATGACTGGGCCAATGCTATGCGTATTTCTTTGATCGCAAAGAATAAACTCGGGTTTGTAGATGGGTCAATTTCTGAACCTGCTGCGGGTTCCGAAGATTTGGCGCGCTGGAAGCAGGTTCATGCATTGATCGTTTCCTGGATTTTCGCAACTATTGAGGAGAAGCTACGCAGTTTCGTCACTTATCGCGATAACGCCAAGGTATTGTGGGACGAACTCAAAACTCAATTTTCTGTTGGTAATGGGTCTCGTCTCTATCAAATTAAGTCGGATATTGTTTCTTGTCGTCAAAATTCTAGTGAGTCTATCATGAGTTTTTATGGGCGTATGAAGAAATTGTGGGATGAGTTTAATTCGGTGTTTCAATTTCCTGTTTGTACTTGTTCCGGATGTACTTGTGACATTGCTAGCAAGTTACGGAAAATTCGAGATGATGAATGTGTTTTTGAATTGTTGATGGGTGTCGATGCTTCATATTCCTCTGTTCGTTCCAATATTTTGGGCATGGAAAAACTGCTCTCTCCCCAACAGGTGTATTCCCAGCTTATTCTCAATGAAAGCGTGACTGCTACGGCTGCCAAAACAGAGACACCAGCGGCTGCCGTCGCATTTGCTGCTCAATCTTCGGCTGCTGGAGGCCGGGGAGGAGGTCGTGGTGGTTCTGGGGACAGGAGCAGTGGTGGTTTTGGTGACAGAGGCAGTGGTCGGCCTCCAATTGAATGTTTTCGGTGCGGGAAAACAGGGCATATTGCTCGTAACTGCTGGTCCGACAAGCTTCGGGGCGATGGTGGGGGCAACTATCACGGTGGTAAGGGTCGTGGAAGTGCAGCTGCGGGGTCTTCACAGTCTCGCGGTGGTGGTGGCAGCAGCCGAGCCGGTACAGGTGGTACCACGGCTTTTTCAGGGGCTGCTCGGGTGCCTGATGTGGGCTCGTCTTCGGGTCCTTCTCGTGGTGAGCTCAGTCACCTAACTGGCAGAGAATGGTCGGAGCTCTTATCACTTTGGAAGGATCATAAGCCTAATTCCGATCACCTCACTGGTAAGCATATTTTTAATTCGTGGATAATTGATACCGGTGCCTCGCACCATATGACGAGCAATCTCGATTGTTTGTCGAAAGTTGTTGCCATTGATCCGGTTCCGATTACACTTCCTAACGGAGATGTAGCTTCGGCTACCAAAGTCGGCGAAGTAGTGTTGGGTGCTCACCTGGTATTACGTGGAGTTTTATTTGCACCCACTTTGAATTGCAACCTTATTTCGGTTTCTAATGTAGTTGCCGATTCGAGTCTCACTTTGGAATTCACTAACAATTTGTGCATTTTTCAGGACCGTATCTCGAGGACGGTGATTGGACTGGGTGAAAAGCACGGTGGTTTATACTACTTAAGAGTTACAAAGCCGATACGCGCAAATAAAGTTGAAGTGGGTGAGTCCGCTGAACTGTGGCATCGTCGTTTGGGTCATCCTTCTTCCACCGTAGTTAGACAGTTTTCCTTTGTTTCTTCCACGAGTTGCGATTCTTTGCATAATCGACTTTGTGACATTTGTTTCCGAGCTAAACAGACTCGTTCAATTTTTCCAATTAGCAATTTTAAGGCTACGGCTCCTTTTGAACTTATTCACTGTGATGTTTGGGGTGCGTATTCCGTGACTACAAATAGTGGTGCTCGATTCTTTTTGACTATTGTTGATGATTTCTCTCGTAGTGTGTGGGTTTATTTGATGCGTGATAAAAGCCTTGTGTCTCGTAATATGCGTAATTTCTTTGCATTGGTGGAACGACAATTCAATACTCGTATTAAGCGTGTTCGTAGTGACAATGGTAGCGAGTTTAAGTGTTTATTTTCCTATTTCAATGAGATTGGTGTTGCCTACGATACTTCTATGGTTGATACTCCTCAACAAAATGCTAGGGTCGAACGTAAACATAAGCACATACTTAATGTTGCTCGTGCTCTTCTTTTTCAATCTGGCATGCCTATCGAGTTTTGGGGTGAGTGTGTGTCAACTGCTGCCCATCTTATTAATCGTACTCCTTGTAAGGTTTTGGGTTGGAAAACGCCGTATGAAATGTTATTTGGGCGCACTCCGGATTTTAGTCTTTTACGGGTATTTGGCTGTCTATGTTATGCAAAGACCATCAATCGTTCTAAAGATAAGTTTGCTAGTCGGAGTCGTAGGTGTGTCGTAGTGGGTTATCCTTACGGTAAAAAGGGGTGGTCTCTATATGACCTGGATAATGGGGATTTCTTTGCTAGTCGGGATGTCGTGTTTGATGAGACTGTTTTTCCTTTTCTTGAGCATGCTACTCCCAAATTGGATAATCCGGATTCCCCTTTTCATACCACTCTCAGTGAGCCTAGTTACGAACTTGGGTCTACAACTCCCGTAACCGCTGCTTTAGAGGATTCGCACCCAGGGGGGGACGAATCTAGGGGGGGCTGTTCAGGTGGGAATATGGGTCTGGAGGACAATAGTATTACGGGGTTAGATGCAGGAGATGGTTCTATTCCGAGCGGCGCCTCGGGATCAAGTGATGGCGTTGATTCAGCATCAGGGGGCTCGGGTTCAGGCGCAAGTTCGAATTCAGGGGGCATTTCGGACTCCATTTTGGGTGGGCCTCCGAGGTCCGACGGGGATTTTGGTTTGGACAGCTCAGCCACGGCAATTACACCACCAGAGGTAGCTTCGGGGGCCGATGTTTCTTCTGATTCGGGTACCAGGACGACAACTTCTGTGGAAAAGCCACTTGGTCGTGGTCATCGGGCCAAGTTTGAGAACGTTCGGTTGAAAGACTTTGTAACTCTTAAGGACAAGTGTAATCCACGCTCCGCTCTTTCCGTCACCTCCTCATGTACGCCCTATCCTATTGCACATTTTGTTAATTATAGTCGTTTTTCGGAGAACCACCGTTGTTTTCTTGCAGCCATTTCTGATGGTAGTGAGCCAGCTACCTTTCGTGAGGCTATGGGGGATTCTCGTTGGCAACAGGCTATGAGTGAGGAGATTTCGGCACTCGAGCGCAACAATACTTGGACCGTTGAGACTCTACCACCCGGTAAGAAGGCTATTGACTGTATGTGGGTTTTCCGTATCAAGTACAAATCTGATGGGTCCATTGAGCGTTATAAGGCGCGTTTGGTGATTAGGGGCGATCGCCAGGTTGAGGGTGTTGATTATACAGAGACTTTTGCTCCCACAGTGAAGATGGTCACGGTACGTACTCTATTGGCTGTGGCTGCGGTTCGGGGTTGGGAGCTTCATCAGATGGATGTCCATAATGCCTTTCTCCATGGTGATCTTTCTGAAGAAGTTTATATGCGTTTCCCACCTGGTTTTAAACATGCTGTTCCTGGTAAAGTTTGTCGACTGCGGAAGTCTCTTTATGGTCTCAAACAAGCTCCACGTTGCTGGTACGCCAAGCTTGCTTCCGCTCTTCTTCGGTATGGGTTCACTCAGTGTATTTCTGATCACTCATTGTTCTCTTTCACTCGTGATGGAGTCCGTTTGCATGTTCTCGTCTATGTGGATGATTTGGTAATTACAGGCGACGATCATCTGGCCATTGTTCGTTTCAAGACGTATTTGAGTGAGTGCTTTCATATGAAGGATTTAGGTGTTTTGAAGTATTTTCTTGGCATTGAAGTTGCTCGCAATCCTACCGGCATTTCTCTTTCGCAGCGTAAATACGTTTTGGATATTCTCAGTGAAACCGGTCTTCTTGGAGCTCGCCCGGTTGCTACACCTATTGAACCGAATCATCATCTTGCTACTGCGTCCGGGGAGGTATTGTCTGATCCTCTTCCTTATCGTCGGTTGGTGGGTCGTTTGGTTTATCTCGTTCATACTCGTCCGGAATTGTCGTACGTGGTGAATCTTCTCGCTCAATTTATGAAGGTTCCTCGTACGGATCATTGGGAAGCCGCACTTCGGGTGGTTCGATATTTGAAAGCTGATCCAGACCGCGGCATACTCTTGCGCTCAGATTCTTCTTTGGATCTTACTGCCTACTGTGATGCTGATTGGGCAAGTTGTCCACTGAGTCGTCGATCTCTCACTGCTTACATTGTGTTTCTTGGTCACTCTCCTGTCTCTTGGCGGTCCAAGAAACAACACACGGTCTCTCATTCTTCTGCTGAAGCCGAGTATCGTGCCATGTCTCACACTACTCGGGAGGTAAAGTGGTTACGACAAATCCTATCTACCTTGGGTGTCTCTATTACTCAGCCCGTCCAACTACATTGTGACAGCCAGGCCGCACCTCACATTGCTCGTAATCCTGTTTTTCATGAGCGGACCAAACACATTGAGGTTGATTGTCACTCCATTCGTGATGCTCTCCAAGAGGGCATCATCGCTCCTAGTTTCGTCCCCACTCAATCTCAGCTTGCAGATGTTCTCACTAAAGCCCTTAATAAGGGTCCGTTTGACACTTTGATTAGCAAGTTGGGCATGACTTCGTTACACGCTCCAACTTGAGGAGGGGTATTAGATATTTTCGGTAAATATATTTTTGTATTGTATTTGTTTTATTTGTTTCCGATATTCTCTCCTCTATTTCGGGCAATCAGTTGTGTATAGGTGTGAATGCCTTGTAACCCTAGGACTGTAACTTTGTATATATTGCAAGCCGCAATACGTGAATAGCAAGGAAGTTCTTCTTCACAAAACTTCGTGTGTGTGAGATGCCCATGATCTGATTCAATCCTATTAGTAATCTTTGTTTGAGCTACATTTGATCGTGTATTTAGTTTCTTCTTACTTTAAAAACATGAACCAATTAACCTTCAGAAATAGTGCGAATGATATATAGAAATGAGGTTATGTTGTTCCAGTGTTGATTTGAGTCATAAAGATCGGCAAACTTTTGATTAGAGAATTATTTTTAAGGGTAAGAGCAAAATTGAGGGAAAAGTCTGAATTGTATTATTACAAAGGTGGATATATATTTATGCAAGAGTAGAGTAGATCAGAGCTAGGGTTAATTAAGTTACTTGTACAAGCAACATATAAAGTTAAAATTATAAGGAGACCTAAGCCCCCTTTTATAGGATTGCATCTCTCTACTATGATGTGATCTGATCTGAATATGTGTAAAATTTAATTAATTTTTGACAATTATACCAGAAAGTATATTAGGTGATGTAAACGTGGCGCCCAAAAGTAAGTCTTTTCGGCTTATGCGGTATTTGATGTCATCTTTTAACCGAGATGTCGCCTAATGTTTTCTTTTACCAATTTGTCCTTCGCTGCTTTTTTTTTCTTCTCCCAAATATGGTAGTTCGAATGATTTGAGTCCGAGTTTGTATTTAGGATTTGGCAAATTATAAGGTACCCCGGGGGTACCTAGAGCTACGTACCCCCGGTTTACTGTTCACGCATGAACAGTAATGAGCGAAAATAATGAGTGAAAATTGGGAAATAATAAGTGAAAATTGAGAAATAATGATTGAAATTTGGGAAATAATGACTGAAAATGGGTTAATAATGAGTGAATATAATGACTATAAAGTGGTATAAAATGAGTGAAAATTGGGAAATAATGAATGAAAATTGAGAAATAATGAGCGAAAATTGGTTAACAATGACTGAAAATAAATAATGAGTCTAAAGTGGTATATAAGAATGAGTGAAAATTGAGATATAATGAGTGAAAATTAAACAATAATAATGACTGAAAATAAATAATTACTATAAAGTGGTACATAATGAGTGAAAATTGGAAATAATGAGAAAAAATAAATAATGACTATAAAGTTTTATATAATGAGTGAAATTTTGAAAATTAATGAGTTAAAATTGGGAATTAATGAGTGAAAATATATAATGACTACAAAATGGTATATAATGAGTCAAAATTGAAGTACCCCCGGGGTACCATTTACCGATTGTTAAGATTTAT
This sequence comes from Spergularia bocconei, assembly GCA_963457585.1. Classification (NCBI taxonomy): domain Eukaryota; kingdom Viridiplantae; phylum Streptophyta; class Magnoliopsida; order Caryophyllales; family Caryophyllaceae; genus Spergularia; species Spergularia bocconei. Next base: position 1,596,763 of record OY734947.1, read on the forward strand.
TGAGGTTGAGATCACTTGTCTTTCTCAAAAGCTGTCTCTTTTGCTGAGTTAAGTCATTCATTAGGAAGATAATAAGAGTCTATATGCAAACAAAGTAAAATGTGTCTACATGTAGTGTGTAATCAACTTAATTCAGTTGTTTTACCATGGTCCCGGAACAACTGTGAGCATGGTGGTCGGAACACATGGCGTGCTCCTAATGGTCAGAAAAAAAAAAAATTTATAATAAGTTTCTCCTTATCAGCTCCCCACTGTAGCCAACCACACCTACCCCTGTCGCGCCTCACCACCACCCGTCTACCTGCACCTATACAGAATCCGTCTCAACCATGTGGACCCCAAGCCGCTGACAACCACCCTATACCACTGCACGACCACCTCCACCACTTATCAGAGAAATGGATTCAATAAGAGAGGAATTATGGATATTGTGATTCTTGTCCATGGATCTTCGAACCGAACTTCCGGCGACCGCCTCCCGACGTCCTTTCTTTTATGCCGGCCGACACTAAACCATCGCCATCATGTTTTTTTTTTTTTATATGAGAATCAACATTAAAAAAAATGATTTCCCGATTAGAAATCATGAATTGTACCAGATTAGCCATTGATTTTATATATTGATTTCATGGATATTACCCATATAACTCATAGATATTACAATTTATCTTCATGGATCTTAATTAATTTCAATTATGAAACTAATAGAAATCAAAAAAAAAAAATTTGTGAAAGTATTTTAACTTTTTTTTTTATCTAAAAACTGAAAACAAATTATTAATTAAGATTTATTAGTTATTTAATTAAGATCCATACCGTATTATATTAAAATCCATAAGCGAGTTGACAATGGGCGTGGCGTTGGTGGTGGCATGGGTCACCGGAGATGCATTGGGTTTGGTGGTAGCCGGAGATGAGGAGACGAGTGGTCGCCGGAGATGGGAAGACGAGTGGTTGCCGGCGAAAAATGGACCATGGATCTTATCCATGACATACTTGGTTAAGATTCACGGAGAAGTGGGCGACGTTGGTGGCAACAACGGGCAGCGGTAGTGGTGGAAGATATGGTGGACTAGTAGGCGAGGAAGAGGAAGGGAGAATAGGAGAGAGAAAAAAACAATGAAGTAATACGTGAAGTAGAAAAGAAGGGGGTCGTTGTTTTGGTTATGAGGCTTTTTTATGTTCCGTCAGCCAATAGCAAAACGACACGTGGCTCGGTACTCCAGGTGGTCCGAGGACCATGATATTATTTAGGGTGGCGGTAAGTTTTATCGTCTAATTTAGGAATTCATGAGAGAAAAGGACAGTGGGATAATTAACGATTGTTGATTTTGGAAAGAAATCAATTTTAAAATTATTTCGATTTTGAGCCGGGCGGGGTTGTGCGTGCTGCGACTCATCGTAAGCGTACTAAGTATGATGCTCGGTGCGCTTATTTGGGTTATGACTTCCTCCCTTTCTCCTTCTCCTCTTTAGGAGAATTGGAGTCAGGTGTCGTTGCTTTGCTTCAGCGCATTCAGCGGTATTGCAGAACGCATGACATTGGTGCGCAGGCTGCGGCACATATTTTTACTCGTATTGGTTTCTCTATACCCAAGGGTGTGAGGGCCCAGATTGTTTCGCGGCTCCCAACCAATTTTTTGTAATTTATTATTTATGATTAATATATCAATAAGATGTCAATTGATAGATTGTTATATATTGAGTTTACTACTGATACGGTAAATATATTTTAAATTATGAATATTTATCCTTACACGTTTTTAGGGTGAGACATTCTCATCGTATGTGACCAATTAATAGTTTACTTTTCATATACTAACATTTACTTCTGAAATATATTGGTTTTGAGATGTGTGAGATGTCTCTTCGTATGAGACCATCTTGATTTGACTACACTTGATACATATTGACTGAATTGTAGGCAATTTTAATGTATCTACATGTAAACTTACAGCTGTTTGATCCCTTTTGGAGTTTTGGTAGTCCTGTACTGTGAAGCTATACATGGGCAACGTCGTTAAAGCACAGATCACACTCGGCGATGCGTGTGTCAATCGTTGCTGGGATTGCATTGGTGGACGATGGGTGTATGTGAGCGAACTTGAACCTAATCTTAAACGCTTACAAGACTCAATTGATGAATTAGTAGGTTTAAGGAATGATGTGACGTGGAGAATAAGCTTAGAAGAGAGGCGGGGAATGAAGCGTCTGGATCAAGTACAGAGGTGGCTTTCCAGGGTGGACATCAAAATTGAAAAAGTCAATATACTGCTGACAAATCGCGAGAAGGAACTAAAGAAACTGTGCATTGGAGATTGTTGCTCCAGAAACTATGTTTCTAGTTACAAGTATGGCAAAAAGGTGGTCAAAAGATGGAAGGAAGTGAATGATCTAAAAACAAAAGGAAATGATTTTAAGGAATTAGCCGCATTAGCGCTTCCGGAAACTAAGATTGAGATTCCATGTGGACCGACTGTGGGTTTGGCACAAACGTTAGATTGTGTATGTAGCTACCTGTTGAAAGAGGATGTTGGTATTGTGGGCATATATGGTGAGGGGGGCGTTGGCAAAAGTGAACTTTTGAGGCAGGTCAACAACAAGATTTGTAGTGAAACTAGTTGTTTTGATTTGGTAATATGGGTGGCTGTGTCAAAGCGTTTAAAGATTGGGAGCATCCAGAATCATATTGGGAACAAGATCGGATTTTCGGATGAGGGATGGAAGAGCAAAAGCATTTCTGATAAAGCTTTAGACATTCACAATGTGCTAAACAGAAAGAAGTTTGTATTATTACTGGATGATGTTTGGGAACTAGTTAACCTTGTAAAAATAGGGGTTCCTCTTCCAACGCCATGCGTGTCCAAGGTAGTATTTACGACGCAGTTGGAGTTAATATGTTTCCAAATGCGTGCTCACAAACGTGTCAAAGTGGAACCTTTAGGGCGGGATGATTCCTGGATTCTGTTTACCAATATAATGGGCGAAGATACTTTTAACGCTAATCCCGGTATTTGCAATCTTGCAAGGGACCGTGTTAACGAATGTGGTGGTGTAGCTCAGGACATTGTCAAACTGGCTCACACCATGGCTTGCAAGAGGACAATTGAAGATTGGCATAATGCGGGAACAAGCAATTCACAAGGTATGTATGTGGATTGTTTTATTATTTTGTCGTTTTCGGACTGTGCATTCAATCAAATTGTAAAAGCTATTAGTACTCTAAAATTTATTTCATTTTGTCTAAGGAAACTCCGGAAGACATGAGACTGGTGGTGTACTTCATTTTCTATACCTATTGGTAGCTAGACAGCTTGTTTATTGCAGGGCCGTTCCTCATATTTTAGAGGCCCTAGGGCGAAACAGAATATGTTGGCCCCTAGATGTATTCATACGGCAAAAATTTATACATCTCGAATTCGTATTCCGCTCCTTCCCAAATGACCTTTACTCATTAGATAATCGGTGGCCTTTTATCAAGAAATCTCTAGCTCATTCGAGACTTGGTTTTTCCCTTAAAACAGAAAAACTAGCAAAAATGCGTAATGTAGGATTTTTATTTTCTGTCGTTTTGGATTTAGTATCTGAAATTGTTGGGTATTGCTGTCCTCGTTGTTTTGCAAAGATGAAATAGTAGAAAGCAGGCCAGCCAATGATCAAGAAGAAGACGAAGATGATGAAGAAGCAGCAGTATTTGGGAGTCCCATCACTGACAGGACTTTAATAGGGCAGTTAACAGTAAGAGAAAGAGCAGCGAGAGCAATAAACTGCAGGGAGAATGAAGGTCGGGACAGTGAGGTTCGTGAATATGCGAGAAGCCTGAAGAGGAAATATGGTGGAGCCGCCACAATCTGTCTCTTATACAATGCGACTGGGAATACTGTCAAATTCTCCTCGCACATCGACTGGAACGGCTACCTCAGACAAGGGCTATATCCTATGAAGATTGACAATGGGCAGTGGGGTGTGTTCGTTCACATGAACGGCGACTCCATGTCTGACGGTCGTGGTCGTTCAAGAGGAGCAATTGTTTATAGTGGACAAAATGGATATGCAAGAGAATGTGACTGGATGCTTACTTGGGACAATCCATCAACTGGTGATCCGGGAACCACTAAGGTAATAGAACTTCTCATGATGTGCATAAAGAATCTAACATAGGAAATGTGTGTGTAGTCTTCTCTGGCAAGCTAGATACTCTGTAACTTGAATAACGGCTCTGATTGTACTTTGGTTTTAGGTTTTTACAGAAGTTCTGCCTAAGGACTGGTTCCCCAAGACGTGGCCTCTCATCAAAGACTTATTGGCTGGCTCTCGCAGGGAATGTGTTCATAACTGGATCGAGGGTAAAGCTGTTTCTAAAATTGCCGTAGTAGACGACAATGATGGACCATTTTTCAGAGCAACAATGACTTTGGATTTCAGTTAACACAGTTCAAGTCCTTTCCCTTTTCTCCTACATGACAGTGTTGTTATGTTTTCTTTAAGCCTTTTGAATCGTAAATTATCTATAGAGCGAAAATGTTGTCGAAAATCAAGCCATATAATGATTGTTATGATGGATGCTAGGAGCACCCTCACTCAAGATTGTTCACTAAGGGCTCAAAGAAAAAAAAAAAAGATTGTTCACGAATCACGGAGACCAACTCAGAGTAGAGTTATGGCAAGTGAAAAATGGCAGTAGCCCGCATTCATTTTCGTACCATTTTGACCCTATATGGTCCATGTAATATGACCAATGGTCCAATGCCTAGTGTATGGCATGTATTTTTGAGTGGGGTTTTTGTTGTGCGGAAGCGTCGATCAAGAACGAAAAAGACAAACAAACAACAATAAACACACACAAGATTTAAGTGGTTCACTATCGGTGTGATAGCTACGTCCACTGGGCAAGGGAAATCGTTCTACTATGTTTGGAGATTTTACAGATTACAAGATGATAGTCTAGGTTTTGCTAGAACTGCTCTCAAGAAAACCCCTTTGTGTTTGCTCTCTAATCTCCCTTAATTCTTTGGTTAGGTTAGAGTAGGAGTTTATATATTAAGCCTACTAAATAACCCAAGAGAAAAGAATAAGGAAACAATTGGAAAAAACAACCCGAAAGACGTAACTAGGAAAACGCGTGCGACAAGGCAACGCCCAGATCGGCGGACCGCCGACCATTCGCCGCGGACCGCGCAGCCCATCCGCGGACCACCCGCGGACCGCGGGTTTGCCTCTGTACGAAAATGCTCGCGGCCGCATTAGCTTTCCCGCGAGCCGCCCAAATCTACCCGCGAGCCGCGCCTTTTCCTACGTCCTTCTTCTTCTTGCTACGAATCTAACTCCAACACATAGCTCCAATGCGACCATACAAGTCACATTTCAACAATCTCCACCTTGACTTAGAGCGTCGCAATTTAGCCAACGACCTCCAATCAAACTCTTGCCACTCCCGTTCTAGTTATTGTGCACACAACTAGAACAAACTAGATTCAACACGAATCCGATCCTATCCACTATACCCTGGACTGGGTTCTCTGTCCACTATACCCTGGACTGGGTTCTCTATCCATTAACCCCGGACAAAGGTCGCTCAAAGCTCCACCTTGAGCTAACAACCCCGAAGGGCCTAGACGTAACTGTCTATGTTTAGCATGTCCAAGCAATGTTTGAACTTGCTAAACGGAACCGGCTTAGTAAAGAAATCCGCAGGATTGTCAGCTGTTCCCACCTTCTTCACCTCTATCCTCTTCTCACTACGCAAGAAATGATATCTGACGTCGATATGCTTGGTTCTATCATGATGCACCTGATCTTTAGCTAAACAAATAGCACTCATGCTATCACAAAACACCGTAGCTTTATCATGTTGTAGACCAAGCAAACTCACAAGCCCTCTCAACCAAATACCCTCCTTAGCAGCTGCAGTTAAAGCCATATACTCCGCCTCTGTGGTTGACAAAGTCACAGATGATTGAAGTGTAGACTTCCAACTCACAACAGAACCACCAAGTGTAAACACATATCCGGTCACGGACCTTCTACTATCCACATCTGCAGCATAATCGGAATCTGAATATCCCGCAACCAAGCAATCTGTATCATTTCCGTAGATAAGACCAATATCCGCCGTTCCCCTCAAATAGCGAAAGATCCTCTTTACCGCTATCCAGTGTTCCTTACCAGGTTGAGCCATAAACCTGCTAACAACACTTACAGCATGTGCAATATCCGGCCGAGTGCACACCATAGCATACATTAAACTACCAACAGCACTGGCATATGGGACAGTTGACATATAAGACTTCTCAGCTTCAGACTGAGGTGCAGAAGAAACAGAAAGCTTACCAACAGCAGATGGAGTATCTAGGGGCTTAGCTTGAGCCATCCCAAAACGGCCAAGTATCTTTTCTATGTAGCTTTTCTGAGACAAGAAAAGCTTCTTCTTAGATCGATCCCTATATATCTCCATGCCAAGAATCTTCTTTGCAGCTCCCAAATCCTTCATATCGAACTCTGAACTGAGCATAGTCTTCAACTTGTCAACATCAGATTTACGCTTTGCGGCCACTAGCATGTCGTCCACATACAACAGTAAGTAGATCATGGAACCATCAGCAAGCTTGTTATGATAAACACAACAATCATACGGATTCCTTTCATAACCTTGCCCAACCATAAAAGTGTCAAATCTCTTGTACCATTGTCTAGGAGATTGCTTAAGTCCATACAAGGACTTCTTCAACTTGCAAGCATGATGCTCTTTCCCCGGAATCTCGAACCCCTCTGGCTGCTTCATCAAGATATCCTCCTCCAACTCTTCATGCAAGAAAGCTGTTTTGACATCTAGTTGCTCCAATTCAAGATCAAAATGTGCAACTATTGCAAGCAACACACGAATAGAAGTATGTCTAACAACTGGAGAGAAAATCTCTACATAATCAACACCTTCTACTTGACTGAACCCCTTAGCAACTAACCTTGCCTTGTATCTGATAGGCTCACCTTCCGAAGTTCCCTCTTTCCTCTTGAACACCCATTTACAACCAATCAGCTTTCTCCCCTTTGGTGCCGGTACAAGCTCCCAAGTCCCATTTTTGTGAAGTGACTCCATCTCTTCACCCATAGCAGCAAGCCATTGCACAGACTCACCACAAGTAATTGCTTCCCTGTAAGATATAGGCTCTAGTGACTCAATCCCATCAGCTACCTGTAATGCATAACCTATCATATCTTCAGCATAGCAACTCTGACCACGAACTTTGCGGCCCTCCATCTCCTCAATGAGCCGGTTAGTCTTCTTTGATACACGTTTAGGCATCTCAGGAGGCTGAACTGGTTCATTAGAAGCTTCCTCTGACTCTTCAACTACATCTGTAGTAGTCACAGGACTACTAGTCGGTACCTCTGCAGCATCTTCTTCGATCACCACCCGTGGAAACATGGAAATTGCGGTGGAATCCACCTCAAACTCCACCTCACTCGCGGCACCCTCATTCCGGCCATTAGAACCTGTAGAAAGATCACGAGAAAAGAACATAGAATTTTCATCAAAGGTTACATCCCTGCTCATAATAACACGGCCCTCTGATGGAGACCAAATCCTAAATCCCTTCACTCCCTCTCCATAACCCATGAAGCATCCCTTTCTAGCTCTTGGATCCAGTTTACTGTCCCGAACATGGTAGTAAACTACACATCCAAAGACCCTCAAACCTGAATAATCTGGTACAATACCGCTCCATAACTCATAAGGAATCTTCCCCTTCACTCCCCCATGAGGACCACGGTTGATCAAGTAACAAGCTGTTTTCACAGCTTCAGGCCAGTACCTCCTAGCAACACTTGCATTAGAGAGCATGCATCTAACTCTCTCAAGCAATGTTAAGTTCAAACGTTCTGCAACACCGTTCTGCTGCGGTGTCCCCCGTATGGTACGATGCCTGCCAATACCCTCATTCTTACAGAACTCAGTGAACTCATTTTCACAAAACTCCAAGCCGTTATCAGTGCGTAGCTTCTTGATCTTCTTGTCTTTCTGATTTTCCACCAAAGCCTTCCATTGCACAAAGACCTTGAAAGCCTCATTCTTGTGCTTCAATAACACAATCCACGTGTACCTGGAGTAATCATCAACAAATGAAACAAAATAGTTAATACCTCCAAGCCCCTCAACACGCGAAGGCCCCCAGCAATCTGAATGGATATAATCAAGAACCGCCCTTGTTATGTGAACACCCTTGCTAAATTTCTTCCTGTGCTGTTTCCCGAACACACAATGCTCACAAAACTCAAGGTTTTTCACCTTGACTCCGCCAAGAAGATCTCTCTTAGACAACAGCTGCATCCCTCTTTCACCCATATGACCAAGACGCATATGCCACATCTTTGTCATATCTCTGTGAGAAACGGACGCACAATCTGCAGAACCAGTCAGTGTCTCACCCTGCAAGATATACAAGGTGTCTCTCTTGATACCGCGAAGTATCAACTCCGAACCCTTCCATATAGACATCTCCCCTTTCGAACCTGAAAACTTGAAACCCTTATCATCCAAGACTCCAAGAGACAACAAGTTTTTCCCAAGGCCTGGAACATGTCTAACATTATACAAGGTGCGTACCTTTCCCTCAGCCGTCCTAATCCTCACTGATCCTATACCAACCACCCTACAAGTAGCATTGTTGCCAACAACAACATATCCACCACTAGATGATTCATAAGTATTGAACCAACTCCTATGACGACACATGTGATAGGAACAACCTGAATCAAGAACCCAACGATCCAAAGGACGTGCTTCAACCACTGCAAGTGCATAGTCCCCCTCAGAATCATAGCCCTTATTCTTCCCTTGTACAACTACCGCAGCATTACTATTACCCTTAGTCTTGTTAGGGCAATTATACATCTTATGTCCGGGTTGCTTACATCTATAACAAACCAAGTTAGGTGAATCAGTAGAATTACTAGCCTTAGGTTTTCTATTCCCTGACCCCTTCTTTGACTTCACTATCAAACCTGTTCCTGGAGTGCTATCAGCGTCAGCATTAACTTTCTGACGCAATTGCCTAGAGTGAAGTGCTGACTTCACCTCCTCTAAGGTCACAGTCTCTCTTCCCACAACAAAAGTCTCGACAAAATTTTCATAAGACTCAGGCAAAGAGACAAGCAGTAAAAGCGCAGCATCCTCATCTTCCACAGTAACATCTATATTACGCAGTTCTAATAATACAGTGTTAAACTTCTCTAGATGATCACTTAGGGACGTACCTCCTTGCATCTTTAATGCGAATAACCGTTTTTTCAATAGCAATTTGTTAGTGAGCGACTTTGTCATGTACAACTTCTCTAACTTTTGCCACAGCCCTACTGCAGTTGTTTCGCCAACTACCTCCGTAATGACGTCATCTGCTAGACTCAAGATGATGGTGGAATGAGCCCTTTCCTCCATCAACTCCTCGGCCTCCGTCGGTGTCCCTGGCGCCGCGTCTCCCTCTTTCTTCTTCAATTTTGAAGAAAGTGGCTTCCAAATACCTTGTTGCTTCAACAAGGCCCTCATCTTAATCTGCCATAGCGCAAACGAATTCTTCCCTGTATACTTGTCAATCTTCGTTGTCGTAGTCTCACCCATCGTTCCCCCCTCTGGATCCCCGGCAACCAAGCTCTGGTGCCAATTGTTGTGCGGAAGCGTCGATCAAGAACGAAAAAGACAAACAAACAACAATAAACACACACAAGATTTAAGTGGTTCACTATCGGTGTGATAGCTACGTCCACTGGGCAAGGGAAATCGTTCTACTATGTTTGGAGATTTTACAGATTACAAGATGATAGTCTAGGTTTTGCTAGAACTGCTCTCAAGAAAACCCCTTTGTGTTTGCTCTCTAATCTCCCTTAATTCTTTGGTTAGGTTAGAGTAGGAGTTTATATATTAAACCTACTAAATAACCCAAGAGAAAAGAATAAGGAAACAATTGGAAAAAACAACCCGAAAGACGTAACTAGGAAAACGCGTGCGACAAGGCAACGCCCAGATCGGCGGACCGCCGACCATTCGCCGCGGACCGCGCAGCCCATCCGCGGACCACCCGCGGACCGCGGGTTTGCCTCTGTACGAAAACGCTCGCGGCCGCATTAGCTTTCCCGCGAGCCGCCCAAATCTACCCGCGAGCCGCGCCTTTTCCTACGTCCTTCTTCGTCTTGCTACGAATCTAACTCCAACACATAGCTCCAATGCGACCATACAAGTCACATTTCAACAGTTTTGTTTATAAATGTGCAAGTTATATGTCTTCCCTATATTCATGATTACATTATGCATTCAGTATGAGCTCATCAATGTCAACATGGCTAAAGGTGAACACAAGAGCCCCGATTTCCTCAAAATCCAGGTTTGCCCTTCACCTACTTGTGCATCACTATGCATTATGAAATAGCTGTCGTCGATGCAAATCTCGACACAATTTTTAAATTATTATGGGTCACTCAAAATCTCTCTATGCTTTCAACATATGGGTGAGACTGCGTCACTGCGTATGCCTGACACCCTACCTTATCTCGTCACAGGCAATACTGTGGTAATATAATATTGTTATTATATTGCTGTTTGTGAGAAAAATTGTCAAGTAGTCAAATGCTGTTATACTAACTATAAAAAAAAAAAAAAAAAACTATAGTGAATTGGCGACTCTTGTTATCAGCCCTTTGGTCAGATACCAGCTTTCCAAGATGACAGCATTTCCCTCTTTGGTATGCCTTTCATTTGGTTAATGCTTAAGTACACACTTCTATTTATAATTATATCACTGTTATTTATAGGAAAAAATTGCGAGTAAGGTCCTGTTTGGTAAGACTTAATATAAGTAGTATTCAAATCAGTTCAAAACCATTCAATCAGATCAAATCAGATTAGAGTCATTCACATCAGATCAGAAATGTTAATATAACTATCAATGTATTTGGTCCATAATTGATACCGATTCGTTACAATTCAGTCAAATTTTCAACAAATTCAGATCAGATTAGATTAGTTCAGAGTCATTCAAATTAGATCAGAGTCATTCAAATCAAATCGATCAGTTCAAAAAGATGCAGTCATATCAAGAAGGGCATAACCACCTTTTATGTGTGCCGGTTTTACCTTAAGTTGAATTATGATTGATCAATTACATCCTTAATTAAGTCCTCTTTGTTTGCAAATTTTTGTTTACTATGAATTGTTGTATTATGTCAAATGGAGATTACTATGAAGTGTAAGTTAGGTTCTACACCCTGCCTTTTAGAGACATGGTACAAATGTACAATCTATGCATTACACTAAGAATTGTTTATCTGGGCTGCGTTAACTTTCAGATTTTGGCTAAACTGAACAGTATCTATGATCAGTTAGAATGTTTCACCTCGATGGTTTTAATAATGCGATACCCGATTTGTTAGAAGGGTTCTTGTATCTACTATCTAGCTCTGCAAGTATCCCTCTTCGGCCCTCGGTACTTATCTTCTATGTTAGTTGTTCCAGCTGCAATTTATATTAAGTTGCAATGTTGCATCAGTACATCACATCTGTCTTTGTCGTTGTTCTCATATGACCGTTTTACCAAATGACGAGTTATGTTAGCCAGGCCAGATGGCCCAGACCTAAATCATTTTGTGACCAATGTTGTTCATTTTAAGTAATGTCAGACACAACTTACCAATTAGCTTGTCTTCATTAGCTAACAAAAACCTTAGAAAGTGAAGTACTGTACCCCAATTTACATTTTCTCGAAACTTTCTTGATTTTCTGCAGTATGTTGAAGTATGATGCAGTGTGATGCTTGTATTTATGTGGTTCAGAGCTATAAATTAGAATGGTAATTGTTGAATTCTGGAAACGACTCCTGCTAAATATCATTATTTTGAGACCTTCCGTCTTCATACCAAGCTCGTTCGTGTTTCTGCCTAAGGCCTAAATAAGTTGTTACAAGTCAGGACTTACTAATCAAATCTTACAAGAACAGAAAAACCTGATGTGGCAAATTGGACTCTTTTTTTTTTAGGGGGCTGGCAAACTGGACTTTTAGCATATGTAATCGCTAATTGCAGTCAGCCACAACTTCAGTAACACTATATGTTGCTTAATGTTTACGGAGCATCAACATAGAGTGCAACAAGCTAAGTAGAATCACATATTACCAACAAATCCACAATCAAATAACTCGACCAATCCATCCATTTGTGACATCCTATTAGAATTGTTTAGAATAGTATTTTGTGCAAATCATTTCTGCCTTTCATTAAATGTGTGTTGGCACTTATATACCAAACACAAGAGTTGAAATGGGCTCAGCCCATAGAGTATAGCGCTAATACCCCCCCTCAAGTGGGAGCGGTCAAGTCAGACACGCCCAACTTGCCAAGTAAATACAAAAATTGAGTAGAACCCAAGGCTTTAGTAAGAATATCAGCTCGTTGTTCAGTGGTAGAGACATGTGAAGTTGTAATCAGACCCGTAGTAATGGCATCACGAACAAAATGACAATCGACTTCGATGTGCTTCGTTCGCTCATGGAACACAGGATTCTGGGCAATATGGAGAGCGGATTAGCTATCACAGTAGAGAGCAGCGGGGCTATGGTGAGAGACACCCAAACTCTGAAGTAAACCCCTCAGCCATTTTATTTCACATGTGACAGCAGCCATCGAACGATATTCCGCCTCAGCTGAGGAGCGCGAGACGGTAGGTTGCTTCTTGGTTTTCCATGATACCAAAGAGCCACCTAAGAACACAAACCAACCTGTGAGCGAACGACGCGAGATCGGGCACGCAGCCCAATCAGAATCACACCATCCACTAAGTCGGAGATCACTAGCAGAACTAAGGTACACTCCTTGGCCGAGGGTGCCCTTAACGTAGCGCACAACACGCAAGGCAGCCTCCATATGAACTTGCTGGGGTGTCTGCATGAACTGTGAGAGAATATGTATGGCATAAGTAAGATCGGGTCGTGTGACACCAAGGTAAACAAGGCGTCCAATAAGCCGCCGGTAGGGAGTAGGATCCGGCAAATTTGGTCCTGCAGTCCGAGCCAAATTATGGTTCGGCTCAATCGGAGTAGGAGCAGGTTTCGAACTCAGTAGGCCTACATCATCAATGATATCAAGAGCATATTTTCGCTGACAAACGAAGATGCCCGATGAATTACGCGCCACCTCAAGTCCCAAGAAATATTTCAGTTTCCCAAGATCTTTCATATGAAAGCATGAGTTAAGATAAGCTTTGAAAACAGTTAACGCAGCGGAATCGTTACCAGAGATAATAAGATCATCCACATAGACCAGGACATTGAGTTGTACAGTACCGGTAGAATAGCTGAACAGTGAGTAATCAGAGTACGATTGAATAAAACCATACTGTATGAGAGCACTAGTAAGTTTGGCGAACCAACAACGGGGAGCTTGCTTGAGTCCATAGAGAGACTTGCGCAAGCGACACACAAGGGTAGGATCGTCAGATGGGAACCCGGGAGGCAGTTTCATGTATACTTCTTCTTCCAGATCCCCATGAAGAAAAGCATTATGCACATCCATTTGATGTAGTTCCCCACCCTTAGCAGCAGCAACGGCAAGAAATGTTCGTACCGTGGTCATTTTGGCAACCGGTGCAAACGTTTCTTCATAGTCAATGCCTTCAGTTTGATGATTACCGAAGACCACCAAACGAGCTTTCAATCGCTCAACAGTAGAATCAGACTTGTACTTAATTTTATAAAGCCATTGACTGCCCAAGGCCTTTTTACCAGGCGGTAAGGGCTCCATTGTCCAAGTCCCATTGTTCTCAAGGGCTTGCATTTCGGCAGTCATAGCTTGACGCCGGCCCGGGTCAGCCATGGCCTCCTTAAAAGAACGGGGCTCGTGACCTGTGATAAGTGCCGCAACAACAATACGATGTGGCACAGACAAACGATTGCAGTTCAAGTAGTTAGAAATCGGATAGGGAGTACCTGAGGATGGTGATGAGTGAGGAGGGGTGACAGACGGAGACGGACTATATGCTTGCACATGTGTAATCTGAGCCCCAAGATCTCTCAGCTTATCATCCAAATAACCCCCATACCGAACATTAGGAAGCTTCACCCTGTGCCCGCGTCCTAGAGCAGCCTCCGGTGATGTTTCGGACTGAATGTCCATAGTAGGGGACGTACCAGCCATGGGTGATGTAGGCAGCACCATCAAAGGAGGTGACAATGAAAGTTGACTTGTCACAGGGGAGGATGGTGATTGTGGTGGAGTAGCATCAGGCGTTGACAGGTTGATTGTAGGCCCAGCAGGGTTAGTAGTTGGCTGTGGAGGTTCCGACGTATCCAAGTGGTACTCCACCACCGTATCATCGTCAACAAGGAAATCAGCCCCCCCTTGGTCAGAAGGCGTCTCTGACCTATCAGGATAAAAATTTGCAGCCTCATGATCAAGGTAAGGAAATATGTGCTCATAAAATGTGACATCCCGCGAGACAAAGAAAACACGGGTATCCAAATCATACAGATTACAGCCTTTTTGACCCATGTAGCCAACAAGTATACACTTGCGACTACGACTAGCAAATTTATCTCCCCTAGATTTCTCATTATGCGCATAACAGAGACACCCAAAAACGCGAAGTTCGGTAAAAGTAGGAGCTTTACCAAATAAGATCTCATATGGAGTTTTGTTACCAAGTAATTTTGACGGTGTTCGATTAATAACATGAGCGGCAGCAAGAGCGCACTCCCCCCAAAAATAGAGGGGTAACCCCCCATGAAACCGTAGAGCTCGTGCAACATTTAAGATGTGTCGGTGTTTCCGTTCAACCCGAGCATTTTGTTGAGGAGTACCCACACAGGAGGAGTGAAATAGAATGCCATGATCACGAAAATAGGGGAATAAGCACTTAAGCTCTGTCCCGTTATCACTGCGAACAAATTTAATTGTTTGAGAGAACTGTCTATCAACCATTGCAACAAAATTCAAGAAGTTGCGTAACACAGTCTTCTTATCAGTCAACAAAAAAATCCAAACAGCGCGGGAATAATCATCAACAATTGTAAAAAAATATCGAGAACCATTGGAAGATGGTACGGGGTAAGCTCCCCACAAATCACAGTGTATCAACTCAAATATCCGAGATGCACGGCTAGTGCTCAAAGGAAATTTAGACCTAGTATGTTTGGCACGATGACATATATCACATGCTTTATTTAACGTACTACGAGTGCGAGTGAGAAAAGGAAGTAACTTCACTACGGTCTCTGCAGGATGCCCCAAACGACGATGCCAAAGCTCCAAGGTAGTCACAGAAGGAGTAGCCGTAGTCAGAGCTTGAACCCGAATGTCATCCTGGAGATAGTATAGTCCGTCCCGACGTTCACCCGTCCCAATCACCGTCCTCGTCCGTTGGTCCTGTATAATACAAGTAGTGGAATTAGTGATTACGTCACAATTGAGCGCATCACTCAATTGTGAAATAGATATCAAATTACAAGCCAAGTCAGGGACCAATAACACATTTTCAAGAAGAATGGTCGAGGACAGAGGCGCACGACCCTGTTTTGTAGCGAGTACAACACGGCCATCAGGTAGGCCAACCGAGCAAGGAGTAATCGGAGATACATCACGTAAAAAAGCTGGATTGCCCGTAACATGATTTGAGCATCCTGTATCTAACATCCACTTACCATAATAACTGGACGAAGAAGACGGAGTAGATCCGAACATAGTAGCCATATGACGCCATTGTTCGACAGTATAGGTGGGAGCAACCGTGGTGGTACTAGAGGGTGCAACCTGAGTAGTTGTAGTGGTGTTATGTGCCCGAACAGGTGCACGTCCACGTCCAGTAGCTGCAGAAGTAGATGCGGCAGCTGTACGAGGCTTGACAGAGGACGAGACAGCCTTGCGGGGGCCCTTCCATGGACCATATTTCTCGACATACCAGTCACCAACCCCATGAATTTCAAAGCAGGTAGATTCATCATGCCCCGGAGTCCCACATTCCGGACACAAGTCCGATTTCTTTCGAGAACGATCAACAGATTTAGTCCGGTGATCTTCACTACGGGGCTGCACAACCCGTGTCGCAAAGCTGGCGACATTCACAGGCGTGACAACGTCTTTTGCAGCATCAATCGCGCGAGTCTGTTCGTCTTGCGTGGCTAATTGATATGCCCTGTTCAAAGTGGGCACAGTCTCAAGTGAAATTAAATTGGATCGCAAAGGTCCATAGTGATCCTTATATAATCCAAACAGAAATTGATGCAAGCGATCCTGATCTCGGCGAGCCGAGTGCTGAGGACCAACATCACAATCACATTTTCCACATTTACAAGAAATAAGTGGCTCATGTCTGCCTAATTCATCCCATAAGACATTGAGTTTACCAAAGTACACAGAAATAGGGGTAATAGCATCTTGCGTGCAATCATGAAGGGCTGCCTTAAGGTGGTGAATACGGGGACCATTGGTAACACTAAATCGCTCCTTGAGATCATCCCACAGTTTCTTTGCATTATCATAATCAGATAGGAGTTCAAGGACCTTACCAGTAATGGTGTTTGTAATCCATGAAACGAGTAAGGCGTGAACCGTGACCCAATCATCTTGAGTGGCCGGAGGCACCAGAGAGGTGATTCGCCCATCCAAAAAACCAAATTTGCGGCGCGCGTTCAGAGCAAGACGAATACCATTCGCCCACTGATCATAGTTGTCCAATCGAAGGCGAAGAGGAGTGATAAAATCACCGGGTCGATCTTGGGACCCGACATAGAAAGGGTGGGTATGATTCATAGGTGCCGGAGGGGGTGGCGGCGGTTTGGTGGTGGCGTCGTCGTCACCAGCCATCGGAGTTTAGGGTAGGTTTAGGTTAGGTATAGGTTAGAAAGCCTGATACCATATTAGAATTGTTTAGAATAGTATTTTGTGCAAATCATTTCTGCCTTTCATTAATTGTGTGTTGGCACTTATATACCAAACACAAGAGTTGAAATGGGCTCAGCCCATAGAGTATAGCGCTAATACATCCAAATCACAATCATACTAAGAATTAGGAAATTATAGGGATATTAATACAGTACTATTGATCTAGGGAGAAGGCCAACGACTAAGGCCAACAACTTTCAAGGAATTCTCATCAGTGAGTAATTTCGTCACAGTTTTCTTGAGCTCTTTGCGATCATCATCTTCTATGGTCTGGCTTAACCCGAGACAACTACTGATCAAATCATCGATGTCAGTTGTATCACCATCTTCGACCCACGAAACAAACAAAAAGGACGCATCTTTAATTTCTAGTGACTCATTCACCTTTAACATTGTAGGCGCGTAGCAGAGTTTTAAACGTAATCGACTCTCACCCAGCCACAATTCCTTCAAACTTTTAGAAGAAGCAATTCTATATGATGATTGTTCATTACTCCGATAGACTCTTAACTTTCCCTCGTTACCAGCGTCCTTGGTCAGTATTGACCTGAGCTTAGTATGCGCCTTGGACAACAATAATCCGGCAGTCCACCGATGAAACAATACGTGCTCAGAGCCTTGTTATATAGCTGCCTAAAATTAGTTGAATCCGCTGTTTGTTCTCCCTGAATATCATCATGTCGGACCATGTTACCAAGGACAATAGCAATATACCCCTGGGGCTTACCCGTCTCAGATATTTCGGCATCCCACCTGAACAAATTAGGGCTACCATGACCGATGTAACAAGCTTCCGAAGCAGGGGTATCAAGCGTGACCACTAGTGAATCAAGGCTCGTAAAGCTCTCAAAAATTCGCGAATTTAAGACATTGTTATTACAACCATCCAACTTAGCTCGAAACAAGTTAGGGTAATGGGTAGACAAAATTAGCCAAAAGTCGTAGATAGGAGATACAATATCAGTAATAAAGCGGCGAAGTTTAAGACTAGAGTCGAGGGAATTTTTCAAATTCCGGTAGATATTATAGTGCTGTGGTACGAATTGAGTGTACCAACGCAATGTATCCTCAGACTGCAAAACTGAGAAGGGCAATGAAGTCGAAAGTGATCGTATTTGCAGTACAAGTTGCAAGAATCTCCCACAAGTGGCTGCAAATCGAAAAAGGGTTACGCAGTCGTCGAGCTTGTTTACGATAATCAAGACTAGGTCATCCGGCAGGCGGTCGAACAAGCCGGCAGCTTTCTTTGAGTTTGTTTGCTTAGACTTGGAGAACTCCCTGTAACTTTTTGGTGCAAATGACCATTCCATGATATTGGTTGTATCTTCTCGTACAATCTCCTCTGACAAGTGATATATAATGCAAGACCTTGATTACCAAACTATTTTACTAGCTTCCTTTCCTAGTAATAAAGAAACGGATGGTCACATACCTAAGAAAATACACCCTCAGCCGCTTAGCTACAAAAGAGAGAGAAAAAAAAAAAGAAAAACCTAAACACAAATTAGGTCAGAAGCAAATTTCGGCTTCCAAAGAAATCTATCTCCTTGTGTTGAGCAATGTCAACAGTAGGAGACGGTCGAGGCCACCACAGCGTGCTCGACCGCCTACCAGATGAGATAATGTGCATAATTCTGAGCAATCTTGATGTTGTAAATCTTTGTATCATCATGGTTACTTGCAAGAGATTCTTCACACTGGTTCCGAAAATCCGTTCGCTTTCGACCTTGTTGCCCTTTTCATTCTTAGACTCGTTGGATTCACTGAAGTGGTACACTCGCCGAAACCAAAATGACGACGACGAGGACTTAGATTACTACCATGCCTACAGATTGTGCTTCGATGGGTCGCCATTACTCGAGGGCCCGGAAATTTGCCATGTCGAAGATCTCATTCGAACATTAAAAACTGAGAAACATTATGATTTTGGTAATGATATTCTTACTCCGAGGTTCTTTGGAAAGTTTACGAGCCTTAATTTCTTAGAGGCCACTCTTGAGATCCCGGATTCGAGAAAGTGTTACCTGACCCTTGGTAATCCATGGTTTTCGTGGGATGCAGAATTATATGGTACGGCCAAGCCCAAAGGGTATATCGCCCTCACTTTTGGGAGACCAGAAGATGGTAAGGAACAATATGGCACGTTTGAGAACGAGCTCCGGTTATATAATGCTCTTTACGATATAATGTTCCACTTCTTGGCTGCCAGAATACTTTTTTCTAATGTGGGTAGTGACGTGATCCAATCCGTTGTGACAAAGGACTCGCGTTTTAATGGGAGGTTTCGATTGTATTGTGGTGATGACAATGGCGGGTTTGAAGGTGAAACGTCCGAGGAATGGTTACTAGATAAGCGTAGGATGAGGTTGAAGGTTTGCTTTTTGGAATCACCTTTGTCTGTGAAAAACAACACAATCGAACTAAGGAATGCTTGCTTTATGTTTCTTTCGTGGGTGAAAGATGATGATACGACTGATATCGATGATCTGATCAAGACTTCTCTCGGGTTTGGCTCGAAACAAGAAGGAGATGACGAAAGGAAGGAGCTCAGGGAAGCTGCGATGGAGATACTAGCTCATAAGGATGCACTCAAATACGTTGGCCTTCGATCGTAGGGAATTTTAGGTTCTTTTGTTTTTCTATTTGGTTGCTAAATAACTTTTCTTCTAATGTACTATGTACCGACGTGGTAATGGTCTATTATATGTCTTGTTTGATGCGCAATTTTGAAAAACGGCTAATTTGTACATACACTTGATTTCTTGTTATAATAGTCTAAATCTCTCTACTCAGTATGTACCTGTATTTGATTGACCACGGTGCAGTGGGTAATGTATATGTAGGCAGTAGGCGTAGCTACATATGTAGCCGCCGAACTGTAACTCCACTCGATTTCATTCGATTGGATTCTCTATCACATGGACTTGAACTCCAGCGTTAGGCTGAATTAGACAGCAAATTATTGCTTAATTAGGTTGTTTTGCGCTAAGACTGATCTGATAGTGTTTGGTTTGTATAATTGACTTAAGTCTTGAGGTCAAGTGCTGCATATATAATCTAGAAGTAGGAAAATGCTTTCGTTTCTTGCTGTAATCGTAGCGGTCGATTTTATAAACAAAGATTGAGTGAAACATTGAGCACTGCCACAATCAAACAGCTCGATTAATCCTGCACTTTGTGACTAACAAATTACAATCATACTAAGGGTAGGGTAGTACTCGTAAAAGGCCTATCTCTATGGCCAACAACTTTTAGAGATTTCTCATCAGTGAGTAATTTCATCGCAGTCTCTTTGAGCTCTTTTCGAGCATCATCTTCTATGGTCGTGCCAAACCCGAGACAAGTACTGATCAAGTCATCGATATCAGTTGTATCACCATCTTCGCCATAGAAAAGGAACAAAAAGGCGGCATCTTTGATTTTTAGTGACTCATTCACATTTAATGATGTAGGCATGTAGCATAACTTTAAACGTAGTCTACCATGACTCAACTGCAATTCGTTCAAACTTTTGAATGAACCCGTCTCATGTGATGATTGTTCATCATGACTCCGATAGAGTTTTAGCTGCCCCTCACTGCCAGCGTCCTTGGTCACTATCGACCTCAGATTTGTATGTACCTTAGACAACAACAATCGGGCTGTTGACCAATGAAAAAACACATGACTGAAAGCCTTAGATAAATGGGACAACAAGTTACTTCCATCAAATATTTGTTCTCTTTCAGTATCCTGTGGGACAACATTACCAAGGACAGCAGCTATATACCCCTTAGGTTTAGCCGTGTCAGATAATTCGGCATCCCACCGGAACCAATTAGGGCTACTGTGACCGATGTAAGAAGAGTCTGAAGCAGGGATCTCAAGCGTGACCACCAATGATTCAAGGCTGGTAAGCCTTTCAAAACATCGCGAAATCGAGACACTTTTCGTATAAAAATAAACATACTTATTACGACAATGGTTAGACAGAATCAGCCACGCCCCGTAGACCATAAATACCTTAGAAGTAATTGCTTGAGGCCTAAGGAACGATGATTGTTCTAATGGATTGTTCAGAAGTGGGTCGATCGAACTGAACATATGTAGATTGAGTTGAGTGTACCAGTACAATGATGTCTCCGACTTTAAAACAGACAAGGGCAATGAAGCCGAAACTGACCGGAGTTGCGTGAACAGTTGCAAGAATCTTCTGCTGGTGGCTGCGAATCGACAAAGGGTTACGCAGTCGTCGAGCTTGTTTACGATAACCACAACAAGTTCATCCGGTAGGCGGTCGAATAAATCGATTTTCCCTTGAATTCTTTGGAAGCAAATTCTTTTGGATGCACCTAACCACTCTATGATATTGGTTATGCATCTTTTCATACAATCTTCTGTGTTCATCATATAGATCGATTATTTGTTCGTGAAATCAAAACTCTAATATGTGCGGCGTGCTCAATATCACCTTTTAATGCGAAAGTAAGTATTTAGTGTTTACTGCTATAACCCTCAGAGTTGGCTTTCAGATTGTTTTAGTGTTTAGCTTTTATTTTCCAACTAGTTTGCATGCCCGTGCCACGCCCTCTTTTAAGTTAATTGTTACATTTAACCGCATCTGTTTGATTTCTTAGGGCTTATACAATGTATTTAGGATGTATTTTAGAATGTATTAGGTAAAAAAAATTTTAAATGTCAATAATTGGGTTGAAATTTAGCATTAGGGTTAATTGTTCAAATCATCAAACATATGGGGCTAAATTATTGCTCCCAATAAAACGAAACAGGCTCAATTGCAAACTCTTGGGGTGCAAATGCTACCATCGTCATTTATAATGTTTATACTCGTTTTATAAGAATGTACGGTACGTTTTATCTTTGTTCAAATGTTGCCTTATCTTTTTTCTAATAAATTAACATAATAATTATTTTTCATAAATTAGCTAATACTATATTACTCTATAATAATTTATTACCATACCCTAACCGATAATTGTATGTAATGCTATTTTTATGTTCTATCCAATTAATGTATGATAATTTATTGTCATATCATAATCGATAATTGTATTTAATGCTATTTTTATGTTCTATCCAATTAATGTAGATTAGATGTGCCGTAGATGAAATAAGATTATTATTCTGCGTGCCTATTTAGTGTTTAAGGTATTGGATGATCCTAGGAGTTGATATTTCGATTGCAAATTGTTAAAGGTCTACAATGTAGACACAATTAATTTATCTACAATGTAAAATTGAGTTAGTGGTAGTAAAATTGATATAGGAGTAGTAAAAATGATTATAATGAAAATTTTAGGTAGTGAAATTAATTGTGTGAGTACTAAAATTTTGATAGTATAGTAAAATTATTGCTGATTGTAGACACTTTTGGGGGTAAATTATACCTTCTCACAATAGAGGAGTATGGACCACACTTAAATAAATCTAAATTATTTTAAGTGTGGTCCCTACTCATCTATGGTGAGGAGGATCACCATACTCCTTGTGCTCCAAGCATGGTATAAGCGTTGCACTTTTGGGTGTCTACACTGTAGACTTCTAGTATTGTCCATTTCGATTTTAGGTAACTTTACTGAATTTTTTGCTTACTAAATCCCTTAGAGTTTAATTTCCAAATTTGTTTCAGTATTTAGTTGTTTTCCAATAATTTACCGGAGATGAAATAAGATTATTCCCCTATAAAAGACTCACCAAGATACAACAACTTTTTTTTTTTTGAAAAGAAAGATACAACAACTTAAGTAAACCTAAATTCCCATAACACAATTTACAATTAATTTATTCGGCAATATGCCAATAGCTTAACTTAGAAGCTAAGCCAATTTCCGGAGCTCAACAATTAAGATATTCGATTGTGCAATGATGTCTACAGTAAACTTAGTCGACTGTTTACCAGATGAAATAGTGAGTATAATTCTGAACAAGCTTGATGATGTAGTTGCTCTTGGTTGTTTCATGGCTACGTGCAAGAGGATGTTGCAGCTGGTGTCGCAAATCCGTTCCCTTTCGACCTCGTTGCCTTTCCCCTTTATAGACTCGTTGAATTCTCTGAAATGGTACACTCGCAATAGAGACGACCTAGGATACTCCCTATTTAAAATCTTATGCTTCACGAAATCGTCTTTCACTAAAGGGCCAACCATCTACCATGCAAAAGATGCCCTTGAATATCTGAAATATTATATGGATAAGGAGTATAATGATGCTGATTGTCAGAATTATATCTCTATTTCTCCGCGATTCTTTAAAAAGTTTACAGGACTTGATTCACTGGAGGCCACTCTGGAGATCCCCGGTTACATAAAGGATTACCCGACCCTCGACAGTTCGTGGTTCTCGTGGGACGCTGAACTACATGGAATTGCCAAGCCGATGGGCTATATCGCCCTCGCTTTTGGCAGACCCGAGGATGGTAGTGATCCAAGGGGTTCGTTTTTGGACGACATAATGTTATCTAATGCTCTATATCATATTTTGTTCCATTATATGACTGCTAGATTATTATTCACCGAGGTTGGTGGTGGTAATTTACAGTCCGTTGTGACAAAGGACTCGCGTTCCAATGGGAGGTTTCGACTGTATCTTGGTGATGACGACAATAATGGTGGGTTTGAACCTGAAATCTCGCAAGGATGGTTATTAGATGAGCGGAGAATGCGATTGAAGACATGCTATGTGCCTTCATCGATGGCTCTGAAGGACAACAAACTCAAGCTAAGGAGTGCCTGCTTTATGTTTCTTTCATGGGTTAAGGAAGACGATACGACTGATATCGATGATCTTTTCAAGACGTCTCTTGGATTTGGATTGAGAAAAGGTGTAGACGATGAAAGGAAGCAGCTCAAGGAAGCTTTGATGGAAATACTAGCTCATGATAATGTACTGAAATTCGTTGGCCTTGGTAAGGAATTACCATAGGTTGTTTCTCTTTCTTTGTTGTTCATTCTTCGATTAAGTATCATTTTAATTTGGAGGTGTATAATAAACATGACTGTTTTCGAATTTTTATAAACAGGATTGTTGAACGAATTTTTCATTTGAATAGTGCAACGCACGGACTTAAAACTGGTTAAGTACTATTATTTCATGTCAAACTGGGGCTCGCTTATTAGATCAATTTGGTTCAAGTCTAGTTTGACTTTGTGAGCTTCCAATTCGGTGAGATAGATTCGGTTCAATCCATGCGCTCAATCTCGGACCATTCCTGATTAGATCTATTAGATATATGTCTTGGGGGCACTGCCGCACTGGCCTAATGCGTCCACTGGACTTTGAGCGTTAATAGAATTTTGGAGTGATTTGATATGGTGTAGTTGATTCGGGTCATTTTTTCAGGGCATTTTTTTTTTTCATTTGGGCGATGATTGGAAATTTGGAATGATATAATTATCAGGTAGTAGACTTGTACTAGTATTTAAGTACTGTAGTGTAATTCGGACTCAAGTCCTCTTAGATTTCACTTGTATTTATTTTGTATTAGGACTATGCCTCATAGAGGAGTACATCTACGTCGTAGGGTGAATAAATGAACATAATTTTGATTTTAGATCAGCAGTGCCTTTGATGGTTATACGGTAACACCAAATATCTTCCGTTCTCGATCTTTTGTTTCGAATTTTATCGGTCACGCCTATACTAGAGAAGATGGGTATACTGCAGAAATTCAAGCCTTCATTTTGCTGTTTGTTTCGGCAGACCTCAACTTCAACAACAAGAGAAGAGCAATTAGAATTCGAAAGACTGGTATTGGAACTACAATATGATATCTTGTCAAGACTGTCCCAAAAACAGCTTCAACGTTGCAGGTGTGTCTCCAAACATTGGCTAGCCATGATCGATTCCAAACACTTCACTGTGTCGTACCAATTACGACACTGTCTCAAGGATCATTCCGGAGACTCAAGCACATTCGTCGACATCGCTTCCTCTGGTGTTTTCTCCATCAGTTTCGGTGTTGCTGACATCGTCTGTAGTACTGTATTAACCCCGAAAGACAGCCTTCCTAAGCAACACGCAGACATGCTTCCACCTACCGTTATTGGCTCTTTCAACGGCGTAGCTTGTTTCAGAAGCCATGCCTTTGATCCATTAACACGACAATGAAACAAGAGTTGTTTAGAATATTCCAAGTACACTCTATACAATATTGCTACAGGAGTAGCATATAGGGTCGTACCAGCAACAAATTATTCCCCTAGAAAATCCGAATTCTTTTTCGGGTTTGGGTATGATTGCGTAGGAGATGATTATAAGATCGTAAGTATAATTCACACGTTGAGGAAAAAACGTGTCCTAGATAAGGAGGAATTTCGTGTATACAGTTTTAAGGCCAATTCTTGGGAAATTATCAGCAAATCTTATCCAAAATCTTGTAATTTGATGATTTGTCATTATTATTCGGTTGTCGTTTCGTCACATAATGCACTGCATTGGATTCGTTGCTTTCGCAGGGTTGAGGTTGAGGACGGCCGCAGCAGTAGTCAACGTACTATCCTAATACTTGGTTTTGATCTTAGAAGCCACGAGTTTTTCGAGATGGCGACACCTGATGATTTTATGTGCTCCTACACCCAGGGTCACTTAACAACTCTAAAGGGATGCTTACATATCATAAGCGCACCTGTACCGGAACGAGGAGAAGCGTTAAGTGTATGGATTATGAAGGAGTACGGCATAAAACGACCATGGACTAAACTTTATTGCTGCTCATTGGATAGTATTAAGAAGCTTCTTCTCACAAACATTTTCAATCTATTTTCGAAGCCTTGTCCGTTAATGGTTTATGCGTGTTCTGAAGATGGGAAGGAAATATTAATCGGACATTTGTACCTTACGGATGGTGTTGTTATACGTTTTAATTTGGAAACTCAAGAGGGTCGAGTTGTTCGTCTAATAGAGGAACTCCTGTCAGGCGTCGCAACACAACCCAATAAGATGGGAAGTCACCCCTTAGACCCGTAAATCAAATATAAACTGATCAAATGAATTTCCCAATGTGGGACAAACCAACTCCATAATCCACTTTTCAAATTTCGTAGTGTTACAACTCCAATGACTCATTTTCTTTTAATGTTGCTAGACGGTTTGTCATCAGAGTTTCGAAGTCGACTCCGGAGTGCTGACTCCGGAGTGCTGATTTTGGCCGCCAACATTGTTCCAGTGAATAACTGAATACTTTGGCAACTAATATGAGGTGAGTGCAAAGAAAGAGCATATAGAGCATCTGGTCGCAAAAGAGGTGAGTGCAAAGAAAGAGCATATAGAGCATTTGGTCGCGGAAATTAGGATTATTATTAAAGATTACATGTTAGGTTATTTTTGAGATTTCACGGTTTCATTTGATTATGAAATGGTTTATACCTCATGGTTAAAGAGTTAACCTGCTCGGGGGTGGTCGTGGGTCCAAATCTCTTTTGCTTCGTGAATGAACCTTTAAATTTGTTATGATGTTTTTTTTTTTTTTTTTTTTTTTGGTTTGAAATGATCTGGTGTTATTTTGTTGGGGTCAATATGATGTTATTTTTATGCATATATAAAACCCTGCGAAAGTAGCAATTTGACCGCAAGACTTTACTAAATTGTGCGATTGCTTTTTTCGCCTGTAAAACCCTATGTCGACCTCCAAGAAAAAAACCCTATTTTTAACTTAGAGGATCTGAATCCATTATTAGGTTAAAAACCAATTACGGAGGTGAGTATATATTTACTCATTACATTCCATTTGATAAACTTGTTTATTAAGCCAAATCATCATGGAGAATGTTAAGTCTAAGCGAATCATAGAAGGGAAATCCGACTTATTCAACCTGATACCAGAAGATATTGTCTTGATTATCCTAAACAAGCTAGACAATTGTATAACCCTTTGTCGATTCGCGACCACCTGCAGTAAATTCTTGCAACTTTTACCACAAATCCGTTGCCTTTCAACTTCATTGCCCTTCTCATTGTTAAAGTCGGAGAAATCATTGACTTGGTACACTTGTATCACTCAACCATGCAACGAAAATCACCAGAGTCTAAGCGAGTTAATTAATGAACCATCGTTTGCTAATCCTCGTTCCCGCCGTGCTTATATTAGTGTTGTGATCCTCAAGAATTTGTTCTATTATATGGATCGCCACCATTATCCGGTTCAGGATGTGGCGGATGCTAATAAAAAAAAAGTCACAAATTCGCGACTTTTAGAAAGGTTCACTAGCCTTGATTCACTAGTGGTCACGCTCGAGACCCCTGCTTCGGAGGCCTGTTACATTGGTCATGGCAGCCCTTGGTTCCGGTGGGATGCCGAATTATATGAGATGGCTAAACTTAAGGGGTATATCGTCGTTGTCGTTGGTAACATTGTCCAACATGATACCGAGGGAGAGAAAATTGCGAATCCTGGTAACTTTAGTCAGTTGGACAGTGCTATAAGGCATGTATTGTTTCATTGGTCGACTGCGCGATTATTGTTGTCTAAAGCGCGTACTAATGTGAGATCGATAGTGACCAAGGACGCTAATAATGAGGGGAAGTTAAGACTCTATCGAAGTCAACAATTACCCGATGAGACTAGTTCATCATCTAAATGTTTGGAGGATTTGTGGTTTACAAGTGAGCCTAAACCGTGTTTTAAATTCTGCTATTCAACTACAACGTTAAAGGTCAATAAGTCACGGGAAATCAAAGATGCAGCCTTTTTGTTTATTTCGTGGGTCGAAGACGGTAATACAACTGCTATGGGAGATTCAATCGGTAGTTGTCTCGGGTTTGGCCAGATTGGAGAAGATGATGATCGGAAAGAGCTTAGAGAAACGGTTATGAAAATACTCGCTGGTGAGAAATTACTGAATCTCCCTGAAACTGTTTTCAAAGGGCTAGGCTAGGTCAGATTTGGCCTACAAGAACGGGTCCGTTAAAGCTAAAACAACTATACAGTTCTCTAGGATGCTGTACTTAAAGGGTAAGAGAACGGGTTGAACCGTTCTAAAATCCTGAATTCAAAACATTAGTAGCTAGTAGTAGTAGTCCATTACGAATTAAATCAAAATGCTCTTATTGGTTAATGGCCATTTGTGTCATAATTTTGCAATTTCTATTCTTTACTTTGTCTCTGGCTTCGTGTTTGTTAGTGACTGTTCATCAGTGCACAACGTCGCGATTTGTGTGTGTCATTATATATGTGTTATCTTTGTGTTAATCAAAATGTCAGTGCAATCTGTGCAATCTGATGCTGTACTCTATAGCTATGTGCCTATGTCCCTTGTTCCTGATTCATTACTGCTGTCAATGACGAATGTTCAGAATCGGCTCTGATTTAACAAATCCGATCATCAGTACTTCCTTATTCCTATTCTCATTCTATTCCCAATTAAAGAGGGCAGGGTATGCATAGAGCAAACTATCCTATGGGCTCGGGACCATGACGAGTGAAAAGTGATGGAATAGTCAATCACGAGCATGACATCAGCCCAATTAAGTTATCTTTTCTAATTTTTCACAATGTCGTTTTAGGTAATATATATGTACATGTTTTTGGAAGCGTGCGTATGTAGGACTGGCAACTGACCTTTGGTACCCGCCTTGTTTTTAAATGTATATAAATTCATAAATTTTCAAACTTCTCTTTATAATTCCAAATTGAACCAACAATAAGTAAGAATGGAAGAGATCGTGTGAGAAGATACAGAAACAATTGCATATTCGGCAAGCTAGATTTTCGTTCTGGCATAGGTTTTTCCATGGTCTAAATATGCGATGCGCAATCAAACACTTTGATTCAAATTAAAGGAAATCATACACAAGGACTTGTACATTTGTGACGAAACAGATTAACAAATTGTATTGCTGATCATTAAGTGTCAGGAGTACCTAGGAGGAAATCAGTGCTTATACCATGCTCCCGGGAGCACAAGGAGCATGGTGGTCCTCCTCACAATAGATGAGTGGGGACCATATATTAAAAAATGAAAAATCATTTTAAGTGTGGTCCCCACTCCTTTATTGTGAGGAGGACCACAATGCTCCTTGTGCTCCCGGGAGCATGGTATAATTTGCGGGAGGAAATGTCTTGCTTAGCTTTCTTGATGTATTACTGTTTGTCTACACTATAATTCGCAGAGATGTAACAGCATTTAGTCCATGCATCAGGTGCATCTATCCTATATTCCTATCCTTCTCCTAAGATGATCAATTACGAGCATGACATGAATTGGAGCATTTAAAGTAATCTTTCCTAATTTTTCAAAACTTCGTTTCGATTTAGGTAATATTTATATGTTTTTGGAAACGTTGCCCTACCTAGCAAGCGACCTTGTTGATGAACTATATATATAAATTCATAATCTTTCAACCTTGTCTTTATAATTCCGAATTGGACCAACAATGATTATCAATACAGGAGATTGTATGACAAGATACAGAAACAATATCATCAAGTGGATAGATGCATCAAAAAATTACCAGGAAATTTTGAAGTCTAACCAAAAAATAATAGAGAAAGCAAACTTATTCGAGCAGCTCCCAGATGAACTAGTGTTGATCATAGTAAACAAGCTCGACGAATGCGCAACTCTTTCTCGATTCGCAGCTACGTGCAAGAGATTCTTCCAACTGCTCCCTCAAATTCGGTCTGTTTCAACTTCGTTGCCCTTCTATGTTTTGAAGTCGGAGATACCTTTAATTTGGTACACTGGATTCTTTCCACGCGACTTCGAAAAATACCACTCGAATCAGAAATTGTCCCTAGAACAACTATTTTTATCACCGGTTGCTCATTTCGTATTTCTGTTTTACAAACTGTGGCAGCTTAACAGCCATTGGCTTCAGCAAAAACATGCTAATTCTTTGGCGAAATTTTATAGAAATAGTGTCTCAAATTCGCGATTTTTTGAAAGGTTTACAAGCCTGGATTCACTAGGGGTCACGCTTGAGACCCCTGCTTCGGAAGCTTGTTACATCGGTCATGCTAGCCCTAATTTGTTCCGGTGGGATGCCGAATTTTATGATACAGGTAAGCTACCTAATGGCTATATTGCGGTTGTCCTTGGTAACGTTGTCCGACATGATCTTGAGGGAGAAAATATTGAGGATGAAATAATAAGTAACGACTTGGTCCATTTGTACAAGGCTCTAACTCATGTATTCTTTCATCGGTCGACTGCCGGATTACTGCTGTCTAAGGCGCATTCTAATCTGAGGTCCATAGTGACCCAGGACGCTGGTAAAGAAGGGAGGTTAAGACTCTATCGGAGTCGTGATGAACAATCTTCAGATGAGGCTAAGGCTGGTTCTTCCGATAATTTGAAGGAATTGTGGCTAGGTGAGCGTAGACTGCGTTTAAAATTATGCTACATGCCTACATCATTAAAGGTGAATAAGTCACTTGAAATTAAAGATGCGGCCTTCTTGTTTTTATCGTGGGTCGAAGAAGATGACACAACTGATATTGATGATTTGATCGGAACTTGTCTCGGATTAGGCCGGACCATAGAAGACGATGATCGGAAAGAGCTCAAAGAAATTGTGATGAAAATACTCACTGATGAGAAATCACAGAAATATGTCGGCCTCCAAACGCCGTAGACTAGTATTTTTCTTAATCTTGGCATGATCACTGTAATTTGCTTTATTGATCATTGTGGCATTGTTGGTATATATCTATTGTGAATATTCAGTAAGCAAAAATATAAATGTGAATAACTAGAAAAAATAGATTTTAAATCAATTATATATCTTCGGAGTTGGAAAATCAATTACGATTTAATCCCATAATTAACGTCACGATATTAATTAAAAGCATACTAGTATTTCCTAATCACTCATGTGGTTCACTATTATTATTATTATTAATATAAATAAGAAATAAGAAATTACAAGAAGTTGGTAAGAAGTCGCGAAACAATCTGGGTCCCCACACCCTTGGCTATTGAAAACCCAATACGAGTGAAAACATGTGACGCGGTATGCGCACCAATGTCATGCGTCCGGAAATAACGCTAAATCCGCTGCAGCAGGGCAACAGCACTCGGCTCCAATCTCCTAACGAAGAGAAAGATAAAGGGTGGAAGCCATAACCCAAAGAAGCGCACAGATCGTTATACTTCGTTCACTATCAACATAATGACAAAGTTCACAGGAACTAAGTATCAATATCACTATGGTAAAGAATTACAGTTACGAGATAAATTAAGCAGTCTCTAGATCTGTTAGGCCCCGTTTGATAGGACTGCATCTTTCTGAACTGATCTGATCTGATTTGAATGATTCTGATCTGAACTGATCTGATTTGAATGATTCTGAACTAATCTGATCTGATCTGAATGTGTTGAAATTTTGATTGAATTTCAACGAATTAGTATCAGTTATGGACCAAATACATTGATAAAAATTTGAACATTTCTGAACTGATCTGATCTGATCTGAATGATTCTGAACTGATTTGATCTAAACTGAATGATTCTGAACTGATCTGATCTGATCTGAATGATTCTGAACTGATCTGAATTCTACTGCGAATAAGTCCTATCAAACAGGGCCTTAGTCTATAAACTCTCTTTGTGTGGGCTCTCTCACTAATTCTCTCTAACCCCAATAATAGGATAGATAAGGTGGATTTTATATTTTTTTTTTTTTTTTGGTTACAAGACGAGAACCCAAGACTAAGGCCCTGTTTGATAGGACTTATTCGCAGTAGTATTCAGATCAGTTCAGAATCATTCAGATCAGATCAAATCAGTTCAGAATCATTCAGATCAGATCAGATCAGTTCAGAATCATTCAGATCAGATCAGATCAGATCAGAAATGTTCAAATTTTTATCAATGTATTTGGTCCATAACTGATACTAATTCGTTGAAATTCAATCAAAATTTCAACACATTCAGATCAGATCAGATCAGTTCAGATCCTCCCACGGAGGAACGAGTTTTTCATTCTCGTCAAAATAGAGTGAGGCACCTTCTACATCATGAAGATCCACCTCCACCGGTAAGTAGTTCTTCCTAGTATCTTGTTGAAGGAGGAGCCTCGCCTTCGAGGCCAAGAGGTCGGCTACTAGATTCCACGACCGTGGAATGTGATGTACACGCACAAGCATGGTCCTTGCGAGCTCCCTGCATTTTAAATACAAATTGCTCAATCGATCCAAAGGTTGTAAGTTATTATTAATACCTTGAACCACAACTTTACAATCCGAGAACACATCCACATTGCTATGATTATTTCGCTCCAGCCACAGAAGCCCCATCAGAATAGCTTCACACTCCGCATCATAAGAGTCTCTCGCAAGAGTGTGAGCTACAAGACCTTTTACCCACTTTCCATGGGTATCAACAAAGCAACCCCCTAAACCTGCAGACAAGTTAGGCACAACGAAGGAGGCATCGACAAACAAGGACGAATTCAAGTGGAGGTCAGGGGGAGTTTTTTGGATTATCGGAGAAGACTGTTGAAGAACAATCGGGTGGGACGCATTTTTAAGAGACTGGGCATGAGAAATAAGGGAGGGGGGGAAGTACTTTTCCTTTCAAAAATCCAATTGTTCCTGCGTTTCCAAAGGAGCCAACAGATAATGCCGAACATACGATTCCAATCCTTACCAACAACAAGGGAAAGATTCAAGGTAAGCCAATCCAAGGGTTGCAGTAGGGACCAATTTGGGGGGGTTGGGAGGAGGGACCAAACCGGGGTCGCATAAGGACAGTCATGGAGGAGATGGATGGTGGTCTCGGGAATGGTGGGGCAAAAAGGGCAGCATGGGTTAATTGGGAGCCCACGGCTAGCCAACAGAGCCCTAGTGGGCAGACACCCCCAAGCCACGGTCCAAAGGAAGAACCGGATGCGTGGGGAGCATTCTACACCACTGACCAGGGGATTTTATATATTAACCACTAGATATTTTCCAACATACTACTCCCAGAGGTTTTAGGAAACAAGACAAACATCAAGCAAAGAAACCCGGAATACCAGTGTACGATTCGCGTGCTCCCGCGACCATGGTATAATTGTGAGGACCACCATGTTATTTGTGCTCCCGTGAGCATGGTATAACCATTGATTCGCGGGCGCACTTATACCATAAACTCACCAGAATATACCAATCACGACCAGCCTTATACTCTTCGCGCACCGCCGAAATACCACTAGCAGAATCGTTTAATATATGTTATGTTTTCTCCACATACATCACCAACCGCTATCTATCAGTTCACGAGACTCGATCATTGCGACCATCTAGTTACAATTTCAACTGTTATTATTATAAGAGTTTTGATTTTGGAAACAACAAAAAAAAAAGAAGGAAATTATCATTCTTTAAGAGCCCGGGCCATCTTTAATTTCAAGGTTTACCATAGATACGAACAAAATCATTGAGCAGATTGTATGAGAAGATGCATAACCAAATCATTGAGTGTATAGATGCATCAAAAAGAAGTTACAGCGAATTTTCCAAGTCGTCTAACCAAACCAAAGAAGGGAATTTCGATTCATTCGACCGCCTACCGGATGAACTTGTCGTGGTTATCGTAAACAAGCTCGACGGGTGCGAAACCCTTTGTCGATTCGTAGCCACCTGCACGAGATTCTTGCAACTTCTCCCGCAAATTCGGTCCCTTTCGACCTCATTGCCCTTCTCGGTATTGAAGTCGGAGAAATCATTGATATGGTACACTTGTCTAAGTCCACGCCACCGTGATTATCTCCAATGTCTAAGTGAGTTTATCGATCGACCATCGTTTATTGATCCTATATTCCGCCGTGCTTATATTATTATTGTGATCTACAAGTATTTCAGGCTTTATAATTGTAACCACAATTGGGTTCAGTATGTAGAGGATGCTTACAAAAATAGTGTATCAAATTCACGACTTTTTGAAAGGTTTACCAGCCTTGATTCACTAGTGGTCACGCTCGAGACCCCTTCTTCGGAGGCTTGTTACATCGGTCACGGTAGCCCTTGGTTCCGGTGGGATGCTGAAATATATGACTCGGCTAAACCTAAGGGGTATATCGTCATTGTCCTTGGTAACGTTGTCGAACATGGCTCTGAGGGAGAGCAAATTGCGGATGGAAGTAACATTGCTCAGTTGTATAAGGCTCTTACTCATGTATTGTTTCATTGGTCGACTGCTCGATTGTTGTTATCTAAGGCGCGTACTAATGTGAGGTCGATAGTGACCAAGGACGCTGGTAACGATGGGAAATTGAGACTCTATCGAAGTCACGAACAATCATCAGACGAGGCTAGTCCATCTAAAAGTTTGGAGAAATCGTGGAGTACTGGTCCTAAATCGTGTATAAGATTCTGCTATGCGACTACACCGTTAAAGGTTAATGAGTCACTAGAAACTGCTATCGGCGATTTGATAGGTGCTTGTCTCGGGTTTGACCAGATGGGGAGAGATGATGATCAAAAAGAGCTTAAATACACTGTGATGAACTTACTCACTGCTGAGAAATCACCAAATCTTGCTAGCCAGATTATAGGAATCGAGAGTTCTTACAGGAATTTCTTACGTTGGGCTTGAGTTCTCCTCACAACACTCGGCCCAACGTAAACAAATGAATAACATTGAGGGATATAATAGTGGTCTAGTGGACCTAGTGGTAGTCCATCACCATATATATTGTTTACTATCTCATTAGTACTTTGTAAGACAAGATTGTGGTCATTTTCATAAGGTTTTTTTTTGACAAATTGTTGTGTGAGACAGTCTCACAGTGTGAGACAGGCCCAATAACACACAAGTCCATTAATAAAAGATTTTTTGTATAAAAAAAAAAAAAATTAAAAAATACCAAACTCCCCCACATCACCCCACATCACCACGTACAACCTCCTTTTTCTCCTCCTTTACATTCATTACTCCATTTCTTTCCAAGATCTAACAATTCACTAAAATTTGCAAGTCTATATGGGATTCGAACCCATACTTTCCGTTCAATTGAACGATGCTCTGCCAATTGAGCTAATAGACTTCGGAGAAAAATGCAAATCATGTATCGAAAGCATCACGAATTGACAATAAAAACAACTAGTTTTAAACTTAAAATTGTAAATTTAATGCTTTAAAACAACGGTTTATTTAAAAAAAAAAAAAAAAAGGTTCAATCTCTTGAGTTCTTAGCATAAAACATTAAGAATTCAACTTAAATGTCTCATGAACTGCACGAACTTAAACTATCAACTATTTATTAAAAACGAGAATTCTCAACTTTAAAAATCAAATTCGCAACATAAAACCTCAAGTTCATTGGTTGAACATCAAATCCCCAATTATATTAGTACAATTCCAAGACTTCAAGTTTTTAACCTAAATATTCAAGTTTCCGATTGAAAACAATTAATTATAAAAAATAAATATCAGCGGTACATGTGAAATTACAAATTGGATGTGAAACTCGGTCGGATGCTTAAATTGTATATTGATGTTTAAATCACAACTACTAAATAGAAACCCTAAATCACAGATTAAGAGATTTGATTGGGAGTTTAGAGAAATACCAACAAATTCATAATACTAAACTTACCTTTTTCCATTGATTCCATCTTCTATGTTCTTCTGCGGTCTTCTTCATTTTTTTTTTTTTTTTTTTTAACGTGATTCTTGTATCTGGGTTGCAGTTTCTCCTCACCACCCTTTCTTATGGTTTATAAGCTGTGCGTTTCTTTTTTTTCCTTCTTTTCTCCTAATTAATTCTGTTTTTCATTATTATACTAATTATTATTGTTGGGCTATTTTGATTTTGGGCCCGTCTCACACTGTGAGACCGTCTTACAGGAGAGTTACTGTTTTTTTTTCATGATTGCTAAACGCAACTTTTATTTTACTAATGTAACCTGGTGAAATGACTATTTTGTCCCCACTTTTTCCAAAATAACACAAATGCCCTAAACCCTATTTTGTTATCCCAAATGTCTTCCCATCAGATTAAAAAAAAACCAGAGCCATGGCAACCCCGCGCCCACCATCTCCACCGCCCCTGCCTCCCTTCACCGGCGACCCCACCCACCTCCATTATCCCCACCTTCACCACCAGTGGGCCGCATATGGCGCATCAAGCCCAATGAGACCCGTCATCGGGGGCGGTGTGCATCAAAAGCACCCCAAAACGCCCTTCTCTTAATTTTCTATCTTCTCAGTCCTCACCCATTGGGACGTCCGCCTCCCCGACGTCCACCACCGCCACCAGAGAGGGTCGTGGATATGTAGAAGTTCGACGCGGTGGTTGCGTCAAGGAAAATCGGATGTTTAATTATTGAGGAGAGATAAAACTAAGTAAGGGGTTTTATGGGGTGGTTTGGACTCGTGCCGCCTCCGATGGTGGGTCTCACTGGGTTCGCGCCGCCTTATGCGGCCCAGCGGTGGTGAAAGAGGGGAAAGGGCAGGTGGATGGGGTAGTTGACGGTGGTAGCGGCGGTGGGGAGGTTTGGGTTGCTAGAATGTTAAGGAGATGAAAAAATTGGGTTTTGTAATTGTGTTTTTTATTTATTTACTAGTTATTTATTAAATAAATTTGATTAAATATTTGCCACATCTCGTTTCAAAAAAAAAAAAAAAAAAAAATATTTGCCACATCATTAGTTTTCATCCAAAAGTTAACGATGTTAGTGGATCAGGCCACCACGTGCCTATAGGTGCTAAGTTTGGGGACACCGGAGTGTACAATTTTCGAACATAGGAGCACCATGCACATTTTGATATAGTTCGAAGCACCGCGTGAATTTGTCGAAATCGATACTCTTAGGAGTCTCAGCTTCAAAAAAAAAAAATTGATATTCTCATTAAATTTTGAATGTTTTGATTCATTTGATTTAAAGTTGTGGAGAGGGAAATATCATTAAGGGTAATATTGGAAAAAAGATGGAAAAAATAGGTTACGCTAGCATTTTCTAGGTTACGTTTGAAATGCGCTGCTGCAATATCCAATACATCCAAGGCTCCACTATCAACCCAAACACGTATTGAATTGTCAACCGGACCTGAATGAGCCGCCATATGCGCGGCTTTGTTACCCGACCTACGCATATGATTAAAAGTGCATGAACGAAATCTAGAAAATAAAGTAAAAACGTCTGAAACTACAAAACCAAAAGAACTAGGCGGGAATAATCCCGACCTCAGGAGTTCGATTCCAGCACCACATCTTGGACCCCTTGTTGCCATGCTAGTTGGAGTATTAACTATTTTCCATCTGTTCAGTTGCCCCGATTAAATAAAAACAAACAGACTAGAACACTACGTCTGATTTGAATAAATTTGTGGTTTGATTTGCGTTAAATGATTCCGATCTAACGTGAAGTCATGCTTTTAGTATGCAACAACTCATGAGTCTATTGTCTACCTATAAACCAATTATTTGAGTCAAATACAAATCGAGTCAATCCGAAAGGGTCTGTTTGGCTCGAGTCGAATCACATTCGGGTTCGAGTTCTATAACTTTGATTTAAATTCCAGCCCCATATTCATCGGACTCGAGAGAGAGAGCGCGCGCGCGAAAGAGAGAGATGGAAGCGAGAGAGAATACGACATCAACAGGAGAAGCAGCATACAATGGCGAAAACGCGAAAAGGGCAAGGCTAAACTCAACACTTACGGCAATGTTAGAAGACCCAATACTTTCAGACGTACCAAAGAAGCCAACTTTATCGGATGTTGATACCCTTATCAGCTTAGAACTCGGCAGTGCTATGCGCATCACTATCCTCAAACTTGACTCCACTTCTTTTGGTACTCTTTTTCTCTCTTTGGCATTTTAACAAACACTTGGTGTGCATGAATGAATCTTCTAATTTACGCT
This sequence comes from Spergularia bocconei, assembly GCA_963457585.1. NCBI lineage: Eukaryota > Viridiplantae > Streptophyta > Magnoliopsida > Caryophyllales > Caryophyllaceae > Spergularia > Spergularia bocconei. The sequence continues at coordinate 1,634,467 of OY734947.1, forward strand.
AATTTGTGTTGTTATTTGCAGATGTGGTGCTTATGAATAGTGCCACTGTGAAGGATTTGAAGGTGGCTATTAAGAAGAAAGTTACTGAAATGGAGCAATCTAAGATGGGTCATCGCCATATTTCTTGGTACTCTGTTTTCACTTTTTACTTCTCTGTTTTTTTTTTTTTTTGGCAGATTTTTACTGTTTGAAGTTATAGTATAGTAACTCACTTGGTATTGAATTGTTTAAAGTTTGTGGGTATTGTTAGTTAATCAATTTAATCGAATTTTAGCAAATGTTTGTCTGATTTAGTTACTGATAAATGTGGTGACTTTGATTGAATCTTCAATAACACACCAAATGAGTTATTAGTAGTTAGTTATAGGCTTATAGCAGTTACGCGAATTGCTAGTGTTGTGGTGGGAGACGAGTTGGGGATATGAGTTATTAGTGGTTAGTTATAGGCTTATAGCAGTCACGCGAATTGCTAGTGTTGTGGGGGGAGACGAGTTGGGGATATGAGTATTCGAACTACACAAGCCCCTAGGCAGGTTGATGTCCTTAACCACGGGTTAGTTTTTTATCTTTGCTGTTAGTGGTAAAACGCGTTTAGAAGTTTTAACTTAATCACTCATGTCTACTGATTGAATGAGACTTCTTATGCTTGTTGTGTTTGGGTTAACAGCCATCTGTGTACTCATTTTGCGACATCTATGCTTTGCCTTGTTTCTCCGGCTTAGGGGTCACTTAGAATGGGAATAATCATTACTGGAGTAATAAGGGGTTAATCATCTGTACCCCATAAACGAGGGTGATCGTTTCTCCTTTACCTCCTCTTTACTCCCCCTTCCACCACCACCATTCCCCCTTTTTTCCTTTGTTTTAGCCTCTATTACCCTTATTCCAAGCAAAGAGTCTTTTGGTGACTTAAAGGTCATGTGTTATAAGTGGTATGTGCGCTAAATCGTGATTTGTATCCACCATTTGTCTGCTATCTATTTGATCAACAAAAGACCAGCGCAATCTGAGGTTGTGCTCTATGTCACTTGTTCCTGAACTGTTACTCCTGTCACTTAGAATTTGAAGGAATAGTTATATAAGAGCATCAGAGCTTCACCTTAGTAATTGGTTTAGTAGTTCTAAATAAACCAGATGGTCTTTTAGCCTGCTTTCACTTTTCCCTACCCTCATGAGAGGTATCACAATTTGGCGGAGTTAGAAGGCATACAAAAGTTTAGTTTGGAGCTTTCTTGTATGCCTCTACTCTAGAGTTTTCATGGTTTCGTCAATCTGCCACAGACTACTAGCTCATCATTGTACTGTGACATGGGAATAAAATGTGAAGATTTGTTAACTATTTACTCCAGCAATATACCTATTTCTTTTTCCTTTTTTTAAATGGAACATAAAGATGACTGAGGTGACGCAGTATGACATTCATTTCAGCCTTTAGGTGAATGCTCATAGAAGAAACTCTCAGGGGTGAAAATGCAAAAAATCTTGAATCAAGCATTGCCATTTTTTTTTTTTCTAATGTTACCTGTGATTTTGAATGAATGGTTCTCAAAGCCTGAGGAGTTTGGAAAGGTTGTGGCTGAATCCAAAGTTACTTGAGTGCTCATTAGTCTTCCGTGAGATCATGAGATGTCGGGAGTTTGAACCATTTTTAAGTGCTGACTTGCAAATTGACAAAAATTCTACCCTGGATAACTCTGCAAGTTGTGCACATAGTATACGACTCCCTTTATTTACCAAATCTTTCAAATTGATGTTACAGGAAATATGTATGGGCAAATTATTGCCTGTTGCATCATAACGAAAAGTTACTAGATGAAAGTGCACCTCTGCAGGATTTTGGCATACGAAACAATTCTCAGGTACTTTTGTTTAACTTGTTAGTTCATGGAAGCGTGATCTCCTGGTGGACGATTTTAAATCTCCTGTGGTATGTCAAGACTCTGGCTAAGAATCCCATGTTTTATGCCGTGCAGGTTCAGTTTATCACTTTCATTAGTGCAAGGCAGTTTAAGAAACATACTAAAAGGAAAAGGCATCGGTTTTTCCATGGTCTAAACAAGGTCTCATAAGCAATTGCGGTTGAAGTAGCAAATTATTCAGGAAGGGAGGTTCTATGCTCTGGAATTGGTGGTTCCTTGAGGCAAGGTGATCAGTTTCATTACCAGGCCAGCTAAATCCATGGAGAAATATGCGCAATTTAAGAGTTTAAACCAAAGAAAAACATATGCAGAAGTTGTACATGTGTGACGAAACAAAATAACCATTTCTATTTGCTTATCAAGTATTAGGACTGTAGGAGTTCCTAGGAGGGAAGGTCTTGCTTCCTTGATGTATTCCTTTTTGTCTACAGTACAGTATCTATTAATGAGAAGTATCAGCAGTTCCATTCTTGCTTACTCTGCCTTGCGCACTGGAAGACTGTTCTCTGTCCAAGCAATATAGCCTCCTGCTAAATCCACGACATTCTTAAAACCCTGCAGTTTGCAGAGATATAAACAGCATTTTAGTCCATACACTGGGTGCATCTATGCTATCCTTCATTTTTTTTCTTTTTTTTTTTCGTGTTTTTTTTTTTTGACAGAGAGTAAATGATATGCTATCCTTCTGCTAACATGAAGTTAACAACTTTGTGATCTGCTGATACGACAATAAGAATGGTACTGAGTGACTGAGTCCATCAAATGTAAATTGAACAGAAATTGCCCTCAAAATGGTAAAAACTAGTTAATTAAATTTACCACAGATGTGAGATCAGTTGCAGCCATGAGTGACCTCTTCCCACTACGGCATCCCTGTACGAAACTTGTAGCTTAAGAACAAACGTGTAGCTGCCAGCAATAGGAAAAAAAACCTGTGATCTGAAGGACTTACTATGATTATCTGGTCATCCTTTTTAAAAGAAGACAGTACTTCCTGTTCAAACTCAGGATTCTTCAACATCCCTACACCAACAAATATGAAACCCAAAAGAAAAAGATGAAGAATACTAGGTCTTCCACATAAAAACAGCAAATTATTAGCTTATCACAGCAAAGTTTCAGAACAGTGTATTTATCGCGCAAAGTTATTCAGAAAATTGTTCGTTAGAAGTAGCATTAATATAACTTAGTATCGAAACATGACTCAGTCAGTTTAACTAGAGTTCTCGAATTTCATTCAAATGAATTGAAACACACACCTGCATTAGTTTGGAACATATAAGCAATGTTCATAGCCCCTGCAGGATGTCCAGCTTTGAATTCATCAGGAGTCCTATAACCAAAGATATTGTTTTCTTGTGAGATTCTTATACAACTATCCCTTACAATAAACCCAAAAACAAAAAAGCTAATCACATTAGGTAATCATCCTTAAATAGACATGAGATAAAAGTTTTACGAGTCATTTTGATTTAGTCCATTACTCCTATCTCCCACGGCGTAATGTCTACATCCAATTGGTGAAGTAATCATACAACAACATAAGAAAAAAACAAAGCCTCCTTCCAACAACTACATTGGGGCGGTTAATATAAATCGTCATGTGAAACTATTGAAGGTAAGCATTAAGGAATAATAAGTTTCGAACTTATAATGTGTTTAAGAAATGAACTTGTACTACAAACTTCAAATATGGAATAGAATCATAAAGATTATGAACATGGGGCGATAATTGAACGTACCTTACGTCTAGAAATGCATACCCACCACGAATTAGGTCCATCGCGGTCGAAACCGTCACTGATTTTGGACTATTGCTACTAAAGGCCTCTTTTTCATCTTGATTATGCTTTGATTCAGAGAATAATCTACATTTGACGCATGAATTGCCACGACAATAAATTAGTTATTCCCTCGTTTTCTTTTGATTCTATACATCTATTCAAATTATTATACACGAGATTTTAAACCCGTAGAAATGGAACTATGAAAGTAGCAAACAATTCAATTTTAATTAATAAGGGTTAATTACTTAGATAATTACCTGGTGATGGACAGATTTGAGGAGCGGAGAAGTGGAGGAACCAATAGATGACTGAGCCGATATGACGACGGAGCCAAAATTGCCATTGTACTGTCGTCGTTTAGTTTTCCTTTGTGCAATACGCTGTTTTTAAATTTTGTCACCCCTATATATGTATGCTATGGCCTATGGCCCTATGTGGTTGTTGAGTGGCCATTTGGTTCATAAAAAGAGTATAAATTTCTCGCAATGTTACTAAAACGGAATTACCATGGAGGAATCGAGAATTTGTTTTAAAAGGGTTTTGTTAGAAATGTCATAAGTGACTACTTTTTAATCCGAGATTTCGATTTGTATAGAGTAAATCATATATAAACAATTGTGTCTATTTCAGAATATTAACTATATGAAAATTGGAAATTCTTGTACTACATTTGACTTTTGACACGATGAGTCTTTATATTACGAGATATTGTAAATCATGGTGTGAGTCGTGTGACTGGTGTCAGTTTAATTTAAAGTGGTCATCCTCCTCTGATTACTTGAGTTAGACTGTAATTTTGGACCTCTCATAAGTCATAAAAGATTCAAGCCTTGAATATCTCAATAGTCATTTTACAGAGTTGATATGCACAAATTTTAGCCATTGGATGATTGAAATTCTCCCTATGATTCATTCCGGATGTACAAAGGACCAACCAATTTTTGAAATTTAATTTTGATTCAACAGTGACTCGTTTTATATATAATAATTATATATACGATCCTACACTTAAGCTTGTCCCAAAACAAATTCGGAAAAAGAAGAAGCATAAGAGAGGCATACATAGACCAAACATGTATCAAATTTGATAGCCCATTCAGGTCTAAGTGTGGGAGAGATCAGCCCAGGATACCGTCAATCTGGTGACCATTGGAGTTTCCTATCTCAACCTTAAAAGAAACAAATAATCCGGATTGGAAGTAATTCAGCTCATCGATTGATTCCAAGTTTAGATTGAGAACCCCCAGGTTTGGGCAAGACCAATCCACACCACCATCACTCTTTCACCCCCGTATTTTCTGATCTAAACCCGAAATGAACAACTAAGCCGAATCACTTTAAACCTGAAAATCCAAAAACCCAATCAGAACGAGCCAATAAGCCGAATCACTTCAAAACGTAAGATCGAAAACCAATCATTTTTAGTCACCAACAACTCAACAAGTCCAATATCGATCTCCATTTTTCCGGGTTAGGACCGGCTTTCGCACATCTCAAAAACACCAATCTGATTTCTCAACCTACAAAACTCACCCCCTCCCAAAAAAAAAAATACCAAAAAAAAAAACTTTGCTTAATACCCAAATAAAATCTTGATTAGCGAGTTCATCTTAATTTGATCTATACGATTTCACACAAAAAAAATACCCAATAATGTCTACTTATGTAATGCTGTAATTTTGTCGGCAGATTTTTGGGTCCAAATTTTTGGGAGTTCAATTTGATCTATTTTCATTTCAGTTTTACTTATCAGATCTCAGGTAAATAATTCTTTTAATTTCATTTTAATCTTCAATTTCACGCCACCAATTTGTTTATTGTTTAATCTTTAATCCCTTTTGATCTGCTCGTTAATTATTGTGTTTAGTGAATTGGGTGTTGATTTGATCTGATTTTGGGTTCTGGGTTTTTTTAGGGTTGTTTAGATTTTGATTGTAATTGTTTTTTTGTGGGTGTGATTTGGTTGGTTAGTGAGCTAAATGTGGTTTAATTACGTGTATGTGGGAATGATTGTAGAAGCGTGATTGATACGGTGTGTATGTGGTTTTTGTGGAGATGGGTTTGGTTGTGGTTTGCATCGTGAGGTTGAGATCGTGGATTTTGTGAGAATGTTGTTCGATTTTCGGTGTCGAAATGCTGAATTGTGGTTCTGATTGCGTCTGTTTCGAGTTGTAGAAGCGAAATCTGTAAATTAGTGTTTGTGTTTATTGGGGTTTTGGTTGTGTGCAGAAAGAAGAGAGAGTGAGAGAGCTTGGATTGGTGAAAAATGTTGACGAAATTCGAGACAAAGAGTAGTAGGGTCAAGGGACTGAGTTTCCATAGCAAGAGGCCATGGATCTTGGCCAGTCTTCACAGTGGTGTGATCGAGTTATGGGATTACAGAATGGCTACACTTATTGATCGCTTTGACGAACATGATGGCCCTGTTCGTGGTGTTCATTTCCATAAGTCTCAGCCGTTGTTTGTCTCTGGAGGTACACCCTTTTCCTAGCTTCTTATGCATTTGCTTTCTTGCGCCGAAATGGTACTCCTTGTATTGATCGTGGACCAGAAGATGTATAGTCGTTTCATGAAGGTGAATGGGTGCAATACTTTGCTTTGCCTGTCTACATAAGATCAAAGTGAACCAAAAGACCTGAGCACGACACCCCAATATGCTTATTATGCTCTATTCTAATTTTTTTTTTGTAGAATGGGTAGGGGAGGGGAGGGGGTGCATGAGATGGAACTTATTTATCTTCCCAATTTTCTTGAGGGTTTTTGCTTTCATGATTAGGTTAGTGGGTATCATATTTTGTGGTACTCGATACACAGTTTTGGTCGAAATGGTGGAGTTCCGCTGTTGCGAGCTTGATATTCTCTTTGTTTTTCTTTTCAGGTGATGACTACAAGATTAAAGTTTGGAACCACAAACTGCACAGATGTCTTTTTACACTGCTTGGACATCTTGATTACATTCGGACTGTGCAATTTCACCATGAGAACCCATGGATTGTGAGTGCTAGTGATGACCAGACTATTCGCATTTGGAACTGGCAGTCCCGGACATGTATTGGTGTCTTGACAGGACATAACCATTATGTGATGTGTGCCTCCTTTCATCCTAAAGAAGATCTTGTCGTGTCAGCTTCCCTTGACCAGACAGTTCGGGTCTGGGATATTGGATCACTGAGGAAGAAAGTCGCATCTCCTGTAGATGACATACTGCAGTTTAGTCAAATGAATACAGATCTTTTCGGGGGTGTTGATGCAGTGATTAAGTATGTTCTGGAAGGCCATGATAGGGGAGTTAACTGGGCAGCATTCCATCCTACACTACCCTTGATTGTATCTGCGGCTGACGACCGTCAAGTGAAATTGTGGCGTATGAATGGTAAGTCGTTTTCAGCATGTGAGTTGTGTAAATGTTATACTTCTTCGACTTTTGATATAATTACTGAAGTTAGTCCTTTCATGATGGTCCTGCCTCTTGCTAATTGGATTTTACCAGAGAGTTAATGTTAAGAGTGCTTAGCATGAAACTGTATGACTTCCATATGAGGCTTCGTTTTTTTTATCCTCATTTCAGGGCATGCAGAAGTGTGAGGATGAATTTATTTATATGACCCAGTTGTCCCTAGCCAAATTTTCACTTTCAGAGAGATAAATTTAGTTTTTAATTATGACTCCCCGCCCCCCCCTAGTTTTCTGTGAACGTTTCTGGTCTTAGTCACAGAGTTAGTCATTGGGTTCACAGAAGAGAATTGGACCTCCGGGGGTAACATAGTGTTAGTATCTAATGGTTGCGTACCTTTCAAGTGAACATCGTATTTGCCATGATAATCACTTTCTGTATTTTCTTTATGTATAGAAGTGTAGTTAAATTGTTAAGGGTAGAGTGATCTAGGGTTTCAGCTTACTCCATATCCCAAAAATCGTTGCCTGGTTTCTGGTGTAAGTTGCTTCTTGCTTGGGTTCTTTGTTGACTACTTAATCACCACCCCTTCCACGAAATAATTGACCTACAAAACTGTTATTTAGTAATATATATTATTGATTTCTGAAAGTTCACCCGAATCTGTTTAGACTTTATCCAGTATCCGGAGATCAGAGCCTGTGTTTAAAGATAGCGCACTTTTAACCTTAAAATATGGGAGATTTTTGGCTTATAATGATTTTGACATTAAGCTCCCTTTGTATTCATTTCCCTACTCTTCTCCTTTATCTTTGCTCTGTCGTCTACCTCCATCATCACTGCTAACAAGGGCCTCCTACTTCCTCAAACATCCACATCACCGTTGCCACCCCTGCGGCACTTCCCCATATAAAATATGATACGGAGTATGTCCCTTCCTTTCTCCATTTTTTATGGACCATTATCTTTGTAGATTTCGATTCATGTCCATAAACTTTTCCTTACTATTTGTCCGAGTTCATATGTTTTTCACTATTTTTCAAATTTTTTATTTATTTGATGACTTTTTAAACTCCTTTTGAAAGGGTTTTCAATATTTCTAAATGGTTCACAACGTTTTTGAAATCTTTTGGCATACACAAGACGGTTACTGGATGACGATTCATGTTAGCCGACCCCAAATCATTTTGGGACTAGGCTTGGTTGTTGTTGTTGTTGTTGTTGTTGTTGTTGTTGTTGTTGTTGTTGTTGTATTGTCTTTGTAGACTATATTGGGTCACTGACACTGTTAATCTAAATGTCGATCAAAGAGAGTACAAGATTGATAATCAGCCACTCAAAAATAAGCTTGCCTTTCGTTTTCGTTATTCCCCTTTTGACAGGCAAAGATGTGTAACAGAAGATGTTGGCATTATCTAATAATCAGTTGTATTGTTGTTATCAAGGTGGAATAGGTGTTTAGTATCCTTTACGACTACTACTCTCTTATAGATCCATTTTCTCTGTTCATCAGAGTGATCAACAGTTGATTATTCATTTTTTAAAATTTCAAAATAATTTCTAGGAGGTATTTTAAGGAAATAAATTGTTTATAACAGCCTAAAACTACAACCCCATACCCATTTCATTTAATGGAACAATAAGAATGAGGGTTAAACTACATGTAAACTAAACGAAACACAGTATCAGGAATCAAGCTCCAACCCCATTTCACACTAGCCCCATACCTGATACCATCCCCAACCTATCTTGTGAACCAGACCCCTTAATACATCTCTTTCAAGACTTCCTTGAAGTTTCCGAACTTCTGTGAAATTAAGCAAAATAAAGCAAATGAAAGTGGTAGAGAACATTAAGTTAAGTTGGGGTAAAAGTTGTTCTTTTTCCTTCTCCTAAAAATTTGACATTACCACCAAAATTTATCAGTTATTGTAATCAATTCGCTAATTCATGTGGCCATTGCATCTGATATTCCATATCTGCTGATATCTGATGGGTTTTTTTCCCCTGGTCATCTTTGTTGTAAATTTTAATAAGATGCATTATCTGATTGTTTATTTTAATATTTCCCCTCTAACTTTCTTTTACATATGCAATGCGTCAGATACAAAGGCTTGGGAAGTGGACACATTGAGGGGTCACATGAATAATGTCTCCAGTGTCTTGTTCCATGCCAAGCAGGACATTATTGTTTCAAACTCAGAGGACAAAAGCATTCGTGTATGGGATGCAACAAAACGAACTGGCATTCAAACATTCCGTCGGGAGCATGATAGATTTTGGATTCTTGCAGCTCATCCTGAGATGAATCTCTTAGCTGCTGGCCACGACAGTGGGATGATTGTGTTCAAATTGGAGAGAGAACGGCCTGCATTTTCTGTCAGTGGTGATGGATTATTCTATGCAAAAGACCGTTTCTTGCGATTTTTTGATTTCCCCACTCAACGTGATACACAAGTAGTCCCAATTCGTCGGCCTGGGTCAGCAAGCTTGAATCAGGGTCCGAGGACTCTTTCTTATAGCCCTACAGAGAATGCTGTCCTCATATGCTCTGATGTTGATGGTGGGTCGTATGAGCTCTATGTTGTACCTAAAGATGCATTTGGTAGGGGTGATGTGGCACAAGAAGCGAAAAGAGGTCTGGGAGTGTGTGCTGTTTTTATTGCCCGCAACAGGTTTGCAGTGCTTGACAAAAGCAACAATCAAGCATTGGTCAAGAACTTGAAAAATGAGATTGTGAAGAAGAGCGCCTTGCCTATTTCAACCGATGCAATATTCTATGCTGGGACAGGAAACCTGCTGTGTAGGGCAGAGGATAGAGTTCTTATTTTTGACATGCAACAAAGGATTGTTCTCGGTGAGCTTCAAACCCCTTTTGTCAAGTATGTGGTGTGGTCAAATGATATGCAAAGTGTGGCATTGCTAAGCAAACATGCCATTGTGATCGCCAACAAGGAGCTTGTTCATCAGTGCACTCTGCATGAGACAATTCGTGTTAAGAGTGGAGCCTGGGATGACAATGGAGTTTTCATCTATTCAACTTTGAATCACATTAAGTATTGTCTTCCCAATGGAGATTACGGCATAATTAAAACACTTGATGCCATAGTTTACATTACTAAAGTCTCTGGCAATACGATTTTTTGCTTGGATCGAGATGGAAAGAACAAGGCGATCGTTATTGATGCAACAGAGTATATCTTCAAGCTAAATCTATTGAGGAAGAGATACGATCATGTTATGTCAATGATACGGAACTCCCAATTAGTGGGGCAAGCTATGATTGCGTATCTGCAGCAGAAGGGGTTCCCGGAAGTGGCTTTGCATTTTGTAAAAGATGAGAAAACTCGGTTTAATTTAGCTCTGGAGAGCGGAAATATTCAAATTGCTGTTGCTTCAGCTAAAGAAATTGATGAGAGAGACCACTGGTACAGATTAGGGGTGGAGGCTCTTCGTCAGGGTAATGCTGCTATAGTGGAATACGCTTACCAGAGGACTAAAAATTTTGAGAGGCTGTCTTTTCTTTACCTTATGACAGGGAATACTGAGAAATTAACCAAAATGTTGAGAATCGCGGAGGTGAAGAATGACGTCATGGGTCAATTCCATAATGCACTTTATTTGGGTGATGTACAAGAGCGTGTTAAGATTTTGGAGGAAGCTGGTCAATTGCCTCTGGCATACGTCACAGCTTCAGTCCACGGCCTTCATGATGCTGCTGAGCGGCTGGCCTCTATACTGGGTGATGATGTTCCCTCTTTGCCAGAAGGAAAGGTTCCTGCCCTTCTGATCCCTCCAGCACCCGTCATGTGTGCTGGGGATTGGCCTCTGCTGAGAGTGATGAAGGGAATCTTTGATGGTGGTTTTGATGTTGGCAGGAGTGCTCCTGAAGAAGAGGAAGAGGAGGTTGGAGCTGATTGGGGTGAAAGTTTGGATGATGTTGTGGATAATACAAATGGAGAAGTGACAGAAGATTTGCTTGAAGGAGAAGAAGCTGAAGAAAATGAGGAAAATGGAGGATGGGACCTCGAGGACTTGGATCTTCCTCCAGAAGAAGATACTCCTAAAGCTTCTGTCAGTGCTCGTTCGTCAATATTTGTGGCTCCGAGTCAAGGACTGCCTGCCTCACAAATCTGGAGCCAAAAGTCATCTCTTGCTGCTGAGCATGCTGCTGCAGGAAATTTCGATACTGCTATGCGGTTGCTAAGTCGGCAACTAGGGATTAAAAATTTTGCTCCTTTGAAATCCCTGTTTGTTGATCTTCACGCAGGAAGTCACACTTATCTGCGTGCAGTTACTTCTGCTCCCATCCTATCCGTGGCTGTGGAAAGGGAATGGAGTGAATCTGCAAGCACCAACGTTAGGGGCTCGCCTGCTTTAATATTTAGTTTCTCTCAGTTAGAAGATAAGCTGAAGTCTGGTTACAGATCCACGACTGCTGGTAAATTGTCAGACGCTCTTAGCATCTTCCTAGGCATCTTACATACCATTCCTCTGATAGTTGTTGAGTCCAGAAGAGATGTTGATGAAGTCAAAGAATTGATTATCATTGTAAAGGAGTATGTCTTGGGTCTTAAGATGGAGATTGCGAGGAGAGAATTGAAAGCTGATCCCAAGCGTCAACAGGAGCTTGCTGCTTATTTCACTCATTGCAACCTCCAAACCCCTCATTTAAGGCTTGCCTTGCAGATGGCTATGACGGTCTGCTACAAGGCCAAGAATCTCAGCACAGCTGCCAGCTTTGCCCGTCGACTCCTTGAAACAAACCCCTCCAGTGAGCAACAAGCAAAGCAAGCTCGCCAAGTTGTACAGGCTGCCGAGAGGAACATGACTGATGCAATTGAATTGAATTATGACTTCAGGAATCCTTTTGTGGTCTGTGGGGCCACATATGTGCCAATTTACCGTGGTCAAAAGGATGTTTCATGCCCCTATTGTAGTGCTCGTTTCGTTCCAGACCAGGAGGGGCAGATCTGTAATGTTTGTGAACTCGCTGTGATTGGGGCCGATGCCTCTGGTTTGCTTTGCTCCGCATCTCAGAAGAGATAAGATGACAGTTGCAGCTGCGCGTCTGAGAGCCGTTTAGATCTTGATCCTCTGCTATCGTATTCACCTCTACAGACGAAGAGAATGTAATCCGAAGAAGTTACTCCCCTCAAACAGCAGGTAAGGCTGTACAGGGAATCAATCTTTCAGGGGATTGCGTTTTGGCGTCATTTATCTGCTCATCATCTTTTTCCCTTAGCCCTATTCTCTAGAGTCTAGATGGTAAGGAATTCAGATATAAAAATTTACGGATTCTTTTTATATTTGGTCATTCATGCTCTGCATGTCGATATAGACAGGAATGGCCAAAGAGCTCTTGTTAATTAGATGTATGCTTTTTTCAAAAATGTTAATATATGGTCATAGTTCAGACCATATTAAACATCACATTTGCTGAAATTTACAGATTTTGGTGTTCCTTAGTTTTGTAACAGAGAATTATGTTAAAACTTTCGAAAAACATTGATGAAGGTACAAGTTTTTTTCCTTCTTGGGTTTTCTGACAGGTTTCTTGTGGAGGATGTCTTAATCTCAGAATACATTCATGCAGCTATCGGTTTCTTCCTTGCTTATTGCATTTTCCGGCAGGTTTTCTTCGGGTGGTTGATGAATTCTTTTGACCAGGTTGATTGTGCTATCAGTTTCTTCATGGTTGTCTTCTTTACATGTAGTTCCATGTTTCGTTCTGCTTCTGTGCAGGTATTTTGACGACTGTGTTCTTGACTTCTTGTCATTTCAGATTTTAGAACCACAGAGCTTTGGTTTTCACTTGCCATAATAAGACCTGATAATAACCCAACTTGAGAAAAAACCCACGGTAACTATAACTTGACCGAACATAAATGGTAGAAACGAGTCCACCCGACCTGAGTTTGAAACGACTTCACATCGACTATTTAGTATGTAGCTTAAGTACTTTACCCGGCCCATTCATTGTAGGACGACATACGCCGATGACTTCATGAGTGGTCATCAACTCATCATGAACTAATGATGACAATAAATTCGGAGGTAAAATTAGAAGATGGACAAATCAAGTGATCAAACCAAAAACAGGGACCTATAGTTCATATAAGAGTATATGACTCATGCTTAATCCATTAGCCAACGTTCAACTTCCAAAACAAGAAAAGAGAGAAAAATATGGTTCGTTTGGAGATAAATGCTTCTTTAAGGTGGAGAGAAAGTGGCTGTATGAAATCGAAGTTTACTTGCATAAGTGTTTTACGTAAGTTATCTATTGTATGATGTTTTTTCCCTCTAAAATTTGGTGCTTTTGATCGACATTAACTAATTTTATGACCAAATTGTAGTATATCTGTCCTTAAACTTCAGCATTGGGACTTTGGGAGTTATATGTATCTATCTATCGACACCATATTCTTGATCCGATAAGATACGGGATCCCCTATGTATCCGAAGCAAGTGACTACGGCTCTCCTTCAAGCCGGATCGGATAAAACTACTTAGGATGACAAATCTTTCTCAAGTTTTCGCCACTCAAGAAATACAATTAAAACACTGAATAAATTGAATAATCTTGTGCAAACTCAACCAAGTATACTGAGTCACGCTGAAATATGTTCGTACATAGCTAGCTAACGAGCTAAGGGAGTTATATGTACCTATCCACACCATATCCTTGATTTATTAAGCTCCCGTACATTGATTAAGAAAGAAAAGGGGCTTGTAGTGTTCTCCAAAATTAGAATTCAGCTGTAGTTGTCAATTTATTTTGTAGTCTAATACTATGACATACATAGTGATTAGATCAAATCATACATGTGATCATCTATAAGAAAGAACATGTAATAGGACTCTTCTGTCTCTGATAATAAATTTCATACTTAGGTGAATTGAACTTCCAACCTCCATTCTCAATTTTGGATATGAAAAAGTGGTTTTCCATCACCATGTACAATGCTCAGCTCGTTGAGTGTTCTTAGGCCGAGATCAATGAGATTTGGTTTTTAGACTATCTTAACTAGGTGTTTAATTATATGCGAGGTTGAATAAACCGCCATAGATAAACCCTGGGCCATGTAAATTGAGGGGCCTAGAGCGAAATTTTAAAATGGCTCCCCTAAATCATTGTAACCAAAAAGGCAGATTCATTGAATAGATATGAGTCCAGCGAACAACAAAATCTAGCTTTCTACGACACCAGGGGCGAATCTAGCCCCGCAAACTTGGGGTAGCCCTTTTAGTACCAGGCTACCCCCTATACGACTCAAGTTAGATACGCTTAATACTCTACATAAATTACTATGTGAGGGGTCTGGGTGGGCGCCCTTCTCACCTGCCCTAAAACTAGAGAGAACATTTCGTCCAGACCGAAAACCGGCCTAGTCCTCGGGCCAACTTTTCTGAGAAAATCAGGTTCGGTACTGAGTACGACAAGATGCAATTCGGTCCGTTTCTCTAACCAAAAAAATATTGACTTTTGGTCATTGATCCGGTCTGGTCATGGACTGATGCCCAGCCCTACATAAAACACTCCTTTGGGTGTACTTTACCGCTCTGATGAGGCATGAACCATATCATTAGTTTCCTGTAGGTTAATCATTTTCATAAATAAATAAAAAAAAAAAAAAAAAAAATTCATTAACTTCTCTACTCATGCATCCCCTCTATAAATACTCATGAATCATCGTTTTATTTCATCACATAAAACACAAATTGTGACACAAAAGAAATACCCATTTCTAAGCATAGCTAGTCGCCTAGTCCACATAGAATTTGTAATTCATAATATCCTCATAATCTAACATTCAAACAAAATACAATTAATCATGGCTAGTAACAAAGTTGCATGTTTTATGTTCCTAGCCATATTGCTGGTTGCACCACATGCATCACAAGCCTTGACCTGTGGGCAAGTGGTGAATTGGATGCTTCCATGCCTTAGTGTCCTGAAGAATGGAGGAGGGCCTTCTGGTGTCTGCTGCAGCGGGGTTAAGAACCTGAACGGCGCGGCCAACAACACGCCAACACGTCGTGTCGCGTGTGCGTGCCTTAAACAGGCTGCTCAAGCATATGGTGTCAACTATGGCTATGCTAATGATCTCCCTCCCAAGTGTGGTGTCCATGTTGCTTATAAACTCAGCCCCAGCCTAGACTGCTCCAAGTATGTCGTTTCTCTCTAATTAAATGCTCACCTTAATACCTGATTATTGCTCTCAATTATTTAATTATGCACGACAGAATACGATATTTGAATCATCTAGAGTTAAAAAAGAATTCTACTCGGTAGCAGTGTTTACCCTGGACGGACATTGCTAGCCCGTAAATTCTGGCTAACCTTATTTACAATTAAAAAAGTGCGATATATATCTATAATTTTTCCGTTTCTTGTCGTTTTTTTTATATGAACAGTGCATGTATGTCTACTTATTTCGTTTCTTGTACGTCCATACATTGCAGGATTAACTGAGCTTGGAATACAACTTCAATGCAAGGTTGCATGCATGTCACACACTGGTGATCATGATGCTATCAAGAAATTAGTAGAGGCTGGGAGGCTGTGAGACACTTACAATGATATTGGATGAATTCCTATTGTATTCAAGTAGTAATTAATTAATCCCCAAAAACACATTATAGTGGGTATAGATTGGGGGTGTATTTTTCATTTTTACTCCTTAATTTCTTACTTATTATATGCATGAACCATGTGCTAAATGTAATACTATTTCATATAGAAAATAAAAATGCACTCTGATCTATAAAAATTTACTAGCATTAATCTTTATCAATCTCACATTTTACATCCTCTATAGGCTATATGCACTCTTTTTTTGCTTATATTTACCTAATTCATTCAGGGCCGTCTCGTAGAATTTGGGGGCCCTGGGCGGAAATAGAATGTGAGGCCCCTAAAATACTGCTCGTAGTATGTAATACTACCAATACGCAATATGTCGTACGCCCACAACCCATCGAATTAATTTGTAGTAATGTCTACCTTTATTATTTTTATCTAAAGAGTACTCCCTCGACCTACCCACAAAGAGATCATAATAAGGGGAAATCATAATAAGGAGAGATCGTAAATTCATAATAGGTAGGAGGGTGTGTAATATTTGTTTATGAATGAAAAAAATTCAAGAAATAAATAAATTAAGGGGAAGAAAGATAAAAAGGATGGAAACACAAGACGTTAGGTGTAAAGTGAATTAATTGCAAAATAAAAATATAAGAGAGCTTTGGCAGGATTCGAACCAAACTCTCGAGTAACTGGAGTTACTCCATGGACCACTGCACCACTAGTTTCTTAATGAAACTTTGTGTCTTATTTAATATCTGTATCTAAAAACAGCAATTTGGGGCCCCCAAATTTTTGGGGGCCCTGTTCCTGGGCCCATGTTGAACATGCCCAAAGACGGGCCTGAATTCATTCTTTCATTACTTAATCTACTTACTCCGTATGTTAAATCAATTCAACATTCAACCCTGGTCTTGAAATTCACGGGCTTTAGTTTGCTGTTTAATCCTTAACTCGCCTCGACTTAAGAATTCGAGATCAATCGTAACACTATATGACATATTCACGGTCGTATAAATAAATTTCTACCTCAAGCAAACTTCAGAATCGGACAATTAGCAATGTACCGAATCGCTAGTTCACTTCAGGGGTTACATCAACATTTACGGAACCTTATTCACGATTATCCCGAGTTCAAATCCTCGTATCCTCAAGCCCAGTCCGTAACGGAGGGCCGAAATTTCTCCAACAGTGGGCTAGGGAACAGTGTAGCACACACTAAAGACAAACACAAATGAGCACGTGGAGTGTGCCAGTAGGTATACTATATCCCCGGGGGTACTACCCCCGGATGACATCAGCCTCTCAAAAATAAAAAATAAACAAATCTAATAAAAAAATGTAGTTTTGTAAATTATCCAAAAAAAAAAAAATTTAAAAAAAAACTGTTTTCACACGTTTGTTATAATTTTTTTTTAATTTTTTTTTTTTTACCCTAATATCTAGCTTTTTTCCTAATTATACGTAACTAATCAATTCAAATCATATCAAAAAAACATTCATAAAAAGTTTACCCAAGGTTCTTCCAAAAAAAATTCACCAACATTGATCAAGGTATGATGATTTTTACTTCGTATGATACCAAACTTTATCATTATTATAGCAAAATTTCAATTTTTAGTTGTGTTTTGCAGTTTTTTTTAACAAATACTCAAGATTAAGCAACGAAAGAGTTCATCAACATCAAATTTTGAGCCACTCAAAGGTTAGTTTGTTAATGTTAATTAAAATTCTATTTTGGTTTGTTTCTATATTTCAGTTTCGGATTTAACATGTGCTCGTTAATTTGATACCCATACTCCTTAGTTTTAACTAAATGCTCGTTAGTTTAACATGAATGCTCATTGAATTTAAATATTTTCGTTGGTTTGATCATTGATGTGAATGCTCGTTTGTTTTGTAGAATTGCTCATTGGTTTAATGTGAATGCACGTATTTTTGATGTAATGCTGATTTCATTAAATTTGCTCGTTATTTTAGTGTATATGCTTGTTAATTTGATATGAATACTCTTTGTCATCTGAATACTCGTTAGGCTTAATAATTTCATTTTTAATTACCTTTCTTACAATTTTGAATAATGCTCGTTATATTTCGTAAAATACTCTTACGTTTTTAATAAATGCTCATTAATTTCATGTTTTTACGATATCAGTATTTTGTTACATTAAAATTGCTCGTTAGTTTATTTAAAGGGTATGCTCATTATTTTGAAATGAATACTCCTTAGTTGAACCCGAATACTTCTTAGTTTGATCTGAATACTCATTAGTTTTAACAGATTCGCTATTATTGATATAACACTCGTTGGTTTTAATGTGCTCGTTGGTATTAATATGTTAATTAGTTTGTTGTAAATGCTAATTAATTTCTTGTAAGTTCTCATTAAATTTTCAATAATGCTCATTAAGTTTAAATAATTTGAGGAAGATACTCAACAATTTTTATTACATGCTCAACAATTTGGCGTAGATACTCAACAATTTTTATTAAATGCTCAACAATTTTTTATCGACAAACTTATTATTTTTGGCTAAATATTCATTAATCATTGGTATGTGCTCATTAAATTTGGCCAGATGGACATGCTCATTATTTTATGGTTTCCTGCTCATCGTTTTTTACATTATGCACATCAATGTATTTATAATGCTCCTTAAAATTTATTTCGTGCTCAATTAGCATACTCACTGAATTTTAACTAATCCTATAAGTAATTGTTCCTAATGTGCTTAGTATTACGTTTGGGTAAACTCTCATTGATTTGGTTACACGCTCATTCAAATTGACCCTCTGATCTCCGAATTTGGTTATATGCACATTAGATTTTGCTTATATATATGTTCATTAATTTTCGTCTCATGCTCGATTAACATACACTCAAGTCTTGGCTAAATGCTCATTAATTTAGGGTACATACTCATTAAATTTTAAATAATTTTCGCAATATGCTTTTTATGGTCATCAATCTGTATTGTGTTCTAGATCAATACGCAATTTATGTTATATTATGTACTATACCATTAATTTCTGTTAAATGATCATTAATTTTGATACATGTTTAGCGTATGTGCCATATGCAGTTAACGCTAAAAGAAGAGGGTGCCAAATATGTCCCACCAATCTAAAGCACTAAAGACCCAAGATCGACAACGAGCTCAACCACGTTAAAAAAGCAAGTCGAGCTGGTGGAAGTGTGTGAATCTGGCTGTCGTCTAAACTCTTTATATTTTGGAACAATATTAAAATGTATTACCTTAGCATCCTAGTTTAACTTTTATTCACCCATACAAATTGTATTAAGTGCATACGTAAATCTTAATTATGTATTCGACAACATACTCATTACTTTTGGTTAAATGCTCATACATTTTGAGTACGTGCTCATCGATTTTTACACAAAGCTCAGTAATTTTTGCGATATGCTCACTGTTTTTACAATTCATCCTCATCGATTTTATACTATATGCACATCAATTTTCGATTATATGCTCGTTAATTTTCGTCCCATGCTTGTTTAACATACACGTTAAGTTTTGGATAAATGTTCGATATGACGTCATTCCACTAAGAATCTGCAGCAACAATATCACATATGTATGAAGGTTCGACATCAACTCAAATTCAAGTTGAACAATCACCGAGGACTATGCAGCTTTAAGTTACGGGGCTCATTAGCTTCTATATATATGTTCATTGAATTTTTATATTATGCACTTGATCAACATACACACTACTTTTAAGCTAGTGCTTAGTAATTCTGGGTGTATGCTCATTAATTTCACTGCTATGTGCTCACTAGTTTTGGTTACATGGCAATAGCCTTGTTGGACCAACCGAATTAGTATAACAAAAAAAAAAATGACATTACGGACTAGATTTTGTTGTACCCATTAATCTATATACTTTACCATGCGTCCATGCAATACAACAAATAACAATTTTTCAAAAAGGAAAAAATAAAGAAAATAACAAATACTCATTGATCATGACTAAATACTCACTGTTATTTCATAAATGCTCAATCATTTTGATTACAAGCTCATTACCTTTCGAGTTAGGAATTCAATAATTACATATCAACTCCATTCTATGCGATCTTAAAATGTTCATTAAGATTTGTCTAATACTCCCTAATTATACACATATGCTTATTATTTACAACACGCAGATTGATTTTTACTCGTAACAGATAAAACTCGTGAACTATTACTAATGTGGGTAAAATAATTAAACTAGCGGCAGTGTCGGATTTTTATGAAAGCGAAAGAATGTCAAACAGTATACAATCTAATAACTTGACTTGTATCAGAGACCTCATGCTTTATGATCAAGAAAGTCGATTAATTTCGAAATGCACTTTCATGTAACTTAGAAGTTGGAAATATAACAAAATTGATAATTGAAATTAGATTATGGGTCTGTTCGGCAAAAGTAGCTGTAGCTGTAGCGTTTTGACTAGCTGTAGCGTTTATAGTAGCTGTAGCTGTTATCTGCCAGCTGTTGGACACTAGCGGTACAAGTAGCTGAAAATCTGTGACATGTTCGGCATAACTAGCTGTTAACTAGCCAAAATTACATAAAAGGACATCGACATGTGCTTGCAAAATATATTTACGTCTTTGTACGTGTACTTAATTCTAGTCTAACTACTCCGTATCAAATAGAATTATATAATATACATTAATGATAACAATGATAATATGATAATAATAATGTTTTTTATATAATATAGTAATAATAACACAAAGAAATACAAAAACAACAACAACATGCACTACACTGCATATAAGCCGTAAGAAAAAAAACAAAAACAAAGTATCAAAGGGTGGAGAGAGAGGAGCAGTATTGAAGTAATCATAATATGTATATTAATCCCTTAATTATAGGATTAAAAGTAGGGGTAATTTAGAAAAAAATCACCAACATCTACTCAAACGTTACTCTCCCTAACGTTTCAAAAAAGCTACAAAATCATCTAGCATCTACCCCAAAAGCTGTACTGCCGAACACGTCAATTTTTTTAGAGTAGTGGTTGGACTTAGTCAAACCACTAAAAGTTAGTAAAAAGCTGATAAAAAAGTAGTGGACCAAACTATAACAAATAACAAAAAAAAAAAGTGACCAATTCAGTTAACTACCTACGGTGGAATAGGAGCAGTGATTTGTTTTTAAAAAAAAAAAAAAAAAAACTATAACAATAAAACTCCCAGCCAAAAAAAAAAAAAAGGGGGATGACATCAGCATGACGTCACCTGGGGGTACAACCCCCGGGTGTACAGTAGTATTTTCGGGAGTGTGCGTGGGTTGTATTTTGTGTATTTTGTAAGAATGGTAAATACAAGCCAATTTTTTAACCTCCCTCTCTCTCCTCACTTCACCCCCTCTCTGCTCACCTACTGATACACCATCATCATCATCATCTTCATCTCACCAAAGTCCCCATAAACCCAGAACATCAATCAACACCATTACCACCTTTCAATTTCTACAACAACCCCCACCTTCAATAAACACCACTGCTCAAATTGAATCAAAAAGAACAAAAAACGAATTTGGGCATCACTAATTACATACATGCATGCACAATCAGAGGCGATTACCAGGCCCGCAACCCAGATCTCCACCACTGGGTCTCAATTTTGTCGCCGTCGTGGTTAATGGGACTGTCTCACACCCTAAACCCTTTCTCCGGATACTTAAGGAAGATTTACCCTCTTTTTTCCAATTGCAAAGGGTTCACCACACCCATCATAGGGTGTCTTTAGTTTCGACGGCGAAGCCGTCGAATAATTTTGGCCGGTTTATGGCCGTTCCCGGTGCTTCACTGGTGGGGACGGGTGGTTTGAGGGTTAATTTTGGCCGGTTTATGGCTGTTTCCGGTGCTTCATTGGTGGGGACGGGTGGTGAGAGGGTGAGGGATGGGTGACTTGCGTTTAACTAGGAGAGAGAAAATGGTTTGGTAACAAATTATTCTTACTGAGTATAAATCTGTATATTTGTACAAAATACATGGTGAGTTGTCCAAAATACCACGCGAAATGACATGATAGCCCCAATTATACCTATGTATTTACTTGTTTGCCACTGTGTGCTACACTATTCATTAGCCCACGGTTGGAGAAATTTCGGCCCTCGTCCGTAACGTTAGATAAACAAGCCCAGTCCAATTCCACAAAAAAAAAAACTCGTATTTCATTTCCAACTTTTCACTCTCGACACTTTCTCTCTCCTCGTCCTCAACCCATCGCCGTCGCCGTCTCCACCGTCGATCCGATTATAAACCCAGGTTTTTCTCTCTTACCCTTTCTTAATTTATCAGATTGAATTAATTGATTAATTCTTTTGATTGAATTATCAGATTATATTTTTTGATATGTTTGTCCCATTAATTTGCTATGATATGATGTTGGGTATGATTAATTGATCATTTTCAATTATTAATCAATCAAATTAACGGAGATTTTGATGCATTTGGTAGTAAAATGTGTCGGAGTTATATGTTGTTATTTATTTTTATTTTTTTTTTCTGGAGCTGATGTTTGTTTTGTGTGCTTGAGGAGTTCCCTAAATCACGGTGGCGTGAGTAAGAAGATAGTAGATTAGTAGGTGGGATGGTGGTCACTTGGTATGATTATGGAATCGCCGATAGCTTGCTGTACAAGCTGCCTGCTCACATGACCTTTTTTTTTGGGGGGGAAGGGGGGGGGGGGGTAGTGATGCTGCATCCGAGTGTAGGAACACCGGGCGTTCGGCACTCGGTTTGATAACATTTATTTATTGAAGAAAAGAATGGGGGTAGATTGAATGCTTTCTTGGTTTAGGTAATTGTCGTATTTCAAATGGGACATTAGGGTGTAGACTTGGGTAGGTATCGGTATGAGGATGTTTGAGGAATTCTTTTTCAATGCGTGAGATGAAGGATTTCAGCTATTGGTCGTTGTTTGTTGCCGCGTAAGGGGAGTGGTAAAATACAGGCTTCTTCTTATTCATTTTGTTTACATTGAACTTAGTTGAATGCTTGAATTTTATAGCCCCCAAAACTAGGGCCTCGTTAGTTTGGTTAAGGTTGTAGGTCGATTGATTTTTTGCCAACTAATTGACTACTTGTATAGTGGTAAAAGTGTCCAGGAATATCAGCGCTTTTCCGTCTATTTTGTGGTTTAGGAGTCCATGATGCCTTGTTAATTTGCTGATGTTTGAAAAAAACACCCTGATGATACCTCCAATATTTCTATAGATTATGCATTGGTGCAATAACATGACTTGGTACCTCACTTATCTTGTTATCGAAGTCAAGTAATATTAGGTCCAATTCCAACCTTAAGGACTTCTCCGTTCACTCTTTGCCCTTTCCGTGTTGTAGAAGTCATGTCCTGTTTCAAGGTTGGCATACACTAATGATTAGTGAAAGAAATGAGAGTGGACATTGTGTTGTGCACTGTGGTAGGTCTCTGGTTTCTGAGGGAACAACAGATTCTTTCCAAATGGGTGGAATGAAGGATTTTGGCGTTTTTTCCTTGTCCGTTATGCATTCAAGGGTAGGGGGCTTTTATGTTGAATGAGTTGAACTACACAAGACAACGATTGAAGCTCAGATGATTAGTTTAAGGGTTTCCTGTTTTTCAGATTGTTAGAGGTGAACTCGGCCACATACGAAAATTGGTTGAACTTTTAGCAACTTGACCAGAATTGGACCACATTGTTAAAATACTTTAGGCTTCCTTTTGATAATTATCTCTTACAGGGCAGTATACATTGCTTGATGAAGATGTTGCACCAGTGTTTGATGTCTGACAATTGTGTTGCAGGAACAAGAAATGTCAATAAGTAATGTTAGATCGCTGAAAAACATCATCAAATTTACGGAATTACAGGGAGTTGGTGGTGTAAGAGCTTTTTCTGCTGGTGGCAAGGCTAAGAAGGGAGGTAAAGGAGCTGCTGCTGCTGATGCCCCGGCAACTTCGTCACTTACCAAGGAAGTCAAGTCCACCACTGTGGTGGGTGCTAACATTCTAAAGGATGGAGCTGACCCCAAGATCTTGGCAGACTCTGAGTACCCAGATTGGCTGTGGCACGTCCTTGATAAGCGTCCAGCCTTGAGTGAGCTACAACGGAAAGAAGCTGAGGCTCTCCCTTATGAAGATCTTAAACGCTTTGTCAAGCTGGACAACCGAGCCAGGATCAAGGAAAGTAATTCAGTTAGGGCGAAGAATTAGTTAAGCAAAGCAGGTTTTAGCTTTCTTGCCGGGCACATCATCACATTTAATGCCAGAAATTCCAATCTCAGACCGGGAATTCGGGTTGTTGGGTACGTCTTTCATGCCTGTCCTTCGCAGTCACCACATTGAGATGAAACACGGCTTTTTGTAGTGCTCTTAAGTCTTAGATGTACTTTTCAGTGATAAATTTATGTGTTCATGGAGAAATTTCAGACATTCCTCTGTTTCTCTCTAGTTGATCATGGTATATGGCCTGATGACAAATCCACGTTCTTATGTACTCCATCAGAAATTGTCTTAAATCCCGATTCAGTCTTTTCGGTCTTGTCTAACCTCATACCCCTTCCTATCATAAGACAATGTTCTTGTTTTGCTCTTTTTGTGAGAGAAAAGGTGTGTGAATAAACGGTTAAGGTACGAAACTAATCCTTCCTTAAGCCTTCTTCGCCTAAGGAGAAACCGCTAATTGTATGAGACCCCTTGCATTGTTGCATTCTTACTGTATGCGCATCAGGAAATGCATGAATTAGTATTACAAGGAATTTGATATACATGCTTAATCTCTTTTTCCAAAAAAAAAAAAAAAAAAAAGAAACTGCAGATACATGACATCAACCTAGCAGGGGCTAGGTGTGAGCCATACGGGAGGCGCCCAGCGCAGGGGCGAGCTTCCGTCTTGAGGAGAGCATGGCAGTGCTTCAACAGAGCTATTACTCAGATCATATATCCCAACATCAGCAGACTTAGAATGATCATCTGTGTAGTATATACAATTCCCTTTGCACCCTGGATAATCTGAAGCCAACAATGCCAACGATGAATTATCCCCTATGAACACGATCTGGTCACCCAAATCAGTCACTGGTTCCCACAGGACACTCCCTTTTCCCGACTCACGAAACTGATACACGCCAAACCCAGTCGTCTCATACACCTCGCAGTAAGCCACAAGGTCCACCTGAGCCTCCAAACACCTAGTCACAAGCAACAACTCCCCTTTAGACTTGACCAGATATTTCAAATCACCTTCAACTGTATCCACATTTCTGATGATCTCCACAGTATTATGAGCAAAAACAGCAACATCGCCCATTTGATTTACAGCGTAAAATAACTCTTCTGATTGACAGTAAATCACGTCCTGAGGATTAAAATCTCCACAAGGCAGAGAATTCCAGCTAGTATCACCGCATTTACAGTAAGCGAGTTCACTACTCCGACTGAGACTGATGACAGCCATAGCAAGGCAAGCATCCTTTGTTGGAGAAGCAGAAAGGATGACTTTGGAGAGGAAAACATCACATATTTGCCTCAAATCAAGAGTGTAAACATCTTCAGATATCGGGTCTCGAATTGAGTACTCACGTCCCACATTCGAGAAGCTGAATGACTCTACGCCAGGAAGAGTAGACAGAGGTGCCAGGAACACCTGCGAAGACCAAAAAATTAGAGTCGTCTACTGTAAGCTTCATATTCAAGAACAGATGAAACCATGACAATAAGATTGTAAGACCAAATTATTAATACCAACTTCTACATACAATTTATTTACAGACCCTTTTGAAACCTCTACTCAATGGTAAATGTCACGCAACTCATCTTGATTTTTACACTCCCTCCGATTTAAGAGACCTACAAAAATTGTGCACTTGTGCAGGGACTGTAAAAATTGATTCTGAGAGTGTAAAAATCACTACACATGTCTCTAAACGCTTTCTGTAGGTTTAAGAAAGTTTAATCACTACCGAACAATGTCATACATTACTCTTATCATAATAAATGAAAAAACGAGAGGTTCAATTAACGATGTTATATACATCCTCCGTTCTTTTGGATTGTTAACAATTCAAGGGAGCGGAAGGACGTAAGTTCATAAAAGGATCTTTAAAGTTCCTATATATCCTTGAGCACATGAGCTTATGTTTTCGGTAATTGTCTAAACTAGTCGAGGAGGGGAAATCATACAATGAAGTCTTAGCCTATCGGTTTATTACTTGTCTAAACGTGTCACATACAACAAATTGTATTGGTCGGGAGATTTTTACTTATAAATTACGAGTGAAGATCATTTGTCTCATTTCCATTCCGAGTTTATTAAAATCAAACTGAGCAAAATGCTACGAATTCAAATATCTGATCAAATTATACTTGCAGAGTAGAATTCACAACGAAACAAAATTGAAAAAAAAAAAACTAAAAGACGATCATCACCTTGGACTTTGTAAGAGGATTGTAGCAGAAGATTTCCGGAGAATCACCAACGAGGACGAGGCAACCGTGGGAGGAGCCGACAATTCGGCGAGGGTAAGAGGCTTCAGGGAGGTGGAGGGAGTGAGTTTTCCCGGTTGATACGTCGTAGAAAGCGCGACGGCTCACGGCGGCGGATGCGGTGGTGTGGTGGTGGCAGGTGGTGGCGTAAGAGGGTGAAGGCGGGAGGAGAAGCCAGGGGAGTTGGGTGGGGAGGTCATGATGAGGAAATTGTGGAAGGAAAGACCGCCACGTACGGCAGACTGATCTTAGGCGGATGTAGTCGGAGTATGTTTTGAGGCATTGGGTTATTGATCGGAGTATGTCTTGATGGATTTCGGACCAATCGTGTTCGTGATCGTGTTCGTGTTTGTATTCGTGTTTGTATTCGTGTTGGTCCGACATGAGTATGTGAATGATAGGATAGTTTTCATTTTGGTGTTACTTACGTGCTCCGGAGAGATGATATAGAAAGGAAATATTTGTGTGGACTTTGGATGTCCATGTCACCTCCAATGCCTTCTTGCACTAGAACTAGAAATGGAGACTCGTCTCCCAATTCTTCAATGCTTCACCAAGTGCGACTTGTATATTTGGACTAAAATTCGGACTCTTTCATATTATAGCGATTTGAATTATTAGTTGTATGAAGACACCTAAAAATGTGTTTATTGATGTGAGAGTTTTAAATTTGAAATATAAATATTGTTTTTTTCTTTATAATATTACAAATTAAGATAGCTGACATAGTGAAATTTGTTTAGGTGTGTGTCGATTAGACAATGAGTAAACTTATTAAATTAGGATAATTACATTTACATCTATCAAAGGTTTGGGGTGTTGCTTGTGGCAATAAACAAGCTCTCACACACATAGTACATGAAAAATAGTGAATCCTCGTGACTCGTGACATTTACAAAGACTACAAAACATGTTGCAAAGACCATGCACGGATGCACCTAAACACAATGTATTGTACTATTTGTACGTTAGTACACAATTTCTTCACAGCTCACCCATAGGACATAGCATATTACGGAGTATTACATTATAACATAGTTCAAAGATCAACGATACTTTATTACGAAGTACATCAGAGTTATGTAGAGTGCAAATAGTCATGTCCTTTTCTATAATGTATCAAGAAGCTTAATCACGGCTTCACGAGGTTGAAGCTTGACTTGGAGCGGCTTAGCCATGTGCATGTTAAAACCAGGGGCCTTAGCCATGTCCACCAACTCATCATCAACCCTCTTCCACTCAAAACATTGGGCTAAACATCCAATGGCTAACCCAACAACACGAATAGCCAAACCTTCTCCGGGACAACTTCTCCTACCTGAACCAAACGGCATCATTTTGTACCCGATCTTATGACCTTCCACACCCTCAAACCTCTCGGGCCTAAAACTCTCGGGCTCGTCCCACAGCTTCGGATCATTTTGTATAGCCCATAAGTTGAATTGGAGCATCGTGCCACGCTTTACACGATAGCCTTGGACGACACAATCCTCCGAGGACTCGTGAGGCACAAGGTTAGGTGCAGCCGGGTACATTCTAAGCGTCTCTTTGATTATACACTGCAAATACGGAAGGTGGCTTAGATCAGCCTCTTCAACAAGTCTTTCGTACCCCACGTAACTGTCAATTTCAGCTTGGACTTTCTTAAGGACTTCGGGATGGTTGAGTAAGAGCGACATCACCCATTCCATTGTCCCGGCCGATGTGTCCGAGCCTCCAACTAATAAATCCTAAACACATTTTACATAGAGAAATCCAATTAGTAAATTTGTAACATACTAAACAGTACAAAGAGATGTACCATCGATTTTCGTCAATATTCAGATTACACATTTCCCGGCATACTAAGAAATCGATTAATCAAAACTTGAGAAAATCAGGATATAACTTGTGTTCGTGTCAAAACTTACCAATATGGTTCCTGCGATAATATCATCTTGGTAATACTCAGGTTCATTTTCTTGCAAATCCAACAAAACTTGAATCAATGGTTTTACCTTATTACCCTTATTATTAGTAACATCATTAACCTTAATCTCTCTTTTATGCTCCTCAATAATCTCACTCATAAGATTTTTCCTCTCCTCCTTAAACACCTTAAACTTCCTCTCCTTCCGCCAGTCCAACCACCGCAAATACGGCACCATGTCGCCGATACAAATCTCATTAAACAACCTAAACGTCCCCGCCACCACCTCCCTAAACCTCTCCGCCTCCGCATCACCGCCGCCGTCTCCGCCGTCGCCGACACCGTAGTATCTCTTCCCGAATATCATCCGCGTCATCACGTTCATCGTCGTGTCGAACAACAACGGCTTCATCGTCACGTCACCGGAAGCGGAGATCCGACAGAGCCGCCGAATGAGAAGTTTCACCTCGTCGGCGCGGATTCCGGCGAGCGACTGGAGGCGGTGGGAGGAGAAGATTTCAACGGCGGAGATACGGCGGAGGTTCCGCCAGTGTGGGCCGTACGCCGCCCAAGTTATGCTGGTGTAGTCGTATCCGATGTATTTTCCGGCGAGAAATCCGTGCGGGCGGTTGCAGAAAACGACGTCGTTTTTAGATAAGCAGTCTTCGGCCGCGGCCGGTGAGGAAACCATGAGAACCGGACGTGAACCGAACCGGAGTGAGACGACCGGACCGTACCGGTTCGCGAGGGTGGCGAAGGTTTCTGTGATGGGCTCTTTGAGGACGTATAGGTGGCCTATTACTGGGAGACATGGGAATGGGCTGGGAGGGCTTTTTCGTAATTTCGGCAAGAAGTAGTGTGTTGTAAATACGTATAGAAATACGGTGGTGATTATGTAGTAGAAATACGTAGTCTCCATGTTTCTTTTTGTTTAGATAATGTTGGAAATGTAAAGAAGATTTGGGAAGCTTTTATAGGATGGAATAGAGTGGTATAAAATGTTTTTTTTTTGTTAAAAAATAAATCATGATGCTTGACTAGTGGAGTTCGAATGTGGTAGAATTCAATAGCTTAATCATCAAGTTTATGATGGTTGATGATGTACTGAATGATTGAAGGCAACAGTAATAATAATTAAGGGTACTGCTGTGATACTACAATTGTAAAAACGGAATTGGACAAATCTATATATCCATCGTTGTAGCATATAGGCTTTATGCCCTTTATGACAACCAAGTTCGTATTTAAGAAATTCGTCCTCAATCGATCATTTTTGAGTTGAAAACCATTTGAAAGGTACAAATATTAGATAGTAATAATATGATTATTTAGGAAATACTATATAAAGAGTTCATCCAATGTCTCTTAAATCAATTTGCGTATAATTAAATTCATGGACCTAATAATTTAGATTGATCATCTATTTACTCATCGTTAATCTCACAATATTCATAGCTAAACAATTTTATGAGAGGTCATTCGTTGAATAAGAGGATATAAAAGATCAAAAAGTTAGGTTAGATAAATTTAGCTAATATGGAGTGTTTTTCTTATTCTTTAGAGAAAACTTAATTTATAAGTTGTAATTTGTAAATTAAATTATAGAAGATGGTTGCGATTTGGGAATTAGGCAATGAACATGTGGTGATGTCTGCATTTTCTTTTTCCTCAAGAAAGAGTTGACTCTGTATTAAAAAAAATAAAAAGCAACTATGATTATTGTTTTTTTTTTTTTGTGGTACTTTGACTATGATTATTATAATTAGTACTAAATATATTGATTTCAAACTATTAACGGCAAACCTGCATTACAGGTCTAGGGCAGGGTGGATCTTATATCCTACTCCCTCCATTTCATTAGATTCTTTGCATTTCGTTTGAATTCCTCTCACATATTCCAAATGCAAAGAACCTAATGAAATGGAGGGAGTACTTATGTTGTCATTCTCTCTCTTGTGCTATCGATTTGGCGGCCTAGTGTGAACGAAACCACATTTCTATTTTACAATATCCGAGTTCTTTTTAAGAAATTTGTTCTCATCCTTCTTGAGTTGGAAACAATGAGGGAAGAAAGACAATTAATGATTCGATATGTATAGGACTATTTGTTTAAAAGTATTTGGAGGGAGTTTCACCTATTCTTCAAGTTAGTTTAATTGTAAAGATTTGTGATGTAAAAAGAACAATGGGGTTACATAAATTATTTAATCACAAAAAATTTTAAAAGTACGTGTTTATTTTATACAGAATAAAATAAATATTTTTATCGACTTCCACAACTGATCTTCTCTCATCCAACTGATCTTGTATAGATTGAATTAAGTGTATATTAGGTTGTATTAGTATACTTATCAAGAAATTTATGATTGATGTATAAATTAAGGATAGAAAATTAGAAATTCTAAATTTGATTTTGAATCATCATGCAATGACTAGAAAGCTGTATATAAAAACCAAGCTACATAAATATATATTGAGAAATTAAACAAAGTTCAAAATCATAATTAAAGAACGATAAAGTGATCAGTTGAAACAACATCAATTTATTTTGGAGTCTAGACTCAAAGTATGTAATACCACGTACATTGACCTAAGTTTCTGACAAAGTCGTCACAAGTTACAACACGTAAAATATTGAGCACACGAATACGAAAATGTGTACAATTAAACTTGCAATGATGATTATGTACACATTATTAAGAGGGTTGCTAACTCCAACGGTGTGTCATTATGTGTCGAACCATTCGGAGTTTACCAACATTGAAGTGCGTATAGCCATCCTAGGACCATAACCAGATAGTATAGTGAGCCCAAAGGATAGACGGGAATTCCGATGGGGTTCGAAAGTAACATACGCAGTGCTGTCAATGGGCGCAGATACTCTATGCCCACCAATCTCCACGGAATGCTTCGAGCCTTCGTAGACAAGAATGGGCGTCACGCGTTCGGTGACGCCTATGTAAAACCAGTTACACGAATCAAACTCATGCGACGCAAACATTGTAAACGGCAGGGGTCTATTGGGGTACTCTTGGCTCACCGGCCGGGGTAGCGAGACCGGCGTAAAGTTGCCAAACCATTTATGTCCGAACATCGACTCCCACCGGTCTCCCTCTGTGGTCGCGTTCTTGGGAACGTAAGTGCATCTTCTGACATCAAACACAGAAGATGGTGCCGGGATTTTACACATGGACATTATAGAATCGTGCACCTCAACTTGCAACTTTTTCACTTGGTCTATCGACCTCTCAATATCTTCTTCATCCCGACTCCTTTTATCCTTTTCGTTCAATACTTTTTTCCAGGTTCGAATCTCGTTCTCCTTCAAATCGAGTCGAGACCTTAGACTCTTGGCCTCGTCAGTTTTTTCCTTGAGCTCGATTTTGACTTTTTCCAATTCCTTCGATATTATTTGTACGTCATAGTGAGCAAAGTAAGGTGTGGGTGGTTTGCTCCCATCAAGAATATACAATCGATTATCCCAACCATTGACGAGGGTGTTGTCTGATAAAAAATCCATCTCAACTCCATAATCAGACCATTTCCATACGTCGTTCATTCTATAGAACGTAAACCCATACGTCTCTGTCTCTGTTACTCCTTCCTTCAATTCAAAGTAACAACATCCTAGTTTGTTTACCCGCAACCTGCATCATCCAATATGTTATCTGATCAATATAGCAAGATCGTACGAGTTCTAACACTTTATCTACCTACGGTATATATATAGACGTTAGGCGCCCTAAAAGGGTACAGATTCCTCAAGTTCATATGGTATTGGTATCAGAACTATAAGATTCTGACCTTGTGAAACGTACACTAAATTAATTTTCGATACACCTCAACTAATTATTAGAAAAACACTATACTATGTTGTACCACATACGTAAGAAGAAAAAAAAAAAAAAAAAAAAAAAAAAAAAAAAAAAAAAAAACAACTAATCTTCATGTCTTTTAAGTTTTAACATCAACCTTCATGGATATATTTATCATGGAGAATTAGAGAAGACCTTCATCAAACTACAACAATATAACAGGGTGCGTGACGCTATACGATCGAATAGCATATATATACCTAGATTTGCAGAGGTCTTGGAGAAGCTTATCGTAGTCGACTGGATGACCATTGATCTCCAACGAGTTGTACCCGATTGTACTATTCGGATCGATTATTTCGGGCTTAAACGACCATTCCGTAGAGGTAAGCATATTCTGGTTTTCAGGTTTCAATAGCTCGTACACTCCGATCAGGCCTGAATAGCTACAATTAGATAACTTCACCGGGCGATAGCAAGCAATATAGAGCTCATTCCTGCCCAACTTGAAAGGTCTTAGAGCCATTTTTAAGACTGCTTTCTTTTGTGCTTATCTTAATAACAAAATGAAATTGCCAAATCCTTGTTGGAGACGCGTTGTTAGAGTAGCATTTTGCTTATTATATAGAGCACGGATATTTAATTAATTGTTTGAGGTTTACTTTGTAGACACAATTAATTTGTCAACAACTGCATTTAAAACTATCAGTAGTAAAATGAATTAATTTCTGATAGATTGATAGTAAAGTTAACTATATTATGTTGGTAGTAAATTTTGCTAGTACTATATATATACCGATAAGATACAATTGTAAGTGTTTACATTGTAGACCTGTACCGTGACTACTTTTGTCCGATCCATATGTCGTCCTTTAAAGATAAAATTTAAATTGTGAAATCCTAACATTCTATTGATACAAAAGGAGATATCAAATGCGACGGAATGCCCGGTTTAATTTGTTATTAGTGGGTATGTGTAATACTAATATAGTAGGTCTTGTGAGAGACCGTCTCTCAATAATTTATTGAGAGACCGACCCTATTGTTTATATCGTGACCCATTTTTTATAATTTGTGACCATTATACAACTTTTGGTAATGGCTTTAGTTAAGGACATTAACACTTAATCTTTTATTTATAAATGGATTACTTTATAAATTTGAGCTAATTTTATATGATTGGATAGTCTAATATCATAGATAATGTATATAATAGTAAAGTAATACGATCACTAAAAGTATTATCATGGTTACAAGCAATATAAGAAGGATCACTTTGTAATGTAATATTATGGTCTCTCAATAAATTATTGAGAGACCGTCTTTTATGAGACTTTGTGATACTAATATGATGATAATCTTGTTACCCATCAATTAAAGGTGGATAGCTTGCTAGGGAAAGTTGCACTATTTTCCTTTAATCTAGAAAAGGTCAATGAAATTTTATTTTACAGTGCAAATTATTTTGTAGTTGATTTAATCTTGTTAGTTTGTTATGTTGGAAGTATTCTAGTTGAATTTGTATATATACATGTGGCAAATGGATAACTATTTCATTACTATATCTAGAAGTGTAAAATTGTAGGGAAGACTTAGCTTGTCCAGTGATCGTGCAAACAATATCGGTTACATGCACAACTAGAAATAAATAATTTCTAATGATAGAATATTAATTAGTTAAACAATATCTCTAATATGATCAAATAGATCTTGTTCCTGTAGATGCCAAGATCTTTGATTTGATTAAAAATTACGCTTCTTAATACCCTCTATCGCATAGTTGTTTAATAATACAATCTTACACGAGGGGGCCTATCGATCTGCTGCCGTTTCGTGCAGGATATGATTGTCACGGCCCAAAAGATTTCTGCGAACGATTTGACGTTACTTGCGTAGCCATGTAGGCTTAGTAGCCCACCAAATAAACAATCTTTAACAAACAACGGAAAAACACACTCAAAACTCTCCCCTAGAGAGATGAAATGCACCAATAAATGGGAAGCACACTCTCATAAATGGAGGAATTGGGCTTTGTTATGATTACCAAGAAGTAACCCTATAACTCGCTCTAGGACTCACAACATGCACTAGTTCCTAACTTCATATTGTCGTGGGATCTATTGCACTGTTAGGAGCATTAAGAACAACAAATAATAGTCCTTATTATAAATACCACCTATTCTCATGGGGGTGTCTAATCTTACTAGTATTCTCTAAATAAAATACGATTGTCGCATTAATGGCTATTGTGTAGATTTAACCAAACCTATCAGGCTCAATTAATAATCCACTAGGGCTTCGATTCCACTCTCGTTGATAACCTAGACCAAGAACTAATCTCTCTAACCTAATTCAACAAATTAAGCCAAACAATAAATTGGCTAGATGAAAATTATGATAGGGCCTTTTGCCAAACCCTAGATTGGAAAATTAACTACTCAGATCACTATGCATATTGATAACGATAACAATACAATAAATCAGAACATGATTGCCAAGATAAAAGAAAAGGAAGAAATGTATTATATTACTGAATGGAAACTTACGATTGATGATGGATTCATCTTCGATTTCAACCCAGGGCATAAAGTCGCCCTTCCCCAACAACAACGTCTTCGTCTAAAGTATTATGTTATAGAGTCTTGCTAGTAAGGCCCTGTTTGATAGGACTTAATAAAAGTAGTTTCACATTAGTTAAGAGTCATTCAAATCGGATCAGATCAGATCAGAGTCATTCAAATCAAATCAGATCAGATCAGAAATGTTCAAATAACTATCAATCTATTTGGTCCATAATTGATACTAATTCGTTGAAATTCAATCAGTTTTTTACAAATTAAGATCAGATCAGTTCAGTTCAGAGTCATTCAAATCAGATCAATTCAATGTGGAAAAAAGCAGTCCTATCAAACAGGGCCTTCGATTGGACTTCATTTTATTGATCTAATTTGAGTTGATTTGAATTGAACTCGTTTGATTTGATTTGATTTGATCTGAACTTACTCTATTGATTAATTGTATGTGTTTTATAATGTATTAGTACACTTTTTTTTAAATAGATGTATTAGTATATTTATCATTTTATCAAGAGAGTGTTATGATTGATGTATATATAAATTAAGGATAGAAATTCTAAATTGAATTTGATTCATTATCATGCAAAGACTAATTAAAAGGTGTAAATAAAACATGGGTTTTTCTATCGTGAGTCCACATGAAACATGATAAGACTTAATTTGCTTCCTTAATTAAGTGATGTTATCCTTAATTAATAAAAAAAAATATTCCACAATTTGTTTTTTTAAGTGAGAATATCACTTATGTAAGATAGGAAATGGAGTCTTATCATGTGCCCTATGGACACACGTTAGAAAAACCGATAAAACATAAGTTAGTTGGTATCAATCAAATCAGATTGAACTTCATTTTATTGATCTAATTTGAGTTGATTTGAATTGACCTGGTATGATTTGATTTGATCTAATCTTAATCTATTGATTAAGTGAATGTATATTATGATGTATTAGTACACTTTTTTTGAAATAGATGTATTAGTATATATACTTATCATTTTATCAAGAGAACCCATGTGGGTAGCATTAAAAATTCAATCGAGAAATGATTTCAACATGTTAAACACATCATTTTATCAAGAGAGTGTAATGATTGATGTATATATAAATTAAGGATAGAAATTCTAAATTTAATTTAATTCATTATCATGCCAAGACTAATTAAAAAGGTGTAAATAAAACATGGGGTTTTCTATCATGTGCCCACAGGACACATGATAAGACTTAATTTTCTTCCTTAAATAAAGTGATATTCTCCTTAAGTAATCAAAAATATTCCACAATTAGTTTTTTTAAAGTGAGAATGTCACTTATTTAAGATAGGAAATAGAGTTTTATCATGTGCCCTATAGACACACGTTAGAAAACCCGATAAAACATAAATTAGAGAAATATTGAGAAACAAAGTTTAAAATTATAAAGAACGATAAGATCAAGTCCAATGGTAAGCGGGTTTATACCTTGCTAAAAGTTGTCATATCATTAAAGTCACTCGAGCAAGTTGGAAGCGAAATATCTTCTAATGGTGAATGGGTTTTCAACATACTTGAGTAGGTTCACTTTTCAACCCAATTCATAAAAGTGAAAAAAAAATTAAATAAGAAAAAACTGTTGACGAGAGAGAGGAGGCCCACGTATTGTGGGCAAAACAGTAGCAATTGAGGAGGGAGCAGACTGCTAATTTGAGCGACTTGCCCCAAGCTAGGCATGTTATATTTCCTCTCCAACAAGGGCCCATCTGCGCAAATTTTTTCAAGCAGCTCCAAATCACTCCCTTAGAGTTGCTCTAAAGTAATCGGTTGAAACAATATCTTTAACACTATGGAATTTGGAAAGTGGTTTATGGAGTTGGTTTGTCCCACACTGGGAAACTAAGACTCATATGATCGGTTTAAAATAGTTTCCTACCATCATACTATCAACAAGGCCTTTACATTTTAGAGTCCGGAGATGATATATGGGCCTAAAAGGTGACTACTCATCTTATTGGGTTGTGTTGCGACGTATAATGGGTCGGGCTGTTACAATATCAATTTGTCTTGGAGTAGTTTAGACTCAAAGTATGTAATACCTTGTAATTATGATATTATACACATACATTATTAAGAAGTTTGGTAGCTCCAACACTATGATTTTATATATTATGTGTCGAACTATTCAGAATTTACCAACATGAAAGTTCCTATAGCCATCCTAGGACCATAACCAGAAAGTATAGTGACCCCATGTTGTGTATTTTATTTAGTCGGAAGCGTACGTGTTATCGTAGCAAACGGGTCGAGCTCAGGGAGGTGCAGTTCAAGTACTAGTCGATATAGATTACGAGATATCTACGGTAAATATAACTTTGGATGGTTGTGTGAACTAAATTGACTACGAAAATGATGTAGATTAGACAATGTTTAAAAGGCTCTAGGGCGATAGACATCCCCCTAACATGCATGACTCAATCATAATTCCCGCTAATAAGTCAATCCAACAATTATAAGGTGAGCTTATGCTAGCAAATAAAACAAATATCCCCTCCCGGACTCAATTTGATCTATCAATCACATGTAAGGTCGTACTCCCATAGGTAAATCACAAGCAATAAAAGCATTATGAACAGCATAACCACGCTCAACTATCATTCTAACATACTCCCGTAAGAAGAATTTTAATTCAAGTTAAGGTACCTCTAAATCGAATCTCAACTCCCGTATTTTAACTCAATTAGCAAGCAATAAACGAATCTAATCTAAACTATAACCTCGGCTCCCGCATTTCGATTATAGAAGATAGGAAAAGCAATTGAATGATAATAATCCAACCCTAACAAGCCCTAATTAAACCGGATTCATGATCTAAAATTGGGAATTAACAATAAATCAACACATGTTAGGGTTCAGTCGAACCCAAGATAGATGACTACTCACTACGCATGATTGAAACAATAGAACAACCAATCAAACAAGAGAGCATGATTAAAAGTAAATTGTGAAAGAGAAAATACTGAATTCCGTCGTAAATTGATGAAAATAAATCTTCAAGAATAATGTACGTCGTAGTCTTCTCTAGGGCTTGAGAGCAATAATTAAACCAAGTCTCACTATATAAATTACAGAAAATAAAGGGTTTTTATAGTTTCCCCAAAATTATAACGAAAATAGGAAATAAACTAATAAGAAAATTAATAAATCCGGGTCGGCCGTGCTAGCCATGTGTCGTTGCACTTTCTTCCTTTAATCGCCACAGGTCGTGGCCGAAAGAATCTCATAATCTTTAAAATAGTGGAGCCCACTGCTCCAGCCACGACTAGTGGCATTTTCAGCCTTGCTCAGCCACGGGTAGTGGCACACGGATTTCCGCCTTGTGCATATTGTCTCATACTTTTGGGTATCATCGATGGTCCGCCCATAATAGACTCTTCCACGTTCTCATAGTTACTCGGCCCGATCCATAATTTGGCTCTTTTAGCATCAAAAATCGTTTTCCTGCAATATTTATGAAATATTCGTATTAAACCAGTCTAGGAAGGAATATCATCAAAATAAACTACAAAATACAATGAATCGTATAAAATCGGGGGTCAAAACGTGCATAAATATAACTAAAATACGCACTTATCACCCCAAAGGAAAAACTGGAATTCGGATGAGGTTGGAAAGTAACATACACGGTGCTGTCAACGGGCGCGGACACCCTATGCCCACCAATCTCCACGGAATGCTTAAAGCCTTCGTAGACAAGAATGGGTGTCTTCCTCAACGCCCATGTAAAACCAGTTACACGGATCGAACTCGTGTGACATAAAGATTGTAAATGACAGGGGTCTATTGGAGTACTCTTGGCTCACCAGCCGGGGTAGCAAGGTCGGCATAAATTAAAATTGCCAAATCATTTATGTCTGAACACTGACTCCCACCGGTCTCCCTCCGTGGCCGCGCTCGAGGGAACGTAGGTGGGCCTTCTGACATCAAAAACAAAAGATGGTGTTAGAATTTTAGATATAGACATTTTAGAATCCTGCACCTCAGCTTGCAATTTTTTCACTTGTTCTATCAACCAAGTATTGCATCGTAATATTGTTTACTAAGAATAGGATTGTGCCAAGTGTCTATCAATGAAGGAATGTATTCGACTTGTATAATATATATCAATAGAAAGCAGTGGCCTGGGTCACGCCCGTCATGCTTCGTGCCGCGCCGGCCCGGGATTTGATTCCCACTACTTATTAGTTAGCATAACACCTAAGAAGACTAAGAGGCCATAGATGTGCAATTCGTTGAGAAATTTCGAATAAACCAAATGGTCCTTTAACTTGTAATTCCTTAACCTCGGGGAAAAAAATGTCACATTGCTGCAGTCGCAAGGCAGAAAAGGCTGGTTTAGAGCTTTCTTGCACATAGTTGGCCTTAGTCGATTCCTAGTTACCCGGTATACTGGAATGAGAACACGGAGATGACCTGTAATAGTAGTTCTACTGATCGGTCAGCTACAAGTCACCAGGATATACTAAGCCATAGAACAAAGCAAAAAATAAAAGTTTTGAAATGATTACATAGATGGTCATAAACTCGAATACAACAAGTCGGGAAAGCTTCACTCAATAAGTAAGAATGATATGTTTTATGCCGTGCATCAGGTTTAGTTTATTCCATTTGTATTAGCGAAAGACAGTTTAAAAAATACACTAGTGTTCGAGATGATTTTCCCTAGGTCCTATCGGGAAGGAGGACGTGGATGGAACTGGGCTGCTTAGATGTTCATGACTTGCACAAGGAGAAAAAATCCAGGACCCATGAGTTTTTACGCGGGTGGGGACCCTCCGACACTCAAGTTAGGGGTTGTTCTCCTTATAAATAAGGTGCTAAGAGTATTAAATGAGATTTTTTTTTTTTTTTTTTTTTTTTTTTTGAAATCAAAACTCAAAATCTTATAAAATCACGTAACCGCGGCCATAAAATCCGCAGCCACCAAATCAAGTACATCAGTAGGTCCACCATCGACCCAAACTCTAGTATCATACTCCACCGGATTCAGGTGGGCTACAAAATGAGCTACCTTATTACCACATCTACGAACATGACTAAACTCACACAAATCAAAATTGCTAGAAAATTGAAAAACATCAAAAACTGAAAGACCAAAATAACTAGACGCAAAAGACTTAGACTTTAAAGCATTAACCAGTTGGAGTGAGTCCGACTCCAAAACTACGCGACGGCACCCATGCTGCCACGCATGTCGAAGACCCAGCAAAGCCGCCTTGGCCTCCACAACGTTCGGCTCCCATCTCTCGCGTACCTGATTGCATACTACACGCAAGGCCTCCCCTTCGCTACCCCGGACAACCACTCCTAAACCCGAACCCGCCCACCCAACGTAGCGCCATCCACATTCACCTTCACCCACCCCTCAGCGGGCAACTTCCAAACCGTCCCACCGCAACCACCATCCTCCTCCCCTGCCTTCATCTCACCTGCCTCCCTCGCTTCCCGGAATGCTCTCAAGAAACTCAGCGCTCTGCTTGCAATAGTGCCCGGATCCGCAGCCACACCACCGTGCACCACCTCATTTCGGGAATTCCAGATAGCCCAACAGATTACCACCCGCAACTCGATCCCCAATTCATCCTCCTCTCTCCAAACTTCTAGCAAATCGACCCCGGACTTACACCTGCTCCACCCCTAGGTATCCACTTCCACAGCCTCCCAAACCCCCGCTACATTCGGACAAAAACTCAAAGCATGCACATCGTCTTCAGCCCCCAGTCCACACCGGGGGCATAAAGTATCCACAGCTTCGATGCGCCTTTGTAAATTCACCTTCGTTGGAAGCGCTCCATTGCACAGTCTCCACACAAAAGTCCTAACCTTAGGAGGTACCTCCAATTTCCAAATGCAATTCCACAATCTCGAAACCCCCAAATCCGAACTACCCCCCTCTCCCCCATTCGCTACCCGAAGCCGATTACGCACATAATGATAACCAGTTTTCACCGAATAATCTCCGCTTTCACTATAATGCCACACAATCCTGTCACTATGAGTCGTCTCCGCCAACGGAATACTAAGGATTTCTTCCGCCTCAAACTGTAACAGTCAGCTTCTCACCACGTCACTCTTCCACACCCTTCGCCCCTCGTCTATCCAGTCTGACACTAGGCAGTCCCCACCCTCCCCTCTCGGCGAGACCAGCCGAAAAGATGGCCCTCTCCGAGTCCACCCATCGCCCCACGCACTCACTTTTTTACCATCCCCTATCAACTACCTACACCCCTCCCGTAGAGACCCTTTTACCCCCAAAATACTCCTCCATGCATAACTTGGGTGATGACCCAATTCAGCATCAAAGAAGTCGCATGTAGGGAAGTAGCGAGCTTTAAGCACCTTGTTCACCAAAGTCTCCGGATTAGAGTGAACCCGCCATGCTTGCTTCATAAGCATCGCCTCATTGAAAGCTTCTATGTGTCTAAAACCAACTCCACCCTCAGCTTTAGATCGACATAACTTCTCCCAAGCCACCCAATGAATCTTCCTCTCACCTTCTTTAGCACCCCACCAAAAACGAGCAACTAGGTAATTGATCTCGTTGCAAAGGCTTGTTGGAATCTTGAACAGTCCCATATGATAGGTAGGGATCGCTTGGGCCACAGCCTTGATTAGGACCTCTCTACCTGCGAAGGACACAAGATTCCGCTTCCACCCCTTCAACTTCTTCCACACCCTATCCTTGATTGCACGAAAAGCAGCACACCTATTCCTCCCTACCACGCCCGGAAGACCTAGATACCTATGATGTGTCTCTACCAGCTGAGCATCAAGTAAACCCGCCAATCTCGATCGCTCCTCCACGCCAACATTCGTGCTAAAAGAGACCTCCGATTTCTGGAGGTTCACCCTCTGCCCCGAGGCACTCTCGTACACCCTCAAAATCTCCCGAACAGCTGCAACATCCCCTTCCCTTGCTCGACAGAAAATAATACTATCGTCAGCAAAGAAAAGGTGAGATATAAGTGGTGCGCGCCTGCATATACGAACTCCGAACAAGGCTTTCCTCCCAATCGCCTTTGCCACCAGCCCCGACAAAGCCTCTGCACACAAGATAAACAAGTAAGGTGAGATGGGATCGCCATTGAAACCTATATCCTTCAGAGAACAATCATCTAGCACCTCACGAAACTCCTCCAGCTCCCTCGGGTGCCTTTGAGGCCCCCCTTTCTTCTCCTCGTTGAACAGAATTTGGTTGAAATCACCCGCGACTAGCCAAGGAAGATCAGACACTCCCTTAATGTCACGTAACAGCTCCCAAGACAGGTACTTTTCCTCCTTGTCGGCCCACCCGTAGAACGCCGTTAGCCGCCAATTAGTAGCACAGAAAAGTCCCTCGACCTCAACATCAATATGGTGCGCAGAGTGTCCCAAAAGACGTACATTGAGAGAGAGTTTAGAGAGGTTTTCTGTTTGTTTGTAATGAATGTAAGGAAAATCTCCTTGGGAATGAGATTGAATAAATGTAATGTGTGTCCTCTTGTTGAAAAAGAAGGGGTATTTATAATATTCTTTCAAGTAGGGTTTGGTTGTAATAAGGGCCTCCTACCAAGTGTAGGCCAGGGCTGATCTTTTTCCCTTGGAGAGGGGGTAACCCCTTACCAAGGGCCGAGATTTGTTATTCTTCAAGGATTGTTTTACCCTTCATTAAGTATCTTCATGGGCTTCCATTCTTCAACACATATGTGTCTTGTTCATTTCAGTCAATCTGTATTTTTGACCCCAAAAACTAGATAAGAAGATATCAGCATAGCTCTCATAAACAACAAAAACATGGACTGACAGACCATGCCTTATCACATTCAAACTTCTGCCTAAGAAACTATTAGGATTCCCTTCACTGTTCTGGGTAATTCAAACACATCCTCAAACAAGGCATCATCCTTATATTCATCTACGAGGGCAGTAGCATGCATGATAAGTAGGTGGGTCGTTGTTATCCTTAAGAATCAACAACCTTCTCATGTACGGATTGGTTCCATCACAACAAAAGTCGTGACTACAAAAACAACTAACAACCTCAAATCATTAACAAGAGGAACACCATTGTAAAGGGCATCTTTAAGCAAGAGCCACGCATTCAGCTTCTTCGAAGCGAAATTTTATTTTTTTTGGTGAAAGAAGTTGTAGATATATCATAAAAGTTTTACAAACCTAAAATAAAGTAGACACAACAGCAGAATAGGATTTGGATTTGTAATAATGTCTCGAACAACAAAGACGCAACTTGACCCCCTCTTTTTATCTACACTTGTTTGAAACTTTGCATCTTTGGAAGCATAGGAAAAATTAGGTGTTCAACTTGATTAATACCCCTAATATTTCTGTCATTTCCCTTGACATTTCTTTTACACTTGATGGTAACCTTCGCCATTTCTTTGATGAGAATTTTGTTTTATGCCATTTAAATGGACCGTTGTAAAATTTTGAATTTTAAACAATGTGACCTTTGACTTTTGGTTTTTCAAATTTGCGGTTACTAGGTGATTCAAAGTAGTATATACCGTGGTATATGTTTGATTGTGGTGAGAAATATATACACCTTACATATATATACTTTGAGCTTGGGAAATGACATAGAGATAGAATGAATTTCTATCAATATTTCAAGAGATATTAGATACCTATTAGTTATAGGTATCCCTCATAGTAATGTTATCCGCAGTTTGTGTTATTCATCTTATATTTATCATTTGTTTTTATATTTGTATTCCAATATTTATCCAACATTTTTTTGACACATGTGACTGGAAAAATGACGTCCTTTTAATTTACAACATGCATGCCGTTAATTTTATTATTGCTTTGGTTCTGTTGATAATCATATGTGTGTATTATTCTGCAGACTCTTGTTCATATGCTAGGATATCAGTTCATATTGACTGCAATTTTGAGGATTAGCTATGCTGAAATGGTGGATATGTCACTTGCTCGTGGAAATCTCATCGTTTATAACAAGTGGGAAAAAGAGGTGTTGGAATGTCCTTAGTAATTAACTATAGGCAACATTAAGCCTTTACACGTGGTCTTGGTTGTTGGAGAGAAAATATGAGGATATTTGTTGATATTTACTATCCATTATCACACATCTAATCTGAGAAATAGCTCTGATATTTTGATGGAGATAATGCAGTTGTTATACTATGGGCCCCGGACCACAAGTAACACTGTGGTTCGGGGACACGTGTCATGTTATCATTCGCCCAAAGTCAAAAAAAAAAAAAAAAAACAGAAAACCCAACCCAAAAGTCTCATCTCTCCCCTCCTCTCTCCGACCACCTTCTCCACAGCCATCCACCGTCGACGGTCAATCACTACCACACGCCACTCCGGCCACCAGCCAAATTGCACTCACCCGACCACCGTTCCCAACGCCTCCATTTTCTCTCTCCTCATTCACTCTCTCTTCACTGAGTTTTAAAGTTTTGTAAAAAAAAAATCCTTTGGAAACTCATGAATCAAAATAGGATTACCCATGGATTTGATAAATAAATTATCATGGATCTTACCCCTATTATTTATGGATAATTAGATTAAAGTTCATGGATGTAATAAAAAAAAAAAAATTTCCCAAAATTCAATACCACCACTGTCGCAAGCCGAACTTCATTTTCCGCCGACCGCCGACACCCCACCCCTACGCCACCAATAGAATCAGTCATTCACGCCGTCAATTAAAGAATCATCGATTTTTAAAAAATAGGAAAAAATTAATGCATGGATCTTATAGAAAATGTTCATAGATTTATGTTGAAAATCAAGATCCATGACACTAACTTTTTGGATCCATTACAGACCTGGTTAACATCCATAGGTAGAGGTAGCCGTCATGTGTAGCACCGGCGGTGGTGGTTGACAGTGGTGGAGGTGGGCGACGAAGAGAGAGGGAAGATAAGAGAGAGAGAGAGAGAGAATGGAATCCTACGGGAAGAAGAGATGAAGAAACAGAGGGAAGAGGGGTATTTTTTTTTAATTTTTTCGTGCAACCAATTATATATGGACACGTGGCTCGGACCACGGTCCTCCCTATGGTCCCCGGATCATAGTATAATTTGCCGAGATAATG
This sequence comes from Spergularia bocconei, assembly GCA_963457585.1. Lineage (NCBI taxonomy): Eukaryota > Viridiplantae > Streptophyta > Magnoliopsida > Caryophyllales > Caryophyllaceae > Spergularia > Spergularia bocconei. Next base: position 1,679,042 of record OY734947.1, read on the forward strand.
CAGGTTTGATTATTTATTCTCACGAACTTGGTGAGTTGCTAGGCATATCGATATACTAGAAGATTGCACTTCATACTTTGACATTGTAATAGCCGGTTCCTTAATCACTTTGATTAGCTTAATCACTCTTCTAATCTCCAATTAGAGATCTCGTTTCTGCAATTAGATGATACCGTTAAATTAATTGAGGAGCTATTACTTAAAGAATGCTCGGTTACATTCTCAATCCATTGTCGTTTCGATAGCTTTCTTAATCGTGAAGAAACGTTTTCTTAGCCACTAAGTAATCTCTTAATGTAAACCCGGAACAAAATTGTGATTGTTCCATTGTATCATTTGAGGAGCTTTCCTTGGTAAATATGAAGTCAAATGACACAAGTTATAGGTTCATTCTCAACTTACACAATCTCAATCTACACAATTTTAGAAGTTTGTGTGTAGTGTCGGGACTAGAAACCGATCTTATTTCGTAAGCACGAGGTGCCGAGACTACAAATAACTCCTAGATGATCATACCTCATGTTGATATCTAATTGGATCCCAATCAAGCTGCATACTCAGCAAAATTTCTTGTCTTAAGAAGAAGACACCGAGCTGCTTCCTTCGCGGTGTAATTCCAGTCACCTGCTTCAACCTCAAAACCCATTTTCTCCTTCGTTTCTTATGATCTTTGGGTGACACAAAGCTCTAAATTGTAGTACTCTTTGTCTTATACAATTTCAAAGAAGAGAGTAAGCCCAAATTTGTTCATCATGATCGTCTTATTGGCTCTACAAGTTAAGGTGTCTTTCTGAATGCAATTCTGGACCAGTTTGTGTATATTGGTCATATCTCCTTCATTTGGTAAGATCAATCCTTGATTCTTGTTTCTATTTACTCTTAAGATATACTGGAACAAACTCCAATTAGTTGCCCAAATCATATTCTAAAGTAAACCCTTGTTTCGTTGCTCTGCCTGCTGGTATCATGAACATAGGGTCTTCGTAATTTGATCATAACAGTCTCATTTTTTCATGTATTCAATCGAAACAAAACCCTAGGTTGAACTTGATTTCAAGATCTTGATGTTAGGCTTTTGTAATGCTTAAAAACCTGTCGTTATGATCATCTTATAGTCCCTACAAGTTGGATGCGCATATGGTACTTTGTTTTGGAGCAGCTGTGGTATTTGGGCTTTAAATCATTAAATAGTTAATGAAATTTGACGTTTGATGTGTTGAAATACTCCTAAGAGGAAGGGTTATTATTTACAGTTGATGTTGTGTCTAAAGAATAAGGAATTATTTCCTAAATGAGCATCTAAACAGAAGTCATGTATTCTGAAACATGAGAGGGTGCAGCCTATTGCTATATTGGATTTGGACAAGTTATACTTGGTTTCTTTGGGAGATTTTTGGTGAATTGAATACTTATGTATAGTGATTTGATGTCCCATGATTATATGGTTCATTGGAGGCCAATTCATCGAGGTTTTGGATGCTTGGTTCGCGGTATGGAGCCGTTCAGGATTGCTAAGAGCATAAGTTCATACTTACCATGTCCTACACTTGTTGTGAGCAGTATAAATACGTTTATTGCTAATATTTGATGTTATGATTATGTGTGAATGATAATTGTTGAGTTTTATCATGTTACGGTGTATAGAAACACGGTTAAGTGCCCGATGTAACTCTTTGGTGACTAGTGCATGCGTAAGTTCATACTTACCTTGTTCTATGAACATGTATGATTAATATGAGTGATGGGATGTCTCATATGACTCTTGTTAGTACTTTTGAGTGGCATATGACGAGTCGAGTCATGTTTTATGTGAATAGTACCCTTTGAGGGTGATTAGAACATAGTTATGCATACGGTGTGCATCATTAGTTGATAGTGTACTAGTATATGATGTCTTTGAGAGGTGAACGTGGTTTATGTTTAACAGGGCCGTCTTGGAGATTTTGGGGGCCCTGTGCGAGACTCTCGAATTAGGCCCCGAAACTTTAACGAAAATGAAGACCTAGAAAAATCCACTCAATAATACAAGCATATCTTCAGAAGACGAAAAGCGATTTGTCAAATTTAGTTGTGGGTAATAACTTCAAACGAAATTACTGCAATAAAAGAGATTAGATTTTTAGAAAAATACTACAAAATTCATGGGTAACAGTACAGAATCATACTTGTCCTAATGTAGGCCCGTAATACTAACACACAAATGGCGGGCCCTTAATTAAATGAAGTGCTTTTTAAAAATTAAAAAAATCAGACTAAAGAAACCCACAAGAGGAATCGAACACGGGCGGCACACTTTGAAGAGTATCACAGATACCACTGAACCAAAGTCAAGGATATGACTACAACTAGAACAAAATTGTATATATTTGAGGCCCCTGTAATAACGAGGCCCTGTGCGAGCGCACCGCTCGCACGGGTAAATAGCCGGCCCTGATGTTTAAATGTAAACTTATATAAACGTGAAGTTATACATCTCAGTTGGTGCAATAATTGTGAAATTGTTATAATCTATTACAATTGTGTGAGTACACATGCATCGTACATGTACATGAGTATAGACGTATATGTGAAAGTGTTTGTGGCTGGTGATTGACGAACTCATCACCTGATGTAAATGTATTGTGGCTGGTGATTGACGGACTAATCACCTGTTGTTTGATGTTTTATTGATGATTGACGCACTAATCGTCGTATGTGTAAGTTAGATGGCAATTTGGTTAAGGAGCCTCAGTGGTTTGATGGGGTAGTACCATGAGGTCATGAACGTATGACAGAAAGTCGTAACCTCGAATTTGCTTGGGTTACGTGATTGAAATGACCCTGATGGACAATATTGATTGTCGCCTTAGGAGAGATTACCTCGAATTTGGGTAAGGACCTCCAAGGGGTGTGCACACTAATGACTATTAAGGCCTGCGTATATGAGGGGAAGACGTTCCCCAACAAGCGAGTGAGCCCGCAATGTGATCTTTGCCGCCCTCGCATGATTTGATGTAGCCTTAATTGAAAGTGTTAGATTATAATCCAGCATGATTTGATGTATGATCTAGTGTGCTTGTCGAAGGGGTTCATCCTTGACAAGTAGGTCACATATGAAACCGGATATGACATGAGCTTGCCTGTTATGGTGATCTTTGTTATCTGTAAGCCGTGCTATGTCGTACGAGCTAGTCCTTACAATGTCTTGTTGTGTTTATTGGCGTGTATGGTTTTATTGACAAGGTCTGCTATGTGTATTGCTAGCATGACATGTTATTCTATAAATGGTTAGCGAATGAATAATGGGTTTGGTTGATTACCCAATCGTCGTCGGTCTCAGGACCTTTAAATGTCGGACAAATGAGGGCAGATGTACCTCGATAGTCCTATATGTGTGTCGTAAGTACGATGAACTTACTAGCTTTTGTTGAGTTACCCTTGTCCATTCAATTCATTGGAATGGGCAGTGTCGGGTTTTGTTAAATGTGCAGGTGTACGTGTATAGGTTCACATACTAGTGGAGAGGACGAATCACCAAATATAGTAGAAGTCAGGTCGTATTAGACTTTGGTATTAGTATGCCAAAGGTTATAACTTGTAAACAGACCGGAAGTTTTTTTGATATACTTGTATAATATAATAATCGTTTGTAATCGAGTTATTAATGTAATATGTTTTGGAGAGCCTTGTATCTTCATTTGGGGGAGATACGGCGGTAACAGGTTCGATTTAGGCTAATGATGCTTCCGCTAATAATACTGTTAATTAAGTCTTAAAACTAGCTTAGAAAATCGGGCTGTTACAGACATAGTATTCGGTACGTGTCCATAATTCGTCATAGGCGCTGACTCGCTGTCCGACTGGCCTTTCTAGACTACTCCATCTATCTGGCTATAAACTTTCTACTTCATATATTAGGTGTTTAAAATTAAACTTTTTATTGAAATCGTTACTTATTTTTAAAGATATACGTACAGAGTATACCAAAATACACATACTTGATTGCTTATTTGATTGAAGATTCAAGTTTACACACTTAGATTGGGAAATTACAGTAAGTGAACCTTAAAACTTTCTTTATTATATCTTTCTTAAAAACTATGTAACGGTCATACGCGTTTCATAGTTGAACCGAGGGTGTAGATATTAGCTGGACCTAGACCTGTAAGTTTCTGACCCGACCCGAACAACCCCCCGAGACCCGATGTCACGCCCCAAAACGAATATTGGAACATAACAGACGGCTACCCACAAAAGTAGGCTAAGCCTTTCTTAAAATTCAAATGTCAACGGTACAATAAAAATATTACATAATATCAAACATGCGGAAAAATACGGTACAAACGGTAAATAAGGCCATTTATTTAATTTACAGGGCTAAACTGGTCTGGGTATCTCACTCAATTTCCCACTCCAAACTAGTGACAATCACCTGAAAAGAATTTATTATCGAAAGGGTGAGCTCAACAGCTCAGTAAAAGACAGTCTCTAATTTAACCGGATCAAGCAAGTGGTAAAACAGTAAAACAGATAATAATAATAATCATAAAAATATAATAGTAAAATAGTTCTCGGTATTGGGTAGTAATAGTTCTGGTTAGTTCAAAAGTTCTCAGTCAGTGCCAGTTTAATCACTTGGCAGGGCCAGACGGATATCCTCAGTTCTCAGTTAGTCAGAATATTAACTAACCCACAATTCAAAAGTAGTTCAGAAAATAATCAGAATTCACAATACTTGATCCTTTTTCAAAAATAAGCATTTATAGAGTTACGAAAAATAATAATATAAGCTAAATCAAAAGAAAGTCCCTTACCTGATTCCTGAATTGACGGGAGGTTACTTCTGTGCGTTTGCTCGTTCTAAGTAATAAAAATCGCGTAAGTTATTATTTAAGATTACTTTGTTATTTCAATTATACAATTGATTAATTCTGGTAGTTTATTGTCCAAGGGTCCAACGACGTCCGAATTCTAAAAGTGGCGAAAATTGTTAATTTACTATTTATCGTCCTTTAGTGGAAATTATTCACTCTAATATTAGTTTCACCGCTGGGTAATTCCGCCGGGTTACTTTTAATCATGAAGTTACTATTTAGCACTAACATAATTTATTCTTGGGTTAGTTGTTAATACGGTAATGTTCACATACTGGGGTAATTCCGCCGAGTTACTTGTACCGTAATAACTATTCGCCACAAGGTTAATCAATTATTGAAAACGTGCACGAAAATAATAACGGCGTTCTAGCGATAATAATTTCATAATAGTTAAGAGTTATACCTCGGGTACGTTAAGTGACGATGACTATTTCGACAGAGTTTCGCTAAATAAAATATCCCTTTCGTACGTACGTAACAACTACTCATTTCGTAAACTATCTTTACGAAATCTTATAACACTCCTAACTCACTTTGTATGTGGTGTGCTTATGGTATGAAACACTTCAGTTTGTTGTAACACTCGAGTGTTTGGTGCGTCGAAATACGAAGGAAGGGGAACCTATTTATAGGCAGAAGGAAAGCAAGGTAGCAGAACAAAGCAGATTTCTGAGAAACTTTGAGAGGTTCCCCTTGAATCCCGGGGTAAGGGATGGGGTTCTCAAGAAGGTGAGTTTTTTTTCCTCTTTGTTTGTTTCCCATTTGTTATTTTTTTACTTTGTTTTTTACTTCTTGCTTTGTTCCAAAACCCATGCATTCTACTGCACTACTTTGTGCTACAAATTAAAGGGGTCATTACACCCGACCCGAAAATAACCCGAAAAACCCGGACTTTTTCAACCCGAAACCCGAAATGACCCAAAATGTGAGGGTCAAGACCCGACCCAAGTGGGTCAACCCGTTGGGTCAAACATATTTAGTAAAAAAAATATTATAATAATAAAAAAATATAAAAAACAATTAATATTAATAAGATTTTAATTAAAATTTTCTTTTAAGACATATAAAGCATGGGTTCAGTTCTCATGAGAACACTAGTTCCCATGAGAACACTCTAATAAAGACTTAAATAAATTATAAAAAAAAAAACAATAAAAACTTAATAAAATCATTTTCTCTCTCCTCCCCCTCCCCCTCCCCTTACCTCCACTCGACCCCACCTCCGAACCACCACACCCCCACCGCTGGCCATACCCAACCACCATCGCCGCCGATGAAACCACCACCACTTGGACAGGAAAACTCCGGCCACCCAATCCCCCGACCCCCTCGACGCCGCCATCACCTACTCCTACCGCAACCCCAATTACCAAACCCCAGCCAAACAACCACCTTATACCCATCGTATGTCGCATCCCCAGATGACGTCTACCACCACTTCCCCCACCGTCAACTGACGTCGACCACCACCATTATGCGCACGCCACCGCGTTGTTCATTGACGTGGTTTTCGTTCACTGCTGAAATTGACGGGTTCTTCAACCATCAATATGGAGATGGCTTCGACATGAGTAAGGAGCAGTAAATTATATAAAATGCACATACAGTAGATGTAGAATGCACAATTAGAAAATCAAAAATGCACATTTACATGATTTGAAATGTACATTCAACATTCAAAGATTCAAATGCAAAATTGAATATATAAGAATGCACATTTAGATCCAATAAAATGCACAATTGGATATATAAGAATGCACATTTAGGTCCAATCAAATGCACAATTGGATATATAAGAATGAACATCTAGATCGAATCAAATGTGCAGTTGGGGGATTTACAATGAACAACTTGGCGGTGGTTCTCGGTGGCGACGATGGATCAATAGGAGGCGTATTAGCCGGAAACCCAAGGAAAAGCTTGAAGGAGAGAGAATCCAGTGATTTCGTCGCCCCTTACGGTGGACTCGGACGCTGGATTGGTGGAGGTCCGATGGTTTGGCGGCGATGAAGATGCTGGTGGTCGTCGGTGTAGGAGGTTGTGAGAGGAGAGAGATAAGGGAAGAGCAGAGTGACGAGGGAAATCTGGGTTTTGGGGACCTTTTTATCTTTAATTAATATAAACAATCTCAGCCTTTGATTGACTTGATCCAAAGGCTAGTAAGAGTTCTCATGGTTCCCACCAAACAAAGGGTTTTCATATGAACTGAAACCTATAAAGCATACATATAATGCAATCATTATTATTATATAATATTATATATAAAAAATTTGGAAAATAAGAATAAAATAATATTTTACCGTAAAATCTACCGATAAAAAAGGCGCGAATATGTACTTTCGACCCGCTGGTCAACACGTAACCCGACCCGATCCCGTTTTGACCCGACCCGTTTTGACCCTAACCGAAATACACCCGAACCCTAATCTACCCGAACCCAAAACCCGCCCGCCCGACCCGTTTTACAGGTATAGCTGGACCCAATCTATCTGACTGGTTTCCTGTCCGTTTATCACAGTGACCAAGTTTTTTTTTATTGCGCAATGAAGTAATTTTCCTATGGGGAAAGGCTCAACATATATTCATATACATTGCAAAACATATATCCACTCATTCTCTCTCCTCAACCCCACCAATCTCCCTTGTCTGGACATATTTTGAATTGACATTCCATATTTTGAATTGACATTGTTAATTTTGAGCTAATATTTTCATTTGTGAGTCATATTCTATGATGTATTCTGAATTGACATCTTAATGTATGAATTTGCATGTTAATTCATGAGTAGTAATATGCTACCCGTGAGCCACAATCTTCATCTTCTGGATATATTTTGATTAACAATCTATATCTTGAGTTGACATCCTCATAATTTTGAGGTGACATTATCATTCGTGAGTGATTTTGTTTTGATGTATTTTGAGTGGACATCTTTATGTATGAATTGACATGCTAATTCTTGAGTAGTAATTTGTTTTTTTTTTCCGAAGGCAATTCGAGTACTAATTAGTTACATGTGAGTGTGCATTACTGCATTTGAAAGTGAGAATGAGATATGTAAGTCGTAAAAAGTGGTGAAGTATCTTACCCCCATATACATTTACCCTTACCTGTGATTTACACCTTAACGCAAAGTGGCCCCATTTCTGAAAAAAGTTCTAAACTTCACGATCACTACACTCAGTCACTCACTTTGTTTTTTTTTTTTTTTTGGCTGAGTCGTCACTCACTTTGTTGGTGAACTGGGTCTCTATATATTGCATAAAGATGGAGGAATAGAGCAATTTGTACCCAAGAACAGCGCAATTACGGGTTCGTTTTCATAACTCTCTGTCTCTCTTAACAACTTTTTAATGTTTTTGTTGTTATTCTTTACATTCTGCGTTTCTGGCCAGTGCAGAACTCAACATGCTTAGCTTTCTGATTACGCTTCCAATTGATTGCATGTTTATCATCATCCTAATAATTCTATATTATTGGACTGTTTATTGTATGTGTGCTGATACTGATTGGCTGTTGTATATATTTTTATCATATGATTGTCATTTTGAGTGAAATGATAAGAATAATGTTGGGTAGATTACTGGATTGTGGTGCTCAACAGATTATACATATAGATTAATAGATACTGAAGCTCTATATGATCATATGACCGATATGGGTGGTATAAAGATGCTATGAATTCGGCTGCCGAATAATTGAAGAGTTGAATTGGAAGAGCTATGTATGATCAGTCCAATTTTGGTCTATTGGAAGTTGAATTGAACCTCTGATTTGTTTCACTAGGCTGAGAAGAAAATTCTGACATTTATTGGGTTGATGTCGATTTAGTCGTGTTTAATCGATTATCAAGTTCAGGTGAAAGAATAGAAAACCCCTCTAGAATATCTATATGATTTTGAGAGAGTAAATTAGTTGGGTAGAGCTTAAGAGGACAAGTAGTACTTTTCCGATTTATTTGGAGATATGTATTGGTTATTACTTATTGTCATAGAGGTTTAGAATACCCGAAACCTTAACTCAAGGTGAGAGCTGCTGGAATGTACTAGTGATCGCCTTAGATGTTGTTCAGAACTACCCTAAGCCAAGTGTGACCTTAGAAGCCGATTTTTTTTTTTTTTTTTTTTTTTTTTTTATTTAGGAAAAAGCCTATCCATATACATTAGTAATTCAAAAGTTTTTACCATTCTTTGATGGAGTTTCATTTCTGTGTGGATGCAATAGTAATTTCGCTTGTGGATTGTAGTGGTGTATGCTCTCGGCCAAATTAGTACACAACCCCTTTATAGAGGACAATCTTTAGTCACTTAGTCAAACTCCCTCATAGAACAGAAGATGAAAGACTCATCCTTATGATGCAGTACATACAGAGCATGGTGTTCATCTTAAAGTATGAATCTTAATTGGCCTGAATGGCCTCTCAAACTTTAGCTTGAATTTATTCCCCTGCCACTCCCCCCTCTCTTCAAACTTTGAGTACTGAATCCTAGAGAAGTGTGCTTCCTTAAGCTTCTTTAGTGCAATTTCCCTCTCGGAACCTTGGAAAGCCATGTATTGTCGTGCCTGAGTTGTGCCCTTCACTCCAAGAAAGTCAATATCCAACGCCATAGGTTCCTGTGAGAAAGGATATCAAGAACCCAGAGTAAAGGTCGTACTTCCGCACGATTGGCTTAAGCTGAATCAGAATTACCTTCTCCCTTCTCAATATTTCTGCGCTAGCCTACCAACTTTTTTTTTTTTTTTTTTTTTTTTTTTTAACGGGGCGCTAGCCTAACAATTCTCAACCTGCCAAGCATCAAATGGACAAATGCAGTTGTTTGCCTGCCCAATAGCCCTGAACTGAAACATTCTGGCTGCACGATGCCTTCCAAGATGGCTCCCAATATACCCTAATGTGCCATTTTCTGTTAATTTAAGATCACTCCAGATGATTTGCTTGTTATCTTGTCCTGGAACATGCTTGTGCACTAGACACTTTGGGTCCTGTATGACTTATTGAAGTTTTCCGGGATTTTATGTCCTTGAATGTGGCCTCAGGTTATCTGTCTAAGTTAAGTTTAACAACCTCTTAACCTTGTTTTATGTCTTTGGTGACAGGATCACCTTTTAAGCCGTTAGGCTGGTTTGTACTCAGCGTCAAGATTAGCACTCTTTTGCTGATTCAGAATGGGAGACGTAAGTTTGTGTGCTTTAGTGGATTGTTTGCGTCATTCTTCTACTTGTCCAGTACAGTGCATTGTAACAAATTGAGTGCCTGCCAACTTTACCAATGAGTTCACTCTTGTTTTCTTTTAGTTATAATTTTTCGTCTGACTGCAATGTTTTTGTATTCATTTTTGTCTTTGGAATGTGCAGGGGATTGATGGTAGTTTTCAGCAGATTGATATCGGTACTGACACTGACTTCTGTCTAATAGATATAGTGATGAATTGATAATTGTATTGAATGAGTTAAAAAGTTTTATATTCCTCTATAGCTCAGGCACAGTTTATCTCAGTTGAACATTGTAAGGGTAACTGGTTTCTAACCTCAACACTTTCAGCATGCTAGTTTAGGAGTACTGTTCTTCGGAACTTCCTACCCTAGTTTGAAATAGACGTTCCTTTACGCTTGCATCAGATAAACTAATACAATCTATGTCCCTTGTTTCATGAACTGGGACTCTGGGAGGGCAAACAGTTGACTCGAATCCATTCTTCCAAAAATTAGCGTCTTGCATTATAATGTTGACTGTTTATGTTTTAAATTCTTGCTGTCATTTAGTTTTGGATAGAGGAAATGGAAGGAAAGGGAACGGTTAAAGATCCCCTCTTTGGATGATAAGTGAAATGATTGAAAAAAAGGAGGGCAAAACTGTGTAACCATTAGAGAATCTTGCCAGGAAGTTGGTGGGCTTATCATGAATTAGGTCGGGGTGGCTGTGAAAGAAGAAATTGTGCGATTGTGCGCCAGTGTCATGTTATCCAATACTACTATATTACTTTGGGTTGTTACCAACAAAGCGGGGCCTTCACCATGGCAAACGTTTGTCCTCTCATGCAGAACAAACTTTCGCCCATGACCAGCTTGTAATGGTTGTTGAGTAAAGGGAGGGAGGTAATATAGCATTTGTCACTCACATGATCATGTACACAGCTCTGTTAACGTAGATCACAAAATTTCTATAGAATATGTTTCCAAATTTCTGCTTATAAATTCTGAGCAAAGTTGAATTGGATGTCTTTCAGGTGGCACAATAAGAAATGGAAGAGAAATCCTTCTTCAGGTACATTTTCTGCACAAATTCTACTGTGAGACGGTCTCATACGATGAGACCTCTCACACGTTTCAAAAGTAACTATTACTTTTCAAAGTCGACTTATTTCAAAAGTAACATGTTAATTTATCAAAAGTAAGTCATTAATTGGTCTCATACGATGAGACGGTCTCACGGTAGAATTACTTCATTTTCTGTGGTTTTTGTGAACTCATGTTGAACATGGAGGATTCTTCCTACATATTCTTTTAAAATAAGTTTACTCTCAGATTCTATCCTCAATTGCAATTCTCCTTCCCCATCTTCCGCACCAAACTGACAAGAAAACCAGATTAAGGAAAAGAACTTTAAGATTTTCCTTTTATCACCCATTGAAGTTTATGGATGTCCAAGTTGTAACAGCTGATATGTTCTGTTTAATATTGTGGTTATAAGGCCTTCAATTGGGAGTCCCATAAACATGATTGGTGGCAAAAATTGGAGGAGAAGGTGCCTGATATAGCGAAATGTGGGTTCACTTCTGCGTGGCTGCCACCTGCAAGTCAATCTTTGTCACCTGAAGGTAAGAGGAATAAAGATTACTCCTGTCGATTCGTCCACTATCCATGTATTGATGATGAATCAATTATGGGCGTACATGTTTCTTCCTGTTTGCAGGTTATCTTCCTCAAAATCTTTATTCACTCGACTCTGCATATGGTTCTGAGGATCAACTTAAAGCTCTACTTAAGAGTATGCAACACAATAAAGTTAGAGCGATGGCAGATATAGTAATCAACCATCGTGTTGGGACTACCAAGGGCCATGGAGGGACGTACAACCGCTTTGATGGACTTCCAATACCATGGGATGAACATGCTGTTACTTCCTGCACTGGTGGATTGGTAAGTGAGAATGCATGCTAATCAATCACAATACTGATTCACAATACTGAATGTGTCAAATATTCTGTGAAAGGTTTTTCAAATGGATAAAAAATAAATTCTTCTTCCTTCACTGAATGTAATTTGTCTTGAGGAAAGACTAGAGAAACATTTTCTGCTTCTTTGAGACATCTAGGCAAAGCTTAAGTTTGGAAATTTTAATCATTCAGTATCAAGGGTGGTGATTAGACATTTATTGTTATTGTCAGCTGGGTTAAGAGTTCAGGGAGAAAGATCATCTGAGCTTAATGATGTCTGTTTGAAACAAGGACCAACGCTCTTGCTCAAAAGACACTACCGCCAGAACTCAGTATAGGCTTCACAATGACTGTTTTCATACTGAGGTGAAATGATGACAAAAGGTTTGATCATTTTGTGGGATTGAGATAACAGAAAAAACTTAAATTATAGATTTTATAGCTAGCTGTTGAAGTTACATGGTTTGTAAGCTATGAGGTTTCAGATTGGCTATACTCAATAACAATAATCCAGTGTCTCAAAGGCTTCGCATGTAGGCAAATCCTTAGCTCAGGTGCATTTTTAATTTTCAGGGCAATCAGAGTACTGGCGATAATTTCGATGGAGTTCCAAATGTTGATCATACCCAACCGTTTGTTCGAAGAGATATAACCAAATGGCTTAAGTGGCTTCGAAGCGAGGTTGGCTTTCAAGATTTCCGATTTGATTTTGCAAGAGGGTATTATCTTGGAACTTTATATATACTCGCTGAGTTCTTATTACATCGACTTTTTTGTCTGTGAACTGTGCTTTATTTGCCTATTATTGGTTAGTTATTCAGCAAAATATATCAAGGAATATATTGAAGGAGCAAAACCAGTGTTTTGTGTCGGGGAATACTGGGATTCTTGCAATTACCAAAATGGTTGCCTGGCAAATAATCAAGGTGTGTGCATTTGAGTTCTAAACCCTGGCTTCGGAGTAGTTGGTTTTTAGTTAAAGTTTCTACAATCACAACTGCCGTATAGTTTCCTTTCCCTATACGGTACTCCATATTCAATAATGTGGAATGCATTTCAAGAAAAAAAAAAAAAAAAGGTAACATAGAATTTACAACAAACAGATCGACAAGCAGATACAAAACCTTTACTCTGGCTGTTGGCATTTCTTAAAACATTTGCGTAAGGGTTGAGAAACGAACTTCTAGGAAAAGATGCAGCGATAGGAGATATAGGCACATGTGTACAAAGGACGTTGAGGGTGACACTTTCTTACATACGGCCCCCTTAGGCAGGGCATTTGAGGCACTTGAGTAATGTTGTTGTTGTTGCTGTTGTGTTGAGAGTAAATGACTTCTGAAGAAATCTGAAGTTCACAGGAAGAAAAAATCTTGCTCAGATGTTTACTAGGTTAATAAATGTACCTCGTTGGGTTCCAGGAATCTACTAGTTACTAAAATATGTTCTAGTCTTTTGGGCTCTGACTTCTTCGTTTGGCGTAATCTTGTATACTGTATTTGTAACCAAAACAAGTCATTGACATATTGCTGAGATAACTTGTTTGGTTTATCTTCTTGGTGTCTGTTGTAATATACTAATATGTGGTTAAAACCGTTAAATTACTCATGTTAGTTTGAAATTGAGTTCTGTCAGTTTCTCAACTGTTAAACTTGTAGTGGATTCACGGAATTTGGTTGATTGACTCTCATGCATTCCAGTTTTACTTGAGGTCCGTTTAATAGTAAGAAAACACTCTCTCCTCACAGCTACAGTTGACTATGGATGATGTTGTGATATTAACTGCTAGTTACACTAATATATATTCTACGTCAATTATTGAGTAGACAAGACGTTGGTGTTTTATGGCTTCGCATCAGAGACAACATTACAAAGTTACAAACAAGAGTCTGGGATCGAGAGAGGTTTCTCAATCAGAAATCCCGGATGGATCTTTTGTTCTTCCCAAGGCTGGTACAACCAGGAAACAAAAAAGAGGGCTTCACTGTTTTGAAATTTGACTGCAGACCGTCTTCCAGGAAAGTTTGTCTAACATTGCTCTCACACTGAAGATTTAGTTCACCAGTCTCTGCATTTATATTTAAATGTGGGGACTAAGGACATGTTCTCACCACTCGATCAAGGAACGGGCTTACATTAAATATAACATATTGCAAGCTTATGTCGGTTATATATCGAAGTGCTACATAATACTTCTATGTTTAGGCTCACGTGCAGTTCAATCTAACTCATTGGATTTATCCGCTATGTGTGCACTCATAAGCCATCATATTGTCTAGTAGTGCTCAGTTGTCGTTTGCTTGATTCACTGTTTTCATGACTGGGGCTGGATTCAGAATTCTCATTTACTCATGAGTTGTTCCTTAATTTGATGATTTTTCATGGTGCAGACAGTCATAGACAGCGAATTATCAATTGGATTGATTGTACCGGGCAGCTGGCAACTGCATTTGACTTCACCACAAAAGCAATTCTTCAGGTATCTTGAAATCATTGTTATAGTTCTGAAAGAGAACCAATGCAGGATAGCTTATAGTAAATGTTTTTTTTTTCACCTGTTAATTTTTATGCATTATTCCGTTTATTTTAGTGATGCATATGCCCACACACTCTGAAGATGAGTGTCTCTTTCCTTAAATATACAGGAAGCTGTGAAAGGAGAGTTATGGCGTCTGCAGGATCCTCAGGGAAAGCCTCCTGGTGCAATGGGGTGGTGGCCTTCACGGGCGGTTACATTTCTTGATAATCATGACACAGGCTCCACACAGGTACACCCTTTGCGGCGTCAGCTGTGCAAAAATAAGTTATACTCATATCAGAAGAATGCTCGTGGATTGTGGAATTTGTCGAAATTGTAGACTTTATCTTATTGATTGGAGGTACCTTAAAATGTGCATCTATTGTTACAGATATACCTCCAGTGCATCAGTGCATGTTATACTTGCAGTTTTTCTTCACATCTTCAGTTTTACTTTCAACTATATATAAAACCAGTGAGACCATTGCCTTCAGTTAAGAAGTTATGGATAGAACCATAAAAGGACTTTCAATTCGTGAAAACCCTACTAGTATGATGTATAAATGTCGCAGCCTGAATGCCTAGTTTCTTCCTTTGAACTTGAATTTAAATTACCCCCTTTCTCCCAACAAAAGATAATAAAAGTGGAGAAAAAACATTTGGAGAAAGATATTTCTCCACTAGTCCTACAAATTTCATCATCAGGGATTTTTTTTTTTTTTTTTTTTCCGGACAGCGGATTGTTTCCTAAGAGACCAACTGACCAAGTGTGTGAGAAATTCATCATCCCATTTATTGGAGCTTTATGCCTAGAGGCCCATGCCAAAGAATGTTCTGGCCGGGTGCAAAGCTTGGACATCTGTGTTGCCTTCAGGATCTTTTGTTTTTTACTTATTGACGTCCATCCATGTTGCCTTCAGTTTTATAGGCCAAAATATGCACATGTGCATGCCTTCAGCCTTAATTTTATTTTTCTTCGGCTAGGGAAACGGGTAGTATTTCATAATGTTCGTTCATTACAATCTGGTTTAGGGGTCGTTATAACTTAAAAATGGGTGATTTGATTCTTAATGCTTCTAGAGTAAGCCTCTCTTTGATTCTTTTTGCATGTGAGCCTCCATGGCCTAAACATATTCACCATTTTTATCTGGAAAGGCCTTTTTTCGTGTAAAATAGACAAAATGAAGGTTGAGTCCTTGTTCTGTTTTTGTCATAATGTTCTGTTAATTAATTGTGTTAACTTTATGTATAATCCTGACTTCGTTATCCTGGTGTTGCGAAATATTTCTTGCTGCAGGCTCATTGGCCCTTCCCTGAAAATCACATAATGGAGGTATGTATCATCCGTCTTATGTCTATCCCATTAGATAACTGTTGTTTATATTGGTGCTGGGAAGTATTGATTTTCGAACCCCTCATACCTATTATATATTTGAATTTGGGAGTTGAGTTTGTTGGTTTAGGATAGTCACTACTCACTACAATAGATATACGGAGTATATGCCTGAATCAAGGAGACAATAGGATCTTTAAATACGCCCTGAATGTGGTCTAAACAGGTGAAGTAGGCGAAAGTTTGAATCTACTGTTAGTGTACGTATCCTTGTCTATGCCAAAGGTTGTTTGTAGGAAGAGATTGGTGTACCGTCTTCTTTCTCTTGCTGGATGAAAAAAACATAGCCTAATGCTTACTGAATAGAAGGAATTCCATGACAAACCATACTCATTTGTTGTACATACCAATTAGCTTATTGGACCTGGTCGACCTTAATCACTCGGGTTCTAAAATATTGGATTTCGTTGTGTGCACCTCATAATCTGTTACAGGGTTATGCATATATCCTCACACATCCAGGAATACCAGCTGTCTTCTACGATCATTTCTATGATTTGGATACTTCTGCCCACGACCAAATTGCAAAGCTGGTATAGTGCCCCTACTACTTAATGTACTTATATCAGCAATTTGTATATGAACCTGAACCTAAGAAAAGGCTTAGAACTTGTTCTTCGACAAACTGTCTGACTGAATTTTACAGATCAACATTCGGAAGCACCAGGACATTCATAGCAGATCGTCTATAAGGATATTGGAGGCTCAACCAAATCTGTATTCTGCTATCATAGGAGAGAAAGTTAGTGTGAAGATTGGAGACGGTTCATGGTGCCCTGAAGGCAAAGAATGGAAACTTGCAACATCTGGACATAGGTATGCTGTATGGAACAAGGAAACGTAGTCGCTCATGTGCCGAGAATGCTGTGCTTACAAGCATCCTGTACATGTAGGCTTTGTACCGATTATGCTTATACGATCAGCTGCGGCCATTCTACTATGTTTTACAATTAGTCGATCTTTGCTTTCTCGACAGTATCATATGTTCAGTTGGTGAAGCTGTTGTTACAAAATTACTCCTGTGTTGTGTTCTATGCCACTGCGACGATGATGTAATATTACGAACACTTGTGCTAGTCCTGCATGTCATGTTAAGCGCGCACATATGTAAGTATGCGATCCTCATATCTAACAGTATATCGTTTTAATAGGCAAGTTATCAAGATTTTGACGGTGTGTTATTGTTCCACTGCGATGTGAAGATGTAATATTATAAACAGTTGTGCTAGTAATGTATGTCATGTTAAGCGCGCACATATGTAAGCATGCGATCCTCATATCTAACAGTTACGTTTCAATAGGTGAGTTATCAAGATCTTGACGGAGCAAAGACGGAACAATAGAGCATGACTTGTCTAAAAAGAATAGAGAGCATCAAAATAAAAACATGCAATTGATTAAAGATGTGCCCGTGCGACTTGGCAAGCCCTTTTTGTTCGTCCTTTTATTTTCTTCCAAGTCAACTTTTGTAGATCTTAGGGAGCAGTTGACTTAACTTGCCCTTTTGAATTACTCGAACTTTATACGACCAAAAGGCTCTCGGATTCTCATTGCATTGTACTCGTAATACTGATAACTGATGAATTGATGATAATATTAATACAAAGAATTGTTCTAATAATTTTGCTATATTATGGTAATTCAAACTTGCAACAAAACTTTCTTATAATTTATACAGCATCGATACATGTATCTTTTGGGGATTCAAAATATGAAAATAATTTGTTGAAAATAGATTACTTGTTCTGAATTATTTACCCAGTATGAGCCTCACGAGTTTTATAAGTAGTGATCATCAGTCTTCGTATACGTAATATGTATGTGAATGAATAATGGGAAAACTTCAATCTTTGCTTAGACATGTATCATCGACATATTCTTATCTTCCAAAGGCTCATATGAAATCGTCTTATTTTGTCTAGAAAGTATACGAAAAAATGAGTTAGCAAAATGCATCTGCTTTAGGAAAAAAAAAAAGCTTAAATAAAACATGCATGAATGCATGATTATACTCCGTATGAAGTTGTGAAACTTGAAGATCGAAGCATTTTCCTAGGAATGTGTGTTGCATGGATAATCATTGGTAATAATAAGTGTCACTTGCATGGCACGAACTTGCACTTAGATTTAATTTTGTATCATAGTAATTTGTTAAAGAAAATCGAAACTAGAATTCAATATCCTGAATCCTGAACATGCATCTACGATACGAATCTGTAGAAGATCAAATCACATGAGAAAATATGAGAGGGCAACAAAAGCTGGAAAATTAAAGGGGGTCACCTCCCAACATCACCATCATTAACAATCTTCATCCCTCTCATCATTTCATGTCTTGAAACTCAACTCTCCATCACTTTCCTATTTTGTCCCACACTTCCACTTGTACGGTTGTACCTATGTTACTCCGACTCGACTAGAATTGTCCAATATCAAAGCGTGTATGTCCAAGTATTGTACTCGATTGGCTAAGTTTTTTAGGAGAGGCCCGGGGAAAAAAACTCGTGGTTTGTTTGGCTTAAATGAAGGATGTCAGAGTCATCATGGGCCAATGTCGGCCCCTCGTGGAAGACTAGCTCACAAGCTGGTGGGGTTTCATCCTAAAACCAATTGGCAATAGGAGGAGTAGCCCACCACCTTATAAACTAGTCTCCAGTCTTCTATTTCTCCAGTGTGGGATATATTATCCCACAACTCACATGTGGGTCGTTGTCACTCCAACAAAGGATAATCCTAGTTTTACAACATTAGAATGTCCTATATGACACAAATACACGAGGTATATTTACATATCAAATATTTGTTTACTTCGGTCTCACAATAAATTAGTGTATGTGAGACTCTCTCACATGCATAATACTTGCTCATATAAGTAATGGACACGAAGAGTTCGAGTGACTTATCTAAGTACTCTATCTAGGAATTCAGATATTCCGATCAAGCTATAAATGCTTGAATAAGAATAAAAAACCTCTTCTAGTTTGAAAAAAGCCAATGGCTAAATGGCTATACGATGGAGACGCATGTATGTATAGGGCTCTTTACTCGACTTTCAGCGTTAATGGCATGACTTAATAACTGTTTTTTTTTTTCTTTTTTTCAGGAGTATGACAATTATTATTACGATCGCGTATGTTAACATTTGGTAAGTATAAGTGTATAACAATTAATTATAATCGTTATCGTATCTGCTAATAAAACGGCTACTCCTTAACACCAATTTTTACCTAACAAGACTCTATCTAAATTGTTTTACTTATTCATAATCATGAGATTATAGAGCAATATTATAATGCAAGAATAATGTAATGTTGCTGAAATTTGAAAATTGCATAGCGTATGTATAGTCAAATACTTGGTAAAGGGACTGAAGGTAGATGGAGACCAATCCCTGAAGGAAAACTACTGATGCTAATGATTACTATCTTATGCTAACTATTTTTCCTTTGCTTTTATTGTTACTGTGTCATTTCATATTTCTTCTGCCTGCCACTTCACTCCATTAAATGTTTACTACCTTCTCTGATCTTTTATCTTTTGTTAAACCAGACTAGTATAGTAGTATGTAGTCATTCGGTTCACATGTTGTTCGATTTCATTTCACCTGTTTGAATCAAACATAAACCACCTAAAAAAAAGAAAGGAGTATGAAAGCAGTCACAAATTCATATTTTCGATCAATATCACTTGGTCGATAGACCAAAAAGGGTGACTATAACTAATCGCAAGACTTATTTACGACCGGTTATTGCACAAACTAAACTAAGTGATGGAAATAATGAAAGAAGAATTTTGATGATGCATAGAGGAGTGCGAAGTGTACTGAGAAAGAATGAACTAATCAAACTGTTCGTATATATGTACACGTAAAGAATAAGCCGTAAGGCAGTAAAAGTAAAGTGTAATTAGGTTTAGAGTCATAGCTTAGCTTAGCTACCCTGACCTCAAAAAAAAAAACAAAAAAAAAAAAGCTACCCTCATTCGGCTGCCTGCCTCATACAACGGCCTTTTTTGGTCAAGTCAATCAACTGATAATAATAGACTTGACTCAATGACATAATTCGTCCATTCTCCTTGACATAAAGCTTTTTAATACTAGATGATGATATGGTAGGCTGCTATATACTGATCATGAATTGATGATCAACGAGCGTGAGTTATAATTAGATTTTGATATCATATTCGTAAGATAATTGTGTTCGGCCTTAATAGATAATATCTACGTAGAAATAATATATATACTAGATATACATTTAGTTTGTGATATCATTTGTATTCAATCTAGCCTTGCTCAGCTTGCACTTCCATTCTTATAACCTACGCTCTTTTTTTTTTTTTTTGGAATCCTATAACCTACGCTCTTTAGGAGCATAGATTGCATATAGTTAGCATTTGAAATACAATTTAATTATAGCAAACTGTCACGCATTTTGTCTCGTACAACCAATCGTACAATTTAATCTTCGTCGTATGATTCATTATTTTACCTCTATTTGCTTATTTAATTAGGAGACTATTCAATACGACTTTAACTATATACAACCGAGCACTAAGACGTATGACTGATGATAATGCATATTCCGTATATCATAAATATCAGAAGCTTTGCTTGCAATTGTTTGATCAACTTTTAAAATTGAGTAGATAATGGGTCTGTTCGGCAAAAGTAGCTGTAGCTGTAGCTGGTAGCGTTTTGACTAGCTGTAGCGTTTATAGTAGCTGTAGCTGTTATCTGCCAGCTGTTGGACGGTAGCGGTACAAGTAGCTGAAAATCTATGACATGTTCGGCATAACTAGCTGTTAACTAGCCAAAATTACATAAACGGACATCGATATGTGCTTGCAAAATATATTTACGTCTTTAGACGTGGACTTAATCCTAGTCCAACTACTCCGTATCAAATAGAATTATATAATATACATAAATGATAACATGATAATAATAATGTTTTTTTATATATAATAATATAGTAATAATAACACAAAGAAATACGAAAACAACAACAACATGCACTACACTGCATATAAGCCGTAAGAAAAAAAAAAAAAAAAAAACAAAGTATCAAAGGGTGGAGAGAGAGGAGCAGCATTGAAATAACATAAGGAATCATAAATTCATAATATGTATATTAATCCCTTAATTATAGGATTAAAAGTAGGGATAATTTAGAAATAAATCACCAACATCTACCCAAACGTTACTCTCACCAACGTTTGAAAAAAGCTACAAAATCATCTAGCATCTACCCTAAAAGCTGTACTGCCGAACACGTCAATTTTTTCAGAGTAGTGGTTGGACTTAGTCAAACCACTAAAAGCTAGTAAAAAGCTGATAAAAAAGTTGTGCCGAACACACCCAATGTCAATCTGACTAAAGCGGAGATGTAATTAGTCAAGATTTATACTTTTAAAAAGATCGATAATAAAGTTCTTAGATAATAGTCTAACAGTTAACACCATAATAATTACTTCTTTCATGCCTGCTAAGTATACTAAAAGACGACAATTATATTTTTGCCATGCATGAATCATTATGCATGCGCTTTACAACACATTTGACTTCCTTTTCTTCAATAAATTAAAATGTTATGCATCTTATTATCAAACTATAGTAATTTTAGAAGGTCCAGAATTTTTTGTCGTGATCAGGTGTAGCCCGAGACAACAATGTAAAAATGATTACACAGAGAAGAAGCCAGGGCAAAGGCCGAGTCGTAATTCATATATTCTTATTCCGAGTTTTTCTGGCTAAATTGATTGAGTAAATTCTATATATAAACATTTACGAGTATTATTTAATTATATACTAAGATCTTGTTGCTTTTAACTGGATTTCAATATCGACATTGATTTAGCTCAGATCAGATCATAAATTTTCAGGCCGAACGATTAATGGAGTATGATTAAGTATCCACATGATGATGATCAAGTGAGTGGGAGTAAACTCATAAAGGTTTGGAGTGTAACAATGGTCCATAATAGTACGGAGTATTACCAACAGACGGGGTAGCTGGGACTCTGGGACCTGAAGCGCCAACTCACAAGCCTTCGTTAATCGCTCCTTTTCCAAAACCTCATTATTGCATGCATATCAATGTATGTCCGACTGAAATTGAAATTTTGCAAAGTTCATGGTTTTTGGCTTATTATTACATGGATACATTAATGCAATGTTTTTATTGGTGTGTTAGACCACGCGAAATATATTCGAGTTGCTCGGGTATACAATATTTTGATATATCGTGAAGTTAGTTGTAGTCTGGAGACTGTCAGATTATTAACAAATGTAAAATGTTTTTCAATGTTCGTGCAATGGTTTTGGGCCTTTTGGCTCAAAATGATCGAAATGAAAGTGTATCTAGGATGTACTCGTGAATGGCAATACCGATTTAATCACAACAGAAAACCTAAATATGAAAGTTAACATCTTCTTTTAACGGATCTGTCCTCCATCATTCCTCCATCATTTCTCCTTACAGTCATGTCTTTTTTGGATTGGATTTACTCCGTCTAAGTACTTTCGATTTGGGTCAGACGATATACACATACGGAGTACAAAAGATAATCTCTCAATTATTGACTATAACACTCGTAACTGTACACTCATAATTATAAATTTATAATAGTGTTGAAAGAGGAGATTTAACAAAAAGAACTAATGTAATATCGCCATTACGAGGGTGGAAAACCATACTGATTTTACGCTCGAAACCTCTAAAAAATAAAGCCCCCTACTCACAAGGCTACACTGACTAAACAGCGAGTTTACGAAGTACAATTGTACAAAACAAGCCCCTCCCGAGTCCAGAACATCTTAAATATAAACCAACAACCGTCCGACCCTATTCCTCTCCACTCACACCTCTTGATCATCATCTCTCTCTCATGCTTTCTTTTCCCTTCTTTTCTCTCTTCCTTTCTCTCAAACAAACTCATCAAAAAGTTGTAAACACCAAGTTGTAATAATATGTCAATGGGGTTTCACATAGGGTAGTTAGCAGAGATCATTGGCATTCTGTCCACCTCCCAACATCATATATATCATATCATATGTTATATCAATCTCCATATTATATCATATGATTCTTATGATTATAACTTGGGAGGTGGGCATCCTGCCAATAGAGCCCTGCTTAACTTCCCTCTGCAAAACCCTCTTGATCTCTCTCTCCTCTTGATCTTCTCATGTATTATGTATATACTTCTTTTTTTCTATTTTTTTTTTTGGTGTTGTATATATTGCTATATGTGAGGTTGATTGTTGAAGGGTTTATTTGATGAATTTTGTTGAAAGAAAATAAAGGGTTTTCATTGTTTATGTGTGTTGTGTGAATCATGTCATTTTTTTATATATAATGAAACCCTAGTTATTTGTATACGGAGTATTTCACCCCTCTATGATTATATTAGGGTTTTCAATCTGACTTGTGATTTTCTTATGTCGTTCATCAACTTCTATATTTCCACGTTCTTTGCGCAATTTATCATGTATTGATCATAGTTACTTTCGTATAGGTCATTCGCAAACAGCCTCTCTATTTATTTCGATGTTTTGAACATAGGAGTAAGATTGCTTACAACCGACACTAAGGTAATGTTGTTTTATGTGATTCTACATGATATGTTTGATTCTTCATTATGTTTTGGAAGAATGTTCTTAATTCATTTAGGTTCGGTGTATCTTCTTCTTCACAAATTAGCAAGTTAATTTGTTGGTTAGGAAATGGAAATCTACCCGTAAAAAATAGAATATTAACTTTATTACTGCTGTTGAGTTGTATGTCAATATCAAATCACAAGCTCAAACTTCAAGAGATTTTGATTTCTAGTAATGTTTTTACTGCGGTTCATGATTTCTTAGTTTACACCAAAATGTCTATAGAATAGATGTGGGAAAACAGTTTACATGTTAACGGTTTGTAAAATGCACTATTCTGGGTATGTTTGACATATTAGACATAAGGTTCTGAAGGTGCTATCTTTTGACATGTTGATGGGATACTTGATGTGGTTGTTACTGTGGTTGATTTCGTTGACGACGGGTGAACTTGTGGTGGATATTCAATTCCCGGGGTTCGTTTTTACACTCCTATGAATTCATTTTAACACGGGTCTGAATGCACCACATCCAATAGGGGTAGTGAACTAGTGATCCTTAAATAAAATCAATCATAGGAGTGTAATATTCGTCTCTAGATGTGAGCGAAAGGAAAATTGAATCATGTGAATGTAAAAATCGCTCTCCGGAATTGTGGATGGAGTCTAAGATAATTGATATAGGCACTCATGATTGAGAATTGTGAGAGAGAAAGCGACACTACAATTGATACATCTTCAAGTGTCTTAAATTGGTTCTACACCTCTTTCACGAATAAGGCATAGTACTCACCTACATTTCGAAATTTTAACTCGTTTAAGAATGGAAAAGGTCTAGTTTTCGCAGTTGATTTCTTTTGTATTTGTTTGGAAAGGACTATTATAGCGTTTATTCGTACACTAGAAAATTATTGGACTTATATTGGACTGACTAGTTGTTTGTTGGCCACTTCTTTTATTTCTTGGTGTGGCTACATTGAGGTGCCTATTTATTATGGGACACGGTTAAAAAAAGGTGCTCATCACATCCCTTTTACTAACTGTTTTACTAGTGCACCACCACCTGAGTTATGATCTAGTTCTTCCGTTCTTTTATATGTTCACAATAGGACTATATATGTGCGAGATATTTAAATTAAACATTACAATCTAATTGAACGTAGGGAGTAATTGATTTACTACATGAATGTTAGTATGTTTAATATGCATATTTAAACTCTTGGTTACACCAAAATTACGTTTCTATTTGGATGATGGCCTTATGGGAGTTATAGTGATTATTGTACGTACTTGTATGCAATTCAATTTATGACCTCTTGGACTAGGATAGGCAAGGACCTGAGACGTCCCTTGTTGACGTACATTGCGAGTCTGCTTTTCACTTCCTCTACACGAGAAATGTGTGATTTGCGTAAAGTCAAATAAGACAATCACTCGCAGCAAAAGTAGAACGAAGTGCTTGGTACTTTGGTAGAAGCTAGAGAGCTATCTAGTGATGCAGTAAGAATATAGTGATGAAATCCTTCCTGGTATAAATTAAATGCGAAAGAGATGTTGTTGATGATGATGGGTATGTTAGCAATTAAGATGGAGGATATCTCTGCAAATATAAGCTGGTGTGGTGCATTTAAAGATGTTGCAGGAAAAAACTGGTGGTATATTTTTCTAAAATCTTTTGCAGGAAAAAAATGCAAAGAGGCTGGTAATAATTCTTCTGTGGTGGGTTTCATGATTGATTCACGGGTTTTGAGGTTTTTTTCTTGGTCAAAATTTATTGCTCCACCTTCCGACCCTTTAATCCTTTTCTCCTCTCTTTCTTGCTAAAGTTCATGTTTGTATACTCACTAGCTAGTCACTCTCGTCACATTCTCTAGAAATTGTTCTCGTAATTCGAATTTTACATTAGTAGCTTAAAGTCTCACATATTCTTCTAATTAATCACCTTAGAAGATAAAATTTAGATTACTTGAATGGTTGAAATGGCGGAATTGCGA
Organism: Spergularia bocconei; assembly: GCA_963457585.1. Lineage (NCBI taxonomy): Eukaryota > Viridiplantae > Streptophyta > Magnoliopsida > Caryophyllales > Caryophyllaceae > Spergularia > Spergularia bocconei. The sequence continues at coordinate 1,704,554 of OY734947.1, forward strand.
AAATACTACACTAGTTGGTTCCGTTGTCATAATATATGTTGTAGTGAGGTTCCTACTTTTCTCCTTGTTCCAAAAGGGTGGTTATAGTTTCCATTTTTACTCTTGGTTGAGGAGAAAGAATATCCCACCTTTTTACTACTTTGGCAATTCACTAAATTTACCACTTTTCCCCCTTTTGTAAAGGAGTTAATATTGTACTGAGTAGTTGAACTTAGGCCTTTTGTCTTCTAACTTCTTAAAACCTAACCCCTTTATGTAGAGATAATATGCCTTGGACAGTAATTACGATAAATTATGTTTGATAACACGGGATTATAGACTAGTGTAGAACTGTACATGTTCCTATTAGGTTGGGGCGCTCATACTTTCAACTATAAATTCACTTGACCCCCGTTTTTTTAGGGGAATAACTTCACTAACCTTAATGTGGACATCAATTCATCTAAATTGACTTAATTTTACAATCAAATTAACCACTTTTCATTATGGAAGTATGCGGACCACAATAAATGAAGGGGTAAAATTCGTGAGGCTAATCATTTTACTTTTTTACTAGTGGGTAAAGTTCAACTATATTGGGCCTTTGGCACAGCAATGCCAACTAACAAATGTCCTTTTTTCCCCAATTACATTGGGTAACCCCACCTTAGAGGTGGAAATGTAGAGCGCTTTGACATGACTTCTCTCAAAGTTCAACATGTATCGGATACTTTAACAAGAAGTTTTTCCTTTGCCAAAAGTCAATCCAAATAAATACAAAGTGAAAAAGTCCACACCTTGTGAGTCAGTGGCCGTAAAATGTTGTCTATTTCGTATATGTGCACAAGTGCATTGATGTTTAATGGCCGTTTTTGTAACTTTGACATTTTTGTTAAGGGTTATCTACTTCATCTAACAACTATTCCTTCCGATTTAATACGTTCTTAATCTGTGTATCATATACGACTCTTTAAGTGGATTTTGGCTCGAATGTGTAACTTGATATAATTCCTTCGTACTCCTATTAAATAGCACAGTGTTATAAATTGTGTGGATAGTTTTAAGTTAGATCGATAAGGCGAGTACGATTGCAATTGTTGGATTGCATTAGATCCTTGAAAACTACACAAGTGCTTGTAACCACATATCCTAGAAGGGATTACAAAGGCTCCATGCACGTATTGTTTGTCTACGCAGAGCAAACACAATGTGAACTTCGTAGATTGACTTATGTTGTTAGATGATTCGGCATATCGGCGATGTCCTTGGTTATGGCTAGACTTAGTAAAACCTACTAATCCCACCTGACACGTTTATCTGATTAGATACGGCCATTTCACTAACAAATACTCCCTTCCTTTCATTCGAAATATGCGTTGTTCAATTTGTCAACGGGGTATTGGGGTTGCTCAAGTTTCAAGTGGAAGCTTGAAGTTGAACGTGTGCTTGGAGAGATTAATCCTACGCCTTGGGTCTCGGGAATTTGACCAAATGTAGCCAATCTATGTGATTTATGTGCGAGTTAATCCAACATGCATTATAAATAGCGACTATGAGATCCCCACCTAGGTAGCACGGACACGCCTGTCCAGTGCCGTGTCTGTGTCCGACACCGTGTCGGACACCGACACGCGTTGGACACGGTACGACACGTGTCGGACACGCTCAAAAACCGTGTCCGGTTTTTTTATTTAATTTAGGACACAGACACGGTTTTTTTTTAATTGGACACGAACCGGACACCGACCAGACACCAACCAGACACCCGACACGACACAAAACTACGTCGTTTTGACAGGTTTTTTTTAAAAAAACTATTTTTTTTTTCTTTCCTATCCTAATTACACTAGCAGATAGCTCAATTACATGTCAAACATCTCTATCTCTTTCTGTTTCCCATCTTCTTGCTTCGGCCGACTCTTCCACCTTCGACCGGCGCCGCCTCAGCACACCTCCTCCGATCGATGTCCACTAGCGGCCTCATCGCTACAGCCCAACCTGCACCCGGCCGCACTAGCCCTACCTCTACCTACCCACGAACAGTACGCGTAATTGAAAAAATATGCATTCAAAATACTTATTAGTGTTTGTTTTTTGCCGTGTCCGTGTCCGCTATTTTTCAAAGTGCCGTGTCACGTATCCGTATCGGTGTCCGTGTCCGTGTCCGAGTCCGTATCGGTGCTACCTAGATCCCCACGCTAATGTATACCGAGTACATAAAGAAGACCTAACCAAAGGAGTCCGGTGTCAAGACCTGCATACCCAAAATGAGCTGCTATAACCCAGGCTTTGGGCCATATCATTGGGCTTGACGCAGGCCTAATTATTGCTAAAGTGTACTTTCGGGGTTGCTTACTGTAGATCAGAATCAATGGGCTTGTTCAGTTGTATGATTATTGCCAACGTCTAATGCTAGTATTTTTTTAAGTTACGTGTAGCAATACCCTTCTTAATGCCGAGATAAATTTCATTTCTACAACTTTTTTTTTTTTTTTTGTTGCAGCAGAATAACTTTTGCTTAAAGCTCAAAATTTACCGACAAACATATTCGGTATAAATTAATTTTGTTACGATTGAACTTTTTATCACTAATGTAATACTATATTTTTGGTCAATATCGAGTAATCGATATCTCATAACTTATGTTTGTTTTTACATTAAACCTTCAGCTGCGTCCTTACGGGCGGCCGGCCCAATACTCCTAACATGGTATCTTCCACTTTTTGCCACATGAGTATGGATAAGATGAGTGTGATCCATATAATCCAGCTTGGATTTCTTGATCACTCATTTCAAATCTCTACCGTGTCCGGCGGGAAACAACAACATTCTACCCAAATCAACACCACCCTACCGCCGCCGTTAACTATCCGATTGTCCCATTGTTCGCTTCCGCTTGCTGGCGACGTCGAGGTTTGAACTTTTCTATCTTCTTAGTTAAGCATCACATTTATTCTGTAGACCGATCACCAAATTTCCCATTACTATGTTAGAACATATTGTAAAATAATGCTTCCTCGTTATTTTGGATTCATCATTACGTTATATATGTGAGAAGAATTCAAACGTAGTTTTAACTATCCAAGGGGAGCACGGGAGTGTGGCAAAATTTGTTAGTGCTATGTTGAACTTTTAGATTATGTGCCCTTATTTTGGATTGTCATTTGTCAACGTTTAATTTAAATATCATGTCACGTACTTAAACCAAACATTGACAATTTAAGGGAGCGGAGGGAATATGTGGCGAATTTCTTTAGTACTACGTTTAGATTGCTGCTGTATAGTGTGATTTTGAGTTGCACACTCATGGTTTTCTCACATCTGATTCACAGAATTTCTACCGAGCCAAATTGTGAGTCATTGTTCGGTCTGAGCCAGTTTCGTAAAGCGATTTTCGAGGCATTGAGCAATCTGATTACTACTTCAGCTGGATTGTAGATTTGTAGGGTTTTTCATGCCAACAGCAGGGTCTATACTGAATGGTTCCTGCTGTCATATACCGCCCTGTCAGATTTCGGACAACTTTAAAAGGCATACAGGATTCATTGCCTTTTCAATATCTGGTACTCCGGCATTCAATGGGTCTGCAGGTTTTACAGCCCTGACATTTGGTTGCAATGATAAACAAGAGTTGATAAAATGCGTCAGCAATGAAAATCAAGGGTATTCACAAGAAGAAGAAGATGAAGAAGAGGAAGATGAGCTTTGTCCTGTTGAGTGTGTAAGAGAATTTTATACAGATGAGGAGTTTTCGAGTATTCTAGAGAAGTCTAAGCAGTCCAATTCTTTGGTTGTGGTCGACTTTTATCGTACGTCTTGTGGCAGCTGTAAGTACATTGAGCAAGGCTTTTCTAAACTGTGCAAATCTTCTGGTGATGATGATGTTCCTGTTATCTTCCTGAAGCATAATGTAAGGACTCTGACTTCCGCGATTTTGCATTTTTTTTCTAGCTATATGGCCAATATGACATGCACTTTTTGATCCTGTCTGAGTATCAAACCACTGGTTCTTACTCGTACATCCGATTCCCCTTACCTTGCCATAGGCAGGTCTGCAGGTGGAACTAATTCTATTTCTGTGTTTCGCCTAAATTTTAGTACCTCAATATTCTACAGCAGTTCTTGTCATTGCATCAGAAGAATTTTGGAAACTGAACTTTTTTTCTTCTCATTTCTTTTCTCAATCAGAGACTTAAAAATCATTGTCAAGTTACAATTTTGGACACTGATCTTTTGTGCTAATTTCATATGTAAAAGATGTTAGTCTGTCGAATCAAAGTTTCATCTGTACTTGTGTTGCAGGTTATGGATGAGTATGATGAGCAGTCAGAGGTTGCAGATAGACTCAGAATTAAGGTTTGACATTCTTTGGTCACAGAACTCGTCTTCTTCTCGTCCTGAATCCTGTTTGTTCAGTTTAAGTCTACTATGCAGTGACTGCAAACCTTAACATGTACATCCACATCGTCAAGTGCGTCACAGAATCCAACTCTTGGAACAGTTACAGTTACAGCCTAGCCAATTAAGCTACATTAGTTTCGCGATTGCACTTATTTTAATTACTCGATTCCTTGCAAAATATCGTGTCTGCCTCATGGACTTGTCCTACACTCCTACTGCTCTATATCTCAAGAGGCTTAACCTAAAAGTTTTAATTTTCTATTGCAGAAAGTTCCTCTCTTTCATTTCTATAAAAATGGGGTTCTGCTTGAGGCCTTTGCAACCAGGGACAAAGAGAGGATTAATGAGGCGATTTTCAAGTACACGTCTCCTGCATCCCAAATACCTGAAGGTCGATTAAGCTAGATTCCCGGGACTCCTATACTTGTATACTTCAGTAATGTAAATCAGTTTAGTAAGTTGTTCGTCTATAAATAAGGAGTAACGTGTGCTCCGATGAGAACATTTTTTGGCCAGTTGATTGTGGACTGGTCATTTCACTTGTGTGAATTTTCGGATATTCAACTTCATTGTTGAGCCATACTAAGTTTACAAGATTGCATTTCTGGTAAAATTTGTACAACATAAAAGGCCTTGACATAATTTTGTAGAATAGCACACACATGAAATACACTGTACACACATGGAGGCTGTTTTCTACTTTTCTTAGCTACCATGCCACCCTATGAATATATTGCATAGATACCCCTGCGCATATTATTGCAGGGACCATTATGCAAATCGGATGTAAAATGTTGAAATTACATTGTTTGTAGATTGGCTGCATAGCCTGCATTAACCAAAATCCATGCATAGAGTGAATATTACACATTTACACTATTTGATATATACAACAAACGCATACATTTACACAAGCAAAGGTATCAAAAGATCAGATATGGAGTTGCATCAGCTAGTATAACAACGCGAGGAATGAAGTTTAAAGTTTAGGTTTAGTTTCTAGTGACATTCGACATTGATGAATAGAAAACGGTCACAAGAACGAGGGGAATGAAGTTCGAACTTGGTGTAATTTTCATTCATCTCATCTTAGACAAACACCGAACTTTCTTCATCGTCAATGCATCATGTCATATTGCCATATAAGTTATTAATCTGCTCATCTGAGGCTCCAACATTGTGGCCTCTGTGAATCACTTCAACTTTGTCAAATAATGTGAATTTTACCTCCACATTTCGTTTAGCCGTGGAGAAGCACATGAACATGGAAACTGATCAACTACATTATGCTTCCTCGGTGGCTATCATCGATCAAAGTTCAGCTCCTTGTTCATGTACCATTTCACGGCTAACCAAAATCAAGACATCAAATTATCACCTAGTAGTCTAGTACCTACTTGATCGATCTTATATATGGGCCTATGGCTCACATGGCCTTATTACCTCTCTTATTGTAGGACCGTCTTACCAAGATCTAATGAAATACACCAATAGTAACGTGGACCATGATTCCCCTCTATCACACCATAACTCGCTCGTAATATGCTATGGACCATAAGTACATAGCCTATGGTACATAAGTACATTGTATCCACTCAAAGGTTGTGAAAAAGTTCCAAAAAAGTAGGAAACACTAGTAAAAGAATGTTTGTGGAGTAGAAAAGCTAAGCAGTTTTATTAGACTCGATTCGCTTCTACTTAAGGTTATGGTACCACGAAAAAAATCCTACACAAGGATAACGGAAAAAAAAGAAGCAAATCTACATCTTAGAGTCTTGGTTCTTAAGGGAAGCAACTTTAGCAAATTGAAGGGAAACTAACCAAGAATATACTCCTACGACACTCTTGCAAATCCGATTTCGGTTTGTTTTGTCTCGTGCATTCGATTCTTTCCCCCAACCCCTGATTATGAACCAAAACGAAAGAGAAAAATTTATGCACCACACGCATTGTACGTTGGTATAAATTGTTATGTCGATCGATACTCATATAAAAGCAATTCTAAAGTTGGAATACCGATAGTAATATGGCGACACTCTAAACAAAATGGCAACATCCATCACCTAATAATTAGAAAACTTGAAACTTGACAAACATATGGCGACATCCTTACAACACTCGTACGATTTCCCAAAAGTTGAGAACCGTGTCTTATATTCAACACATTTCCTTATCTTGAACAAATCATTAAATCATTTTGTAGGACAATCAATTAGGACTTTGATAGGATTCCTTAAATATGTTCAAAATTGACAGTGCATGCATTAGCACCATCGTTGCATATAAGGCCTAGAATGGTAGGACCTGATTAGGAAACCACACCATTTTATTTACGAAATAGTGAGGCATGCATAGTGGGTCGCCTAACATTTCTCAAACTGTCGTAATAAAACATTATTGCGAACTTTCACAAAGTTTCTTTAACTCTAACTATATACTCCATATATTCTTCAATGTATTGCTCCAAGCTGTCTAATTTGTTTACTTGAGCTCACTTTGACGACATCCAAGCTCCAAAAGCCTTTATTCCTATGGGAGGTTTTCTTTTAAAAAGCCCTACCAAATAACCATTATTTTCCAAGCAACTTAATACTTCATATATACGTTAGCTTGGTTTTTGAGTTTAGTTGCATTGTCTCAACAAAAATTTATCAAAGCATGGGCTCGTTATCTGCCTTGGATGCGCCATTGAAGTATCCGAAAGTGCGCCGAGATGATTCCGTAGTAGATTATTACCATGGTGTTCCTGTTTCTGATCCTTATAGATGGTATGTATTCAATCATATGGTTTATGCTATCGATCTCCCATCTCCCATCATATGTATTCAATCCTTAATAGAAATGTTCTGTTGTTAAAATAGAAAAGCACTAACAATAACACAAATGTTTAAAAATGCGCATACTTGACATTATTTGAATATGTGAGAGGTTTTTACCAAAAAACTATTCTTGTTATAAATAACATGTTAAATAGTCTATTAGACGAAACGTGACACAAAGGTAACCAAGTAATTAACACTCTTCAATTCTTTTGAATCCTTAATGTATGTTATTTAAATCCGTCTCACATACTTCGAAATATATGATAGTAGCAATTAGGGTTATGTTTGGTATGCCAAATAAGCTAGCTTATTTGGCCAAAGTAGCTTATTTGACTAGATTTTTAAGCTCTTTGACCAAATAAGTGTGTTTGGTGACACCACTAGCTTAAATAATAAGCTAGCTTATTTAATATGTTACCCTGGGTAGCATATTAAAAAATAAGCTAGCTTATCATAATTTTATTCCTAATTTACCCTCATTTATTTACTAAAATAAAATGACATTAAAAATATTTATGTAATTTTATATATATCAGCTCCTGTATCAGCTAATTTTGCCAAACACTCCTATTACTATCAGCTAAAAACTTTCAGCTAATATTACAGCTATTAATTCAGCTTTCAGCTACTATTTCAGCATTCAGCTACTATTTCAGCGTTCAGCTACTATTTCAGCTAGTTTTACCAAACATAGCCTAGCTAGAGGTTGAGGGGCAAGCTCAATATAGTGTATATATCCTAGTTGCAACATTATTGTGTACGTCATGCGTTATTACACCGTATCTTGTAAAAGACAATGATAAATAGAAAACACTTTTTTATTTGTCTAAATAATAAGGTTTCTCCTATGAAAAAAAAATTGTTGAAAATTAGGCAAATTAAGTTGAAAATAGTTTGATAGGAAGGACGGGATGAAAAAGAAATCAAAAGAAAGGAAATAGATTTATAACTTTTCAGGTTCCGTTTGTGCATGCCAAACTCCTCAACACTTTGTTCATTTCTCTCTCAAAAAAAAACAAAAAAACAAAAAACACTTTAATTTGTTCATTTCTCATGGCGTACACAAGACGGTTACTATACGACGATTCATGTTAGCCGATCCCAATCATTTTGGAAATAAGGCTTGGTTGTTGTTGTATTCTTAAACTTTTTGATAATGAATAAGGTTGGAAGATCCGGATTCGGAAGAGACAAAAGAGTTTGTGAGGAGTCAAGTTGACGTAACGGAAACTTTGCTGAAAAGTTGTGATACGAGGGAGAATCTCAGGCAAAGGTTGAACGAAGTTTTTGAGTTCGAAAGGTACCAAGTCCCTTTTAAACGTGGCGACAAGTACTTCTACTTCCACAACAAAGGGCTTCAACCCTTGGATGTCCTCTATATTCAGGTAATAGGCCGCAATGTGTTGCAATTACAACGCAGTTACGCAGCCTTAGCTTTTTGCATTCGATTTCGATTACCACAACCCTAATTAAATTAGGGTAGACATAAATTCACGGCATGAATCAATTGATCCATGCTCTTTTGTTCTTGAAAACTCATAGACAGAGCGTGTTTATTAATTTACAGGCACAAAATAGTGTGGATTAGTTAATTCTAGCGTGACGTTATCATTACTCTTAAATTATTGAGAAAATTTTGGTCTAAGGAAATTATTAATTTTGATTTGTCTCTACAATTTGACAACTTTGAATTGCAATATTCTTTGGCTCTTTGCTATCTACTCCATGATAACAAAAAAAAAAAACAATAAAGTGCACATGATTATAGTGATTGTTAGCTTTGTTACATGTAGTCACTCGATTTATTGTATTGTTACGCAAACCAAATGTTAACAATTCAAGGGAATGAATGGAGACATGGAGTATGTGATTGCGTTGAAATATAGAGTGGATAGTTTAAGTGATCACATTATGAAATCTCTTGCGTCTCAATTTCAGGATGATTTGGATGCTGAGCCAAAAACGCTACTCGATCCGAACGAGCTTAGCAACGACGGAACAGTGTCACTCGGCCTATGTGCCGTGAGCGAGGATGCTAAGTACTTAGCCTACGGTTTAAGTACTAATGGAAGTGACTGGATTACGATCAAAGTCATGAAAATTGAGAACAGAGTTCCTCTTACAGATACGATATTATGGGTCAGTATTCTTAATTCAACAAGTTTTGGTCGCAAAATGATTCTACAATACGTTATAACTACTCCTATATGTTAAAATTACCGTATGCATATTTACATGTTTTCGGATGGGTCTAATTAAGTAGCACACTAGCACATTAGTCCACGTAACTAAGGATTCGCCCGTGTCTGACATACCCCCTTCTAAAATAACCATGTTTTGAACTATGACAGGTCAAGTTCAGTAATGTTACATGGACTCATGACAATAGAGGCTTTTTCTACAGTCGTTTCCGTGCTCCTGTGTAAGCTTTTGTTTACATTTTGTTTGAATTCGTCTCACGTATTCAGTCTGTTACCTTCATAATCATAACTGATTAAAAGATGACTGACTTAGTTTGAACTAATTATGCTGTTTTAATGTATTTTTCTTTGTTTTGGTAAAATGTTATGCAGTGGAGAAATAACAAAAGCTGGTACTGAAACAGACATCAATCTGAACCATGAGCTATATTACCATGTTCTTGGTACAGATCAGTCCGAAGATGTCCTATGCTGGAAAGATCCGGAGCATCCTAAATACAGATTTTCGACCTATGTAACTGATGATGGACAGGTAACATTACGATGTTTTCGAGTCTATAACAGTTTCGAGATTGATTAAGGTGTAACATTTTGATAAGTCTTGCGGGTTACATACTTTTCCTATTGCCGATTGGTTTAAGGATGGATTCTCAATTGAGTGAATTGTACAACACTCTAACTCTTGTGATTTTATTTTACATTCACAGTATCTTCTTCTGGACGTAAGTGAAACCTGTGATTCAGTGAACAAGCTCTTTTACCTCAACCTTTCCACCCAACAGAATGACCTTAAAACAGCTCGAGATGGACTCAACCTCCTCCCTTTCACAAGGCTCATTGATGAGCTAGACGCGCTCTATCAGTATGTAGCGAATGATGGTACCGAGTTTACCTTGAAAACTAACAAAAACGCTCCCAAATGCAAGCTGGTTCGTGTTGATCTGAATAAACCTGAAGAATGGACCGATATTGTTCAAGAATCTGAAAAGGATGTACTAGTATCAGCACTAGCAGTTAACCAAAATCGACTTGTAACATGTTACTTGAGTGATGTGAAGCATGTGGTTCATATCAGAGACCTTCAAACTGGCTGTATGTTGCATCATTTACCTTTGGACATTGGCACAGTTCGGATTAACGCTAGGCGAAAAGATGCCACGGCTTTTATATCATTCACAAGTTTCCTTACTTTCAGTATAACGTACCAATGTGACTTATCATCAACTGAGGTTCCAGAGTTGAAGATCTTCCGAGAAATTTCAGTTCCTAATTTTGATCGCTCGGAGTTTAAGATTGATCAGGTACGTAATTTAGTGTCCTTTGGTATCGTTTTTTGTTTTTTTATTTCCCCTGTTTTTAATTTAGTGAACCATGCATCTCACTTAAAATGCATGCCAAATTAGATGCTAAACCAATGGTTATACCAATACACTTATTACGTGAAACTAGTTAGACTCTTACACGTGGATGTACACACACGTGAGTCAAATCGACTCTTAAGTGTAGACGACACACATGCTCCCTCATACCTTATGCTCGGAATAATATAGATTTAACATTCGAACTTGAGACTTCTAGTAATTGAATATCTATACGTACACAAGTTTGCATGAATTTTATGTCACTGATCTAAACTTGCCACTAATTTGGTGTCCAGGTTTTTGTGACAAGTAAAGATGGCACCAAAGTTCCGATGTTCATAGTGGCCAAAAAAGATGTTGTTTTGGACAAATCCAACCCATGTCTATTATATGCATATGGTGGATTTAATTGTAGTGTCACACCCCATTTTAGCGTGATACGTTCCATACTACTGAAACACTTGGGTGCCATCTTCTGCCTTGCTAATATCCGAGGCGGAGGCGAATACGGCGTAGAGTGGCATAAGGCAGGGAGGTTGGAGAGAAAACAGAATTGCTTTGATGACTTCATTGCCTGCTCTGAGTTTCTGGTAGATAATGGTTATACACAGCCTTCAAAGTTGTGTATTGAAGGTGCCAGTAATGGTGGCCTTCTTGTTGGTGCTTGTATAAATCAGGTATATATGGTCTATATTCACTAATTACTACTAGTAATGTTTAATTTTCAAGATCAAAAGAATTAGAGGTGGTAAAATGAATTTAGTTTGCACCGGGAAATGTTATCAAAGAGATCGATTGAGTTATCAAAGTAGAATTAATCACTGTGATAATAAAATTAAGTACGGTGGTAACAAATTGAAGTTATCATCGTAATTAAAAAGAACGCTTCGTAACATGTTATGGCTACGTTTTTGCTTAACTATGTATGTACCTTGTTTTGGACAATTTGTCAGAGGCCAGATCTTTTTGGTTGCGCTTTGGCTCACGTTGGTGTCATGGACATGCTTCGTTTTCATAAATTTACAATAGGTTGGTTATCTAATTGTGTTTAAACTTGAAGCTAATTAAATGCATTGATTTAATTATTTGATCTTCAATAATACGTAATGTTATGTAATATGTATGTTGATCAATTTTCAAGGTCATGCTTGGACCTCCGATTTTGGTTGTTCAGACAAGGAAGAGGATTTTCATCGGTTAATCAAGTGAGTAACTAACATTACGTAAAAAGATCGAATAAATCAATGTGGTTACTTTTGACGTTTATAGCACTTCATTTTTAATCCACTTTTGTAATGCGTGTGACGTTATTTAGATTTGATTTTTATGTTTATGGTGACTATGATGTCAAATGTAGGTATTCACCTCTACATAATATTAGAAGACCATGGATGCATTCTAATGGCCGGTATATACAGTATCCGGCAACCATGTTATTGACGGCCGATCATGATAATCGTGTTGTACCGTTGCACTCTTTGAAATTATTAGCGGTAAGAGACCGTTATTGCATAGTTTAATTTTTCTTACTCAAACCAAATGTTAGTAATCCATACACCGTTATTATTACATCTGATTTGTCCTTGTGATGATCTAGACTATGTAGTATATTCTCTGTACGAGCTTGACAAGGAGTCCACAGATAAACCCTATTGTTGGACGGATCGAGAGCAAAACTGGTCACTGTTGTGGTCGGCCAATACAAAAGGAGGTAATGGTCATTAGTCACAATCGTCATTGTTTCAGCCCTATTATTGTCTGAGAATTTCGCACATATTCAAACTATGGGAAGGGCCGGAGCGAGATGGTTATTACTTATCAATAAAGTCGAGCACTAACTAGAAAGGTGTATGTTTTTGCAGATTAACGCAGCTGCTGATAGGTATAGTTTCATGGCTAAGATGGTAGATGCTTCATGGATTGACTAGACGAAAGTTCCTACTTCTTAATCGCAGTTATAAATAAATGTACAACCATTAACCATTATTGAAAGTTTTGATCGGTGAATAGTTATAGCAAACGTCGTTGTAAAATTGCACCTTTTTTTTGTAAGAAAAGACAATGAATACCGTAGCCAAAAAACGAGAGATTGATCAACTACGTATCCTTGTGATTTACACAACCATACAATGTATATTGCGTCTCGCTCTCGCATATTAAACAATTTCTTAACGTTATATTCGAAAATGGAAACATCACGGTACAATTGATTTGGTGTTGCTTATACTTTCTCGATTTCTCTATCTTTGATTAGTTCATTGAGATGTCATGACTCATTATTAGTCCCTTCTTTGAGCCGGTTTCTCTTAATGAGAAATGTTACATGTAATATCGCGCATCACTGTTATATATAATATATGGTCGGTCATTTTAATATATGCCGTCCAACCACCTTTTTGGGACTAGAGATGCTCATTGTCCTATATGTGTATGTAGCCCTTAACCTAATCGAGTCGAAAATATTCTCCCCCATTACAAATCTCGTATTTTCTTGTGTCTTACACCATTTACAAGTTCAATATGCAATATGAACTATAGTTGCACTAAACTGGGTAGCATTTAAATAATAATGGTACGTGTAAGAGTTCTCTACTATCGAGCCAAGCAGGCAATTACGTGCTAAAAGAAGCTACATAGAAATAAGTAAAAGGAACATCCGTTGTGGCAACGTAAAAACCATGTGAATTATACTTCAAAAGACAAAGTGAAAATGCGAGCGAGTTTTTTTTTAACCCGATTCTTAATTAAATTCGCCTTATATGACTACACATGCATTATCATTATTATTAATTGCAATCCAACCTAGACACTATGATCTTTAAATTCGCACTATGTGACTAAATAATGTTGCACTAAATGCTACGGGTGAGAGTTGTTCATTACTAATCCAATTAGGCAATTACGTACCAAAGAGAAGAAATCAAAGGAACACCCATTTTTGGCAAAGAAGAATCCATGTATGTGACAGCCACTTTAAAAGGTAGTTTGAGAGAAACTATGTCTCATTTCTTTGTGCTTGAACACTCGCTTCTTCATTTTCTCCTCAAACTCGACTAATTACTTTCTCAACACGCTTCAACTCTTCTTCCACCATGATTCCACCCTCCGCCGCCTTCCGCAACCCCCTCCACTACCCTCCCGCTCGCCGCGATGACTCTGTTGTCGACGATTATTTCGGCGTACAAGTTCCCGATCCTTACCGCTGGTATATATATATATGCTCCCTCCCTGACCCTTGCCTTCCTTCTTTTCAAATTACGCACACATCTTGGCTAAGACGGTTCTACAACTATTTTCAAACTCGCACTATTAGTCTAACGAGTTTAATACGGAGTATCAAAATATGACAATTGTACGGCGTTTTCTAACACTTGCACTCCTATTTTTCAATACTTAATAGCAATGTTTACGGTTAGACCGTTTATCCAAATTTTTGCCTAGGCACCGCCGGGTAGAGGCGAATATATAAAATTATGAATTGTTAAATATTGTCTTTCTATTCAAATTACGCACACATTTTGGCTAAGACGGTCCTACAAGGCTACAACAAAATTGGAACTCGTACTATTAACCTTCACTCTTACAAGATTAATATCAAAATTGTGACAATTTTACGGCGCTTTTTGAAACTTTTAGAGGTACACCGTTTTATCCAAGTTTTTCACTAGGGTCTACAGAAGAGAAGTGAATATATGAAATTATGAATTGTTAAATATTGTGCTTTACAAAAGTTTGAAAAAACAATTATACATAGCAATGTCTTATACGAGTTTTTTTCCACGAACTAGCAAGTGCTCGTACATTTCATTTCAGAATATTTGAACGATAATTACAGGAACGTCTTATTCAAGTTTTTGTTTATCGAAATTTTGAGTGTAATGGAAAACCTGAATTGTTGTAATGTGATGGTTGATGAAGGCTTGAAGATCCGGATTCGGAAGAGACGAAGCAGTTTGTGGAGAATCAGGTGAAGTTAACTGATGCAATACTCGAAGAATGCGAGTTGAAAAACAAATTAAAGGAAAAAATTACAGAGCTTTACGATTATCCGCGGTATAATAAGGCGCCGTTTAAGCGTGGTGAAAAGTATTTTTACTTTCATAATTCCGGCCTTCAACCACATTACGTGCTCTATGTGCAGGTTAATTTTTTTTCCCAATGTTTGGTCTTTTTTTTTCTTTCTTTTTTTTTTTTTTTTTTTTATTGCCTTAGCCAATTTTATGCTGAAATTACTACTTAAATATATATACTCAATTGTTGTTGTTCTGATGATGTTTTGATGTTTCCAATTTGCTTGATCAAACCGAAGAATCGAAGTTTTTTGGTTTTTAATTACCTTATGGTAATTTGGTATGTGTATGTCCTACGCCTTGTTGATGAAGTATTTTTGTAGACTGTAGACGATTAGGTTGTACTGATGATAACTGAAATGTGAATTTTGAACCATTTTGGTAATTACATGCATTTTGGTGTATGAAACTGATTATTAGGGATTTTGGTTGTCCGGTATGGGCTAATGCTTCGATTATGTGCAGTATGAAATTGAAAATCATGTAAGTTTAGCCTCACTATTTTTGAGTAGTAATTGGTATGGTATACGCCCTAAGTTTGGTAATCTTTTGATGTTGTTATTGATGTTTAATTGTACTGTAGCACTCGAAATGGCAGATTACTAATGCTTCGATTATGTTTAGTTAACAGAGAAATGATGTTTAATAATTTCAATTTGTATGGTGAATCAGTGAATGGAACACAATTAGAGAGTGGATTTAGGTGGAAATGGTTCAAACTAGACAATGTTGAAACTGAATCAAGATGTGCAATGTTGACTAATGTTGAGTACTTGAGTTAGTATAATTTTGTCACAGTTTGATTTGATACTTAGATTAACATACTGAATGGTCCTCGCCGTCATATACCACCCTGTTAGTTTTCAGACAAGCTTAAAAGGCATACAAGACTCGAAAGGATGTAAGGTGGTTCGTGATGATCCGAGTTGTTGATAATATTACGGTTGTTTGATTTAATATTTACAATTGTAACTGGATTTGAGGCATGATTCTTGTGTAAGGTCTTTCTGATTGCATTTTTATAACATTCAGGCCTTATATTCCATTTGACATCGTGCAGGATAGCTTGGATTCAAAGGCAGAGGTCTTGCTTGATCCTAACCAACTAAGTGATGACGGAACAGTGAGCTTGTACGGCTATTCTGTGAGTGAAGATGCCAAATATCTTGCTTATCAATTGAGTTCAAGTGGGAGTGATTGGGTGACTATCAAAGTAACGAGAATTGAAGACCAAAGGGTTGAATCTGACACTTTGCTCTGGGTTAGTAATAGTATAGAGTTCTTCTATGTTAATAAGAATGTGACTGCAGAAGTACTGATAGCCGCTCTCACATGATATGAATTTTGTTACAGGTGAAGTTTTGTGTCATTGCATGGACACATGACAGTAAAGGGTTCTTTTACTGCCGCTTTCCACCACCTAAGTGAGTGACTGTTATTTTCAGCCCAAAGTTTGTTGGTTCACTCTACCATCCTACACCACCTTCCATCTTTATTTAGTAGACGTCTGCCATACAAAAGGACACTATATTTATTTTTGGAAAGTTGTAGTTTTAACTTTGTAGTCATTCTGTAGAGTGTGGATTAATCGTGCTGTACATTGCTTTGACTGATCTTTTTGTGCAGGGAAAGACAATTATCAGATGCCGGGACTGAGACAAATTTGAATGTCGATCACGAGTTGTATTATCATTTTCTTGGTACTGAACAATCTGAAGATATTTTGTGTTGGAGAGACCCTGGGAACCCAAAGCATTTTTTTCAAGCTGATGTAACCGATGATGGGAAGGTAATTGCTACTCTTGTGTGTAATTTTCAGTTGCAAAATATGGGTCATCTTGTATGACTCATGGTTTTCGTTTATGTGTAATCTGTTCAAGGTAGAATTATTTCCTGCTGCATGTCTGACATTATTTATGCTATGTTTCTTCGTGTCTTCAGTATCTTCTTCTATACATTAGACAGTCCTGTGACGCGGTGAACAAAGTATACTACTTAGATTTGACAACACTTCCTAATGGGCTTGAAGGTTTCCGTGGTGGAAAAGAGTTGCTTCCTTTCACAAAGCTTGTTGATGAATTTGATGCCTCCTATAGTGCTGTTGCTAATGATGACACTGTGTTCACTTTTCGAACTAATAAGGACGCTGCAAAAAATAAGTTAGTTCGTGTTGACTTGAAGGCTCCCAGGATATGGACTGATGTGGTTCCTCAATCTGAGAAGGATGTGCTTGAATTTGCCATTGCTGTTAACAGAAACCAACTGCTTCTGTGTTACTTAAACGACGTGAAACATGTTCTGGAGTTGAGAGATCTTGAGACTGGCTCTCTCTTGCATCACTTTCCACTTGACATTGGATCAGTTGATGACATCTCTGGACAGCGGAAGGACAGTGTCGTCTTTTTTAAGTTTACAAGCTTCCTATCTCCTGGTATAATTTACCAATGTGATTTGAAAACAGTTGCTTCTCCTGAGATGAAGGTATTTAGGGAGATTGTTATCCCTAAATTTGACCGTTCTGAGTTTGAGGTTAATCAGGTAATTTGTCTCTCACATATTGCTTTCCAAGTTTGAGTTTTGTGTATCCTTTTGAATGTTCAGCGTACTTGTAACTCATGAATGTGATACTGAAGTTTTAACTCATACCTGATTACCTTAGAATGTGCCTAAATTTGTATCTCCTAGCCTTTTTTGAGGGAAAAACCTGTCATTTAGAGAAAAGCACTCAAGTAATAATATTTGAACAGAGAATCAGGACTGTTAAAAAAAGAAGGTAAGACACAAATACAATCAAGATGTGTGCTAGAAACCCTGCATATACGAGTTTCAAATCTATGTCACGAGCTTAAATCATCGAAGAGTTATCATTAAAACGGAGGTTATCCTCTTCGTGTCATTTCCTGATAATTTTTTTTGTACATCAAAACTTTTGGTATCTCTTTGTACGAGTTTTTAACCCCTTACCTTTACATCTTCAGGTGTTTGTGAGTAGCAAAGACGGTACTAAGATACCGATGTTCATAGTGGCGAGAAAGGAAATTCCTTTGGACGGATCACACCCATGCTTATTGTATGGCTATGGTGGGTTTAGCATTAGCTTTACACCATCGTTTGATGCCAGTCGTATAGTTCTTTTGAAGCACCTTGGCGCTGTCTTCTGCCTTGCTAATATCAGAGGTGGTGGTGAGTACGGAGAAGAGTGGCATAAGGCAGGATGGCTTGCTAAGAAGCAAAACTGTTTTGATGACTTCATATCTGCAGCTGAATTTCTTGTTTCTAATGGTTATACTCAACCTAAGAAGTTGTGTATTGAAGGTGCAAGTAATGGTGGGCTTCTTATCGGAGCCTGTATCAATCAGGTATGAGATACCTGGTCGTTTCTGCTATCATTTGGCTCACTAAGTCGCGATGCAAAGCTTTCATAAATTTCACTTTGTTGATCTTTGTGCTTGTAGAGACCAGACCTTTTTGGCTGTGCTCTGGCAAATGTTGGTCTAATGGACATGCTACGGTTCCATAAATTTACCATCGGTGAGAAACTTTCTGTTGACGATTTCATTGCTTCCTTGCCATTGATACACTTGCTAACGAAGATATTTACTTTATAGGTCATGTTTGGACGTCAGAATATGGTTGCTCGGAGAAACAGGAAGAATTCCACTGGCTTATGACGTGAGTATTGCACTTAACTGATCTAATATCTCTTCTCTGTATGCTATGCTCTTTTTTTTGCTGACAAAAATTTCGATGGAAACTTCTGCGTAGCTGAATATTATTCTTAGTGAAATTCTTTCATTCTTTTTCTTCTTCGTGTTTGTGGCAAAAAGTTTGTTGCATTTTTTTTTTTTTTTTTTTTTTTTTTTTTTTTTTTTTTTACACAGGTGAGTACATTTTAACACAAGGCTAAGTGACCCTTCTACCCAGGGTATCACCAACCTTGTCTGCATCCAAAATAGAACAAAAGGACTGGGGAAGGGGGGAGGGCACCTCCTGAGTATGAAGGATCTCGTGCCCCCAACGCGCCACCCAATCAGCAGCCTGATTTTCTTCGCGAAAAATATGCCTATATTTTTTTGATGTCTATATCAGTGTCACTCAGAGTCATCATAATCTGTTTCGGATGTATACCCGACATGTCGGATTTGTCAGGTTAATAGATGCCACATTGTGTAGAAGCATAACGTGAACTTTTATGTTATTTTGTACTATGATATGGAACGAAAATGTACATTCAACAGTTCAACTTTCTCTTCCTCCATCTCTTACTGTCCCGACAAGGTGTTAATACATCATTATACTGTTTTCCTATAGATTCCTACAGCTAGACCACCTTTGTCTGCAGGTACTCGCCACTGCATAACGTGAGGAGGCCATGGGAACAATCATCAAATGATAAGTCAGAATACCCTGCAACCATGTTATTGACGGCTGATCATGATGATCGTGTCGTACCTCTGCACACATTGAAAATGCTTGCTGTAAGTACTCTTATGTATGAGCTAATTGTGACCAAGTAATTTTTTAGCATACTCATACTGTGCCGCCTATGTCCTTTTTTTTTTTTTTTTTTTTTTTTTTTTTTTTTTTTTTTTTGTCTTTGGGAGGTGGCGGATGGACCAAATGCACCATATCTGCAGGCATATGTGATGTTACAGTGTCTGTGCATGATCTAGCTAGGAATACCAAAGTATTTTTGGCGAAAATGCATCGTCTGGTTTTGGCCGTTTCATTTCTCTTTGCTTAATTAGCTTTTAGCTGATTCGTGGCAAAACCTAGGGTAAGAGAGGGTCTATGATAGTATGATAAGACGGAATGAAAATTCAAGGTTTAGCCGTTTAGGTGTGAGATACTACAGGTCTCATGCATGTAAAACTTCACCCTAACACCTTAAAATCTCAACAGGCCGGTCTCTCACAGTCTTATCCAAGACTTGCTGTGTATTGAGCGACACATTACATATTTACATGTAATCTAATGACACAGATTTTGTGGCAAAGTACTGAAGTAGTAGTACAGAAATTGAGAACTAGTAGAAGTTTGGTTAATATAACTACTGAGTCACTGAATGATCACGAGTCATGCTCATGCCCCTTTCTATGGCCTGAAAATGTCATTTTACGCACCTGCAGACCATGCAACACGTTCTGATCAACAGTTTGGAGAATAGCCCTCAGAAAAATCCAATCATTGGTCGAATTGAGCGCAAAGCTGGACATGGTGGTTCTGGACTTTCAACACAGAAGCAGGTTGATACTGATTGTCTACTTTCAGACTTTCCTTCCATATATCTCTGTTTAGGTTTCAATGTTTATGTATGTATCTCGACGTGCTTTGCTATTCTTTGTAGATTGATCAAGCTGCCGATCAGTATGGCTTCATGGCGAAAGTGGTGAATGCCTCCTGGATTGATTAGAACTGGTTGGGCGAATGAATGAAGCTCCATTCTACCTGCAAAAACCAATGCTCCTGCTCGTAATGACAGCTGATTACGTGCGACAGTACATGGCAAAGCTTATATATAGTACTGATTTAGCATCTTAAATGGTTTAAATAATTTGCAAAGTGATCAGTGGCCATTTTGGTACTGATAAGTTACATGTTTGGTACTGATAAGTTACATGCTTAGAAGAGAAGATAAGAGTTTGAGCTCGGAAGTTTCGTATACTGTGACGATCATTTTGTGAGTAAATGAGTTATTTAATAAATTATGCCTAATTTTGTACTTTGTGAACCTTTTAAGTTACAATTTATCTGGCTAAGTCGTAAACTAAAAAAATCACTTAAAGTAATATAATGCTCACAATGAATAATTATTAAACGGTTCATATTTGAACAATTAAATCCGTTTCAAAATAAACTAGTTTTAAACCCGTGCGTTGCACGGTTCAAACACCATTTTCATTTTATGATTTTTAAACTTAATTTACGCCATTAATTACACCATTGCAAAAATCCCGCATTATCAAAATAAAACAAAGTTGTATTGTCTACTATCTTCAAACGTATCAATGGTGAATTGAATTACAAATGATAAACTTGTCAATGCTATTACAATAGTAATGGACTTTCAAAAGGATAGACTTGTGGCAAATACTATTAGTAATGAACTCTCTTAGTATTTTACCTTGGGTGGACTCTCCGTTCCAGTAATTTCTTGCCTAACTATTTAGGTCAATAAATCGGAGTGTTTATGCGTACAAATTATCAATTTCATGCTTGTTAGGATTTTGATTATGTGCGTGAAATATGACTCAAAGAGACTTTCAGTTATTGTTGACAACTAAACTTTAATAATAAAATAATACCAAGACTCTCTAAGAAAGCTCGGTCATTGTGAGAGATAGAAAAAAGCCTCCTTCAATAGTATAGAAAGATTATCGTGAGATCGTCTCATCTCATATGATACTTTGCCTTCTTAAATTGACCAAAGCACAATATAGTCTTTGTTTTAATAGAAGTACTCTTTCCCTATCTACATACGTTGTCACGTCTCACTTAAAACATTGCAAGATTATTCTACCAATGTTGAGTAAAATTACAAAACCTCGAACCGGTTTGGTAAACGGCGTGACGGTTCATTATGTGTCGTGTCAATACCAAGTTCACGTTAAACACATACAAGTATAAATTCCTAATTTAAAACGTTATGTCGTGTTAAGTTTAATCGATCACAACGTAACGGCCTAAAATTTCTGATAATTAGCTCTTACAAGCTCCATGTATCGGGTCAGTTTTGCCGGCTCTAGTCTACACCAAACATCCAATTGTGGGCAAAGAGGAAAGCATGTGACACCCACCACCTCAAAAGACAAAAGACAAAGTGAGTGAGAGAGAAAGAGAAAGAGAAAGAGAGAGATTAGTTTGTTGAGAGTTGAGACTGACTGTTGAAACCATGATTTCCACTACCACTTCCTCCCATTTTCAAATCCCAACAAGATTCCTCTCATTCGCTCGCACCACTACCAGCTTCTTCAACAAGCAACCTAAACCCAAACCCAACCAACAACAACACGTCTCTTCTCTCCCCTCAAACTCTCTCTTCTTCCCCTCTCCTCCTCAAACTCAAACTCAAACTCAAACTCAAACTCAACTTGTTACTTTCTCAACACGCTTCTTTTCTTCCGCCATGTCTCCTCCCTCCGCCGCCGCCGCCTTCCGCAACCCCCTCCTCTACCCTCCCGCCCGCCGCGATGACTCCGTCGTCGACGACTACTTCGGCGTTCAAGTCCCTGATCCTTACCGCTGGTATATTCTATATTTTGTTTTTTTTTATTGTAATATTACGCGCACTTTTTCTAATTTAAAACTTCATTGCATTAGTAAGACCGTCTTATTCAAGTTTTTGCCGAATATATGAATTGTTTGAGTCTCGTATATTATAGGAACGTCTTATCCGAGTTTTTGTTTCACTTTAATTCTTGACGTTGATGATGATACATAGGATTGTCTTCTCCGAGTTTTTGTTTTTTTATCGGAGTTTGTTGTATTATGATGTATGAAGGCTTGAAGATCCGGATTCGGAAGAGACGAAGGAGTTTGTGGAGAATCAAGTGAAGTTAACTGATTCGTTGCTCGAAGAATGTGAATTGAGAGATAAATATAAGGAGAAAATGACAGAGCTTTTCGATTATCCGAAATATTATGCACCGTTTAAGCGTGGTGATAAGTATTTTTACTTTCATAATTCTGGCCTTCAACCCCAAACTGTGCTCTATGTTCAGGTTAACTTCTCGGATCCAATTGTCGTCGTCTTTTGTTGCGTTAGCTGATTGTATCATGAAATCACATATGCTCAATTGTTGTTGGATGATTATGTTTCCGTGTTTCTGTTTTGCTTGATCAAAGCGAAAATTGGAGTCATTATGGTTGTAGTTTGTGGAGTGGTGAATTGTTGATGAAGTTTTGGTGTAATACTCTAACTACTCTTTGTTAAATAGATTGGAAGATTAAGTTTTGCTTGTGCAATTGTAATTGGAAGCATTTGAGCTGAATTGTTGGTGAGATTTTGATGATTGCATTTTGCGTTGTTGAATTGATAATGAAATTTTGGTATTTGCATCTTTTTGCACGAAATCAGAGATTAGGATAATTCGGTTGTACTGAAGATAACTGAAATCCCATGACTGAGGTGTTCTCATTAAATTTACATACATAGTGAAGCACAAGATATCCGAAGATATGTAGCTAATGATACTCTAATAATCTAGGAAGCAATATGAATTAATTAGGAAACAATATACACTATGGATTCGGATCCCCTGGAGTTATTATTCCCTAGAGTTGGTAGAGTTTACTATGAATGGAAAACATAAATGAAATGTGTTTTTGAAAACAAGGAATAAATCTACATGATAGAGTTAATTTTCCATTGTGAGTAAACTCTAGCATGTAGAGTTACCTTTCAACTTCAGGGGATCTCAATCCATAAACTATTTAGGAAATAATGTTTACGGTTATTTACACTGTTAGAATCGTTGTAAATTTTCAAACGTTTTGGTAATTACATTTTGGTGTATGGAACTGAATATTAGGTTGTTTGGCTGTCCTGAATGGACTAATAAGTGTAAGTGCTGAAGAGTTTATGTACTTTTTGTATTGTCGTGTCTTATATATTCATGAAGCATGTACTATGAGGTGAATTTTACTCATTGTTCCTCCTTGAGGGGAAAACACTATGACCATGGTGGTATAAACACTGGCAGTATGTAATCGAAAGTTATGTAATTCTGGCCTTAGTCAGTGGTAGTTGGTATGGTCTACAGCCCAAGTATGGTGATCTTTGATGTTGTTATTGCTCTTTCATTACATTGTAGGCTTGGTAGCACTGGAAAATGCAGAATATTTATGCTTTGGTTATGTTTAGTTCGAAAAGAAATGATATGAGAGAGTCTTTGGTGTGAAAATTTCTGTTTTTATGGTGAATACAACACTATTAAAGAGTAGATTTGGGTTGGAAATTAGTTGAAACCACACATATGATGGCTGCGAAATCCATTGTGTTAGTAAGTATGATTTGAGACTGAATGAAGAAGAGTTTTTGTGGTAGATGAATTTAAGCTCATACATATTGCTGACTATGGTTTCATACTGCTAAACATTCGAATCTCTTTAGTGGAATTCAATGGCTGGAAAACGGTATATGTAGAGAGATGCCATAGAAATGCAGGATATTAGTGTATCAGTTATTCACTGAAGCATTCTATTTGATGTTCGATATGATCAGTTCTTGCCTCGGATGTACTTTTGTTTAGGAAGGTACATTCGTTGACGTATAATGGAGTGGACGTTTATCTATGGCTAGGCAGGTCATGTGTCAGGCCTTACTTGGAAGAGTTCTCTCTGGCTTTATTTTCTCGCTGTTGTTTGATCTGATATTTACAGATTTAAGTGGTTTTGATGCATGATCTTCATGTAGCTTCTGATTGCATTTTCTAATATCTAGGCTTTATATTTCCTCAGGATAGCTTGGATTCGAAGGCAGAGGTCTTGCTAGATCCTAACCAACTTAGTGATGACGGAACAGTATCCCTGAATACTTTTTCTGTGAGTGAAGATGCCAAATATCTGGCTTATGGATTAAGTTCTAGTGGAAGTGATTGGGTTACTATCAAAGTAATGAGAATTGAAGACCGAAGGGTTGAACCTGACACTTTATTCTGGGTGAGTAAAGAGTTTTTGAGTGCTGATAAGAATGTCACTGCCGGTGTACTGACAGCGGTCTGGCATGATATGAATTTTGTTACTGCAGGTGAAGTTTAGTGGCATTACATGGACGCATGACAATAAAGGGTTCTTCTACAGCCGCTATCCACCACCTAAGTGAGTGGCTGTTAATTTTAATCCAAAAGTTGTTGGTTCAATCTATCATCCTACATCTTCTTTCCTCTTTCTTGCTTTAAGTCAAACTACACTTTTGTTCAATGGGATAGCGTTTTTGCTGACAGCAGAGAAACCGGTGGACTTTAAGCACACCAGTCAACTAAGTGTTATCATCAGTCTCTTCTTACCCCAAAAGAAAAATCTGTCTTTTGAAAGATTTTTATTAACCTAACGACAGTAGTAAATGAAATTGAAGGAATGGTTACTGAATAGACTGTGTACTGTACAAAATGAAACTAAACTTTTTTATTTCCTCTGGAAAGCCGGAGTTTGGACTTTGTACTCATTCTATGGATTACGGAATAATTGTGCTCTATGTCTGTACATCAGTTTGATCGATTTTTTTGTGCAGTGAAGGACTATTAGCAGATGCTGGAACTGAGACAAATTCGAACCTCGATCAAGAGTTGTATTATCATGTTCTTGGCACTGAACAATCCGAAGATATTTTGTGCTGGAAAGACCCTGAGAACCCAAAGCATTTCTTTGGGGCTGATGTAACTGATGATGGGAAGGTAATTGCTACTCTTATGTGATATTCTTAGTTTCTGCCTTTAGCGTTTCTTCAAAGCTGATGTTGACACTGAATTATTCTCCAGTGACCATATGGATTATCTTCTAGGAATCGTGGTTTTCTTTGTGTGTAATCTGTGCAAGGTAGAATTATATTGCCTGTTGCATGTCTGACTTTTTAGTGTCCATTTCTTCTCACATTTGTGATCTATTTTTGCTGTGTTTCTTCATGTCTTTTCAGTATCTTCTGCTAGACACTTCAGAGAGCTGTGAAGTGGTGAACAAAGTATACTATTTAGATCTGACAACACTACCTAATGGGCTTGAAGCTTTCCGTGGTGGAAAAGAGTTGCTTCCCTTCACGAAGCTTGTTGATGAATTTGAAGCCTCCTATAGTGCTGTTGCTAATGATGACACTGTGTTCACTTTTCGAACTAATAAGGATGCTCCAAAATATAAGTTAGTTCGTGTTGACTTGAAGGCTCCAAGCGTATGGACTGATGTGGTTCCTGAATCTGAGAAGGATGTCCTTGAATTTGCCCTTGTTGTTAACGGAAACCAATTGCTTGTCTGTTACTTAAGCGACGTGAAACATGTTCTGGAGGTGAGAGATCTTGAGACTGGTTCTCTGCTGCATCACTTACCACTTGACATTGGATCAGTTGATAACATCTCTGGACAACGGAAGGACAGTGTGGTCTTTTTTAGGTTTACAAGCTTCCTATCTCCTGGTATAATATACGAATGTGACTTAAAATCAGATGTTCCTGAGATGAAGGTATTTAGGGAGATCGTTGTCCCTAAATTTGACCGTTCTGAATTTGAGGTTGATCAGGTATCTAGTCTCTGTCTCTCATTCTGCTTTTTGTGTTTTGTGGCTTTCATCATGTTGTATCCTTCTTGGACTGTTCATAATATTTATTAATCAAGAATGGGAGCCTGAAGTTTAACATCATAGTTTGGTATTCCAACTTGATTACTGCTAGGGTGTGCCTAAAAAAATATCTCCTAGGCTTATTTGAGAAAAGCAGGGAGGGGGGGTTACTAGAAATTGGGATGTTAAACAAACAGAAAGTAAGATTCAATCCTCAAAAAAAAAAAAGAAAAAAAGTAAGTAAGATTCAAATACAATCAGGACGATCTAGAAACCCTATGGCACAAGCTTAAATCACCAAAGGGTTATAATTGAAAAGAGGTTATCTTTTTTTTTTTCCGTCCCCAGATTATTTCTCTGTACGTCAGAACTGTAAGAATCAAAGTATCAAACCTATGCCTTAGAACTTCTTAACCTTTTTCCCTTTTATTTTCAGGTGTTTGTCAGCAGCAAAGATGGTACTAAGATACCAATGTTCATAGTGGCGAGAAAGGGGATTTCTTTGGACGGATCACACCCATGCCTGTTGTATGGGTATGGTGGGTTTAACGTAAACATCACACCGTCGTTTGGTGTCACTCGTATAGTTCTTTTGAAGCACCTTGGTGCTGTCTTCTGCATTGCTAATATCCGGGGTGGTGGTGAATACGGTGAAGAGTGGCATAAGGCAGGATCGCTTGCTAAGAAGCAGAACTGTTTTGATGACTTTATTTCTGCGGCTGAATTTCTTGTTTCTAATGGTTATACTCAGCCTAAGAAGTTGTGTATCGAAGGTGGAAGTAATGGTGGGCTTCTTGTTGGAGCTTGTATCAATCAGGTACCTTGTAACTTCTGCTTTCATTTGACTTGCTGAATCACTATGCATATCTATCATAAATTTGACTTTATTGTGATTTGTGCTTGTAGAGACCAGACATTTTTGGTTGCGCTTTGGCACATGTTGGTGTTATGGACATGCTTAGGTTCCATAAATTTACCGTCGGTGAGAAAATTTATACAGATGATTTTGTCACTTTCTTGCTATTGATACACTTGCTAACAAAGATGTTTACTTATAGGTCATGCTTGGACGTCAGATTATGGTTGCTCGGACAAAGCTGAAGAATTTCAGTGGCTTATGAAGTGAGTTTTGTTATATCTTGTTGATAAATTTCACTTATTTGATCCAGTATCTCATCTCAGTATGGTATGCTCTGTATTTTGTTGCTTATAAACATATGTTGTAAATCCCTGTTTGGTTGAGTTATTCTTTGTAGTCCAATTCTTTCTTCCCTTTTTTTTTTTTCGTTTTTTTTTCTTTTTCTTTTTGCCTATTTGCGGTAAGGTTGATGCATTGTTTTTGATGTTTGTATCACCCTAAGTCATTGTAATCTTGGGAGTAGGCAAGAGAGAATGCTGTTTGACTTGAGCTAGTTTCATTGGCTTACGAGTACTTGAATTGAGGCTTTGGCCTATATCAATGTTGTTGTTTATGAAGAAACAACAGAACATGCTGTATTAAAGTCTGTTTAATCTGGACTGCACACAAAGAGAAGCCATGAATCATTTCAAAAAAAAAAAAGCCATGAATCATTGTGAATGAATGTTTGCTGGCTCATGTTTAGCTGGAATAAGATATTAAACTATAAACGTACACTTTGTTTGGACTTTGGAGGGGAGGGATGTATCATTTTCCTCTGTTTGGATGAGAAATTATGGATAGTGAAGAGAAGAAAAATGGATGGTCTTGGACAAGCCAAAATCCGTTTGTGGTTAGTATGATTTGAAAGGAAAATGCACATTAAACTTTCTGTTCTCCGTCTACTACTGTCCAGATAATGTGTTAATCCGTCATTCTATCTATAGCTAAGACTTCTGTCTGCAGGTACTCACCGCTGCATAACGTGAGGAGGCCATGGGAGCAATCCTCAAATGATACGTCAGAATACCCTTCAACCATGTTATTGACGGCTGATCATGATGATCGTGTGGTACCTCTGCACTCATTGAAATTGCTTGCTGTAAGTTTTCTTATGTATGAGTTAATTGTGGCCGAGTAAATATATCATATGCTGCTGTTATTCCTTTCTTGTTTTTCTGTGGTGGAGCTTCAACCTAGTGTACCATTCGGGCATATGTGATGTTCCAATGTGAGTGCATGAGCTAGCTAGGATTACGTTGTCCAACAAAGTAATTTTTGGCTATGCAACTTCTGGTTTTGGCCGTTGTCTTTCTCTCTTTGCTTAGTTAGTTAGTTTTGATTGATTGTTGCCAAAACCAAGATGGAATGAGAATTACAGGTTTCAGTGTGTGAAGTTGATGTCTCATGCAAAGCTTCACCGTAACTCCTTAAAAGCTCACCGTGTCTCTCGCAGTCTTTTCCAAGACTTGCTATTTATAGAGTGAGTTACATGTGATGTGATGACAAATTTTGTGGTAGGGAACTTGGAAAAGTTGGTTAATTACTGAATGTTCCAAAGTCATGCCCCTTTCTATGGCCTGAAAAATATTTTACGCACCTGCAGACCATGCAACACGTTCTGAGCAATAGTTTGGAGAACAGCCCTCAGAAAAACCCAATTATTGGTCGGATAGAGTGCAAAGCTGGACATGGAGCTGGACGTCCAACACAGAAACAGGTTGGTACACACACACTTTTGTCCATGTTGCTCACATCTCAATGTTCGTGTATCTTGACGTGCTTTGCTGTTCTTTGTAGATTGATGAAGCTGCAGATCGGTATAGCTTCATGGCGAAAGTGTTGAATGCGTCTTGGATTGATTGATTAGAAAGACCATACAACAGAGACATTCTTTTTTCAGCTTGCCACGTTGGCTGGGTGAAAGCTCCATTCTATTCATGAAAAACAATATTCCCACTAGAAGGACACAGTTGATAGTAGTAGCTATTTAGCAACAAAAGTTTTTTTTTTTTTTTTTTTTTTTTTTTTTTTTTTTTGGAAGAACCACAGTAGCCATTTTTATACCGGTATCGGTATGTTTACAACAAGCGTGGCAGCAGGGTGCGGAGCGGGTGATACTCGAGTCAGATTCGCTCCAACTGGTCAATTCTTCACGGTTAAATTATTTTGCGTCTAGTTATTTTGGTTTAGTTTCTTATGATGTTTTTCATTTTTCTCGCAATTTTGTGTCGTGTTCTTTTAGCCATGTTCGTAGGACGAGGAATAAGGTGGCTCATATGATTGCCCGCCTATGCCTAGTAGAATTTTCACAAGAGTATGAGTTGATAGTCTTGATACTGGACCCTGTGTAGTACGTGATTTAGTGGCTGCGGACTTCATTGCCGTTACTTACACATATAAAATGGCAGTGCTTATTTCAAAAAAAAAAAAAAAAAAAGAAAAAACCTTCAACAATGTATTTTTTTTTTTTTTTACGTCTACAATTTGAGCGATATTCGGAAGAACTAAACAGGTCGTGGTTAACCACTTGTTGAAATGGTGCCCCAAACTGTAGCTAGTGAAGGGAGGAGAATATGTTTATAAAATGATTTTACTGCGGTTGAATCATGATAATGCATGTAATGAGTCAATTCCTAACCAAAACATTTGCAAGATGTTGAAAAGTTGAGGGGGCGTTCGGCATTGTTTTTTAAATGATACGACAAAATATTGAGTTGTTTTCATTAAATTTGCATTGAAACGACTCATGCCTAACTACGTTGGAAAAGGATTCAGCCTGGAGTTATTTTTCCATAGAGTTGGTAGAGTTTACTATAAACTTGAAAATATAACTGAAAATATATTCATGAAAATAAGAGATAAATGCACATGATAGAGTTATTTTTTCCTTTTTAAGTAAACTCTACCGTGTAGAGTTATTTTTCAACTCCAGGGGATCTCAATCCGTTGGGAAATCTCATTTGAGATGACGTAGTTACAAGGTTCTACTGTATACTGGAATTGCAAACTTCTTCGGTAAAACAAAGTTGTCAGGAGAAATTTATACTCATGTAAGGTACCACCATCGGTTTTGCTCTCAATTCCTTCTCCAAGAAAGTTTTAAAATCGAATTCATGAAATATTGCGCGGGTTGCACGTCTGCTGTCTGGTATAAGAACACTGAACATTTTCATCAGTTCAGCTCCCTTGTCAGGTTGTTGTCTTACAGGTACTCCGACGTGACATAGGGAAGAGAGAAAATTAATGCAATCGACTATACGCTTGATGCGTTTGTATGACACTTCTATTTATGCTATGATATGCTACCCTTTTCCAAAAAAAAAAAAAAAAAAAAAAAAAGAAAAAAAAGACTACTGGTAAACTGGAATCAGCCCTTTCGGGTTTCATCTATTCTATACTGATCCTTGTCCTGCAACGAACGAAGGCTTACTCAACAGCCACAACGATAAAAATGGACAGAAAGAATCAAGCAAGATAATGTTTTCATAAACGTAGATTTTATACATCTCTTTATCAATTAGATACAAGCATTATCAATAACTCCATCTTGGAAAATCTTGCTAATCCAAAGCACTTAGCTCATTCCAAAACCTGATTCATTCTAGCATCATGAATAATGTTAAAGCCAAAACAATAATTTGATTTACGTGAAAAGACTGGCATGTAAACATAAATGTTAACAAGGAAAGTTCTTATCTATATATGATTTAGAGTCGGCTAACATGAAACGTCAAATGTCACCAAACAAATGTCACAAATCACTAACTCATATAGTCAGTCCATTAACACTCTTCTACACATTCTATTTCTTACAAGCCAAGAAGGCAGTCCCAAGTTGATGAAGAAGAGAGACTAAGACGGAAGAGCTTCAATTGGCATTCTCGAAACAGGAAAGATTACGCTCTCTCCAGACATGATAGATTAAAGCATACTGTATACTAGAGCTGCTGTGACCTGTTTTCTGATCCTAGAAGAATGTCTCCGGTGCTGCACCATTTCAGAGTTTCACCATGAGGGATTATACATTTCAGCTTCCTTGTGGTTTCCTTTAGGACATTCAAAGAATAAGTGTTCATGAGTTTCATGTTGGCCCCGGCATAGAATACAAGAGATCAAAAGGAGTTCCTGTTATAAGCATCACCTTGGAGGGCGCATTACATATTTACATCGTCTTTGACAACAATCACATCAGCTGGAGGTTGTTGGTGCATTTTGAGGGTATTCTGAGATTTGCTCATGGATTCTTCAAGATGAAGAAGTGAAGCATGTAGGCGCGACTTAATTGAAAGATAAGCATCGTCAGTCTCAGAATGTTTGGAAGCACTGTGGAGCAAATTAACATATCCTTGCTTGGACGATCCGGCCTAAATGGTGTAGACAGTCCATGTCACAACATGCCAACAATAAGAAATAAGATAATATGATAGGCTAGAGTACGTGCTAGACAAGCAACTTTATGCTCCAAATGACCATTTCCTACACTTGAGTCTTGACGTTGTGGCTTGATTATCTCTGACCCCCACGTTGGGATTTTATGTTGTAATCCAGATTGCGGATAATGGAGTGGATCAGTTACTGACCATTATCTCCATCCAGAGAACTTTAGCAAATAGTCTGTTTGCGAAAAGTTGTTCCTTAAAAAGCAAGAGACAGATATTACCTGATTCTGCAGGTTCATGCCCTTGCTGTGATGTTCCTTTGACACGGCATTAGTCATGTCGCTTTCTATAAGCTTGTAACTCTCTCTGATTTCATTTAAGTACTCCTTTGCTGTGTGAGCTACCTTCCAGATTCCAGAAGCATCCTGAAGGCTAGCATTGTCATCGGAAGCTACCATGTGGTCCAGGGAAGATAGGTCTTTGAACATGGCCTGCATTGAACCACATACATTTACATTATGGTAAAACACAAACAAGGGGAACAGGACGGGATGGGAACCGAAAGTAAAGTGAACGGAACAAGAATATTTAACAGGAGAGCAGGTTTAATTCAGTCTATGAACTATCAAGAAGTTGTCAAATGAACAGGGCTCTTATGACATACAAGAGAAAATTATCAATGAGAAAAGTAAATTAGGAACACTGAATAATAAATTCCTAAACAATAAGGAAGAGATCACACAAGTTGCAAACTTGCAACAATTCAAGTTGTTTGATATTCTTATCACTTTATCAGTACTTTGATAGTGTGATCATTTTACAAAAATCAGCTCCAAAACTCATTTATCTTCCAAATCAAAGAGAGCTGCCCCTTCAAATATGGTCTGACACTCTTTCTATGTGACTGCTAACAGCTTGGATTCAGTTCATGTACAAAGACTGGTAAAAAATGACATTTCGACATGATACACGGTATGTCATGTTTGTCCTTAAGAACTTTATGAAAATGATCAACTATATTCAAAAGATTGCTCAACACATTGGACATGCTCAAATCTTTAAATAACACAATTTTCTCAATTACTCTACAAAATGCTCCAATATTTTCTCTAGGCGCTCACTTACTTTCCCCTAAAAGAGGTTAATCATTGTTGAACTGTTGAGCATATCTCACCAGGAGGTTATGTTCTCTCCTCTGTATTCCTACAACTGATAACAATTCCTTACACTTGTAAACAATTCCTTATACACCTATAAAGAATTACCCTGATCGAACCCTCCTCCTTTAGCTTGGCCTATGCTCTTTCAAAGTTGATCACAGAACTAACAATTTAAATTGTAAATGACACACAACTAAAGACAAACAAATTTGACACGATAGATACAAGAGGGGGCCGGGCTCTAAAGAAAGCATTAACCTTCAAATAGTCCTAAGAAATTATCAAGACCTAATTGGTTACACGTAAAAAGAGGATGTGCAAGCAAGTAACCTTTGAATCCTGGGCAGGGATGCTCTTAATTAAACCATCAAGCGCAGCTTCAAGATTTCCTAAACGCTTCAACCTGAAAGAACAATGAGCATAGTAAACTAGTAAAGTCGCAAGCAAAACTGTTACAGTTCTCTTTACAATGGAAGAAACCTTCAAATCATCATCATCTACTTGATAATATATTGATGGATGGATCAGAACTGCATATCAAGGAGCCAACAGTCAACCTAGACGAGTCCTCAATTTTACAAACCAATCGGAAAAAATATCCTCATTTCCAATATGCATTCAGACAAGTATTTATAATGCATCCATTTTCACAGCAACAGGTACTTTTAAGTTTTGAGCATGCTAACAAACATTAATCTTCTCCGTCTCATCTTGTGTACATGAAACCAATAAGTGCGAATTCAGAGGTACACTAGATCAACACAAGTGAGAATAGATAGAGATGTTGATCACGATACTTACATGTTGTCATCACGCCAAAGCCAAGCAGGAGGTGGCCATAATACATTAGAACAGCCAGGGTACGCTCCAATTACATCAATATGACAAGGATCTTCCATATGCCACACCCCAATATTCCTAGAAAGCATGGTATCATCATCAACTCCTCCACCATAATCTCTAAAACTACCTTTTTTGGGAACAACGCCGTTTGGTCCAAAGGATCCTCCTCCACCATAATCTCTAAAACTACCTTCTTTGTAAACAACGCAGTTTGGTCCAAAGGATCCACCCAACTCCTGAGGAGAAGCGGAGAAGGAGAAGTCGAGACCAAAGAAAAAGATTCTACCACCAACATTACTAACTGGAACCCATCTAGTAAGGTTTTTGTGAAGCTTAAAAACCGAAAACTTCTCATCTCCATCACAAGTTTCCTCCCCAACACTCCCTCTAACAACCAAATACAACTCCCCATTCGATTCCACAAGCCGATTACGGTTTGTAATTGTACCAAGTTCGGCAAATCCAGAACCAATTACTCCCAAGTCCGAACTTGTGAAACCGACATCATACACCCTTCCTCCCCGATCAACACTCAATATTCTTCCTTTGTAATTCACAACATCGTCAACACGCTCAGCTCCAACCCCATTATCACCTCTAAACCTCTGCACAGTTTCCCAACCACCACCTTCCCAAAAAGGAAATGCTCGCAATTTTGATAAACCCAATTGACCAGTTTGAAAGAGGACAACTGCGGCCGATTCATCAGAGTTCAACACGACCTTATCAACAAACCCAGACCATATATTTGGTGGCTTATTAACCTCAGAATGAAAACTAAAATTATAAAATCTAGCAATCTCATCAAGATGAATGTTTGGTACATCAAGATATCTAGGAAAATTAACGGGCATTCGGTAATATTTCTTAGTAAATGGTTGGCGAATCATAATCTTACCAGGGGTCAGTTGATCAGCGAAAAGAACCCAACTTTTTGTATCTTCTGGGTTACGCAACACGAAGACAGACGTAGCCGAGATAACGGGTAATCCGAGATCTTGATGAAAGAAGCGGACATCTAAAAAGTAAGCAGGGTAAGGAGCTGCCAGAGGTAACATAACAGAGAGAATGAAAGGAGAAGGTGATGGTGAAGACAAGTTCCATGATTTGCAGACGGCGCGAAATGTACGGATGTCGATTGAGTCTGACGTTAAGAAGTTGGCTATGGCGGATAGTAGCTCTACAGAAAGTTCCGCCCATGGCGGATTTCGGGTTTTTACCATTTTTGGGGTTTTGATGAGGGTTTTAGCGCCAATAGTGGTGGTGGACTAGTGGCAATGGGGTACGGTGAGGAGACGCGGAATTATGATTGGGAACTGTGACTCATATGAAGGAGGGGAGTGTGGAGTTAAAAACGTCTTGGTGAGCTAAACACCTTTCTCTCGCGGGTCGGGTCACCTTGGCTCAATCTACACTGACCCACCTAGCCACATACAGTATGCAGACCGCCAAGATTCCGAGAACGACATGTGATTCAATTGATAGAAAAACCCGTCGATTTGTTTGGGGAGGAGATGAAAATCAAAGGAAGGTTCACCTCATCTCGTGGGAAACCTTACAACAACCCAAAGCTCAAGGAGGTCTTGGATTACGTTCTGCTAGACAGTCTAATGCAGCTTTTTTTGGCCAAACTTGGCTACCGAGTGCTAGCCAATCCTCACACTCTCTGGTCGTCAGTCCTTCGTGCCAAATACTGCAAAGGGAGATGTGATCTTGACATGTTCACCACTCAGAATTCCATGTCTCCATTATGGGCAGGGGTCGTTGAACAAGCAAGTGTGATCAAAGCAGGCGTCACCTACGCGGTAGGCAACGGTAGAAACACCATGTTCTGGAACCACTCTTGGGTAGACCAAGGATGTCTAGCCGACAAAGCCGTAGGTACAATTCCCGAAGACCAATTTGAGCTCCCTGTTTCTGAATTTTGGGACGCTGACCATGGCTGGATATGGGAGAAGTTCAGTGATTTTTTACCGAAAGAAGAACTTCTGAAAATAGCTTCAATCGAATTAACAAAAGAAGATATGCCCGATACTATTTACTGGAATGGCTCTCCTCATGGTGGGTTCACAATTAAATCGGCGATCGGCTACCTACGTGGAAACTCTTCACCCGAGTCTCAAGCCAACAACGACAACTCGTGGAGCTATATTTGGAAGCTACCAGTCCAGCAAAGAATCAGGATGTTTCTTTGGTTAGCAAAGCATGAGCGGATTATGTGCAATACTAATCGACTCAAGCGCAATCTAACTGATGATCCCACTTGCCCGAGATGCAAGGCAAGCGATGAGGATGTTCTTCATCTTTTACGGGACTGTCCAGACGCCCGTCACATATGGCAGCAGATTGGGGACCTTGCTGGCCTAGCCTCGTTTCATTCCCCTCCTTTACAAACCTGGTTACAAGACAACATCTGCAACTCTAATCCGTTTGGAACGGATGACTGGCCACTCAAGTTTGCCATAACTTGCTGGTGGATTTGGAAATGGCGAAATAATATTGTCTTCAATCGCGCCGCTGATATACCAATTGACCCTTATCCATTTCTTAAAACCCGCTTTGATGAAACCAAACGAGCCCTTGATAGGTTTTCTATCCTAATCCCAGCTCCTGGTTTGACAAGGGAGGTTCATATTTGGTGGTCTCCCCCACCGAATGGTTGGATTCTGTTAAACACGGATGGTGCGAGTCGTGGTAATCCAGGCATAGCAGGAGGCGGAGGTATATTTCGAGATGCAACGGGAGACTTCATCCAAGCTTACACCTCGAATTATGGTATGTGTACTTCAATGAGAGCGGAACTTCTAGCCCTCAAAAGGGGTCTGGAGGAGGCTAAAAGGTGTGGTTTCGACAAACTATTGGTGCACATGGATAATCTAGGGTGCGTTGATTTAATCAATAAGGACTCTAATGTTATTGGAGCCTTAGGTAATCTAGTTCAGGAATGCAAAAATCTCATATCCCGAGGCAGCTGGGTAGTCGAGGTCAAGCACACCTACAGGGAGGCAAACCGAGCAGCTGATTGGCTTGCCAATTGTGGCGCAGATCAAACGTCTAGGCTAGTAGTACTTCAGTTCCCACCTCATGCACTTAGACTCATTCTAAGGGAGGATGTTTTAGGAGTTTCTAAAACTCGTTTAGTTAGATCTTAGTTCTTTTTCTTTTCGGGGCTTGCCCCTCATTGTAACCAAAAAAAAAAAAAAAAAAAAAAAAAAAAAAAAAAAAAAACGTCTTGGTGAGGTGTTGGCGTGAATTTACACTTTCGGAATGGACATGGTTCGGAAGAGTCGGGTTCCCGTTTCAAAATATTTGTTACTAGAAAAAAGGCCGTGCAATGTACGGATCTCATAAAATTGTCCTCCATTACTCTGACAAAACTATC
The DNA here is from genome assembly GCA_963457585.1 of Spergularia bocconei. Classification (NCBI taxonomy): domain Eukaryota; kingdom Viridiplantae; phylum Streptophyta; class Magnoliopsida; order Caryophyllales; family Caryophyllaceae; genus Spergularia; species Spergularia bocconei. The sequence goes on from OY734947.1 coordinate 1,741,319, forward strand.
ATTGAAATTTATGTTTGATGAATAGAAGTAAAGTGTGGTCGAATATCGAAAGAATATTGGGCTGTAATTGAAATAATTTAAATCCAAACATAATTATCTTATAAGTTGTCATTGAAGTTTACCAATTATTAGGGCATATAACTCATAAGAAAATCAGAAATGCATAATAGAGGTATGTATAACCCAATGGGTGCTAAATTCAAATGCAGGTTTTGCTTATGTTTACATATTGTGTCCTCTTGAACATACTAGTACTTGTCAATAAATTTAGTTCAGTTCAAAATATATCAATTTAGTGAAAAGTGTCTTGACTTGTAGCCATTTTGAGTTTTGCATCTGGTGGGTCAACAAAATATTTTTTTGCAAGCAAAAGATAGTATTTTTATTCTTCCAAAATGGGAATAAAAACCGAGAGCTTACAAAAAAATTATATCCCCTACTCTTACGCAGTCAAAAAATCTACCACCTCATCTCTTGCTAGTCCTTTCCTCCAATTTATCACCCTAAAACATACATAGATTTTAATTTTCCTAACTAGCCAATCTATTTCATACTCAATATCATTGAATATACGACTATTTCTCTCCCACCAAATCATATATATATGGCTGTGGTGAAGCTACATCTCGCCCACTTCGTTTTCCAATGTCTTTTACCATGTTTTTCCAGCCATCTGATGTTGTCTTTCAGGCTAATAGCATTACTATGCAGCTGCAGCCAGGCTTTTATCCTACTCCAAACTTCCTGTGCATACCGGCATTGAAAAAACAGATGAGTGTGGTCTTCAGCCTTCATTTTACACAAGCAGCATTTATTAATAATAACCATTCCCCTCCTAGTCAGATTATCTATGGTGGCCAACTTTCCTTGCACAGCCAGATTAGAAATGAAGCTGTGTTTAGGGCCATTCACAGCATCCCAAATAATGTTGCAGCCCTGCATCCTGTTATTTTTCACCCTGTAGAAGTCATAAGCATTTCTTACTCTGAACATCCCACCATCTGCCCAAGATAACAGCAGCTTCCTAGCATTATCAGCAGAGCATGTCTTTGCTAAAATCTCATCCCTAATGTGCATCATGCTTTTCCATAGTTCAGCATCTTGAGACTTAGCTTTAACAGTCCATATTGAACTACCTTTAAGCACATACTTTCTGATCCATTCACTCCAGATGCTCCCATAAATCCAATCTTTCTTGCCTAGAATTACTGCCATAAACTATAGTAAGATAGATACTTGATGTAGTGTGATTGTAGTGCGTTAATCCGCATGTTTTAGGCGTCTTAGAATGTATTTGAGCGCGATTTTATCGTGATTCGTGGGCCGCGCCATTCGGAGTATTTTGTAGCTTATACGGTGGTTTTGCGGAATTTTGGTTGCTCAAACCTTTGGCGATATATCCTTGGACGATAATAGTAGGTCGAGCTTGGGGTTGTGACGAGGCATGAAGAAGATAGCTTGGCTTTGCATCGGGATTGGCGCACCAGCTCGAGATTAGAAGCGGAGAAGAAGGCGGGAAGTTCGAGCTTCTCGACTCGAGAACTGACATCCTCGAGTCGAAGGCTCACTCTCGAGTCGAGAGGTTGTTTCTCGACTCGAGATTATCCGGACGCTCGACTCGAGAAGGTGGTTTCTCGAGTCGAGGATTTCTGACGCTCGACTCGAGAATTGCCTCCTCGAGTCGAGAAAGCCACTTTCCGGCAACTTCGTTGAGGCTTGTGGCGGTTTCTTTTGGCATTTATCTATTTTGTCTTCTAGTTTTTTTGGACTTATCTGAAATAAAGGGGCAGAACCCCTCCCTAGTTCTACCTACCCTTTTGGATATTACCTACCTTGTATATAATCACCTTGGATATTATTTTCATCTTGTACTTCATTTTAGAGAGAGTTTTCATTGTTTTAGGGAGAGAATTAAGGAGAGATTAAGAGTTTTGTTATGAATTACATCTCAAATCTTGTTGTAATTATTTTCATGGAAGGCTAATCACCTTCTAAACTCTTGGTGTAATCAAATTCTCTCATCCTATATTTTAGTAAGAATTTCTTCTCTCTAATTTGCCTTTAAATTCATAATAATTAATACTTTGTTCTTAAATGCATGATTTTTCCTTGTTTTCTCTGATTGGTTAATTAGATTAAATTGGGTTGATCATTTGCTTGGTTTTTAATTGATGATCATTGATTATTAACCCTAAAGGAAGCAACTTTCACATGTTTAGTGTATGGTTATGACTAAAACTTGTGATTAGGGAATTAATTAGGCAACTAATAGGTTTGATTTGATTAGTGTCGCGGTTGCGGCTAATTAGATACTAATCTGGGTTGTTGTTAATCTTTTATTAATCCATGCTCTTCATGCTTTTGGTTTTGATTTGTTTGAGTGGTCACTAGGCGAATTAAGGCTAAAAGGAGGGGACTTTGGTAGCGGTTGCTCAAATTTCCCAATAAAGAGGATTAATTGGTGCAAACCGAGATTATTTATGAATGGTATAATTAGAGAAAGGTAAAAGCTTGCTATATTAGGGTGTTTGAATAGATTATCACCGAGGGTCGCCTTAGTTATATTGATACATCGTTAATTTCTTGTTTCGTTGACTTTCAAACTAAAAATCCCCCCTTTTATTGTTTATTTCGTTTGTTTATTTTTTTGCCGCATAGAATTGCAATTTAGATTTCCCCCTCTTCCCTGTGTTCGATAACCCACTTATCCTAACTTCTTAGTTAGTATTTAGTGGTGATTTGATAGGATTTGACGACAATCTCGCTATCAATACTCTTTTTCGACTGCAGATGCTGAGCTCTACAGTGAATATACTGAGCATGCACCTTAATAATGTCAACCTGAACATTCCCAGCTTTCCAGATAATCTATATTCTCCCATTATAGTGATGAGAGTAATTATTTGCAATACTGAAATTAGCAAACCTCCTACTAGCAATGTCCTGAGATTTTCTCTCCTTTATTCTAGTCTCTAAAACACACCAAATATCTTTATTATTCTTCAGCCTGAGGTCCTTAACCTCATACTGTTTGAAGACTTCATTAAGTCCTCTAACATTCTAGCTGGCAATTCTCATGTGGATAGTTGATCAGGGGGCCTGACCCACCTCTCCAATTCCATTCCTACCCATCTCTGTAAAAGCATTGTCAAGGACTGTAGAAGGAATTCCATAATTCCTTCCCACTGACATACCTTCAGCAGAGCTTCTCTTAAACTGTCTTCTCTGAGATTTGCTAAGAATGAGTTTAAACCCCATATCATCCACATTGTCCAAAGAAGGTGGAGGAGTATTTGGATTTTGACCAGAGAGTCTTTTCCTTGCTTTCAATATTCCCCTTAACTCCAGATGAGACAGACTGAGCCTGAAGCTTTTCCTTTTCAGGTTCCACCTCAACTATCTTGCTTTTAGTATTCTTACTCCCATCATTCTGCTTCAGAACATCCCCTGCATTACCTTTATCTACAATTTTAGGCCTGTAGATTGGTTTAGCAGGTTCCTGTACTTTAGCAGGCTTCTTGTTAAGCCTACAGGTGTAGCTTAGATGACCTAATTTACCACAACAATGACAATAACAGGGCACCCACTCATACTCTACCTTCAAAACAAGCTGACCACAGAAAGGAGAATTGATATTTATAAATTCCGGCAGCTCTTGGGACACATCAACCTCGATCATGACCCTGGCAAATCCCAACTTAGTCTGTGATGTAGTGGTGTGATCAACATATAAAGGCCTCCCTATTTTGCTAGCTAATTTGCTCAATGCCTCCTTAGACCAATAACATGGGTCAAGATCAGGAAACAACACCCACACTGGTATGCTGGTAACCTTATCAATCTCCTAAGAAAAAGTAGCGGTGTCCATTGTTTCAAAACCAAAGAATTTCCCCCTACTTTCCATTGTCCATCCTTAAGAATCTCATAAGAAATGTTTTCATTTCCCCATCCTCGATTTTTTTGGGCCTCAATACCCTCTCAATGGACCACCCATCATTGCACCTCCCACAGACAGCCTTGACGACTATCGATCGATTCGATCATGTTGAAGTGGGATTTGCAGATATCCCTAGCACCTCGGTTTTCTTGATGAAGAACTTGTTATTTTGCCTGCAATGGAGGATATAATAGAGGAAACTGTGTAATAGACATTACCTAGTAGTTTGGGATTTCGACTTTGTACCAAAAAAAAGAAGGTTATGTGCAAATCAATTATGATCAAATTAAACCAATGTACTTTGTGACACACCACATCGACAAGTTTGAAAAATCACATCGACAAGTTTGAAATACTTAAAATTTGTTAAAGCATCGATCCTAAGCATGCATACACAATTTATAATCGTTATGTATAAATAAACTTATATAATAGAGTGACCCGCATAAAGCAGAGGCATCCACCTAGTTTTAGCCATTGGGTGGATAAAACGGCTATAACTTTAGTCGTTGGGGCGATGGGTCAAGACCAAGGTTAAACTAAAGATCAATGCCAAGTTTGACCGGACCGGGTCATGATTGGGTCATAGTCGTTGGATCCAAAATGCCCAGGTCTACATAACGGTATTTTCAGCTGTCAAAAACTTATTCGGAAGATGTACTATGTTGTAAATGCGTACAATATGTATGCTACCTATTTCAAAAGAAAAAAAGAAAAGAAAGATGTTTCACCACGTCATCACCAAGAATCGACCCTGGAGTATGCATCCAAGTTCGTCGGTTTAAGTAGACATCCAGCTGATGATAACAGTGATAGTCCCGAAAAATCAAGAAACTGTGCAGCTAAATCTTACAGATATACAGTAATTACTCACCAGTAAACCAACAAGGGGACAAAATGATAAGCCAATATCCCAGTCAACATTTCACTATCTTTAATCTCCATGCAACATTAATTATCAAACTAGTATCAAACAGTCATAGTATGCCAAAATAGTCGAGAACGAATCCTTCAAATCGGAATGACGAAATAACTTGAAATACCTGATAGCCATGCTACTAAGAATTAGCCTATATCGGACTGATGTGCCAAAAATGGTGATGTTCACGGGCTCTGATAGGTTTTGGTAAGGTCTATACAAAATTAGTCGAGAAAGCAAGTGTGGCGCCTAAAATCCAATCTGGGATCAGCAACAACATAGAGATATCAAGCCTAGAAAGGATTCTACACAGGAACATAGGCAACTTTCCGTATGCAAACCAATCGCGTTCTTTTATTTGTTGTCTGATATTTCTTTCATGTTTTCATACATTTCCTGTAGTGTTGCATTCCCCCCCCCCCCCAAAAAAAAAAAAAAAAACAAGAAAAAAAAAGAAAAAGTAAGCTTACTACCCATTACAAGGAATGTGTACAGAATCAGGAGCTGAATCAAAGGATACAATGCACTTGAAAAAGTTTTCACAACTCACTGGCTCTATGAATTGAGCGCAGGGTTACATACTTACATATTGTTGGGAAAAGACGGGTAGCGGAAGCGTATTTACTTTTCCCTCTTTGTGTTATTAAAATGGGCTAAGATAAATATTGTATGCGAAAAACAATAAACAGAGACACGAGAATTTTTAGGTGGTAAAACCCCAATGTGGGGAAACATCCACCGGCCTAAGCCCGAATTCTTCCACTATACGAATAAGTACGATTACAAGAATTTGTCGTCTCTAGCGCACTAGAGGATTGCTCTCACCTCTCTAAGATGGATTACAATATGTATTACTCACCAAACTTGTGGTGGTACACTCTCACTCAAAAGTGGCTCTCTTTCTCTCACACTTGTGTTTTGTGTGTGGCTTGAATGAATAATCCTCTCCAAGTTGAGGGTATATATAGTAAACCCCAACCCTTTTGGAAACTCCCCAAAATGAATAGGTAACACCTAGCCATAAGTGTACACAATTCAATGTTTGGAGGTTTTGTTACTACATACATTTCACCATGTAAATGCATGTATGAAACTCCTTCCATATGCATTCACATCTCCATGTAAACGCATGAAAACATCTTCCTCCATATTCATGTTTATGGAGAAGTTCACACTCCTTTATGTTGGGTCATTTAATTGGGAGGGAACCCAACAAATCTCCCCCTTCCCGACCTAGTTACGGGACAGCACCACACCGACTCCATCACAGCACTCATCGAACTTCTTCGTCGGAATCACCTTGGTCATCATGTCAGACCAGTTATCGTCAGTGTGCACTTTTTCCAAGTGTAATTGTTTCTCCTCCAACACATCTCGTATCCAATGATAGCGAACATCAATGTGCTTGGACCGGGAATGATAGGTTGAGTTCTTGGCCAAATGAATTGCACTTTGACTATCACAATGCAACACATACTTGTCTTGTTTTTGGCCCAACTCACCTAAGAACGTTTTCATCCATAACATCTCCTTGCAAGCTTCTGTCGCTGCAATGTACTCGGCCTCGGTAGTCGAAAGAGCTACAAATTTCTGGAGCCTGGATTGCCAAGACACAGCTCCCCCTGCAAAAGTAGTCACATAACCTGATGTAGACTTTCTACAATCGATGTCTCCTGCCATATATGAATCTGTATAACCCTCTAACATTGGTTTCCCCATTCCGAAACACAAGCACCTCTTGCTTGTTCCACGGAGATATCGAAAAATCCATTTTACAGCAGCCCAGTGCTCTTTTCCTGGATTCGATAGGAAACGACTCACAATACCAACTGCGTATGCAATGTCAGGTCGAGTACACACCATAGCGTACATTAGACTACCAACTGCGGATGAATATGGGATGTATCCCATCTCTTCTTTCTCTTTCTCACTTCGCGGACACTGCTCCTTGGTCAGTTTGAAATGTCCCGCAAGTGGTACATGAACCGGCTTACTTGTATGCATGTTGAATCTTTCTAGGACTTTCTCCACGTATTTCTCTTGAGATACCCATAAAAGCTTCTTTGACCGGTCTCGGATAATTCTCATACCCAAAATTTGCTTTGCGGGTCCCAAATCCTTCATGCCAAAGGACTTGCTCAAGGCTTTCTTTAGTGTTGCAACTTTCTTTTTGTCTTGTCCTACAATCAACATATCATCAACATAGAGCAATAGTATGATCAAATCACCACTATTATACCTCTTCATAAAGACACAGTGATCTGTTGGGGTTTTATTGAACCCATTTTGTGTCATGAAGGATTCGAACTTCTTGTACCACTGACGTGGTGCTTGCTTGAGGCCATAAAGACTCTTCTTGAGTCTACACACTAGATTTTCTTTTCCGGGGACCACGTACCCCTCTGGTTGATCCATGTATATCTCTTCCTCTAGATCACCATGCAAGACGGCTGTTTTAACATCTAGTTGTTCGACCTCCAAGTCAAGACTAGCTGCAAGACCCAACACCACTCGTATAGATGACATCTTCACCACGGGTGAGAAAATCTCGTCAAAGTCGATGCCTTTCTTCTGATTGCATCCCTTGACGACGATTCGTGCCTTATACCTTGGTTTTACGCTGTTTTCCTCGGTCTTGAGCTTATATACCCATTTGCATCTAAGGGCTTTTCTCCCTCTAGGTAACTCTACCAAATCATAAGTGCAGTTGTCGTGTAACGACTGCATCTCATCTTTCATAGCCATCTCCCACTCTTTTTTATGGTCACTAGCCATAGCTTCCTTATAGTCTTGTGGTTCACCTTCTTCTGTGAGCTTCACAAACTTATCTTCGGGATACCGGGTGGAAGGTATTCTCTCACGAGCGGAACGTCGTACCTGAGGCGATTGTGAACCCTCTGGTACATCTTCTACTACTTCTTCAGTTTCGACATCGCTCGTATCAGCTTGAGACTCATCATTTTCTACCGTCTCTTCGACTACTTGCTCGGAATTCGGACTGCCATTATCTTGAGCTGCAGGTGATGGGATAGGATCAGAAAGTCGGACCACAACTTGAGACTTCTTAAAATCTTCTATTGTCTGTTCTTCAAAGAACACGACGTCTCGACTTCTCACGATTCTCCTATTGACTGGATCCCATAGCCGGTAACCCATCTCATCCTTTGGTGAGCCAAGATAGATGCATTTCTTGGTCTTCGAGTCAAGTTTGCCTCTTTCGTCTTTGGGCACATGGACATATGCAAGGCAACCAAACACCTTCAAGTGATTGTAGGATGCCTTCTTACCTGTCCAAACTTCATCTGGGATACCTCCTTTCAAAGGGCTTGACGGTGACAGGTTGATAATGTCAACTGCCGTTTTCACAGCTTCTCCCCAGAACGTATTCGAGAGCTTGACATGTGAGAGCATACATCGCACTTTTTCTTCTATGGTGCGGTTCATTCTTTCGGCTACTCCATTCAGTTGAGGGTTCTTAGGAGGTGTTTTCACGAGCCTGATGCCATTTGACTTGCAGTAACTTTCAAATGGACCGCGGTATTCACCACCATTATCAGCTCGGACACTCTTCAACTTTTGACCTGTCTCTCGTTCCACTCTTGCTTGGAACTCCTTGAATGCTTCAAGTACCTTGTCTATGCTCTTCAACATATATGCCCACACCTTTCTCGAATGATCATCAATGAACGTCACAAAGTAATACGCATCTCCAATAGATCGATCACTCATGGAACACACATCAGTATGTACCAAATCAAGAATTCGCATTTTTCGACTTGGTGTACCGGATCTCCTGAATGAAATTTTGTGTTGTTTGCCAACCAAACAATCTCTGCAAGGGTTCAATGTTTTACCTTTAACATTAGAAAGGTGCTCATCTTTAGCGAGGATTTGCAATCCCTTCTCGCTCATATGGCCAAGTCTTTTGTGCCACAACTCCAAATCTGATTGGTTTTGAGCAACATTTGCCTCCCCCTTGCGAATTCGTCCTTGTGTGTAATATAGTGAGCCTTCTTTTCTTCCTCGTGCGACAACCATACTACCCATGGTCAGCTTCCAAGTTCCACCACCAAAGTGGTTGATCATTCCCGCATCGTCAAGTTTTCCTGCGGATAGGAGATTAAGGCGCATGTCCGGAACGTGCCTTACATCTCTCAATACAAGCTTGCACCCGGTATTGGTTGTCAATGTAACTTCGCCTATGCCCACAACTTTACTTGTTACCAAGTTTCCCATCTACACCGTACCAAAATCTCCTTTTTGATATGATGAGAAATATTCTCCATAAGGGGTTATGTGGAATGATGCACCAGAGTCGACAATCCACGTGCAATCATTATAAGCGATATTGAGATAATTATCATCTCCAATGAGGAATACATCAAAGTCTTCTGCAACAGCTGTAGTGCTTTGCTCTTCCTTCTTTTTAGGCTCAATCTTGTCTGGGTGAACGTTACCATTCTTCTGATCTCTCTTCAGATTTCGGCATTCGGATTTCTTATGTCCAGCCATACCACAATAGTAACAACTGAACTTTGTGCGAGTATTGGATCGGCCTCTTGACTTGTCTCGGCCTCGACCCTTACGATTCTCGCTTCGTCCTTGTTGCTGGACAACATTTGCCTCAGAATATGTAGTCACCCCACGTTCCTTTCTCCTGGACTCCTCGTTAATTAGGCTATCGGTGACGGAGTCTGTGGTGAGTTTTCCCTCTGGTGCAGAGTTGCTGAGAGCGACAACCAACGTGTCCCAACTCTCAGGCAATGAACTAAGGAGTAATAAGGCTTGTAACTCATCGTCGATTTTCATCTCGATCTTAGTTAGCTGATTCACGAGCCCCTTGAAATTGCTCAAGTGCTCAATCATACTTTTGCCATCATTATACTCCAGCTTCACCAACCGTCTCACCAAGTGAGCCTTGTTTCGAGGCGTCTTCTTTTGAATCATGGATTCAAGTTTTGCCCATAGCTCAAATGCATTGGTGTACGAAGACACATGCTCGAATAAACTTCGATCAATGTACTTCCGTATCATGGCAACCGTTTTCCGGTTCAAGAGCTTCCATTGGGCCGTATTTTGTCCTTCGGGCATAGTTTCATTTTCTACTGCCTCATACAAATCTTTGCAGATTAGGTGGTCCTCCATCATGGGCTTCCAATAAGAATAATTCTCCGATGTGAATTTGAACATGTCGCCATCATGAACGACGCTAGCCTCCATCTTGAATCACACAAGAATAATGTCCCTGGCCTGGCCCTTACGGGCTCTGATACCACTGTTGGGAAAAGACGGGTAGCGGAAGCGTTTATACTTTTCCCTCTCTGTGTGATTAAAATGGGTTATGATAAATATTGTATGCGAAAAACAATAAACAGAGACACGAGAATTTTTAGGTGGTAAAACCCCAATGTGGGGAAACATCCACCGGCCTAAGCCCAAATTCTCCCACTATACGAATAAGTAGGATTACAAGAATTTGTCGTCTCTAGCGCACTAGAGGATTGCTCTCACCTCTCTAAGATGGATTACAATATGAATTACTCACCAAACTTGTGGTGGTACACTCTCACTCAAAAGTGGCTCTCTTTCTTTTGGAGGAACTCTTTCTCTCACACTTGTGTTTTGTGTGTGGCTTGAATGAATAATCCTCTCCAAGTTGAGGGTATATATAGTAAACCCCAACCCTTTTTGGAAACTCCCCAAAATGAATAGGTAACACCTAGCCATAAGTGTACACAATTCAATGTTTGGAGGTTTTGTTACTACATACATTTCACCATGTAAATGCATGTATGAAACTCCTTCCATATGCATTCACATCTCCATGTAAACGCATGAAAACATCTTCCTCCATATTCATGTTTATGGAGAAATTCACACTCCTTTATGTTGGGTCATTTAATTGAGAGGGAACCCAACACATATTTACTTTACGGGGTCACATCCTCACCAGATCGGCTTCCTGTCGCATAGTTTTGGATGTTCTTATCCAAGTCCATCCTGTTAGGGATGAACGACCGATTCAGTAAACCAGTGAGCAGATATATAATTCAGAAGAGAAGAGAGCATAAACAAGGAAGATCAAAGTGAGAAAGAAAGGTGCAATATAACATTATAATTTGATAAACCTAAAACATCTATTGATGGAGAGTGAGGATATAAATACATCTGAATGGAATGCTTCTCCTTCTTATTTACTCAGAGGACAAACATTAATGTTGGGCACAAAACTAACATTAACCCCTCCCAAATGAGGACTACAGATGATCAATAAGAAGGGTGATGGAAGAAACGGTTTAGGGTTTACGCTCCTAGCTAAGGCTTTGTACAGCCCACCAAAACATGAGCACTAAGAGCTAGTTCTCATTACCAATAAAATAAGAAAAAGAAAACTAAGATTTGATTATGAACAACAATTCATATTACATGTAATATTTCGCTTCAATAACATAAGGACTGTCATACTATGAAATCCTAAGGAGGGACGAAGAATAAAATTATAAAAGCTACGACAATCAAGATCATAAATAATATTTCGTTTTATTAGAATAATGATTATCGTAATTTGAAATCCTGAGATGTTTTCTGTAAAAACGGGCAAGAGATTCAGGAAATGGTGATGGGGAGTGGGTCTCAGTATAATGCCCAGACAATTGGTTCAGGATAGTTCCGGCTTTGGGCATCCTCGTTTGTTAAGACTTCCCACATAAGGAAACATAGTCCTTGGAAGTTATCTCTACAACTACTAGAGTTAAAAGGTGCAACGGAAGACTATTATATATCCTCAGACCTCAGTTCATGCATGTTTTGAGCTTCAGGCACAGGCATCCCCACACAATGTCTGGATAGGGTGAAACAAAACCTTAGATAAAAAACCAATATCTCTTCGGATGAAAATTATGAAAAGAAAGAGGTAGTTTATATGCATGTCTGAATAAAGTTTATGAACAGAAAGGATAGCTTACCATGCCATCACCAAGCACCAACCCCAGAGTATGAGTCCATATTTGTTGGTTGAAGTAGCCATCCAGCTGAGTGATAGTCCTGAAAGATCAAGAAACTGAGCAGCCAAATCTTACAGACACACAGTAATTACTAATCAGTAAACCAACAACAGGGACAAACTAGTAAGCCAAGATTACAGTCAACATAATTCTCACTTACTATCTTCAATCTCATGCAACATTAATAATCAAACCAGTATCATACAGCCAGAGAGAAAATAAAAAAGTGTAAATAAGTCAGAGCAATAGACAAAGTGGTGGAAATATCATATTTCGGAATAAGAGTTACACCAGCACATTTACAACATAGTCTTGCCGGAGAAGTCTTTGACAACAGCAAATATAGATTTCTTCAGGCAGGACCATGCTTACTCAAAAGTCAAAACGGCATTGTAGCCATTTAATCCAGGTGCTTCATAATAGTCAACATAATTCAAGCCCGTATATTTATCCTCCTTTTACCGGCCCCGGTACATAGGGCTAATCCCCGAATGCTGGAGGGACCAATAACAATGAATACTGCTCCAGAATAAGAGTAAAGCCCTTCGTAAGAGCCATACCAATCATTCTGTAACGGCCACAAGCCACAGAATGGCATGCCAAAGGATTCATAAAGTAACCCACAGGCCACAGTATGGCATGCCAATGGATTCACAAAGCAACCCACAGGCCACAGTATGGCATGCCAATGGATTCACAATTCCCTTAGGAATTCCAATTTTATTATAATATAATATATGAAAATCAATTGGCATGATAATTCCTCAAAAGTTCAAACTAAGAACATAAAATGTCACAAGTAAGAATACCCCTCTTCTACGTTCCCAAGAAACATTCACTAGAGGAAAGAAACCCACAAACAAGGGCTTAACATGACTATTGAAGTGTTAGCATATGGAAGACGTGAGGGTAGTCATCATTTTTAAGCACATCTTCATGAGATCTAGCAAATAATTTGACCCACAGTGATGTTCAAAATTCTGTTATGGTTTAAAATTTGGAGGTTCAATGATCAATAAAGCAATGAGTTGCTAGAGAATCCAATATCTGTGACTCCATGTACATTGCACTGACAAATAACCTGCAAACAGAATTTAATTGAGCTAGTTGTCTCCAACATGAAGGATGTACACTAAGACCTTAGAGCCAACTGGTCCAACAACCACCAAGTAGCAAGTAAGGATCCAATCTTTCAAATGAACTATAAATCCGCAGTCACCAAATGAGACGCCATAACTCGGAATAAAAGCAATGACTCAAATTCCATTCACCTAGATCAAATATCAATTCTTTTTGACATATTGATCCTAACGACAATGGACCATATAAACATGGTTCTTTATAAGAAGATATTACCTCCTTTTCACATACACCATATCAACATTTCCCATGACTTCTAGCACATCAGCACCAAGTTAAGGCCTCTTTATGTAACCTACGAGAGATAAATTGCATCAACTATACAGAAGATGAACTTATGGTCGTAGCACCTACTGTAAGCAGGCAAAAAGAAAAATACTACAGCAATCTTAATCTATAAATGGATCCACCACATACCATCTTTACACGATCTTCTCTATGCTTAATTGCTTATGGTTAATGTAGTTTAGGGATAGCACCGTTAACTGCATCTTTCATCTCACCATTTTTCAACACTAGGGGCAGTGAGCATGCTTAGAATTCCATATTCAGATGCAATGCCTGGACACACATCAGCGTCTACCTTGTAAACTTTGAACTTCCATCGCAGTGCCAATTGATCAATAAGAGGTCGGACTATCCGACAAGGCCCACACCATGGAGCCCAGAATTCAGCCATGACAGGAAGTTTGGATTTTCCATTCAGCTCGATATAGGAGGGACTACATATTCGTGGTAAAAAAAGAAAATGGGCAGAATAACTCAGAGCAATGGATAAAGTAGAATATCTGTCAGTGGCGCAGCTAAAAACCCCATTGAATAAGTAAAGAAACAAGGACATTGTCAAAAAAAAAAAAAAAAAAAAAAAAAAAAAAAAAAAAACAAGGAAATTGTTTGGCTACCCAAAATGTCATAAAACTAAAACATTAGAAGTCACAGGTGAGAAAACTCCTTTCTTCGTTCCCAAGAAACGCTCACTGTAGTTAAGGAAAGAAACCTACAAACAATGACTTAACATAACTCTTGAAGAGTTAGTGTATGGAAGAAGTGTTAGCATATTTAGCAAATTATTTGACCCACAGTGATGTTCAAAATCATCCCCACTCTGTTTGGTTTAACATTTGGAGGTTTAATGCTCAATAAAGCAATATCTGTGACTCCATGTACATTGCACAGACAAATAACCTGCAATTAGATTTTAAGTGAGCTAGTTGCCTCCGACAAGAAGGATGCACACGTAGATGACCTTAGAGCCATCTAGTCCAACAACCACCAATTAACAAGTTGTAGATTCCACGGTGGTCTCTTTAGCGGCGGACGAGCGAGTCGTGCGATGATTGCACTAGGAGTCGCCACCAAACAATTGTGGGGTGTTTGGAAACCATGCAATGCGATCTTGTTCCTTGTTACCGAGGGACTGAGTAGACGCTAGGTGAGTCTGTACCCATTGAACATAAACGCTTAGGGAAGCGAGTCATGCCAAGTACAAAACACTTTCGCGAGTCGTTTACCGAAAGGGACAAAACCGAGGGACGTAAGGAACAAGATGCGCACTGTGCCCTACGCCAATATGCAGCCTACGAACTGCAAGACTGGGTTCGGGAGTGACGGTACGTGTTGGGAAGCCAAAGACACCCAACCCCGCCCACGTATAGCGGCCTCTACTAGTTGAATTATCATTTACAAGTCGTCGAGAAGTTAAGCCATGCAAGTTTACAGTCATTTACATGTTATATACAACCTAATAAATTAGCTAAGTCGGTTATTTAGCAAATAAATTAGATCTTTGGTCGCAACGTCGTTAAGACTGATTAACGGTCCCTATCTACCAATTTGTCCAAGCGCTTTGCGCTATGTGTGGTAGGCGTGATTCACGTAATTCGTTTTAGATCTAATTTTGGTTAGGCAAAATGTAAATCTATGTCGTAAAAGCAATAAATTGCGCACGTAAAGAAAGAGTAGAACATGAGAATAAAGTAAAAAGATGAGTTTAGATATGAGGGGGTGCCTTCAGGACTTACGTGTGTCCGCGATACCACTACTTGCTCTACTATGCTTCGAGATCGCTGCGTTGATCCTTAGTATGCGTCGTAGGGGCTAGTTGTGTTCTTGGAGCGATGCGTTGCTCTTCGAACGTGGTGTTTGAGAGGGGCTTTGTTTGTGTTGTGTCTTGTGTGTTGTTTTTAGGGGTGCCCTAGAGGTGTAGGGGTGCTATTAGGGTTTTGGTGTTGTAGTTGCTAGGGTTTTTGTATTGTGGTTAGGGTTTTTGTGAGAGAATTGTAGAGAGAGAAGCAGAGATTCAGGGTGGAAATGGTGTGTGTAGGGTTCTGAAATGGGGCGGAGGAGGTTGTATTTATAGGTGTGGAGAAATAAGGTTTGAGCTAGGGCAGGCGGCCAATTAGGGCCACGTGCGTCAGACGCGGCGGTGTTGCGTCAGGCGCGCCCATGGTGCGTCAGGCGCAGCCCATGGTGCGTCTGGCGCGGCATATGGTGCGTCTGGCGCGGCATATGGTGCGTCTGGCGCGGCATATGGTGCGTCAGGCACGACTCATGGTGCGTCATGGCCTATGTGCGCACGTAGGGGTACGCCTTGGCCTCTTGACGCGCCATACAAAATTGCATTTCTGGCCTTTTCACAACATGAGTATTGTATATGTGAATTTGGGTGGGCAAATGATGTACAAAAACGTGTTTTGTTGATGATGTTTGACGGTTTAGGCACGCGGTTTATTTCTGAGTTAGGTCAGGTGCAAAAAGGGAGGAAATGGTTGTTTTTGGCCTTGTTTTCGGTGAAGACGCATTTGCTAACGGATTCACGACAACGGTGGTTCACATAGTAGAGCAAGTAGACGCAGTTCACAGTATATTGTCCTTTCATCAGTGGGCATTTGGGTAGGGACAAATGTAGGTGTCTACAGAAGCCTCCACTTTGACTAAGGCTTGGACAAGGCGAAAGTCAAAGTATGTAAATCGTGCAAAACGGGATGCGAATGCACGTGGAGGGTCCTTTAAGGTCCATTAGACCGCCGGTGCGCTTTTAGAGGTTCGACAACCAATTAGATGGCATACCTGGTGTTTATAGTCAGTGCGACTGTGCAAGATGTTTATGGTCGGTGCGACCGTTGGATAGCATTATGGAACTTGTTGGTTGTATTTGTAGTGGCTTCTGAATATCGGAAGTGGGTCCGACGTTATTTGGTGATTATGTCAATGTTTAAGGTCGGTGCGACCGTTGATTGCTTCTTGTGGTTGTTTTTGCTTCTTGATCACGGTGGAGTTAGGTCCACTGTTGTTGATGATATTTTGTTTGAGATGTCGAAAGTGGGTTCGACGCTGCTTGATCATGGTGGAATTAGGTCCACTGCTGTTGATGGTAATTTGCTTGAGAT
Organism: Spergularia bocconei; assembly: GCA_963457585.1. Lineage (NCBI taxonomy): Eukaryota > Viridiplantae > Streptophyta > Magnoliopsida > Caryophyllales > Caryophyllaceae > Spergularia > Spergularia bocconei. The sequence continues at coordinate 1,757,708 of OY734947.1, forward strand.
GTCGAAAGTGGGTCACGCTTGCTTGATCGTAGCGGAGTTAGGTCCGTTGCTATTGAAAATGGAATTTTGCGAGATGCTCGAGTTTAAAGTCGGTGCGACTGTTACATGACTTGAAGGTGTGTGATATCAGTTGGTCTTTGCTGGATTGACAGCTTCGAGGGGAGCCCCCATTCTTGCATGAAAGAGGAGATTATGGAGCAATTGCATGCCGCTTGTACCTCTTGTTTGTCAAGTGATTATGCATGTTGAAAATTCTTGTTGTACTTTGTCTCACTCTTGTACGAGCAAGGAGATCGTGGCGCAGAGGTGTGGTCTTTTGACCTCGCGGTGCCAATGCTTGGAGATTAGTGGCTTGTTGTACTTTGTCTTACCCTGGCACAGAGATGTGTGCTTTTGACCTCGTCATGCCAATGTTTGTAGAGTAGTAGTGGCAGGCGATTGACTATTGTCTTGTGGGTGGACGAGTGATGACTAGTTCTCATGCAAAGGTTTATGCAAGTAGTGTGCAAATGTATATAATGACATGAATACCAGTGATGCGCAGTGCTTGTGCAAATGGTTGTGCATGTGGTGTGCAAGTATAACTGACGCGATGTAATGCAATGTTATGAAATGCAATGCGATGATGTAATGGAATGTTATAAAATGCAATGCGATAATGTTATGCAGCTTAAAGTAATGCAACCTAGACTCGAGGTACATGCAGATGTGAAATGCGAAAAAAATGCAGGGGGTACCCCGACTTCCCCCACTGTAGATTCCACGGTGGTCTCTATAGCGGCGGACGAGCGAGTCGTGCGATGATTGCACTAGAATAGGAGTCGCCACCAAACAATTGTGAGGTGTTTGGAAACCATGCAATGCGATCTTGTTCTTTGTTACCGAGGGACTGAGTAGACGCTAGGTGAGTCTGTACCCATTGAGCATAAACGCTTAGGGAAGCGAGTCATGCCAAGTACAAAACACTTTCGCGAGTCGTTTACCGAAAGGGACAAAACCGAGGGACGTAAGGAACAAGATGCGCACTGTGCCCTACGCCAATATGCAGCCTACGAACTGCAAGACTGGGTTCGGGAGTGACGGTACGTGTTGGGAAGCCAAAGACACCCAACCCCGCCCACGTATAGCGGCCTCTACTAATTGAATTATCGTTTACAAGTCGTCGAGAAGTTAAGCCATGCAAGTTTACGGTCATTTACATGTTATATACAACCTAATAAATTAGCTAAGTCGGTTATTTAGCAAATAAATTAGATCTTTGGTCGCAACGTCGTTAAGACTGATTAACGGTCCCTATCTACCAATTTGTCCAAGCGCTTTGCGCTATGTGTGGTAGGCGTGATTCACGTAATTCGTTTTAGATCTAATTTTGGTTAGGCAAAATGTAAATCTATGTCGTAAAAGTAATAAACTGCGCACGTAAAGAAAAGTAGAAGATGAGAATAAAGTAAAAAGATGAGTTTAGAAATGAGGGGGTGCCTTCAGGACTTACGTGTGTCCGCGATACCACTACTTGCTCTACTATGTTTCGAGATCGCTGCGTTGATCCTTAGTATGCGTCGTAGGGGCTAGTTGCGTTCTTGGAGCGATGCGTTGCTCTTCGAACGTGGTGTTTGAGAGGGGCTTTGTTTGTGTTGTGTCTTGTGTGTTGTTTTTAGGGGTGCCCTAGAGGTGTAGGGGTGCTATTAGGGTTTTGGTGTTGTAGTTGCTAGGGTTTTTGTATTGTGGTTAGGGTTTTTGTTAGAGAATTGTAGAGAGAGAAGCAAAGATTCGGGGTGGAAATGGTGTGTGTAGGGTTCTGAAATGGGGTGGAGGAGGTTGTATTTATAGGTGTGGAGAAATAGGGTTTGAGCTAGGGCAGCCGGCCAATTAGGGCCACGTGCGTCAGACGCGGCGGGTGGTGCGTCAGGCGCGCCCATGGTGCGTCTGGCGCGGCATATGGTGCGTCTGGCGCGGCATATGGTGCGTCTGGCGCAGCATATGGTGCGTCAGGCACGGCTCATGGTGCGTCATGGCCTATGTGCGCACGTAGGAGTGCGCCTGGGCCTTTTGACGCACCATACAAAATTGCATTTCTGGCCTTTTCACAACATGAGTATTGTACATGTGAATTTGGGTGGGCAAATGATGTACAAAAACATGTTTTGTTGATGATGTTTGACGGTTTAGGCACGCGGTTTATTCCTGAGTTAGGTCAGGTGCAAAAAGGGAGGAAATGGTTGTTTTTGGCCTTGTTTTTGGTGAAGACGCATTTGCTAACGGATTCACGACAACGGTGGTTCACATAGTATATTGTCCTTTCATCATTGGGCATTTGGGTAGGGACAAATGTAGGTGTCTACACAAGTACGCATAGAAGTTTTGAGATCCAATATTCCAAATGAACTTTAAATCCGCAGCCACGAAATGAGACCCATTAACTCGGAAGAAAATGTTGGACTCAAACTGCATCGACCTAGATCAAGTATCAGTTTTTGACATATTGATCTGACGATGGACCATATAAAACATGGTTCTTCATAAAAAAGATATTACCTCTTTCACACATACACCATATCAACCTTTGCCATAACCTCTAGCATAAACTGTACAGCACCAAGTTAAGGCCCCTATATGTAACCTGCAAGAGATAAACTCAAGCGTATAGGATTTGGGTATTGCTACGATATATCTAGATAGGATTTGGGTACTTGGCATTCCAAAAGGATTGGAATAACTAACTCAATCATCCAACCTCTCCCACCCCCACCCAACAACAGAAGACAAAGACACACAGAGAAAGCCAGAAAGGGTAAGCTGAGGGAAGGAATATGTTATGCAATTTGCAACAACAACAATCACAACGACTAATCCAACTTCACATCTCTTTACAACTATAAAGATCAGAACTTTCAAAAAATGCATACAGTTCAAAAACGTAAAGATTCCATTTTAATAACACTTTCCTAGAGTTAAACGAAGTTCACCAAAGTGGAATAGAATCAGACCTCAATACATATAACAAGGTCAATGAAGTTGCTAGACGGCAACACATTCCAAGAACAAAAGTACAATGGAGTAACACAGATACATCCCTCATATATAGAAAGTATGATTTAAAGAAAGGCGGATTAGCTCAAAATAATTTTAATTACATAGCAGGCACAAAAGTATACGGAGTGTCACATATTCATATCTGTCTAGTGGATAAATCTTATAATCCAATACAAGTCCTTATCAGAATTTCTAATTTTGCAGCACTTTCACCCTTATCAGATAGCATCTATCCTTAAATATGAACATTGTTCGTTGCCATACAGTTCACATGACGAGATAATATTAGTATCATACATTCATACTTTCATGTTAAAAAAAATGATACCATGTCAAAGGTCTACTAAATTGGAAGTATTACCACATAAACATGCTTACATTAAGAACGTGGGAGTAAAAACAAGAATACATACCATGTCACTAAATGGTATACGACAATCTGTAGACTACTACAGAAGTGCATCAGGGGTAATAATTCACCAACAAGTGTCAAAGCTCATAATGCACAAAATAAAGAGCAAAAAAACACATTAGTTATTCATAAATTATAACATGTTTACGAAATACATTCTTTTCTAGTCCAATATGGTAAAAACAATACTCCCTCCATTTCAAAATATATGACGTTTTCGAGTTACGAGACACTTCTTTGAACTTCGATATCTCTCAAAATATAAGGGTAAAAATTATGAAATTATGATCATGTAAAACTATATTTCATAACGAATCCAATGGTATAATTTTTATAATTTTTGACAAGATATTTTTTCATGAAATTGAAAGTCAAAATTTGCCTCGTAACTTGAAAACGTCATATATTTTGGCATGGAGGGAGTAGTATAGAGAGTTCCAACGAAACACATAACTCATGAATTAAGGCATGCGATTTCAACAAAGATGCAACAACTTCTAAGCTAGCTACATTTAAAAAAAAAAAAGTGCATCGTGCATGAGTTCCTTGTATTATGACAGATTCACAATTGTCAAACCAAGCCAAAAAGAAGCGCACATACAAGCTTGCACAATGCTAAGAACTTATAAAGACAAGCAAACAAATTTAGTGTTTTTCTAGCACTTTGCATAATATACTTCGCCCAAACTCAAGAAAATGCAATACTACTAGGCAAATTGATCTAAAGAACTGAAATAATAAGATTATAAAGTTCTGACATGCCCAACAAGCCTCTTTATACTGTGTCACTGATCGAACACATACTCCGTATATGTCTCAAAAGTTACCTTCAAACTTAAACTTGCATTCGATCTCTTGGATTCTTAAAGACAAACGAAACATTATATTGTGCAATCCTACAATGAAATTACCAAACTTCATAATCTGGTAACATCATAATTGTCATAGGCATTAAAGGTTCATCTTTTAGTTACCCTGAATCCTTACTCTTAGCAATCTCACAACTTCCGCTGATCCCTACCTCCACCTATTCCGATGATTATCTACATTACTTTGCTTCGTTAAACGACCATCAGTCTCAGCCAGTAAAAAAAAACTCATACTCGCACTTTGAAAGTCCGCCTAATTGAACCTAAAACAGACCCAACTTCTGCGTCACTCACACTAATTTGTTCGAAATCACGCTTCTGGCCACCTTTTCACTTCTAAACCCACATCAGTCTCCACTCTCTCAGAAACATTTCCACAAACACTTGGCGGGCATTCGCCTTCGACCAAACCCAATAGTAAAAAAAAAAAAACCAAGCTCAAAACTAACATCATTAACAGTAAAAATCAACATTTTGGATCTCAATTGAATGAGTTTCGAACAATTCGGTCATGCGGGTCGCTTAGATTCGGGTCCAAAAGTTTAGATGTTCGGGAGAAACAGGAAACTTTGTTAGTTAGAAATGGCGGGAGTTTGTTGGTAGTCGTTGGTGATCTGCCAAAAATACGATTAGGTTTATGCAAACCAACCGTGGGCTATTGGGCTTGACGTTACCAAGCAAAAACACAAACAAATTTGGGCCATATATCAAATTTCACTTTAGCCCATACAATCATGTTTGATAGGACCACATTTCTTTTTCTTAGAAAAATTCACGTGGTTTTTTTTACTACTCCACTTTGGCGGATTGCATATGTTACATTTTTCGTCAAATTCTGCACATGGTATTCCTAAGGTTACTATTTTGTACATACGGTACCCATAGTATATTTCGTTAGATTATACTCCCTCCTATTCAAAGAAATTTTCCTCTTTCTTTTTACAGTTTTAACTTGTCATATTAGGGACTACTTGTAGCCTAAATGGAATATCTATTTGTCGTAGAATCAAATGAAATTCGTAGACTGCATTGCAGAATAAAATACGTACTAATTTCTTGCAATAAGTGAATGATTCATTTGATATAAAATTAGATCTCAATATGGCACCTTAAAACTGCAAATAAAAAGAGGAAAATCTCTTTAAATCGGAGGAAGTATATATTGAATCAATAGACTTCAAGGTCGAAACGGTCTGGGAAAGTCGCGTACAATAGAACTGACCAAATGGTCCAGGCCCGGCTCAAAATATCCCGAATTTGGGCCTTAGACTAAGGGCCAAAGCCCGACCTAAAAACCCTTAATAATATGGCCCGGGTTTGGGCCTAGCTTGTCGCCCAAATTTTGGCCCGACCAAAATTTATTTTTGGAGGAAAGGCAGGTTTAGCGTTTCATTTCGCTCACTTCGTCACTTTTTTTGTTCTCTCGATTTAAGAGTAGTGCCTGGAAAATAATACGTACAATTGTAGGATTAAGGTCTTGTGCGATTGGATTGCATTTTTCTTATCTGATTTGATTTGATTTGATTTGAACTGATCTGATTTGATTTGATTTGAATAAATCTGATTTGATTTGATCTGAACTGAATTAACTGATAAATTAGATTCAACTAGATGAATTAATAACTAAAAATAGACTACATTCATTGATTGTTATTTGGATAATTCTGATCTGATTTGATTTGATTGATCTGATTTGATTTGAGTAAATCTGATCTGATTTGAAAACACTGTTGAATAAGTTGAATCGCACAGGGTCTAAAGATGAGCGTATGTGTGTATGATTTTAGCTTGGGTAACGATTTTTATGCTCTATCTTCACACTTTTCCCATCCATATGGGTGTAATTCGTGTTCAACTTATGTACGTAAATTAGGCAAGTAAATCAACCCTCAAAATCTACAATGATATTCATATCCTTGTTGACAATCCAATAAGGCAATAAACTAATTTCTAATATATCGAAATTAATGCAATATCACATATTTGATATGCGTTAGGAATTAACGTACCTGTACAATGTACATACGTTTTCCATAGTGCATATAACCAACCAGTTGATATCCTGTTGACCAATATTAATACGGAGTACGTTGAGTCTCTTACTTGCATTGTGATTCTTAACCAGAACAATACAATGTCTTCTCAACATAACATCTTTTTTCAGGGATTAGTTTTCATCAGTCTATTATCGCTGGTTTCACTGGTACAAGCCGGAAACGATCCACTGATCGAAAAACTATGTGGTGCGACGCAAGCTCCAAGCGTGTGCACTGCCTGCGCCAGGACTAGCCTAAGCGATGTTGAAACCGACCTCGACGTCGTTGGGGCAATGCTACAATGTGCAGATAACGATGCATATAAACTTTGGGTTGACGCAGACAAAATTTTTAATGACGACAAGTGGATTAAAAAACCCATACATTCTGCCCTGCGCCGATGCATGACGCCGTTAAAATCAGTTTACGAACACGGAAAAGTGGTGATTGCGGAAGCCGCTAAACGGGAACTTCATCACGCCAGGAAATCTCTTTCTCTGATTTTTGAAAAGCTGGTAAATTGTAACGACGCATTAACGGATTTCAAATCCGTACCGTCGTTATCTTCAGAAATCTCGAATGTTATGCTAGAATACCAGATTGCTGATCAGCTTATGTCGTCTGTCCCCCAATCCCTATAGCTAGCTAGTTAGCTAATGTAATAGGGCTAATAGCGGCCTTGTCGTTTCAATTCCAAAGACATCTGCTTTTGTTATATACGCGAGTAACAGAATACTAAATCACTCGATCAATCAACGTACAAAAAAAAAAAAAAGTTTTGTTTACAATCTCTATCTCTGTCTCATTAAGTTTAAACACCTCGTCACCTCATATCGCATAAACACACTAATTAAGGATCAGAAGGTGCACACACTAATCGGTTAATCAAAGTTCAAAAAGTTTTTGCATGACAAATAAATTTGCTAAGCTTCTTTTCTTACTCACTATACTCCGTATATAAGAATAGAATGAAAGTTGTAGAAAGATTGCAAGTATCAATAGAAAGAAATTTAAATTGATTTGACTCCCAAATCAATGACCATTGATTGTCTCTCTTTCTTTATTAATCCAGCATTTCCTAAATTATGCAACAAAATTCAATACACCTTTGATTAATTTTACTACAAATTAACTATAAACACTTTTTTTTATTTGTCTACATATAGACTCATAGCATTTTTTATAAGAATATAAGATTCTTACGCAATTGCTTGAGCACACTAAGTATAAACAATAAAGCTCGGGTATGACACGGGCATGAAAACTAGTAACGCCTAATTATGAGGACCAATGTGCTATTTGCTAACTAGTACACGTTATCGCTAATATATATATCGAATTGCTGAATTTTTCGGCATCAAATCCCTTCAAAAAAAAAAAAATAGTCCGCATCTAATGACCTTTTTAACGAGGCATAATAAGTTATTTTCGATTCATATAACAAGTACTAGAACTCTAGAAGGATATCAATATATGAAGTTACCGAAACTTCTCAATTAGCTACTAAACAAGCTTTAGACGAAAGCCCAATGAGCTCATCAGCCCACTTTTACCCGATTATCTAGGCCCAAAAATAAGCCCGGGCCATACGACCATAGGCCCAATTTCCTACCTACAACCCAGCCTGGCCCGGCCCATAGCCACCTTTGACTAGACTGAAATTACGAATTGAACTCCATGACCCCTCTTGGCTCTTGCACATACACACATGTACTTTTCACAAATGTGTGCCTAATTGAAGTCCTAAATGTGTAACTCCATGCTCCGACATGGTAAAAAAGTAAAAAAGATTAATATACTGTGTGAAGTTGTTGGCGTGCAAACCAGGGCCGGCTGGGAGATTTCGGGGGCCCTGGGCGAAAGTTTTTTTTGGGGGGTCCCAATATGTTAAGCATATGAATTGCGAAATAACACTTTTTCGATTTTATTGTTAAAAATACGATTTTATTTTTTAACAAAGTTGAAAATTGATAATTAGTACTACAATTCTATATTGAAAAAGTCCAAGATACCAAAAAAAAAAATGGAAAATAAGAATAAATCTTTTGAAGCGTTGTAATAATAGGGGAAAAAAAGAGAAAAAAGTGGCAACTAAGGTTTGATCCCGGGTGGCCTGGAACAAACTAGCACAGTAATACCACTGAGGCAAGTCATGTTATATGAATGTTACAACACGTTAACCTTCTTATGTGTTTGGGGGCCCTGGGCGACGGCCCATGTCGCCCAGGATAATAGCCGCCATTGGTGCAAACTCAAGTTCCACATTAGAGAAACAAAGAGTGAAAGACTTTGTTTTACATGTGGGTATCAAACTAATGAGTATGAGACATTTTGAGAAGTAGCACAAAAACAAAGTCGTGAGGCTGAAGCCCAAAGCGGACGTAGACCGGTGGTCCAAATGCAGGGCTTGACCCAATAGAAACTATAGATGAGCTTTTGAAGTTTTAATGTGTATGTAAATTTTTGAAATGAAACGTCCTATAAAAAATTTAACATGAAAGTATCGTGACAAATTGACTTGTAATAATATATTTTTTTTTTGAATGTGTGACAAATTGACTTGTAATAATATATTTTGCTCATTGTTGATAGTTGCACAAGAGAAACGTTACGCAACATTTGTACACAAAATTTTGTTTTATTTCCCTAGTGAACAATAATGATGGTGTACAAAAATGTGGAATTAATCAGACTCATAGGTGAGTTGTCATGTACTCATCATGTGATGATGTGTGTCGCACTTTTCGCACTCTACACGAGAATGGTTTTTGAGTAGCTTTCCCCGAATGGAGTTGTAGTCTTTGGTAGAAGTAATACTCCCTCCATTTCATTCATTTCTTTACGTTGGGCTTGGGTTCCCCTCACAAAACCCGGCCCGACGTAAAGAAATGAATGAAATGAAGGGAGTACTACTAATGGTGTGTTTCACCATATCAAAGTTGAGTATACGTTTCGTTCTAAAGCATGACAAATTTTATCGGACGGTGGTGGACAACATCATCTGTGATTTATGAGCACAAAATAAGGCCGCTAATTTATATTGTTAAGTTTTTGTAAGACGAAGTTCGATAATCTCATATGCCATTAATTGGAGCGGTTAATATAACAATTATGATGATTAAAGTATTCCGGTCAAATTAAGTTTGAGTAATTTCAGACGGAGTATAGAGAGGTGCATTCTGGCACATTTTGACACTGTTTTACGGAGTACATGGGTAACGTTAGCTCTAATCTTATCTTTCCATAGACGAAATTATTCATGTCATAGGATGAGTGTAGGTTGGCTTACCCCCATGGATCAACCTAAAAAATAGTAGTGTGAATTATTATTTTGTGAAAATGACGTTAAAAGAACTAGGTTAATTGGGAATAATTGACCTAAATCATGTTGATCGTCCTCGGTGATTTTGAACTCCCCAACCCAAATTAAGAGATGGGAACAACGTTGTGGACTTGTGGGTTGTCCACTTACCCATCATTTACCAGAAATATCAGGTGAAAACTAAATGCCACATGCTAAATCGTTTAAAAAAAAAGCAAAAATGCTGATTTTGAGCTCGTAGCTATAGTCTCGTAGGCGACTAGATTGCATGCCAAAGTTATTACTGATACATTCATGGCTTCCTGCTCAAAAGTTCAAAATTGAAAACATCTCAAAAAAATTATTTGGTTTCTTACTCTCCAAACTAAAATGAAACCCCAGATTTGTGTTGTGTTGATGTGTTTGTTTATACTTATTCATACTCGAGGTTTGGAAGACGACTTAAAATGGTATGATCGATGCCGCAAGCTCGCAAGTTGTGGTGACCTGAGCTTAACGAGAATTGGATTTCCATTTTGGGGAGGGAGGTTGAGGCCGCAAGAATGCGGGTATCCCGAAATGGAAATCGATTGTGATGCTAATTGGACGGCAACGATGAGAATGGTCGGTATGGAGTACCATGCAATGTATATTAATTAGTCCTTCGCGACAGTTGATGAGGCTTGCAAGGATGGATTATAAACAGGGGGACTGTTTGAAAGCGTTCAAGAACACAACGCTTGACTTCACTCGGTACAATTACGCTTTCGGGACAAGTAACCTCACCGTCCTGTACGGCTGCAAACGCCCCGTGAAGAAGATGCCAGGACAGTTTAGATGTAAGATTAGTGGGGTTCGTGAAACTTTTGGTTACTACCAACGAGGGGTGGTCACCGCAAGTGAGTATGGGTGTCGCGTTGCTGTGGTGGTTCCAATTCGAAGCTTTTTAGAGCCACAAATACCTTTCATTGGATTGAGCAAGGTGTTTATGAAAGGGTTTGAAGTGAATTATATGTTACGTGATCAAGACAAGGTATTGTGTGATACTTGCGAGAGTGAAGAGTCTAGGGGCGTCTGTGGTTACGATAATCGCGAGAACAGAACGCTGTGCCTGTGTTCGTATGGAAGGGCCTCTGGAAACACCTGTAGAATCAACTCCTCTGCCAAAGCCAAACCAGGTATGTTGTCGAAAATCCATTTTTTCATAAGAGAAATTTGTGATATTGTTATGAACGTTCATTAGTCACATAAATGACATTATACGCCTTAAAATTAAGCCGATGAGTAGTTTAATTGATTTCACTAGCTAGGGCAATGTACATGAGTTTATCATGAGAATAATTTGCTGTGGGGTTCTAGTTAATTCTTGATGATGATGGTGGTGTAATTCACATGATGATGGTGCTGTTGCAACTTGACAATTGCTGCTTCTCTTCAGTACTCGTAGCCAATATCGAGCATTTACACTACCTTAGTCGTCCTACATTGGAATTGGCCAAAGGAAATTTGTGAGTTTGTGACGCATCACACATGTGAATTGTGAGTATGAGGCCTTATGACGTAGTACCTTATGTCTAAGTTAGCAATGCTGGAGCAGAGCAAAAGTATAGAAGATGTGTATGATCTCGAAAGAGATTAAAAGTGTAAGATAATAAATTTCCACACAGTAAACTGACTTGTTATTATTGATGGGTGTGACTACGTTTATATAGTAGATCACGTACATAACATAGTGTAAACCCTAGGTCTAGATTATACTAAGAATAATATTGTTTACATAAATATAAAATATATTCCTAACAATATTATTCTATACCATAATTATAATATATGGTCATTATTCCCTAATACGCCCCCGCAATCAAAGCGGTAGGAGGAGACAACGCTTTGATTGGAGCCAAAATAATTCGTTGCTTGACAATTTACTTGATCCATGCCGAAATGATGTGCCGGAATGCGAGAGTGGTTGACCGAGCAGATGCTAGATTGCCAGGGGTTCTTGAGGGTGGCCAGATCATAGAGGGTGGCCGAGGGTTGTATAGAGTGGCCGAATTAGAGGGTGGCCAAGGGTTGCATAGAGTGGCCGAATTAGAGGGTGGCCACTGGTTGTTTTGAGTAGTTAATAAAAGATGAGAAAAGTCAAGAAAAAAACAAGTAGCCTGGCAATGTAATTGAGTCAACAATATGTCATCCGAGATCCATGAGTGTGGTGCATCAAGCGGCAGCGAGCGAGTCATCAAGCTTTAATCATAGGCATCCAAAACAATGGTACGACAACATTGAAAGAAAAACAATAATAATGATTTGTATGGGTAAATAATCTACTCATGGAAAACAAAATATATAGTGGAACAAGGCGGCTGGTGGTGGACAAAGGACATACCAGCCGGGGATGAAGAAATGACGGCCATCCCCGGCCGGGAGCGAAAGAATGATGGTGACTCTCGTATAAAGGGTTTGTGTTTAGACGTCTCTAGGATCTTTCCCGTCTGATACCATGTAAGATAATAAATTTCCACACAGTAAACTGACTTGTTATTATTGATGGGTGTGACTACGTTTATATAGTAGATCACGTACATAACATAGTGTAAACCCTAGGTCTAGATTATACTAAGAATAATATTGTTTACATAAATATAAAATATATTCCTAACAATATTATTCTATACCATAATTATAATATATAAGTTCCGACTTGGTTTTGATGCTACAAGTTCTCTTCTACAGAATTCGTTTTTCTGACATGATTGCGATGTTTAATTGTTGATGCAGGGCAGAAAAGTTCCAAGAAAAATTCAAAGACGTTGCTGATAATAGGTATAATTGTATAACGTTGTTGACTTGTTGTTCATAAGATTTGATTAATTACTACCTTAGATGAACTTCTAAGAATTGATCTCTTACAAATGATATTACAGGCTTAAGTGTTGGAGGAGTAGCTGCAGCTCTCGTTGCAGGCATCGTTTTCATCGTTGTCCGAAGAAGGAAGCAGCTTCAGAACCGGTTTAACCAAAACTCCACTGTTCAGCCTTCAAATAGACCGCCACAGAGCATTCCCTCTAGTCCTTCAGCAAATTCAAACCTCGAGACTGCGGGCAGCTACAATGGTCTTCAGCTGTTCTTTTATAAAGAGCTAAAAAAGGCAACTGATAACTTCAATAAGTCTCGAGTGCTTGGTGATGGTGCATTTTCAATCGTATACTATGGTATGACTACTTACTCTACAAATCTTACGTGTTCAGGTTCTTGCATACTTTTATGTATTTGTCAGTTCGACCTATAAGCTGAGAACCTCAAATAGCAGAATACTCTGTGAGGTTTACCTATTGAGGTTCTTTGCATATGTATGTTTCTCTAGTTTCTCTTGCGAATTGTGACTGCCAACTTGTTTCTCTAGTAAAAACAAGATGTATGTTCTCTGTAATAATGTCCTTGTGTGGACTGAAATCCTTTCGCAGCAGGCCTAACCTGTGAGTCACAGGTAAGGCTGCCTTACAGTTACAGGTAAGGCTCACAGGCCTTACAGGTATCTAAGATGAGTACTTTGGGTTTGTTGAGCAATTTAACCGTGACATGTGCATAAGTGGGCTTACTAGTCAGCAAGGCTTCTATGCTTTTGTGCTGTTTATTTTGATGCTTTATTCATACCTTCAGTTGCATCATATGAAAAATTACGACTTTATCGAAAACATTATAGTGATGCAATTCCATTTTGCCTTTACAGGTCGGCTTCATGATGGACGCGAGGTTGCAGTGAAACGATTTTACGAGAGCAGTGCCAAGCGAATGGAAGAGTATATGAGTGAGGTCGATATACTAGCTCGCCTAAGACACAAAAACTTGGTTAAACTCTATGGGTGTACTCCAAGAAAGAGCAAACAAATCTGTCTTGTGTATGAATTCATTCCTAATGGTACCATTGCTGATCACTTACATGGGAAGCTCTCAGAAACCAGCGATCTTTCCTGGGACAATAGAGTGAACATTGCAGTAGACTCGGCAGAGGCTCTAAGTTATTTACATGACAATGAAGTTGTACACCGGGACGTAAAATCCCCGAATATCCTCCTGAACCATAATTTTGAAGCAAAGGTGGCCGACTTTGGTTTGGCGCGGCTTTTCCCCGTTGACGTCACTCACGTCTCAACAATTCCCCAAGGGACACCCGGATATGTCGACCCTGAATACTACACCGACTATCACCTAACCGAGGGGAGTGACGTGTACAGCTTTGGAGTTGTACTTATTGAGCTACTGTCATCGGAAATGACAGTCGATATCACAAGGCCGAGACGTGAGATTAACCTGGCTAAACTGGCGGTTGACCGTATTCAGAATCATGGCATTCACCGGCTGGTTGACCCCAAGCTTGGTTATAATGAAGATGATATTGTGCATAGGACCGTAAATTCAGTTGCTGAATTAGCTTTGCAGTGTTTAAGCGACGACCGAACGTTGAGGCCTACGATGAGCCATGTTCTTGAAGTATTAAAGGAAGTACAAAAAGAATTCGTGAGGTCGGTCACACTTCACTCAGAAGCAGAGAACACTGGAGAAGCAAGTAGCAGTGGACAACATTGAATTATGTAACTAGTTTTTGCACCCGTGAATTCACGGGACTGCTAAAAATTATGAGTGATTACCGTCTTAAGAGAAAAATAATACAATACGTATCCCATGAATTACGATTTTTTGTTTACTTCAAAATCAGAGAAAAAATGAATGTGAATTTTCAAACATGGCGATGAGAGTCACCGTCGATTATAATACAATTTCTGCATAACTATCGTGTTCATTATCAATATCTTAGGGTGATTATACATGACAAACTTTCTTTAAAACAGTAGAAGAGTAACAACCATCTCTCTTTCTATATAAATGTTCTCAACTAATTTCCTATATATAAACAATCTAAAGGTCTAAATTGAAGAGTGAGTATCCTTTGTCCATTATCCTAGTATCTCACTCCCTACACATCTCCAGTCAGATTTCAAAGAAATATTATTTATCTTAAAAAGAAAATAAAAATAAGTGTTAATTAACTTAGTCGTATTAAGAATCAAAGAATAATATCACACAATGAACGACTCACCATATATAAAATCATTTTAGTTCAACTATCTCTATATTAGTTATGGAGGAATAATTATAACACTCCTGAACCAATTGTAGTTGCCCCTACTTGTAGTTATGTTTGCGTTTACTTTCCCGTAATGATTCCCGTGTCCTCTTAGTATATAGAAATCACATATATTCTCATTGCCTTTACTACCTTCCCTGTCTCCCCATACCGCATAACCATCGATATACTCTTGGCTACTCGACGCGTCGGACAAAGGCACCAATTTATCTCTTTGAATTCAGTTTTATTCTTTCCCTCCGTACCTATTTTTGTGTCTCCACTCAACTTTTTTTCATAGCAACCAATCTCCCACAAACCCCCACCAACACATGCATCTCCCACAACTCATCATCTTCCTCCAAAAACCGTCATCTGAGCATGTAATCCCATATAATTTTATTTTGTCTTACATCTACACATTTATAAGATATTGATAAAATCAACACAATAGAGGTCTTCGTAGTTAGCTAATTAATCAAAGTGGTTATAGGGTCAAAATAGCATAGATGAGGGAATTGTAATTTTTTTTATTTAAGATATGTTAACTTAAACATTTTTCGTTAGTCATTGAATGATTTGAAAAATCAAATAATATTAAAATTTTTACAAAAACAATAAATAAAATTATTACGTATTTACATCCATCAAAGTTGTTGTATAAGGAAATCATTTTTAGATTTCCATATGACTTTGGCATGGTTCTTTATAATCAACTGTGAGTGATTGCATAAGTTTAAATGGCAAACCAAAAATAATTAAAATCATACCAAGCTAATCAACTACAAACAAAATAAGAACTTACCATTTACCAAAACGATCAAATTTCAATAAAATAGCGCCTATAGAATATAAACAGTTGAAATTTACAATCTAAATAAGAACCAAAAAAAATACTTTGATAGTAGTACAAATACAAACTCTATAGGAACACTATCTATATAACTCTACAAATATGTTTCGCGCTCTCAAAAATGTATTACGCAATGCGTGTATTTGTCATCAAAATCAAGTAAATAACCAAGATATATATACTAATTCGAATTAACATGTAACCGACAAATTTGGCAAACCAATAGCCAAGAGTCACCATGTTTAATTTTATATTAAATAAAAAACTTTCAATTTATCCATAATTTAAAGTAAACATAAATAAATAAAATTCATGTTATAAGTAAGATGAAAGGTCACTTTGGAATTCAATCAGTCCTATAATTCAACGTCATATTAATGATGTATTTATTTCATATATCAATGGAGACCTTTTCATGTACGTAGGATGCTTACATGACTTTTGTAGAATTAAATATTGACCTAAATTTCTCCCACTGCGACACGTAGGATTAGCGGGAATTTCTTATGTTAGCCTATTAATATTATTATATAGATTTGTTGTAAGTATAAAAGTTTTATTAGTAGGATTTCTGTTGCAAGTGATGGTTCCAATAGACAATCAATAGTAACGGTAATGACTAATGTCAAAGAACAGTCCAGAATTGTGCATTGAACAAAAACATGTTCTATGTTAGTAATCAATTAATCATTTAGTTTTTTTTGCTGAAGTTATTTTGGCAAAATGGAGTATAAGAAAACTACAGAGACCAAAGGCAAGTCCTCACCAAGTTCGAAAGCAGATCACGCAGTGAAACAGGCGCTCGCTTTTAGGAAGGATTTTTCTCAAGCAAGCCTGTTCAACACCATAATCACTGCAAAAAGGGGGAAAAAAGAGCAACGTTGTAACAGAGTTGACATCAATGTTTGTTTTCACATCGCACAAAAGCTGTAAAGACTAAACAGGACTTTCCACAACAGCAGTTCTGGCTGTGCTCAGCAATGATTGCTGGAAGCGTCTAGCATTTCGTATCCAAAAAAACATGACAAAAGCTTTCCTAGGAGAATTAGAATGACCGGTCCAAAGATAGCATCTGCAGAAGTGCTACTATTGATTTCAGGATGTCTCAGAAGAACCTACAGAATAGCCGAGACACAGCAAAAGTAGCTTACTCTGACTCAACTATTGATTTGAGTCCAAAGAACCTACGGAACAGCCGAGACACAGCAATAATAGCTTACTCTGACTCAACTGAGAGACCACTAAAAAGACATTCCCTTTGACTATACTCCTGCAATTCTATAGCTATGTCGGAAGCTAAGTTGAAACTGGCCAGCAGATGTCAGATCAAACCTCGTAATAAGATCGCCACTGAAGACATAGTGGTGTTCTTTTGAATCTTGATAGGAACTTTAGAATATGGAATATTTTTCGAGAAAGGCCAATATTGTACTCCCAACATTCCACGACCCACCTTGTCTGAGACCTTCCTTGCTGGGAATAATAGAGGGAACCGAAGACCTTCCTTGCTGGGAATAATCGAGAAAACCCGTTACTGTGGACATCGTAGGACAGTAGTAAGGCAATCTGAGACCCACTGACTACCATGATCAGGAAAACGAAAAGAAACCAGTAGTCATGGAATGGATAGCCACTCTACTGAACCAAACGGGTTTTGAGTATCCACCTTTATGCATCAAGGAGAAATATTCTTCCTACAGTACATGTTTGTGATTTAACCAGTTCATGAGCAAGAATAATGTCACCTGAGATATGCCTTCCAGAAACAACAGATGTCTGTCCAGGGCTTTCAAAATAGTCTATCTTCTGCAAGCGAGAAATTCAAACTGAGTGTGTGGGTATCAAGTAACAAGCAATGGCCTATAATGCACTCCTATGACAGAGGTAGGCTGAAAAAATTCATAGAGGCAAATTTACAAATGGTACATCTTCCCCGAGAGGTTTTTAACAGCAGCACATAAGGGCCATGTTTCTCTAAAAAAACGGCATTGTAGTCATCTAAACCAGGTCCTTCAGAATCGTCAACAGACTTTAAGCCCATATATTCATGTTCCCTCACCTGTAACAGAGCCATAACAATGACCACTGAAAACGATTAAGAGTACAACACTTCCTGACAGCCATATCAATCATAGGCAAGGATGATGAGCAGGATCTAAACAAAGCCTTATACAAAGTAATATTTCACCTGAATATGTACCTGAGAAGTGATGACAATTTACAATTTCTGCTGCGAACAGATTCCTCCACTTGTAGTCACCCATCCAATCATGATGAATCATTCTCTTTTTGACTACATAAGTTCTGCAGTCAGTCAATCAATAGTCTGATGTTGATAGAGTTCCTCCCAGGCAGCCTCAATCCTCTTAGAAATGTTACAGAATCCTGTATGAAACAACAATTTTTGTTTAGGTTTAAGTTTCTTGAGCTTTTCCAAACAGATCAAAGCACGCCATCTCCAGGAGTGTGAGCCCAGGAGAAGAAAGATGGACTAAATATCTTAAGAAAGACAAAGGCCTGAAACCTCCTGTAACAAGAGTAGAACCGCAACCAATGAGAGCCAGAGGGTGATCCTATACCACTTTAAGATCTAAAACAGCCACCTCAGTGTGGCAATATGATTTGTGCCAACTTGAATTTTCAAAGACGCGATCAATTGTGCTGTAGTCTGTCTGAACCAGGTTGATTACAGGACTAGGTTCTGTAGCAAAAAAAATCCTTTAAATCTTGGGTTTCTGTCATCGGAACAGGAGCTCCATTCAATCTACTCTTAGGATGCAAAATAGTCTAGAAATCACCGCCTAGAAACCACGTACGATAGGGGGGGGGGGGGTCCCCAAAAATGAACAGATTTCTCAATATCCTGCACATTGGATCATCAATAGCTTCAGGAGACTGCAGATTCTATTGAGTCACCTAGGAAGTTAAAATCAGCAGACAAACACTTTGAGTAACAAAAATTTGCAAGTCTGAGGACGACTATACCACCTGGGTAGCATCACATTTTGTGGATCATCACCAATTTTCGTTACCAAACTTATATGCCGGTATTAGTCTACTAGCTCTGCTCAACTGGTAGAGCACGGTGCGACGCATGGATGATGTAGGTTTGAATCAGAAGCAGACTACGAACAAAGTACAAATATAACCATCTCCTGGTACATATTTAACCAAATATTTTCTGTTTTCATGCTTGAGGCGCCAACTGATGGGCATTCTGAACATGTTGCATTTTAATATGAATCTCGCGAAAAAACTCTTCTTGCACTTATCAACAACAAAGCCTACATGGGATTCAAACCCACATCTTTGTGCAAGGCACAATGCTCTTTCAACTGAGCTAATAGGCTAGAAAATATTGTACACACTAGACTCTAAAAGCAAATTACAGTACTCCGGTTAGAAGGAGTGCAACTCAAGTTGAAAAAAAAGGGTACAAACCGCAGATATTTGTAATATGCCACTCATGTCAGTTGTATAAAGCTAACAAAACTACCAACCAGGAACTATCTATCCCTTTGAGATAGAATCAAGATCAGAGATTCTGATAATTTAAACAAGAGGGTAAAATATGCTTGGGCATACGGAGATGTACAAGACTTTATTTGAAAGATCCAAAGGAGTTTAAACACCATAAATTCGACCACAAGATGTACATAACCCAAACAATCTGCTAAGTGATTAACAATTACAACATCTCACCAAATAAGCCAGCCTTAAGTGTCAAATTGCTTCATGTTTAGGTCAAAAAGCACTTACTTCCTTTGACTCATGAGCGTTTTTTTCACTTACAATGAGGAGAGGGGGGGGGGGGGGGGGGGGGAATCATTAGACAAGGAAACAAAATACAATCACGAGAATCACTCACGACGAAGTAGACAAAAGTGGCAGAACAGCAAGAGCCTAATAAAGCAACTCCTAAATCTCACCCCTATACCAAATTTTGAATATACAATTTGCAGCTCACATTTCAATCGTCTAGAAATTTATCATGGTAGAACGCTTCAAGGTTTGGGATTTACAAGATCTTTCCAGGAATTAAAATTACTTGAAATATGAAAAACCAAAAATGAAGATCGTTGCAACGATAACATTTGCTTAAAATGACAGGAAGCCTATAGTAACCCTATAATCAGCCCTCACATTACATGAAACTAATCCGGAAAGAGCACTCTCGGAGGATATATTACCCTACACATAAGTTAACAAGATAGTAAGATACCTTTAAATCTGAGTCTGGAACAGTTTTTTTGTAGCTGGCTCTCTGAAGGTGAAATTCATCCACATGAACAAGACTTTCTCCGGGATAAACCCATTAGCTCCTCAATGTGCACCTCATCAACATAATACCACATCGTCAGGGCTCATCTTGTTTATAGCCAAAAGGCATAATTGAGCACCAAAAGAAAAGGCATTAGGTCTGCATCATCAGCCAATTCAATAAGCTGTGGTGTTTTCATAGCAGAGAAAAAGCCAACCATAACACTGCAAGAACACAATTTATCCTATCATAATTCATACCTATATAATTTCAGAAATTAATCCTAGAAACAAATGCGGCGCAATAGACAAGGAGAAGCTCGCGTTTAGGGCATAGTTGGTAAGATTTCAACTAGCGGTAACTACCTACATTAGACATGCTCTTCCTTCAACCAAGTCATGGGGGCCAATGTGAACCACAGTGCAAACAATTGCTTATACAGAATAAAGGCAGAGAGAGTGAACACCCCCTCCAAAAATTTAGTAATTTTATTTGGCATACATGTCACAATGCTTAACTCGTATGGCCGTATTTTGTTTTTTGTATTTTGTGTGGAAGATAGCTTCAAAATGCATCACTCTGCCAAACGTTAAAAAGCAATAGACTAGGCAAGTCAATCATAACTTTTTGTCTCTTTAAAAATGTAACCAAGGATACGAAAGTTAACTTTATCAGCTCAGAAAGAGGAAAATAATCCTTCGGTTGTCACTGCAGAAAGATATATGGTCGGACAACAATACGGTTAAAGCCAGGCTCTCCTCCTATGTCCTATGGGTAACTATGCGAGTACGAAACAACCTAAAACAGCCTGATAACTATAATACCTAACTCGAATAGGCAAAATGCCTAACTCAACTAAAACCATAACTCGATAACGATGCAGGTTTTCGGTCCTTGACATTTTCTGAATTGACAATTACGACGCGCCTCTCACCAACAGAGGTCACGACACCAGCAGTCTCATTCAATTCAGAGCTACACAATCAAGATCAAGAATCTCAAATAGTTTTCATTTTGTGAAGAATTATTATTCACAAACTTGAAACCCTAACTGAATACTGGTATGGTACACGGAGTATTGAGCTAGAAATTAATTAGTACAAAAATTAGAGAAAAAAAAAATCAACGCAATAGAAATATCATATCATATCAGATGCCTGGATTTATATGAAATAATGCCAAGGAAAAAATCACACAATTTCTCAGATTTAATCGACTTCACAATGTCACAAAATCTAGAAATGTTAGAATACTAAAAAAAATTAATGATTAAATCAAACAAAATCCCCTAGGAGAAAAATCAAGACTACAGAAAAATAATCGTAGAGTTCAATCACCATAAAATAACAAAATAATTCAATTGATTTCGAATAAATTACCTTCTTCGATTTATCACAAGACTTCGAGAGGAGAGAGAGAAAACAAGAATGAAAGAAAGGAGGTGAAAGTCGCGTATACTCTCACAGTCTCAGCCATTTACGAATAAAATGACCAAAGTACCCCGAATCGGAGCGTAAAATAGCTTTGCAATAACTGATGCTTTTTTTTTTTGTTTTTTTTACAACGTCTAAGGCCCTGTGCGATTGGACTGCATTTTTCTGATCTGATTTGATTTGATTTGAATTGAACTTATCTGATTTGATTTGATTTGAATAAATTTGATTTGATTTGATCTGAACTGAATTAATTGAAAAATTAACTGCAATTAGATGAATCAATAACTACAAATAGACTAGATTCATTGATTGTTATTTGGATAATTCTGATCTGATTTGATTTGATTTGAATAAAACTGATCTGATTTGATTTGATTTGAATAAATCTGATCTGATTTGAAAACACCGTTGAATAAGTTGAGAGGAATTGAACGGAAAGAAAAGGAAATAGATTTTACAATTTTCCTACATTTGGTTTATATGGGAAATGGAAGGAAAGGAAATGATCTTCATTAAACTCTCATTTCATTTTTCCTCCCAAAACGGGTGGAATTGGACGGAAAGCGAATTTACAACATAAAAACACTCACTTTCCTTCCAATTCCTCCAAAATTTTAATAATTCAACCAAACAAAGGAAATCGTAGTTCATTTCCTTTCTCTTCTTTTTTTTCCGTTCCTTTCTATTCCTTTCAATTCTCTTTCTTTTAACTCGAATTTGCTTTATAAAACCTTGTGGGAAGCTAATAATCCTAGCCGTGCTGACAATAGTTGGGATAAGTTGTGGAGCTTGAATTGTGCACCTCGAGTTAAGTTTTTCATGTGGCTTGTGAAGTGGAACAAATTGCCCACCTCGGCCAGTTTAGCTCAGAGGCATTTGCCTATTCCTTCATCTTGTCCTTTTTGTCCGCATCTCAGTGAGAGTATTTTGCACATTTTGAGAGATTGTCCTCGAGCTAGGGAAATCTGGGAACCCTTGCACATGAAGCCTGAGTGGTTTCATTTGGATGAGGGTGACTAGTTGGCCTTTAATCTGAGCCAAGGCTTAAACTTAAACTCGATTGAGAACTGGCCGACTACCTTCAGTTTTGTTTGCTAACTCCTTTGGAAGAGCAGGAATTCTTAGATCTTTGAGAGAAAAAATATTTCTGAAAATACAATTATACCACTAGCTAAATCCCTAGCCCATAAATACTCAAACCCCTCCGATGTTCTTCAACAGCCAGCTGCTACTTTTCTTAAAAATAGTCTACCTTCTCTTCCTTGGTCCAAGCGTGTTCTCTTTACTGATGCGTCCTTTGTTGAAGGGAACAAATCGGCAAGGTTAGCGATTTGTCTCCTGGATTGTAATGGTAGATGGACTCTGGGGCTGGTCGCCCATACTTGGGCGGCGGATGCTACGTTAGCCGAAGGCCTTGCGGTCCTCATGGGCTTGAATTGGATGAAAGGCCATAATAGATATGATTTTACTCTCTTTTGCGATTGTGAGCTGATAGTCCACGGGATTGGGAACACCAATCAACCCATGGATAGGTTATCTTTGTCTATTTGAAATGCAGAGAGTTTCGAATGGAACTCCGTGCGAGTGTAGGGGCTGTCAACAGGAGGCACAACATGGTGTCGGATCATATGGCGAGGGAAGCGAGAGTGATTCTTCCTCCGACATATAACTTGATCTGATAATTTAAATGATTCTAAACTAATCTAATTCACTGAAATTTAACAATTCCTTACACGGTTACACCTATAAACAATGTGAAGAACTATCGGTCGCCTAGTACCGTACTATACATGGTGAGAGCTCTCAGAATTCGAGCTGAAATTTACGAGGCCTGTTTTCTTACTCACATTTTCACCTGAATCTGATTTTAAAAGGTCACACACACGCACATCTAAATTCAATCTTATGATTACTTCCAGGAAAATCAAGGTAGAGCAGCTGATATTATGTTTTAGTGAATAGAGCCAAGCTCTGATATTGAACAATTAAAAAAAAGACTAATTACAGTAGTGGAATAAGCAAACATGAGCAGAGTCATGAACCATAACAAAATTCTATCCAAAATACAATTTAAAGCATCAACTTCGACAACACATTATATTCAAAATGTTTAATTTCAATGACAATATGATATGATATGATATGATATATTTTTACAATAAGATATTTGAAATGCTAATTATGATGATATTAAATTGAAACGCAAACACCAAAAGTAGATCACGTACGTTGTTTTTTTCATGTGTCATTTATTCTATGACACTAATTTTGGTAAGATAATTACGTGCGCGCAATCATATGTGTCACCCATGTTACTATGGCAAAGTGCCTACATGCGATGCATCATTCACCACCCTTGTCAATATCTCCACTTTCTATTTCAGGGGTAGTTTTGTCATTTTCACCATATGTGTACTGTTCACTGAGTAGGCTGTAGGCAAGTGCCTACAACAATACACATGATATGTGTAGGACTGGAATGGGCATAACATATTGTACGTGTGATTTGGTCTTGTCATTTTTGTACAAGTATTACCTGAATTATGCACTATAGTAAGAGTCGAGCACAAGTTATGAAATATGTCGTTATCACATTTCGATGGATGATTGAGCTTGATACAATAGAATACACACTTGTACAAACATTATGATGTTTTATTGGTTCATACGGCATACAAAGACTAAACTTTAAGGGACTTATAAAGCACGTACACCAGGAGCCGCTGGAGCGTATTTGTAGATGATTTTATCTCATCCTGTTTTGTTGTGTTCTCCTAGACTTGTTCTTCTTCTTCTTGTTCTTATTTCTCTGTTGCAGATCGAAAGTCTCCATAAACCAATCATGATATTTATCCGTTATGAAGAATTTTCCAATGATAAAGCCCACTATACACCCACTTACACAGCCAAATGATCTTACAATCCAGTCTATCAACATCGAGTCGTCTTCTGTCTCATCAACATTGCTTCCTGGTGGTGCAGGTGGTCGACGAGAGCCCTGATTCGTACATTGTTTCAACAATGGAGCTCCACACAATCCTAAATTCCCGTCGAAAGAGCTGTTGTCAAAAGTGCTGAACTGGTCTCCTGACGGTATTGATCCGACAAGATAGTTGTGAGAGACATTGAAGACTTCTAGAGTTGTTAGCTGTGAGAACTCCTTTGGAATATCTCCTGTGAGCCTGTTTTGAGAAATATCCAACGACTCGATGTCAATCATGTTGAGCAGAGATGTTGGGATGCGACCACTAAGATAGTTGTTTGACAAGTTTAGTGCTTGAAGGCCCCTCAAACTCCCTACTACATCCGGAATTTCACCACTGAACTTGTTGCTCGAGAAGTCGAGTACACGAAATACAGTCAGTACCTTTGAGTAGAATGTTTCACTGCCTTTGACGGTTATGGTGATGCCATAGTCATATGTTTCATATTGACCGGCTAAAAAGTCAAGAGTAGACAGTACAAACCTGGAGTTAGATGAATGTATTTGATTTTCAGTGGTAATTCTCATAGCAGGCCAATTTTGGAGATATCTATACGGCAAACTACCCTCATGAAAGTTGTTAGACAGGTCAATTACCCGCAGGCTTTGAAAACCACGTCTGTCCTCTGGCTCCACAATTTGACCATGAAAGTTGTTGCGTCTTAAAACCAAAACCTGCAACTCTGGGAGGCTCCCTAACCATGACGGGAAAGTATCACTGATTCGATTTTTACCAATGTCGAGTACCTCAAGCATAGTACAATTGGCTAGGGATTT
Organism: Spergularia bocconei; assembly: GCA_963457585.1. Classification (NCBI taxonomy): domain Eukaryota; kingdom Viridiplantae; phylum Streptophyta; class Magnoliopsida; order Caryophyllales; family Caryophyllaceae; genus Spergularia; species Spergularia bocconei. The sequence continues at coordinate 1,782,791 of OY734947.1, forward strand.
TGGTAGCTTACCCTTCAGTTTATTCTGGCTCACGTTTATCATCTTCAACTTGCAAGACCTTGAGAATTTGTCGGGGATGGTGCCTTGCAAATTATTTTCGCGTAAATTAAGCACTTGCAAAGAGCTACCAAGCTGATGGCTAATGCAATCAGGAAGTCTGCCAGTGATGTCGTTCTTGGACACATCAAGGTAAACTAGAGAAGTGGCATTGCATATTTCTCTGGGTATAACTCCTGAGAATCGATTGTTTGAGACTTGATATACCTGTAAGAATATTGGTGGAGCAGGAAATTGTCCCTGAATCTTGTTACCGCTAATATCCAACACCTCCAAGATGTTCCATGTGTTTAAAGTTGAAGCTGACTCAATACCCGTCAGTGAGTTATCTGAAAGGTTCAGTGATAAAAGGCTGTTTCTAGTAATGTTCACTAACCACTGTGGTATATCGCCTGCAATGTTATTTCCACCAAGTGACAAGTCTTGTAGCTCATCCTGATGTCGAAGAAACTGCGGGAACTCTGTCAAGTTACATGATTCAATGTGCAAACTTAAAATTTTTGAATGAGAGGATGAGTTAAAGCTCAAATCAGATGGAAACGCCAGGCTAATTTCTGACAAGGTCAGAGAAACAAGATTTGGGAGCTTCAAGAACACGTCAAAATTCCCAATCGAGTTGTTGAAAGATAAGGCTAGAGATTGAAGATTATGTAGCTGAGGCAGCCACTCTGGTATTGGACCTTCCAATTGATTACCATCTAGGGTCAATGTGTTTAATTGGGTTAAATTCGCCAACCAATGTGGTAATGAACCTGTTAGTTGGGCGTCACTTAGGTCCAAAAACTGAAGCCCTGTGAGGTTCATTAGAGAATGTGGTATATGACCACCTAAATACATGTTGTTCAGGGACAGTTTTTCGAGTTTGTTGAGCTCGAGCAACAAGGAATCTAAGTCTATGGGGCTAATACTTAGGTAAGACAAACCCAATTCTGTGAGTTGTGTAAGGTTTCTGATGGAGGAAGGGACGTCACCACTGAAACTGGTTAGTTGAAAGTCAAGAACTGTGAGCTTTGTCAAGTTACCTAGTGACAACGGAAGTGTGCCAGAGAAGCCGCTTATAGAGAGATCTAGAGTTGACAAGGATGCAAGGTTTCCGATTGAAGGTGGGAGACTTCCTGAGAATATTGTTGCTTGTAGCCCTATGTCTGTAAGACGACTCCCTGATTGAAACTCCCGAGGGAGAGCACCGCCAAGGTAACTGTTGTAGTTCAATATGACTTGTTCGATATTTGGTAGCATGAAGATACTTGTTGGGAATTCACCACGTAGATTGCAGTCCTGGAGGTGGAGAGTTGTTAAAGATGATAAATTACTTAAAACAGTAGGGATAGTAGAGGATATAAGAACAGTGTCGAGAGCAAGTACACTCAAACGAGTCAAGTTTCGAACCAACTTCTCTAGACTTAATTCTCCGAACTCCAAGTTGATCTTCGGGTTTGCACCCGAAGAGTCCCCAATCTTTGAAAGTTGGAGAAAATTCAAGCGAGACAAATGCGCGAGTTCTAATGGGATCGGGCCACTAAAAAACGACTCAAAAAGGTCAAGGGTTGTAAGCCTGTAAAGGCGGCCAATGGTCGAGGGGATTTGAGACAAGTTGAAGTTGTTGAAGTCAAGGTTAAGTGTTTCCAGGTGAACAAGGTCGAAGAGAGTGCTGTTCGGAGGAAATGTCCCGTAAAGACAGCTTTGACTAAGGTTGAGTCCGATCACATGACCCGTTTCCTTATCACAATCGACACCATCCCACTGACAACAATCAACACTAATGCTCGACTTTGTTGCATTTTTATGATCGACCTCCTCCTGGTGCCATGATCTCACTCTCGGATATGGCGAAGGGGCCCTTATCGATCGGGTACAATCGATTTCAAAGCTGTGTTTGAATTGAAGCAATGCTCGCTTCTCGTCATCGTGACATAGAATTGATGAATGTGGCTGTTTTAAGCAAGCAGAGAGGATTAGCAAGAACATAAGCAAGCATGTTGAACACCATAATTCCATGATGTATGGAACTCCGGTGAATTTGTGGTAATTTATTATGGTTATGTTATTATGAAGTTTATAGATTGAGGTATAGAATCATGATAATTAAACTCTTTTCATGGCTATATATGGACAAACTAAATAAAGCCAGTCAACCTTAAGACAACGCTGTACATACCTTGAAAGTTCAAGGTGAAATTCGAACGACTTAATAACTTCGCTAGTCAAGCACATGATAGACGGGGCCTAGATAGACTTGAAAACAACACGCTTCATGAACCAGTATATGGATAACACAACACAAAGAGGTCGTTTCACGAAGACTTGTAATTAAAGTTGTGTCGAGAATTGTACGTGTCGGTTGACAAGTTCTTCGAATTGAAGTATAAGAAGGTTCACTTTAATTCCATGTTGACAAGTACGAAGACTTGACAAGTTATTTTGCTCGTGACTTTTGACTGAGACAGTACAATTGAAGACAGGGCAAAGACTTACATCCTACAACTTGACGAAGACAGTACAGGTCAATTAAATTTTCTTTCGTCCAATTTCAGGCCAAACTTTACGATCTCTCCTCTGCTCAACGGGGCAAATTCTGAGATGCAACATATCGTTCCAATTAATTGACTGATCTTCCGAAACAGTGTCACTTCCATACCCTTTAAACCAATTCACTGTTCTGGAATATTTCTGCTTCTCTTCTAGAGGAAGCTGAAAAAATCCCTTACCAATTCAACAAAATGAAGTCATCGAGCAACGAGACCATGATTTACCAGCTGCACTATCAACATTCTATGTTGTTATTCAGTTATCAAGGAGGCATGCAAACAAATCGTCGTACTAAAACAGCTAGTCTTGTGTGAGACAATTATGCGACTATATATTCTCTATCGAGTTGAACTACACAAAACGTAAAGTCCTATAGTAGTACTAGTGTCGTGTGGCAATAAACAAAAACAAAAACATAAAAACGAAAATAATAAAAAAAGAGTACGAAGGAATCGGACCTGTAAGCAACCCCAAGTGGAAAGAGCTGACTTAAACTTGCGAAGTTCCTAGGCTGCTTTTTGCGGTGAAGAAGAACCAGAGGTAAGCAGAGAGTAATCAATAACAATATCTGATCGTCCACGTAAGGAACAGCCTCATCACCACCGTCTGATTTCGGATCACCATACTTGTATGACAATATGACAATATGATATGATATGTTTTTATACAATAACAATTGCATAAGTGATAAGCCGGAGGTTTGCAATGTTAATGTATTTTGAGGGTCTTCTGTAATTTGCTTGTCGATTCTTCGAGATCAACAAGTAAATCATGTAGCCTCGTCCTGTTTGAAAGATATATAACCGTCGTCAGTGTCAGAAAGAGTATGTACTTACTTGCATCGTGTACAAGTACAGAACGCCGTCACTGTACGTAACACGAGCGAGCACATTTAGACCAGTCTCTCTGTCAGTATGAGCCTAGACTCCTAGAGTCTCATATCCCTCTGCATAAATACCGAGTACCTATTATAATTGTAACTAATTTCCTTCAACTTTGATCCAATTTTAACTTTCCACTTATTCTGAATTACAGTTACACATTTTCTGAACAAATTTCAATAATTCCGAGCTTTCATCTTTCTCCAAGTCTCTCTTTTACCTTTGTTCAGATTCTGATTTGTGATCTATAGCCTGACCTAATCTTAGTCTAATTAAGTATCTTTTACATTAAGCTTTAAACCATAGTCCTAGGTACACTTATACGACAAGACCAAACTTACCGTAGCAGGCATATTTTTCCACAAAGTTGAAGTAATACCCAGGACCTGGTGTAGATTAGAATACCATTAGATATTAGAGGCAAGACACACAAACAACATAACCAGGAGAAGATCGAAATAACCTAGTGATAGTCTTTGTTTGCATACTCCGGTGATTCTCTCAAATTTCTCCTGCAACAGCGAAAACAAGTGATTCTTTCAAGACCAGGAATTAGTCGAGTATAAAAAAAGGTACTCCGATCAGAAGAGTGAAATTGTAGAAAGCAGCATTATGAGCACCATGATTATCATGATCACAATCATAATTGCAATCATCAACTTCCAATCATAGCTGCTTCTGGAAGTGTCTCAACCAACTCCACACATGTGATGGACAAGACAAAGCTGCCTGATAAACCAAAAGGGAGCTTTAATGATCCTAGCCTAAACTACAAACTAGCATTGCTGTCTAACCAACCCAAGACAAAGGCAGACAGAATAAGTTAGAAGCTCAAGCTCACTTTGTTCACTTGAGCTGTTTGTATGTCCTAAATTAGCAAGTAGCTGTTATGGTCTGTCACTGTCATTGTATCAGCTTTGGTAGTATAAATTGCAACATTGTAATTCAGAATAACTCAAGCAATACAACTACAATTTCAGTCTCAATTCTCTGTTAATCATTTACTGTTTTTTGCAAACTTCTGGTTGATCTACAATGAGCTCTCTAACCTCATTGTCTCTCAAAATCATCATGGTATCAGAGCCATGAGGATTTAGGGAGCTTGAGTAGATTATCTAAGTTTAGATTTTTCATTTTAGCTGTTTAAAATTCAACCAAAACCAAGTCCGAAGACCTGTACTCAAATACCATCAAATTCCGCAAATCTTCTGCTGAGCCGATGCCAGAAACAGAAGAAATATCCAACACCACTGAAGAAAACATCACAAATCCATTCACAGTCAGAGGCATGGACCTTTCTGACCCTCTGTTCCTGCACCCTTCAGATCTGTCTGCAGGGCTGACTGTCGACACAAAGCTCAAGGATATCTCTACTTACTATCAGTGGAAGAGAGAAATGGAGGTAGCTCTTGCATCCAGGAGGAAACTTGGATTTCTCACTGGAGAAGTAAGAAGATCAGAGACAGATCCTGTAAGAGCAGCAGCATGGGACTGGTGTAACAGCACAATTGTGGGTTGGCTTCATCAAAACATTAAGAAGGAGGTGAAGAAAACTGTGCTGTACACTGAGAAGGCTAAAGACATCTGGGATTACTTAAAGAGGACCTATGGTGTCAGCAATGGAGCAAGAAAATATCAAATTGAGCAAGAGATTCAAGAAGTAGCACAGGGAAGCAAGTCTGTCAATGAGTACTTCACTCAGCTGCAAGCTCTTTGGCAAACTCAGGAGATTCTGGAAGATTGGCCACCAATTACTCAGATGACACTTGAAGTCTCTAAATACATGGATGATGTGATTCAGAAGGAGGAAGAGAGAAGACTGTTCAAATTCTTGAATGGCCTTGAATCTTACTACTCAACAATCAGGAGCAACATACTACTCAGATCTCCCCTGCCAAGAGTTGATGAAGTTGTATCCCTACTCCAACAGGAAGAGATTCAGAGAAAGAATCTGAGCTCAGAATCAAACCACTCCTCCAGTGAAGCACAAGCATTCTTTACTCAACAACATCAGAGGAAAGCTGTTGGTGACATACCAGTCTGTAAAAGGTGCAACAGAAAAGGTCACAAGACTGAGATGTGTTGGGAGAATGTTGGTTATCCTGTTGGACACCCAAAACACAACCCTTACTTCAAACCTGCAACAAGTTCAAGCTCTAACTCCTACAACAACAAAGGGAAGAGCAACTACAAAGGGAAGAAGGTGTGGAACAATCAGCAGGGAAAGGTTGTTGCTTCTGCACAGAGTACTGATGATGGTGGGAATCAAGAATCACATGAAAGGATCATCACTTTCACTGAAAATCAGTTCAAAAGGCTCATGAGCAACTTTGAGAAGAATCAGATGAATCTACCTACCACAGATGATGAAATGGAAGCAAATTTTGCAGGTAACATTTCTGAATTACTCTCGTTTCATAGTAAATACAAAAGCATGTCATGGATTATGGATACTGGTGCTTCAGATCATATGATTTCCAATATTTCTGCTCTATATGACATGTGTGCTGTGAATAACCAACCCAACATCACCCTTCCTAATGGCAAATCTGTATGTGTAACTCATCATGGATCTGTGAAACTCAACAATGGTATCACACTGAAGAAAGTGTTATATGTACCTACCTTCAGACACAATTTGTTATCCATTCAGAAATTGGCTAAAGATGATGGGTGTTTTGCTTCATTTTATGAGAATATGTGCATTGTTCAGGATTGTGTGAGCAAGAAGATTAGAGCTGTGGGGCAGGAGCACAAAGGGATCTATTACCTATGTGATAAGACCATAAATCAGCTGGATAGCAGCATGATGAGTATGATAAATAAGTTAGACATCTCTGTTAGTTCAGGAGGAATTTGTAACTTTATTGGTGAGCACACTGCTCATAATGTACCTAGAAGAACTTTTGGTATGACTAGTGAAGCTTCTGGTACAACTTGTAATGATCACCCTGATATGAATAAGAATTTGTCTGATTATGGTTTATGGCATAAAAGATTGGGTCATGCTTCTGCTGACAAGCTTTCACATATATCTGTTTTAGCTCCTACTTGCAAATCTAAAGATCCTACTGTGTGCATGACTTGTCCTATGGCAAAGTTGACTAAATCCCCATTCTCTCCAAGAGAGAACACAGCCAATAATCCCTTTGACTTGGTACACATGGATACTTGGGGAGCATATAGAGTGGAAAGCAGAACCAAACACAGATATTTCCTCACAATTGTTGATGATCATACAAGGGCTACTTGGGTATATTTGATGAAAAACAAATCAGATGTATCATACATAGTGCCAAAGTTCTACAACTTTGTGAAAACTCAATTTGGGAAAGCAATCAAAAGAGTTAGATCAGATAATGCACAGGAACTGATTGAGGGAGAATGTGGAAGGTTCTTGGAAGAAAAAGGGATATGGCACCAAACATCTATTGTTGATAGACCACAACAGAATGGAGTTGTGGAAAGAAAACATAGACACCTGCTGGAAATCAGCAGGGCATTAAGATTCCAAGCTGGTATGCCACTGCAATTCTGGGCTGATTGTGTAATGACTGCTGCTCATATAATAAACAGGTTACCTTCCTCTGTCATTCACCACAAAACACCATATGAAATGCTGTTTGGGAAACAACCCAGGTACAATGAACTCAGAGTTTTTGGCTGCCTGGTGTTTGCTTACAACCCTAGTAGGGACAAAGACAAATTTCAACCAAGAGGGCTGCCTTGTGTCTTCATTGGATATCCCTTCAATCAAAAGGGATACAATGTGTATGATCCTAAGTCGAAAAGGGCATTTGTCTCTAGAGATGTGAAATTTCATGAGCATGTCTTTCCCTATAAGAAAACAGCAAATCTGGAGTATATTTCAGCCCAGATACAACCCCCTCACACAGTCACAGTGACTGATGACATGCTGGTTCCAAGCTCCTCAAATCAAAACTCACCTGAATTACCTGAAATGCATGAAGACAGGCCTGATACAGGTGAAACAGGAAGTAACTCTGAGGACACTTCATCTGTGGTGGAACAAGGGTCATCTCCAACACCTGAAAACAGTGAGCCTCGAAAATCTGAGAGGGTTAGAAAAGCACCAAGTTGGGTAAAAGACTTTATTGTTAATAACCCCACCATGCCTCACTCAGTTGCTAATTCAACCCAAACCACAGTATCACAAGGATTTGCCAATATGGTGAGCTCTCTTACTCAACAAAAGGACCCTGTCACATTCAGTGATGCTGTAAAAGATGAAAAGTGGATTCAGGCAATGCAAACTGAAATCCAAGCACTAGAGATGAATGATACATGGGAAATTACACAACTACCTGTAGGGAGGAAAGCAATTGGCTGCAAATGGCTGTATAAAACCAAGTACAAGCCTGATGGTAATGTGGAAAGATACAAAGCTAGGCTAGTGATTCAGGGATGCAGTCAAAGGTATGGGATTGATTATGGTGAGACATTTGCGCCAGTAGCAAAAATGTCCACAGTCAGGGCATTATTGGCTGTAGCAGCTATGCAGGGTTGGTACACCTGTCAAATGGATGTCACCAATGCCTTCCTACATGGTGAGCTGAATGAAACTGTATACATGACCATCCCCAAGGGATATGACATGCTCAGTGGTCAGGGGGAGTCAACTCATGAGAAGAATCAGGTTTGCAAGCTCAAAAAGAGCCTATATGGCCTTAAGCAAGCACCCAGACAATGGTTCTCAAGGCTGTCTAAAGTTCTCATCAACTGTGGGTTCAAGCAATCTTCTAATGATCACTCCTTGTTTATCAAACACACCAATGAGTCAATTACAGCTGTTCTTGTTTATGTTGATGACATGGTCATCACAGGAAACTCCTCAGAAGAGATTGACAACTTGAAAAATTCACTCAATATGGAATTTCACATGAAAGATCTGGGTGAATTAAGTTACTTCCTAGGACTGGAAGTTAGCCATACTTCTACTGGCATATTTGTGTCCCAACATAAATATACATTAGATATGCTGCAGGAGTTTGGATTGGAAAATGGTAGACCTGTTAGGCTACCACTCAGCCCACACCTGAAGCTCTCCATCGATAAAGGCACACCCTTACCACAACCTGATGTATACAGAAGATTGGTGGGAAAACTGATCTACCTCACTCTTTCCAGGCCTGACATAACTTACTCAGTTCAGCTCCTGAGTCAATTTATGCAAGCCCCCACATCTGATCATATGCAAGCTGCAAAGAGGGTGCTAAGATATTTGAAACTGAATCCTGGACAAGGCATATTGTTTGCAAACTCCAACTCAGTTCAGCTCACAGCATACTGTGACTCTGATTGGGCATCTTGCCCTTTCTCTAGGAGGTCAACTACAGGGTACTGTGTGTTGCTAGGGCAATCCCCAATCTCTTGGAAATCAAAGAAGCAATCAGTGGTGGCCAGATCCTCAGCTGAGGCTGAGTACAGGGCTATGGCATTGACTGCCTGTGAAGTCACCTGGCTCACAGCCCTTCTAAGAGACTTAGGGATCAGACAAGAGCAGCCTACTCAACTGAAATGTGATAACCAGGCTGCCATAGCAATTGCAGCTAACCCAGTGTATCATGAAAGAACAAAGCACATTGAAGCCGACTGTCATTTCATTAGAGAAAAGATCCAACAGGGCAGTCTTCAGACATCCTATGTTTCTACTAAAGATTAGGTAGCAGATGTGTTTACAAAGATCCTACCAGAGCAGCAACAGTCCAGGCTACTGAGCAAGCTGGGAGTTACAGTGTCACCCCACTCTCAGCTTGAGGGGGAGTGTAGAAAGCAGCATTATGAGCACCATGATTATCATGATCACAATCATAATTGCAATCATCAACTTCCAATCATAGCTGCTTCTGGAAGTGTCTCAACCAACTCCACACATGTGATGGACAAGACAAAGCTGCCTGATAAACCAAAAGGGAGCTTTAATGATCCTAGCCTAAACTACAAACTAGCATTGCTGTCTAACCAACCCAAGACAAAGGCAGACAGAATAAGTTAGAAGCTCAAGCTCACTTTGTTCACTTGAGCTGTTTGTATGTCCTAAATTAGCAAGTAGCTGTTATGGTCTGTCACTGTCATTGTATCAGCTTTGGTAGTATAAATTGCAACATTGTAATTCAGAATAACTCAAGCAATACAACTACAATTTCAGTCTCAATTCTCTGTTAATCATTTACTGTTTTTTGCAAACTTCTGGTTGATCTACAATGAGCTCTCTAACCTCATTGTCTCTCAAAATCATCAGAAATCATGCGTACACAAAGGTATTGAACGGGCGCATTATTGGTCTGTAACATGGTCTTGCCATCTCCCTTTGCCTCGAAGATTTACGAGGAACTACGGGTTCTTTGTTTATGGTAACTGGACAATAATAATGGAAAACCTTAGCAAAACACAAAAAACATCCCCGTCCAAAACAGAAACAGAAATTATGACATCAAATCTTTGATCGCTCACCCCTTTTCTTTCTCTGTTTATGAGCAGGTGGTTCTTGGTAAAACTCTTGTACCAAAAGAATTCCACCAACTCGGCTCCAAACCTTAGCACGGAAGCGTTTATTTTTACCGCTGTCCTGGTGGTCGCGAACTCTAAAAGTAAGATAATACATGGTACCTAACACTGCCTGCACGTTTACTCTCAACACCTCCAATAACTCGAGATTGGCATTCTGGAGTACATCCAAAATCAACATTACTAAACACCACCAAGCGTAACTAACACGTTAATCTAGCTGAGTAGGAGTAATACATATCTGAGTTGAATTATGGTGGCTAACAACAAACTCTGCACATTTAATTGCTTTTGGAAAGATTACATCAGCCTGCCTAATGCCCCCTGGAACAGTACCTTTGCAGCCCTTTACATCATAACCCTACAAAAAAACACCAAACATATTGTTCATCGACATATTACTATTACATTTGATTTTAAAAAAGAATCGAAAAATACGATAAGAATCAGGAACTAAAGGAAAAAGGGTACACGAAACGAACCTTGCTCTACTCACATTTCTTCATGTAATGATCAAATTCAATTCGGAAGCATTCATCGCACGACGGTGGCGGAACTCCTTTGGAATGTATTTCTCAGGTCCATACAATGTTCCTTTTGCAATTTTGCTTTCCTTTGACATAATGCAACCGTGTGAACTAATTTCCGATAACTTTTGCTGCATGATTCCAGAAAAACAATAATTATCATTGCAATCACACCGACTTGAAGGGAAAAAGCCCTAATTAAGCTACGGAAATTGATCAATTCAACAAAAATTGTCGAATAATTGAAGAAAAAACCCTAATCATTTAATCAAGCAACCCATCCAGGTGCATTAAAATAACAAAAATTCACGGACAATTGTGAAAATCAACCTTAAAATTGAGAAGAACAACGTGATTAATTAAGAAACGCATACGGAATCAAACAAAAAAAATTGCCGTACGATAGTGAGAATTAATCAGCATTAAAATTGAAGCATCAACTGAAAATAAGCAATTACAGTCAAACAAAAGCATACCTGTCGCGTTCCATGATTCAAGAGAGCGAAGGCGGAGGTTGATGGCCGGGCAAAGCGTGAATAAGAAGCTAACGAAGAGCAAATTTACCCCGGAACGTTGGGGTATACTAGTATTATAATTTTCCGACTAACTGCCGCCAACACAGCAAGTGCTGATTTAGCACCTAAGGTCTCAGTCTAACTTGTCGTGAACTCGTGATACAGTCTCACGCTAACTTACGTCTCATTGTAATTTTTTTACGAGACGTTTCACCTACCCAACACTACTTGTCGTTTATTTGGTACGGTATAGACAATTTATTTTCCTTTTTACTGTATTTAATTCTGAGCTTAATATGAACTGTTGCTTTTTTTGACATGCTGAGGTATTGGCCAGTATCTCCTATGGGCTACACCCGAAATCGATAATATATACGCAAAAAAGTCACTCATTCTGGTCTTAAATGACCGCAGTCCGCAGGTGTCACTTGAATTAAAGCCTAAAGATCTCTTTATCGAATAAATGGAGTTCCAAGACCTGGGATGTCATAAACAAAATTGCAAAGAAATATACTCCTACAACATCTGACCATCCCTACTGCTCTTAATTCCTTTTTAAGTCAGTTGTAAATTGAAATTCATGAAATATTACGCAAGATGCACGTCTGATCTGCTGCTTTGCTATATAAACTCAACTACAGAATTTGCACTGAACATCCAATAAATGCTGGATTTTTTTCTTCTTCAGACTAAGGCGACCGGCCCAATGAAGATGATTTACAATGCATCAGCCAAAACCTGACCACCAGTAGATCACAGATTCACAGCTCCTAACTCCTGCAGAGGAGACGAAATTTGGCATCAATAATTATCATAAAAGAAAATGTATGTAGGAAAACAAAAATCGTCATACAGGTTCACGACACAAGAAAAAAAAAGACGAAATTAATTATATCAATCTTAGATAGAACAACAAACAAATTAAACCTGAGTTTCCATTCCCTGTGGACATAGAACATCATAATCACTTTCTTTAGCTGTAGAGTTCTTTCTCCTGCAAAAAAAAACAAAAAAAAAAACATGTGTTAATTAGCAGAAGGTATAAAAATGACAATGAGCCAAATACTTAATTCGCCATAGATAGGTACAATTAAATGACAGAGTAAAATTATTACTGAAGATTTTAGGATTAGCATCCATGAAGACTAGAAGGATAGCAGCAAATAATTAGAGTAGAGAGGAGAGTTGTATGGGTTTGAATTTTTGTGATATATTTCTGATGATAATAATGTGATACAATGTCACAATATATATTACAAGCATTCTACTTTGATCATGACATGATGATGTTGATCTTTCCTAAATTAGGACATTGCCTAATTGTAGTAAGGTTCTAAGACCTTCTTCTATCACCAATATGGAATGTCTCGGGTTTCCTCAACCTTGACTCCACATGCTTCACATGTTGCTCATTGTGATTTGTTCCTTGAGAGGGACAGGTCCTACTGTTGCTTTTGTTGTTTCTTTGACCTGTATACTGCATTCCCAGCAACAGGTCTTGTGCTTCTGTTTTACACTCCCCCTCAAGATGAGAGTGTAAGCCTTCTGAAACTCCCATCTTGGAGAGAAGTTTCTGGTGCTGGGATGTTGGCAAAGACTTGGTTAATACATCAGCAATCTGATCACCTGATTTGACATAAGTAGTGTGGAGAAGACCCTGCTGAATTTTCTCTCTAACAAAGTGACAATCCAACTCTATGTGTTTTGTTCTCTCATGGTATACTGGGTTTGCAGCTATGGCTATAGCAGCCTGATTATCACATCTGAGTTCAGTAGATCCAAGACCTTTTAGACCCAATTCTCTCAATAATGATGACAACCAAGTTATTTCACAAGCTGTTAGAGCCATGGCCCTGTATTCTGCTTCTGCTGATGATCTGGCCACCACTGACTGCTTCTTTGCTTTCCATGATATGGGTGAGCTTCCAAGCATCACACAGTAACCTGTGGTTGATCTCCTACTAAAAGAGCATGATCCCCAGTCTGAATCACAGTAAGCTGTGAGTTTTGCAGCTGAATCACTAGCCAACAGTATGCCCTGACCTGGTGAACCTTTTAAGTATCTTAAAACCCTTCTTGCTGCCTGCATGTGGTCAGAAGTGGGTTTTTGAACAAACTGACTTAACAGCTGAACTGCAAAAGCGATATCTGGCCTGGAAATGGTAAGGTATATCAGTTTTCCAATTAATCTCCTGTAGAGATCAGGGTTTGGCAAAGGTGTGCCCTTGTCAGGTTCAAGTTTGATGTGAGAGTTTAGTGGCAGCCTTAAAGGCTTAGCATTCTCCATCTTGAATTCCCTCAGTAAGTCTAACACATATTTCTTCTGTGAGATGAAGATGCCTGCATCTGATCTATCTACTTCTAAACCAAGAAAGTATCTGAGCTCACCCAAATCTTTCATGTGGAAAATTGAGCTCAGTTTATTTTTCAAGACCTGAATTTCTGTAGAATCATCTCCTGTGATGATCATATCATCGACATACACTAACACCACTGTGGTTGAACCATTTTCCTGCCTTTTGAAAAGAGAGTGATCAGATGATGACTGCTTGTATCCACACTCAGTCAATGCACCTGAGAGCTTGGAGAACCACTGCCTAGGTGCCTGTTTCAAGCCATACAGGGATTTTTTCAGTTTACATACTTTATTGTTTGATGTACATTTTTGCTTCTCCCCCTTTCTCCAAGCTTGAATCTCAGTAGGTGTAGGGTAGCCTTGAGGAATTTCCATGTAAACATCCTCATCTAGGTCGCCATGAAGGAAGGCATTAGATACATCCATTTGAGTAGCATGCCACTTTTGCATTGCCGCTACAGCTAAAACAGTTCTGACAGTGGCCATTTTAGCCACAGGAGCAAAAGTTTCTTCATAATCAATGCCATGTCTTTGTCGAAACCCTTGAATGACCAGCCTTGCTTTGTGCTTATCAATGGTACCATCAGATTTATACTTGGTTTTAAACACCCATTTGCAGCCTATGGCTCTCCTGTTGCTTGGGAGCTCAGTGATGTCCCATGTGTCATTATCCTTCAGAGCTTGAAGTTCTAAGTTCATGGCTGCAACCCACTTAGGATCTTTGGCAGCCTCAAAGTAGGTTGTGGGATCAGGTTGTTGGGTAATAGTTTGAACCAGATTAGCAAATTTCACTGAAGAGTCAAAAAGAGTGAGATTGGCTACCTGTTGAGCCATGACTGGATTGGATACTTCAAAATCTTGAGTCCACACAGGTGCTCTTCGAATTCTGTGTGGTCTAGGTGAGTGAGTGGCAGCTGGAGGAGCAAGCTCTGGTGGTGGTGAATGTTCTGAGTGATTATTGAGATCCTCAGTGATTTCTCTGTGAAGAAAATCATCATCAATGAGAGAGTCATCAAAACTCTGATGTGTTGGAGTAGTTTCAGGTGTCTTCTTGGAAGGCCAGTCTTTGTATGGGAAGATATGCTCATGGAAAACAACATCCCTGGACACAAAGCACTGCTGAGTGGCTAGATTGTACAATTTGTAGCCTTTTTGGTGTGCTGGATATCCAATGAAGACACATGGCACACCTCTAGGCTCAAATTTGTCTTTTACTCTACTTGGGTTGTATGCCATTGCTAGGCACCCAAAAACTCTAAGTCTGGAGTAGTCTGGATCCTTTCCAAAGAGTTGAAAATATGGTGTTTTATGCTGCATTACACTAGAAGGAAGCCTGTTGATTATGAAAGCAGCTGTGAGCACACAGTCTCCCCAAAACCTCTTAGGCAGCCCTGACTGAAACATTAGAGCTCTACTAACTTCTAGCAGATGCCTGTGTTTTCTTTCAACTGTACCATTTTGCTGTGGGGTATCAACACAGCTAGTCTGATGAACAATTCCCTTGTTGACAACAAATTTTCCACACTCTCCTTCAACAATCTCCAAGGCATTATCTGTTCTTACCATCTTGATTGAACAGTCAAACTGAGTTTGAGTCAGATTATAAAACTGAGGAAATAAGTGTCCAATTTCACTCTTGTTTCTCATCAAGTAGATCCAGGTAGCTCTACTATAATCATCTACAATTGTGAGGAAATATCTCTGTTTGAGCCTAGTTTCAGTCTTATATGGTCCCCAAACATCCATGTGAACAAGTTCTAAAGGCCTGCTTGATTTATGCATACTTAAGGGGAAGGGTTGTTTGGTCAGCTTAGCCATAGGACAGGTGAGACAAACTAACCCTTTATCTAAGTTAGCCACACCAGATAAACAAGGAATGTGCTTTAGTTTGTCTTTAGAGCAATGACCAAGCCTGTAATGCCAATGACCAAAAGTATCATGCTTATTATTCAAGAGAAATTTACCAGTACATGTATCTCCTGCTGTTACACAGTTATCAGGTGTTACACTACTAGGATCATCACTAAGCATGCTATGTCCTGACAACAAGCTACTACTCTTTGTCATCTGAGACTTATTTAAACTAAACAGCACATCAGCAGCTTTTCCAGACAGCTGCACATCCTTATTCAACAGATAATATACACCCTTGTGCTCCTGCCCCACTCCTCTAATTTCCTTCGTCAATGAGTCCTGTATCAGACAAACATCCTTAAAAAACAGCACACAACACTTCTCATTGTTGATGAGTTTTTGGACAGACAACAGATTGTGCTTAAAGGAGGGTACATAGAGCACTTTCTTTAGTGTAATTCCATTTTGAAGCTTACAAATACCAGTGTGTGTTACACAAGACACTTCCCCAGTTGGTAAGGTGATCCTAGGTTTCCAAACAAGTTCTTCAACATGATTTAGGCAACTTAGGTCTGATGTCATGTGGTCACTAGCACCAGAATCAATAATCCAACCATTTTTCATGCAATTAGAGAAAACAGAAGTACAAATCAGATTACCTGCAAAGTGAGCAGCCATCTCACTTTCAGTAGGCTGATTCTGATGGGAGGAGCTCCCACTGCCTTGCATCTTACTCAGAAGGTGCATGATCTGGTTGAGAGTAGTTGAATCTGACTGATTTTCAGTCTCCTCGGTCATCACAGCATTACTTGCTGATTTCCCTTTGCTCCAGGAGCTCTGCTTGTTCTTATTTCTGTTCTGCCATTTGTTTCCTGAACTCTGAGCAGCTTCCTTTCCTTTGCCAGAAAACTTTCTATCTTCAGGGAAACCTATCACAAACCAGCATTCTTCATATTTGTGCCCTGGTTTCTTGCATTTTGGGCAGGCCTTTGGTTTTTCCTGCTGCTGCTGACCATAAAAGGCAGTGTTTCCACTGTCTATCTCCATCCTGTTTGCAGAGTTCAGTACTTGCTTCTGAATTTCTTCTTGCTGCAGGGTTGACACCACCTCTTCCACTGTGGGAAGAATTTTCATCATAAGAAAATTACTTCTCATTGTTGTGTAGTAAGGATCTAGACCATTCAGAAACTGAAACAGCCTCCTTTCATCTCTTTCTTTACTAACAGCATTAGAAAATGCCAGGACCTCCTCTGTGAGTTCAGTGAGAGGTGGTAGGTCTGACATATTTTCCAGAGTTAACCACAATGTACTCATCTGATTGTAGTACTGAGCAATGGTCTTGCCACCTTGAGAGAGTTGGCTGATCTCTTGTTCAATCTGGAACTTCCGAGCACCATTAGCTATGCCATAGGTCCTTCCCAGATAATCCCATATAGCTTTTGCTGATTTTACAAACCTTACAGGAGCTTTGACATCTGATTTGAGGTTGTTTAGCAACCAACTAACAACCAAATCATTGCAAATGTCCCACATTTCTGCCTGTTCTGAATCTGTTTTTGATCTCTTCACACTGCCTGTGACAAAGCCTAACTTTCTTCTTGCAGCAAGGCACAATTCCATCTCCCTTTTCCACTCATAATAGTGGTGCATACCCTCAAGTTTGGGCTCTATGGAGAGTGGATTGCTTATCTCAGAGGGATGTGTGAAGAGTGGATCTTTTAGATCCATTTTCTGGTTTTGGTTTTGGTTGTGTTCTGTTCCTGCCATACTTGTGACAGGATATTTTGGATTAATGGAAAACAAGAAACAAAGAAGCTTAAAATCTGAATTACTCTAGTTTACTGACAGCTCCTCCTTAAGTCTTCATGGCTCTGATACCATGAAGATTTTAGGATTAGCATCCATGAAGACTAGAAGGATAGCAGCAAATAATTAGAGTAGAGAGGAGAGTTGTATGGGTTTGAATTTTTGTGATATATTTCTGATGATAATAATGTGATACAATGTCACAATATATATTACAAGCATTCTACTTTGATCATGACATGATGATGTTGATCTTTCCTAAATTAGGACATTGCCTAATTGTAGTAAGGTTCTAAGACCTTCTTCTATCACCAATATGGAATGTCTCGGGTTTCCTCAACCTTGACTCCACATGCTTCACATGTTGCTCATTGTGATTTGTTCCTTGAGAGGGACAGGTCCTACTGTTGCTTTTGTTGTTTCTTTGACCTGTATACTGCATTCCCAGCAACAGGTCTTGTGCTTCTGTTTTACAATTACCGTAGCAGACATCTCTTTCCATGAAGTTGAAGCAATACCCAGGACCTGTTGCAGAATGCCATTGGGTATCAATTAAGTAGAGGCGATTACACAAACAACATAAGCACACGAGAACGTAGAGAAGAAACTAATTAACCTCGTGATAGTCTTTGCTTGCGTACTCTGGTTTAGTTCTCAATGTTTTCCTATAAAAACGAAAACAAGTGTATCTTTAAGGAACGACAGAAGACAGTCGAAGGTAAAAAAATAGGTAGCTGATCAATTTAAAGAATGCATACACAAAGGTATTGAACGCGCGCATTGGTCTGTAATAACAAGGTCTTGCCATCTCCCTTTGCCTTGAAGATTTACGAGGAACTACGGGTGCTTTGCTTGTGGCAACTAAAAAACATGAGCAAATCACAAAAACCGCATCCATTTACAGTAGCTCAGGTATCAAAGCGAGCGAGGTTTTTATAATGATATAGTATAAACTATAAAGCAATGCTCACCAGTTTTCTGTTTCTTACTAGGGGCAGGTGGTTCCTGATAAAACTCTCGTACCAAATGTGTTCTATCAATTTGGCGCCAAACCTTAGCACGGAAGCGTTTTTCTTGACCGCCGTCCTGGTGGTCGCGAACTCTGAAAGTAAGATAAAACATGCAACCTGCCACTTTCTGCACGTTTACTCTCACCACTTCCAATAACTCGAGTTTGGCATTCTGGAGTACAACCAAATTAAATCAAACATTACTGAAGCGTAACTAACACGCAATTCTAGTGCGAGTAATACGTACCTGAGTCGAATTATGTTGGCTAACAGCAAACTCTGCACCTTCAATTGCTTTTTGAGGGATTACTTTAGACTCAGAAATGCCTCCTGGAAGAGTACCAGTGCAGCCACTTACATCATAGCACTACAAAACCGAAATATAATGTTCATCGACATATTAGTATAACATTTGATTCGAAAAAATAATCGAAAAATACGATAAGAATCAGGAATCAAAGGAAAAGGGTGCATGAACGAACATTGCTCTCAAGGCACTTCTTTACGTAATGATCATATTCGGAAGCGTTCATAGCACGAAACTGGCGGAATTTCTCTGGGATGTACTTCTCGGGTCCAAATAATGTTCCTTTGGCTTTCCTTTGACATAATGCAACCGTGTGAACTAATTTCCGATAAATTTCGCTGCAAGATTCCAGGATAACAATTATCAGCGCAATCGCACAATACAAATCAACAAAGGCCAGGAATACATAATTGGCGTCAAACATAGAATTGAAGAAACCCTAATTACGCAACGCAAATTGAGCAAAACCGAAATTGCCGAATAATTGCCAAATTCAGCAAACAATTAAAAAATTGTAGTGCAGTTGTGAAAATTAACCTTAAATTTTGGAACGAAAACGCGAAATTCAGCAATGAAACAAGAATCGCCGAAAAATTTGAAGTGAAAACCCCATTTAATTACTTGAGCAAAGGAAATTTGATTAGCAAACAAGCAAAAATCAAATGTATTGAAGACGAAATTAGAAACAAAAGGATACCTGTCGCGCTCGCGGATCATGATTCCAGAAAGCCAAGAATCGTAATGGTTAAGGTTCAATCAAGTTTTTTGAATTTTATTCGACGCGCATAATAATATAGTGAACGGGAAAGGGAGGTAATCGAGTGTGGGTAGATGAACGCACGCAACTGCCCCCACTACCTCAGCATTCCGTGTAACTTAGGGACCGTTTGGTATCATTTTTTATTTTTTTTAAAAACCAAATTAAAGTCCCGTAGCTTACCTTCTTAACACAAGCGACACAGAATTAGTTCAGATAGCACTTCTCGTTCACGATTTCATCATCTACAATAGCACATCCAACAACCCAAATTGAATCTCCAATCTTAATCAATCATCCAACTTATTCTTATAACTCAAACTTTATATCCTTAACCTACATATCAATTATAATCCCCACAACTAAGGTTCTATTATACTAATGAATTTATAATTTACAATTAAAACACTAATAACATGAAAATTCCAAAAGACTCAAATAAACTTGTTAAAATAGAAAATAAACCTTCAAAAATTATACTTTCTTTTACCCATATTAATCCCAAATTAAACCAACTAAATACTTTATGTAAAAACCATCAAAAACCCAAATTTTTGGCCTAATTAACCCTAAATCCGAAAATTAGCAATTAAATTCTGAAAAATCAGAAACTAATTCTAAAAATTATGATAATGTCAAGAATCATTATAACATACTAATTCTGAGTTTTCAAAATAGATTTCAATTACAAAACTAATCTCTATTATTAATTTCCATTAAACAAAAATAAGAACAAATCCATCATACTACTCCTAACCAAGATTTCGAAAACCCTAGTATCAAAATTCATATCAATCTATCAAAAATATGAAATCAATAACAAAAAAAATCAACAAAACGAATTATAATTAACCCCAAATTTCATAATTTCGTAATTAACCCCCAATAATTCAATACTTGCATAAAAACCTAATATTTGCAATTAAAATCAATCCTAATCAATTACCCATCTCATATAACGACTAATTAAGCATAAGAAGCACAAAAACGAACTAAAACGACAAGAATTGAATTGGGTATTAATAGAGTGAGAAAACAGGGGAGCGAGAGAAAAGGGAAAGAGAGGGTTTTGTGTTACCCATATTTGGCCGGAAAAGAGAAAGACGACGGAGAGAGGACGAGGAGCGGCGAGGCACGGTGGCGTTAGGCGGAGGAACGGCGGCGTGAGGGTGTGTTCGCGCGGCCGCGGCAGAGGAGTTGTGCGCGTTGTGTGTTGCGTGAGAAAAGAAAGCTGAAGCTCTTTTTTTTCTTTTTTTTTCTCTTTTTTTTTTTCTTTTTTTTTTTTTTTTGATTGTTTTGTTTCGGGTTGGCCTTTTTGGGAAGAGTTGGGCTAGAAGAGAAAAGATTATGGAACGAGAATCGAAAGATCAATTTAGCTAATCCAAACTTAGATACACTTTTATTTTTCGAAAAACAAACTCGATACTCAATTTATAACTCATTTAATTAAAATAAGGATAATGATAGAGGTCTACAATGTAGACACTTGAAAGTGTCTACTATTAGCATTAATTTTACTACACTAGCAAAATTTTACTACTCACACAAATAATTTTACTGCATGATTTTTTCACACGAATGAATTTTACTACTCCAATATCAATTTTACTACTATTGACTTAATTTTACATTGTAGACATGAGATGGAGGCACCGTACATGGGAGTGATGATCCCGGAGTCCCACCAGATGGCGGTGACAATCGACTCATTCAGAGGAACCTCCCCACAGGACCTGGACATGATAGCAACTCTATCAGTGCCATACAAGACCGACCAGGTATTAACGATGCTTAAGCTAGCCTACATGACTTCTGTCACATCTGTACCTGTTTCTATGGTAGATAGATATCCTCGTTTAGCTCCTAATACCCCATCCATTACCTTCATGGTATGGAATGTGCAAGGCACTGCTAAATCGACTAAGATTGCTGCCCTGAAAGATATTACTCGTCATTATAAGCCCTCTGTGCTTGCCCTTGTCGAGACTCACATGAACGGCGATCATGCTGTTAAACTTTCCAACATCTTGGGTTACCAAGGTCATACCCGAGTTGATGCAGAAGGTTTTAGTGGTGGTATTTGGGTCTATTGGAAGCCGGAATTGGTCACAATCGATCCCTTTCATCGGCACCCGCAGCATATCACGATGGAAATCACCAGAGTAGGAGACATTCCCTGGTTTTTCACGGCAATCTACGCTAGCCCCGACCCTCACAAACGATCGGATTTGTGGAAAGAACTTGAAGACTTTGCTTCCCGCAACAATAAACCATGGGTTTTAGCAGGGGATTTTAATGAAACTCGCTTTATCTCGGAGAGAAGCAGTGACAGCCAGGATATGGTTCGAAGATGTAATAACTTCAATGATTGGATCGAAAACAATGAACTCCTAGAACTCAGCTTTAGCGGCCCGGAACATACTTGGGCCAGGGGAAACTCTCCTGAGACGCGAAAGAGCGCACGGCTAGACAGGGTGCTATGTAACAGTGACTGGAGAATTCGATTTGAAAACGCCACTGTTAAACATCTCCCTGCGATTCAATCAGATCATTGTCCGCTTTTCTTCTCACCTAACGGCTTCGCTCCCTTAAACTCCACCGCCAGACCTTTCCGTTTTCAGGCTGCCTGGATGACTCACGACTCCTTCAATACTTTTGTTGAGGACAACTGGAACTCTCGGATGGAACTCGTTCCACAATTGAAAATATTATCTGCACGGCTGCAAGATTGGAATCACTCTACTTTCCGGAATATTTTCAAGAGGAAAAGACATCTCCAGGCGCGGATTGAAGGATGTCAGAGAAAACTAGCACGTGGTAACGATGGGGGACTCATCAAACTTGAATCCAAGCTCCGCAAAGAATTGGATGACATTTTGGAACAAGAAGAGCTCTATTGGTATCAAAAATCAAGACTCGATTTCATACGAGATGGGGAACGTAACACCTCCTTTTTCCAATTAAGCACCATTATCCGCCGCTGGAACAATAGAGTAACTGTTCTAAAAAATTCCGACGGCCAGTGGGTTGATGATCCGAATCAAGTCAAGAATATGGTTGTAGACTACTTCAGGAATTTGTTCACTGATGATGATCCGCAACCTCAACAGAGTTGCTTACCCTCAGACATCTTCCAAGACTTTAGTAACGATATGTGGAGAAATCTCACAAAATCGTTTACTAGAGCAGACATTGATGCGGTTGTTCACAATATGGCAGCATTAAAGGCACCCGGCCCTGATGGATTTCAAGCCCTCTTTTATCAAAAGCAATGGGACCTAATTAAGGAGTCGGTTTACGATACTGTTCTTCGGGCTCTCGAAGGAAAAGGCTTCCCAGATGGACTAAACGACACTTTCTTGACTTTAATCCCAAAAGTACAATCCCCAGAATTTGTGTCTCAATTTCGTCCAATTGGTCTCTGCAACGTTGCTTATAAGATTGTTAGTAAGCTCCTGGCAAATCGAATCAAACCGGCTCTACCATTCCTCATTTCAGCAACTCAAAGCGGGTTTGTACCGGGAAGACAAATTACTGACAACATTGTGGTGGTCCAAGAAATGATACACACCATGAGACGAAAGCAAGGTCAAAAAGGCTTGATGGCAATTAAAATTGATCTCGAAAAGGCTTATGACCGTCTCAAATGGTCTTTTATTCGGGAAACCCTTTCCGAAATGCGTCTGCCGCCCCTGTTGATCGAGGTCATTATGACCTGTGTTACTTCGGCCAAACTTAGAATACTTTGGAATGGCGAATCTACTGAGGAATTCACTCCGTCTAGGGGTGTTCGACAAGGCGACCCTCTATCTTCATACCTCTTTGTCATGTGCATGGAACGATTGCACCAACTCATTGATCAACAAGTTCAAGATGGCCACTGGAAGCCTATTAGAGCTAGTAGATCAGGCCCTGCTATCTCGAATATTTTTTTTGCCGATGATTTGATATTATTTGCGGAGGCGTCTGTACAACAAGCTCAGGTGATACAAGATTGCTTAGAGAAGTTTTGCCTAGCTTCAGGAGAAAAAGTGAGTAAAGCCAAATCTCAGATTTTCTTCTCCAATAACATCAGTGAGGCACAGAGAAACGACATCAGCCTTACTCTTGGTATTCCCTCTACTGATGACCTGGGCATCTACCTCGGCATGCCCATCATCCACGGGCGAATCACCAAGCACACGTACAGCCATCTCGAGGAAAAAATTGACCGACGTCTCGCGGGCTGGCAGACAAAGCATTTATCCATGGCCGGAAGAGCAACCTTGATTCAGTCAACTATGTCGCACATTGCTACTTACAGTATGCAAACGGCGAAGATTCCGAGAACTACCTGTGATTCTATCGATCGCAAGACCCGTAGATTTTTGTGGGGAGGGGATGAACAACACCGAAAGGTCCACCTCCTTTCATGGGAGACGGTTCAGAAACCGAAAACTGAAGGAGGCCTAGGTCTCAGGTCGGCAAGACAAATTAATGCAGCGTTCCTCACAAAATTAGGGTATCGAGTTCTCGCCAATCCTCACTCACTGTGGTCTTCGGTACTCAGAGCAAAGTATTGCAGGGGTCGATGTGATTTGGACATGTTCAAACCCCAACCGAACATGTCCTCTCTTTGGTCAGGCGTCGTTGAGAATGCAAGCACAATCAGAGATGGGATCACAACTGCCATAGCCCATGGTCGTAACACCCTTTTTTGGGACCACTCCTGGGTCGAACAGGGTTGTTTAGCTGACAAAGCGGTCAACGAGATACCTACCGAGCAACTGGAAGCCACTGTTAGTGATATGTGGGATGTTTCCCACGGATGGAAGTGGGAAATTTTCTCAGACCTCTTACCCAAGGAAGAGCTGCAAAAAATTGCCGCGTTCGAGCTGATAGAGGATGATAGTATTCAGGATACTCTGTATTGGAATGGATCATCCCATGGTGGATTTACGATAAAGTCTGCTCTCGCTTTCCTTCGAGGCACAGTAACAACAGATTCCAGCGAGAAGTGGACTTATCTCTGGAATACTCCTGTCCAGCAGAGGATCCGAGTCTTTCTTTGGTTAGCTACGCATGGACGTTTGATGTGCAACAGTAACCGATTAAAGCGGAACTTAACCACGGATGCCTCATGCCCTAGATGCAATGATCCTGAAGAGGACGTCTTACATCTTCTACGGGATTGTCCAGCTTCACGTAATATTTGGCGGCAAGTTGGGGATCTTGCCGGTCTCAACTCCCACCCCTCCCCTCCTTTAAAATCATGGATACTAGACAACCTTCGCAACGCCAATCCTCTAGCCACCGATGATTGGCCATTGAAATTCGCAATTACGTGTTGGTGGATTTGGAAATGGAGAAACTGCGTTGTTTTTGATCGCCATTCGGAAATCCCAATCGATCCTTATCCTTTTTTAAGGCGAAAGTTCGATGAGACAAAGAGGGCTTTCGATAGATTTTCCATCCTAATCCCTTCGCCGGGAAGCTCATCTACAGAAATCTACATCCGTTGGCTAGCCCCACCGCACGGTTGGACTCTCTTAAATACGGATGGCGCTTCTAAAGGCAATCCAGGGGAGGCTGGTGGTGGTGGCATTTTCCGGGATACAACAGGCAACTTCATCCAGGCGTATCTTTCCCACTGTGGTTTTTGCACCTCCATGAAAGCTGAGTTATTAGCCCTTTTGAAAGGGTTAGAATTAGCCAAGAGCTTAAACATACCGAAGCTAATCATCCAAATGGACAATTCGGTTTGTGTGGATTTGGTTAATAGTTCCAATGCCCCAACTGGAGCGCTTCGTACGACTGTGCTTCAATGTCGGACCTTAATTCAAGATCACAGTTGGCAAGTTCGAGTGGAACACGTCTACCGTGAAGCTAATAATGCGGCTGATTGGTTAGCAAATCAAGGCATTATCCAGAATCGCAAGCTTATCATTCTCCAATATCCCCCAGCGGATCTTCGTCATATACTTCGAGAGGACGCGTTAGGAGTAGCTTGGCCACGCCTAGTTAGGCCTTAGCTTATTTCTTTTTTGTTTCGGGCTCCGGCCCTCTTATGTACCAAAAAAATTTTACATTGTAGACAAATTAATTGTGTCTACACTGTAGACCTTTATCAAAAGGCTTAAAATAAATATAAAATATCACGAAAATTCGGGATATTACATCCTTCCCCCCCTTAAGATCAAGATTCGTCCCCGAAGCTTAAAAGTACAAGAATTCAACTCAATCAGCAAACATAGAAAGCTTGTCAATCGGTAAATGCATAGCTAAAAATGTATGTATACAATGCATGGATCTAGGGAAAGTATTGAGTTAGTATTATAACCCACCCAACTTAAAAGAAGAGTTCGTCCCCGAACTCACAAATCAAACAATCTGTTTTCTGTTCGGTATCGTTTTCTGTTTTTGGTTTTCTGTTTTTTTGAAAACCAAACTCCCGTTTTTGAAAACCAGAAAAAGTGGTTTTCTGTTTTCAGTTGTCAGTTTTCATTTTCTATATGACTATTATGGAAACAAATAATTAAAACTTTATTTTGTAACTTATTAAACTAAATCTTTTACATAAAAAAACCAAAAACTGAAAACGGCAGTGATACCGAACGGGCCCTAAGCAAACAGTTTGATGCCTTGTTCCATAACTGACACATTTGAAGACGCCATTATAATTAGAGAAACCCTTAACAAATTTTGTCTGATAAGTCAATACACTTGAGAAGCTACACCAAAATCTCAGTCTTATGATAACCCAAGCATTTGTAGTATCGATAAGATCTTTAGACATCACCAACGGTCAAAGGCTCCTAACAAATTAACACCAATGAATCCATCTACCACAAAAAGTTCATCGACTCGCCATGCAACTAAAAACATGTTTTGAAATACCAAAGACAAGTGACTCAATCCAAGTTATGTTCTGTCAAAGCTCCAGTTTACATCAAATTTATATTAATCAATCCTAAATTAACTTTCATACACATCACCAAATATCATACTCGCGCTCGTTTAAATGTACCAACGGTCAACTCAACATATCATCAAAACATTTAGTATTATATGCTCCCAATTATCTCAATCATAAAGTACGCTCGCAATAATTTACATGCTCTACCCCGGAGAACCACAGAATAATTTCCAAAATAAGATACATGAAACTTCTAAGCACTCTAGAACTCTTTCCCTTTCTACTAAAGTAAATATCAAACCAGGGTATATTTTCTCACCCCTTATCTTGAGCTTACTCACTTAAGTCTCCAAACAGTTTCCAACATTCAAACACCGAGTAGATAACTATAACCATTGTGCTAAGTACTACAGGTCTTAAATTCTAATGGAACATGCTCAAACACATTTTTATACTGAAATACTGTATGACATAACCCAAGATAATTTGACTATATCACCTCGAGTTTCATCTCCAAAACACAATCTACTTGTATCGATAAGACCTAATACATAAAGAATACGACTCAAACAAATTTCTACCAAACTTTGATTATATCGCACTAGTTTTCTTATGCACTCCCTTGTTGTGTATTTTATTTAACCGCAAGCGTACGGGTTATCGTAGCAAACGGGTCGATCTCAGGGAGGTGAGGTTCAAGTACTAGCCGATTCAAATTAAGAGATATCTACGCAAATCCAAACTTTGATTGAGGTTTCCTATATCTAAAGTGAACAATAAGTAAATAAATGGTTTAGAGAATATATGAATGAAGGCTCTAGGGTGTAACGAAATCCCCACTAGCACGCACTACTTAATCTAAGTTCCCGTTCACAAGTCAATTAACTAGCTATTAGGTGAGATTATGCCATCATTTTTAACCAATTATTCCCTTCCGAGATGATAACGGTCTTCTTAACACATGTCAAATCCTATTTCCATGGCGTTAACACATAATAAGAGCATTAAGTCTAGCATAAATGGTTCCCGACTATCATTCCCACCTATTTCCATGGGGGAAATCAATTCCTAAATAGAGGGCTCTAATTAAATCGCAGCTTCCGCTTGTAAATTCAATCTAGCAATTCAACCTAAAACTAATCAAGTTCAACCCTAATCTCCACTTCCGCTTATGATCGAGGGTCTAGCATTAATCAATAATTAGGGAACAATAATTCAACTCTAAATAGCCCTAATTCATTAGAACATGACTTGCAATTGGGAACGAATCATAATTAGCACATGTTAGGGTTCAATCGAACCCTAGATAAAGAGACTACTCACTACGCATGATTGAAACAAGATAATCAACAATCAAACAAGAGAGCATAATTGAAAGTAAATTAAGAAAGAGAAGAGTACTGAATTCCGTCGTAAATTGATGAAAAATAGTCTTCAAGAATAACGTACGTCGTAGTCTTCTCTAGGGCTTGAAAGCAATTATAAAACCAAGTCTAACTTAATAAATTACAGAAAATAAAAGGGTTTATATAGTTTCCCGAAAAATAGATTGAAAATAGGAAATAAACTAATAAGGAAGTAATCGAATTCTGGTCGTCTGCGCTAGCCACGGGTCGTGGCACTTCCTTCCTTCAATCGCCACGGGTCGTGGCTCACAAAATCTCTGAAATCGCAAAGGCTACTGCCCCAGCCACGAGTAGTGGCATTTTATGCCTTGCTCAGCCACGGGTAGTGGCACCCGTACTTTCGCCTTTTGCATATTGTCTCGTACTTTTGGGTATCATCGTTGGTCCGCTCATAATTGACTCTACTACATTCTCGTAGTTACTCGGGCTGATCCATAATTTGGCTCTTTTAGCATCAAAAATCGTCTCCCTGCAATATTTACGAAATATTCGTAGTAAACCAAAACTAGGAAGGAATATAGCCAAAATAGTCCATAAAATACCACAAATCATACAGACTCGGGGATAAATATGTGCATAAATATAGCTCAAATACGCACTTATCAAACTCCCCCATGCTAGACCTTTACTCGTCCTCGAGTAAACTCAAGAGGCAAAACAAATGCAAACCCAACCTAAGGTCTAGTCAGCAGCAAGATCAAGGGAGATGAGCAATAAGCCAACCAAGGTTTTCGAAAAGATATTAAACACAAGTTCAAAATCAATTTAATTTCGAAAAGTTAGTGGCGATCACAAAATTGGTAGCAAGAACAATCATCCTAACAAACTCCATAGAACTCCTTGTAATGTGACACAAGTGACCAAACAATATTACCACTTTCAATCCAAGACCAATGACGGACCGATGGACCCTCACTTTAGGGAAATGACCATGCTAAAGAGGAGCATGCGGATGTGAAAAATTTGAACCACTCAACTCTCTTGTGTCCATATAATGTGGAACACGGGTCACACAATAGCCAAAACTACAATTCATCCAATGCGAGTAACTAATGACAAATGCACGTCATGAGGACTTTAAGGGTTGTAACGGGGCTAAGGGACAGGTAAAAAGTGGAAAATATTTGGGAAATGTGGAGTTAAGAGCAACCGGCATATGAAAGTGTAACAACTACTCTTCAACAACACCCAAACATCCAATTCAATTGGAACAACCAACTTTATTCATCGAACAAAATGAAAAATAACACTTTTTTGGATTTTGCATTTTTTCCTTTTTATTTTTGATTTTTTTTTCAGGATTTTTTTTTTTTTGGATTTTCTGATAATAACAACAAACAATATACGTACAACGCCTTTGAAAATGTACTACAACAACCATCAACCACCACAACTCCCCCATGCTAGCCTCAAAGTATCCAATTACAATTTCCTATCCTCCAACACTTACATAGCCAGTTGCTAGGGTAAGGTAAATTAAGGGGAAACGGCTTGTAATGCGGCTAAACAAGAAAAACAAGGCAAAAGGCACAGACGGGGTAAATGTCGGAAATATAATGTAGGGTGGCCTTTAGCAATGTAGTTAAACAACAAAAGAAGGCCTCAATCACGTGAGCTCATGCACAAGTCATACCAACGAACACCTAAACTACACTCGACCTTACCATTTATGTAGCTTTTTGTCCACGGTCTCTGAGTGTCATATATAGGTCTCGGCAACCATCTTACCGTACCTGTGTCACAAGGTACTCAAAACAATCATGCTATGGAGTTCTCAAGGACAAAAACGTCTCACAAACCATACAATGCAATCAAAATATGAAATTCATTAAAAACACCATTGCAAAATCACAACCAACTTGATCAAATTATGCTCATATGTCCCAGGACTCGCTACTCAAATGCAAAAATCGGCTCAAAATATACCCTCCCCCATGCTTGAATCATGCATTGTCCTCAATGTATGCAACACAATAACAAAATAGAAGGACAAAAAGAAAGTGGGAGGAGGAAACGAGCTCACCAAATTTTTGTTGAAACACGGCTCGTTGAACAAAACAGGTTCCACGTATTGCTACTCAACCTGCGAAAACAATACCAAAAGCACAATCCTAGCATAAAATCCACTCAAAACATCAAGAGAGCAAGCACAACCAAGAGCTTGTTTAAGGTCACTAGCTCGACCCCTCAAATTAGTTAAGAGCGGAAGCTGTCAAAGCTCTCAATAGCTTGTCGAATGAGCTAGCACAACTGTCATAACATGAACAATTGAAAACAATAGTAGCTAGACAAGACAAATCATAAACAATGGAGGAGAAAACATAATGAAACGGTTTTCTACGACCTCTATGTTCTTTAGGAGCGATGCCTACAACATGTGTGGAATCATTTCCGCCAGGCTCGATGGTGACTTGGAGAGGAGGGTGTAATGGACGTGAAGGTTTAGAAACCCAATTTTGAGGCTCTTTCAAAGGGTTTATGGGGGGTTTTTTCTCAATAGAATTAATCACAATTTCTTTCACCTCATCCTTCCATGGGATAGGTTCATGTTCCTCTACCATGCTCGATAGATCCCCAGCACAAGAGTTAACAATCAAATCATGCTCTAAGACTTCATCTCCAATGGCCGGAGGTGTCAACTTTACCATTATGGAAGAGAATGGGGGAGTTAGATCAGGAAGAAACTCACAATTATCCACAAAATCATCATCATCGTTATCAATAATCGTGATACCTCTCCACCAAAAATTAGGATAGCTAAGATGATCATCAACATTACCCTTATTCTCATCATCCACAATCTTCACGTGCTTGTCCTCATAAGAGGGGTTAAGATTAGAACCATGACCATCGTCCCCATCAACAACATTATCCCCAAAAGGCATGACATCAACGTAAAGACTAGGAATCTCTACCATGGACTCTCCAAGAGATGAATTGGACTCAAAATCCTCTACCTCAGAAGAATAGACATAAGTCTCGCTCTTGTTATAACTATCCTCTATGAAAGGAGAAACCTCATGAGGGGAAACGAGATTTTCAAAACAATTTAGCATGTGTCTTTGCTCGACAATAATCTCGTTTTGTCGGTGTATAAGGGTAGAGAGATCCGGTAAAGGGGCTTGAGCTTGTATTTCTACTTCACAACATTGGGATGCTATATACCTGAAAAATTCCCAACACTCATCATAGCCCATAGCATATAACCGGCCATTAGACATATGTTCAGCAATACATCTAGTATCATAATTCATACCCTCGTGAATGACATGACACAACTCCCACTCAGAACATTGATAACCAACGGAAGCACAATGATCGACATACTCAGCAAGACGATCAAAATAGTGATGAAACTGCTCACCCTCATATTGAGAGAATTGGAACGTGGCCATGCATGCAGATTTCAAACCCAAAATAATAAATAAAAAGAACGTAGTCTATCAAATCTAAAGCTAAACTAATATTAAACCGTAACGTCCCCGGCAGCGGCGCCAAAAACTTGTTGTGTATTTTATTTAACCGCAAGCGTACGGGTTATCGTAGCAAACGGGTCGATCTCAGGGAGGTGAGGTTCAAGTACTAGCCGATTCAAATTAAGAGATATCTACGCAAATCCAAACTTTGATTGAGGTTTCCTATATCTAAAGTGAACAATAAGTAAATAAATGGTTTAGAGAATATATGAATGAAGGCTCTAGGGTGTAACGAAATCCCCACTAGCACGCACTACTTAATCTAAGTTCCCGTTCACAAGTCAATTAACTAGCTATTAGGTGAGATTATGCCATCATTTTTAACCAATTATTCCCTTCCGAGATGATAACGGTCTTCTTAACACATGTCAAATCCTATTTCCATGGCGTTAACACATAATAAGAGCATTAAGTCTAGCATAAATGGTTCCCGACTATCATTCCCACCTATTTCCATGGGGGAAATCAATTCCTAAATAGAGGGCTCTAATTAAATCGCAGCTTCCGCTTGTAAATTCAATCTAGCAATTCAACCTAAAACTAATCAAGTTCAACCCTAATCTCCACTTCCGCTTATGATCGAGGGTCTAGCATTAATCAATAATTAGGGAACAATAATTCAACTCTAAATAGCCCTAATTCATTAGAACATGACTTGCAATTGGGAACGAATCATAATTAGCACATGTTAGGGTTCAATCGAACCCTAGATAAAGAGACTACTCACTACGCATGATTGAAACAAGATAATCAACAATCAAACAAGAGAGCATAATTGAAAGTAAATTAAGAAAGAGAAGAGTACTGAATTCCGTCGTAAATTGATGAAAAATAGTCTTCAAGAATAACGTACGTCGTAGTCTTCTCTAGGGCTTGAAAGCAATTATAAAACCAAGTCTAACTTAATAAATTACAGAAAATAAAAGGGTTTATATAGTTTCCCGAAAAATAGATTGAAAATAGGAAATAAACTAATAAGGAAGTAATCGAATTCTGGTCGTCTGCGCTAGCCACGGGTCGTGGCACTTCCTTCCTTCAATCGCCACGGGTCGTGGCTCACAAAATCTCTGAAATCGCAAAGGCTACTGCCCCAGCCACGAGTAGTGGCATTTTATGCCTTGCTCAGCCACGGGTAGTGGCACCCGTACTTTCGCCTTTTGCATATTGTCTCGTACTTTTGGGTATCATCGTTGGTCCGCTCATAATTGACTCTACTACATTCTCGTAGTTACTCGGGCTGATCCATAATTTGGCTCTTTTAGCATCAAAAATCGTCTCCCTGCAATATTTACGAAATATTCGTAGTAAACCAAAACTAGGAAGGAATATAGCCAAAATAGTCCATAAAATACCACAAATCATACAGACTCGGGGATAAATATGTGCATAAATATAGCTCAAATACGCACTTATCAAACTCCCTCTTTCTAAACTATACCTCAATAACATCCAAAATTACATTTAGAATCTGAATCGAGGAAACTTTGTCGAATAATCTTGACTCTAACTTCAGACCCCCAATATCTCATATAACCCATACAATAGTAGTTTTACACACTCAAACCACAAGAAACTCATCTTTCACCTAGCCCAAACTATAAACCGAAACTCAACCCATTTTCTCGTAATAACATCAAATGTATCTGAATAACCCACCGATAATATAAATTCACATAGAAACCAAAAGTTTCCAATAACTCTCACCACTTGTGATATTAAAATGCTCTCAAAATAACATACTTAATTCCCAAAATTATGAGTAGAAAATTATAGATCAATCACATAATTTAAATCAACAAAATTTAACCTCTGAAAATGAAACCACACCCATTTCTAAGTGAGAGCCAAAAACATACCCCAAAATTTTAAACACCCCCTCAAATGATTGAGTAGCCATTACCACCACACCTCAACCCTCCAGAATGATTCCTCATCATTAGTACATCAAAATATAAAACAAAACCTCAAGAGATATCTACACACCTATAGAAAATCGATATTCTCGAGGACCCAAAATCCTATATATCAAAACCATACTAAACCATCATACCTCATCCAAGATCTTTTCGCCTCCAATCATTTAATAAAATCGGTATTCCCCTTATTCACAAAATTCAAAAGAATCACCTCTAAGAATTCCACCTCAATCATTAAACATAGCCAAAATAATAATAAAAGTTGTCGTACCACCATGTACATTTTGTCACATAAACTTAGCTCTTGTATCACAAAGTAATGTCATTGAAAATAATAGATTGGAACCTCAAAACACAAGAATTCGAACCAAGTAAATCTCCAAATTGTATCCTAACCCCTACCAAATCACAACCTCTTTACATATTATACTCACACCAAACTCTTGGATTAACACCTCACACCATTTCTTAAGATAAACCCAAATGAAAACATAAAGACCATGTATCCAATATAGTTATAACCTTCCCTGACAATATTGATCGAAATACAACAACCCACATCTATCAACAATCACGTCATATAGCCTAAAATAGTCAAGTAAATATATAAACAAATTTGACACCAGATTCCAACCCTAGGGATCATCAGACACCAAACTCTCAAACTGCGATCTTTTTACCGAAGAACAATTGTCACTCAACCTTACCTCCAACTATATGATACTCACTTAGAACTCATAGGCCCACTACACTTACAGGCCCAGGACCACCCCCACTATACGGTTAGGTGCCGAAACACCCAACACGTGGTCGCAGGGTCCCTCTGATACCGAATGTTTTTCAATTGTCAGTACTCATATTTTGCATGTATGACTATAATAAAAACAAATAATTTAAGTTAATCTGTAACTCATTAAACTAAATTTTTTACGCAACATAAAAAAAGAAAAACAAAATTTGAAAACGACAGTGATACCGAACATGCGCTTAGAATTTGGTTTATAGTTCTGAATTTGACAATCCTGATTTAAATATCATCAAATCGTTAAATTATTACCATTCGCCTATTTATAGTATTCATACTTCTAGTGTTTGGATAACCGATTTGATAAAAATTGAAATTGAATCCAGTAATAACTGTCCATCCGATTAGCGGCTTTTGACCCGTAATGTCAAACCGGGAGAAAACCGAACCTTGCCTCTCATGACCCATTCCCAACCCCATACAAGTTTTGATCATCTTGTGAACTAAAATTAAAACATCATATGTATTACGAGAGACGCATGCTTGGATAGAAGTTGCAGTTGCACCCATAAAAACAAGAGCCACTTGAAACTAAAGCGAGCGAACCACTGAAGATGAGTTCGTTACACACATGCACTCTCCAACCATAGTTACTAATAAGGAGTACGTACCAACCTAATAATATACTGTCAAGTGACAAGTTATGATATAGCAGACATTTTTACACCCGTAAGGCGTGACATAACAAGCTAAGTATGCGCACACATAAATAGTACGGAGTATATATTTACTCCGTCACAGCACAATAATATACTCCGTATAGGCTAAGCAGACCCGCCAGTATATCACTTTCCTCCTGCAGAGAAGATAAATGCGCATCAATCACAAGTAAACTTTTGTGTATGCACTATATGTGATAAGTTGTACATAGGACATTACAATAATACTAGTATATACTATACGAGAGACGAGAACAGTACATCTAGTAATAACAATTTCACAGATGGACGAAATGTAGCCTTATCCAAAGTAGTGAGTAATAATAAGTAAATGGATGAGGAAATGTAGCTCTATCGATCTAGCTAGAGAGGTGAAGCATAATCAGGTAAATTGTGCTACTTTCGATCGGCTTCCCGGCCGTTATCCTTAATTACTGCCCCGCTTATATGTGAAGCTAAATTAAATGATCGGCCGGAGCAACTTAGGACGGATAGGTCCATGTCCCATGCAGGTTCAGTTTTACGGAAGTTCATGGATAATTAAAAGTGCTCTAACTTTCCCTTTATACAATGAATTATACAGGATCCATAATTCCATATCGTATACGGAGTATCAACTACAAACAAACCTGAGTTTTCAGCATTCCCAGTGGACCGAGTACTGCCCTTTCTTCGACTGTATACTGTGTATAGAGCTTTATCCTGTGAAGAAAACGAAGGCTTATTCAACAGCAACAAAAATGAAAATGAGCAAAATATCAAACACGATAATAGGCAAGCATCATAACAACAAAACAATCAAGCCTAATTCCCAAAAAGATTTGGGAACGGCTAACATGAATAGGCAAGCATCATAATCTATTTGATTACATACTCCATTTTGTGAAACTCACTTTATCAAGTTCGTATCTTCCAAATAAACCTCACACACATGGTATTTCCAATGGAGCTAAAGGAATAAAGCACTTTGACTAACTAAATTGTCTGCGCTTCTTGTATTGTACTCCGTAAGTAGTAGTCAATGAGTGTAATTCTCAGAACAATTTTCATTTTGGGTTCTTTGTAAGCATTCTCTGTATGTATCAACATAGGGGTAAGGCTTGCGCCCCACCTCACCCTACCTAATGTCGGGTTTAAGGCACTGGGGTAATGTTATTCAAACTGATTCATGGTATTCGCGCCTCAGTACGTATCACTCAAAAATTCCTTCGTTTTGAATTCTTCTCCATTCTACCCCATGCTTACAACATACATTAAGAGCATACAGATAAGCTACATCGATGTGGATATGAGGATGACAATAAATTGGTTCGTTATGATTACTACCTGAGTTATAAAAAGCACGCCTAGGCGCATTTGCCATCACATAAGAAGCTCGAGCCTCGAGGCACACCAGTGTGCATAAGGCGTAGTGACACGCACCAGTGTGCATGCATACAGCACAGTGAGACGAAGGAGTATGCATGCATACGGCGCAGTGAGGCGCACCCAAGGCGCAAAGCTAGGTAAGGCAGATGCAATAATGCAACAAGCATGCAAACTGATCCTACGAGTTAATTAAGCAACAAGCAGGAGAACTGACTAGTTGAAAAAATCAGCTATGATTGTGCAAGGTTTTTGTTGTTGGTTTCAATCATTTATATTTTGCTACATATTCTAATTCTTTCAATTGCCCGAGCCAAGTCAGTAGGGGGACCCTGTCGGGCTCCTCCCCCCCCACCCCCCCCCCCCCCCCCCCAAAAAAAAAAAAAAAAAAAAAAAAACTGTACCAGCTTAAAAAAAACCTGGCGACTCCTGGAAGGAATGTTGTGACTGATTCATACCGCCGCACCGAGCATTCGGGGGAAGGCGGGACACTGCGAGGGGGGTTTCAAGCAGAGAATACACACCCAATTTGAAGAAGAGAGTCCGAAAACGATGAAACATCAAGCAGCATTCTCGAAAAAGAAGAGAAAGGGTGCTGCTAATAGCCCCTTTTATCAGTTGTAAGGCTAGCCTTTGATTACTACGAAGATACAAGAAACACAAAGAATTCGTACAAATGGAAATTAAACAGCAAGAACGGTAACCTATATCGATCGAGCTCAACTACAATCGAATGACACAGAGTAAACTTACCGTAGCAGACATCTCTTTCCATGAAGCTGAAGCAATACTTAGGGCCTGGTGCAGAATGCCATTCGGGTATTAATTAAAGGCAATTACACAAACAACATAAGTACATGAGAACGGAGAGAAGAAACTAATTTAAGTAACTAACCTCGCGATAGCTTTTGTTTACATACTCTGGTTTAGCTCTCAATAATCGAGTTAAGTAATAATGTAAGGGACCGTCACATAGCACTTGAGTGAATATATCTATAGTTTTTAACTTGTCTAAGAAGATACGATGATATATAATGTGGAGTATAAGGCAAAGCTCACCAGTTTTCTTTAACTTATGATCGGGAGGTGATTCCTAGTAAAACTGTAGTGCGGTGAGTTACATCATAACACTGCAAAACCAAACCAAACATTATAATAATTAAGATTTTAAAAATTCCAAATAGCGTAAGAATCACGAATTTTAGAAATAGGGTTACACGAAACGAACATCACTCTCTTCACATCTCCTTCTATAAGTCTCATATTCAGAAGCATTTATGGAGCTATAGCTGCGCCAATTTTTGGGAATGTATTTCTCAGGTCCAAACAATTTTCCTTTTGATTCCTTGTCACAGAATGTTGTCATGTGATTTAACTTCCGATACATTTCGCGGCAAAAGTTCGAGAACAACTGAAGAAAAAACCCCCCAATAAACAAAAAACAAACTTGCAATTGAAACAATTTAAAGCAATTTCATACCTATTGCGTCTACTCATGATTCCAGGGAGCGAACGAGTGAAAAAAAAAAAAAAAAACTTAATCCTTAGGGTTCCATCTCCGGGCCCTGTTTACGTGTCCCAATGTTTCTATATTTCTATATAATGTTGTAGAGGAGATTGGTCATATACTCCCTCCATAAACTTATACTCCCTCCTACCCAAAGAGATTTTCCTCTTTGGGTAGGACACAACAACCAACATAACACACTTATTAAACAAACCTAATATATTGATAAGCAAATAATCAATTACACAAATCAACATACTAAACTTCTAATTCCACCCCTCTCCTTATCACCGTTCAATTCATTTCACCACCACAACCACCAGCGACCCACCAACTCCAACCCCACCGCCGTAACCATCGCACCGGCTGTAACAACCCTAAATTTTGACCAGTTCTAATTATACAAAAATCTAGGATTGTTATGCCGCAATTGACTACCGAGTCAACTGCAAGGCCCAAAACCTGATAAAATTTAAACCAACTTATTTACATAAATGATAACGAGTTGACAGCGGAAGACAGAAGTCAAGTTTACAAAACCTAATCCCAACTGAAATGACAAATACAACTGATTAAAGTGACTCAACCGTAGTGTCATATATTCCAAGCTAGCCCCATGATATGCACAAACGTCCATGCAACAATTTACTTCAAGTAGACCTGCCAACTGCATCACAGAGAATGATACAGGCCCCAAAATAGGGTAGGGACAAACCCAAACATAGAACGTCAGCAAAGGCTGAGTAAGAACTCAAAAGCATGCAGAACAATAAGGAAAAGAAGATACGCGCCTTCATGGCGCGTAGCTAATCAAGCGACGCTTAGCCAAAAGAAGACAAGTACAGAATCACAACAAAAGCTCAAGGCTGAGATTCAATCAGTTCAATATATATATCAACAATTATATTTCCGGTTTCGTGATTGGGTCCTACCCCAACACGCTACTAGAGCTCCTGAACCCCCCTATAGACCCGAGTGTGCACACCCCTCACTAGAGAGCCAGTAGGATGTAACCCTTCTAGGAGGAAGTCTAATAGGCGACTGGTAGCTAACCCAGCCCAGATTTCACCTTGATCAGAGGTGTATATGTAACAGTAACTCCCGACGGACCAGTGGTCACGCCTGCTCTAGCAGATTGTGATGTAACATTATTCAACATACCCATTTTATCCGTCTTAGATACATTATTTCATTCATAGCATTGATCTCATGTAACAACGTAAGCCTGAGCCGAATACCAAACAAAGACGAGTACAAAATCAAATATATAACTGAGGGGTCGAGCCCCTTCTCATTTGGTAGAATTGGAACTATCCGACTTTTAAAATTTAGAAACGACAAGAGTATATGTGAATAGAAATATAAATGATATGAACTGAAAAGTCGGATCACCTTCGTACTTTCTTCTCTTTATCACGCGATAGGTCAGCGAAGCGTGAGCGGAGAAGAAAACGCCAAACACTAATAGATATATGAAAACATGCTCGAGCTTACCAAATGAAGGAGTTATGACCAATATACCAGAAGTGGTCCAGAACTGCGCGTAAAAAGACACCTCACGGTTCTGGGTAAATTTGGTGATGATAATCAAGAAATATGGACTCGAAGCCTTCTACAAAGTTGTAGCCATAAAAGCGTAGATGAATTTAGGCTTTTATTTCAATTCATTTGGCTTCGAAATGAAGGAGAAAACGTATGATGAAGTTGGAGCTGTTGGGTGGCATATACAAGCGGCAAGGAGGCAGCTGCGTGTGCAGTCCTTATGCACGAATTTTGGCTGAGTAAGCAGATGATTTGGGGTCCAATTAAGTGTCAACATGAGGTAAGATCATCTAGGTACTCCCGGCACCTCGTGCTTACGAAATAAGATCGGTTTCTAATCCCGACACTACACACAAGCTTCCAAAATTGTGTAGAATGAGATTGTGTAAGTTGAGAATGGATCTATAACTTGTGTCATTTGACTTCATATTTACCAAGTAAAGCTCTTCAAATGATATAATGGAACAATCACAATTTTGTTCCGGGTTTACGTTAAGAGATTACTTAACGACTAAGAGAACGTTTCTTCACGATTAAGAAAGCTATCGAAACGGCAATGGATTGAGAATGTAACCGAACATTCCTTAAGTAATAGCTTCTCAATAAACTTAATGGTATCATCCAATTCCACAACCGAGATCACTAATGGATAACAAAACAAATATTCACCCTTTTAAAATCCGAAAGTCACTATATAAATTCACAAAACTAAACCGCAAGATCCTAAATTCAATATAATTAGTAACACCCGAATTAGATAAATTACAAAAAAGTACGGGGTGTTACACCGGCGACCCCACATGCCCACTTTTCCCGTCGATCTCACCTTCCCTCATCGACCAGCCCATCACCGAAAGCTTTATCAGATCTCCTATCTCCCTCATCTTTGGCCGCTATCTTCCTTCCCCCGCCTGCGATCTCCCCCGGCGATCGATCGGCGCCATCATCTCTCCCTATCTCTGCCACAGCCGGGCCCCTATCTTCTCTTCCTGCCAATCTCTCTCCTCTACTTCCATTGCATTCTCTCTATTCGGCCTTCTGCCGACGACAACCGTGAAATCCCGATTTAATTCCCCACCATATTTGCCCAATTCGATTTTTCTGGGTTTGGTTTACCCCAATTCGATGATTTTTCTGGGTTTGGTTTACCCCAATCGATATTTCTGTGTTTGGTTACCCCCAATTCGATTTTTCTGTGTTTGGTTACCCCCAATTCGATCTTTTTTGGTTTTGGTTTACCCTAATCCGATGGTGGTTGTTGGTGATGGTGGTGGTTGGAGGTGGGTTGTCGTCGGGAAGAGGGAGGTGGTGAGAGGAGAGAGATTTTCTGGGTTTGGGGAATTAATTTTATTTTTTTTAGGAAATTGGGGAATTAATTGGTAATTAGTCTCATAACTAAAAATTAGTAAGGGTATTTCAGTCCATAAAATTTGCCAAATAGGGTAAGTTTTGAAAGAGGAAAATTTTAGTGAACCTACCCAAAGAGGAATGCAGGAAAATCTCTTTAGGTAGGAGGGAGTATATGATTTTTTCACATTTCGAGACGTCTTCTTTATCCATTCATATCTCATAAGATATAATAATAAAAATTATAAAATTATACTTTCGAGACGAATCCAATGATATATGTTTCATAATTTTTCAATATGTATTTTTCTCTAAAATCGCAAGTCAAAGGCTCACCTCGTAATCCGAAAACGTCATGAATTTATTTATGGAAGGAGTATAATAATTAGGTGGCATTCCATGCTACGAACGACCAGTTTTTAATTTTAGCTTTATTGTTTTTGAAACCTATTTTGATTATTTATTGTAGTCTTCTTACGGTGAGAATACCCAACAAGTAATAATAAGAAGTTAAGAGAGACGTCCATCCGAAAAAAATGAACGACCTAGATCTCACTCGCGTTATTTAATTCGCGGCCCTAATTTATGCCTACAAGGATATTTTCGTCCTATCGCACCATACCTAACTTTCCATCGGTTCATTATTGTTTCCCCATATTGAACTTTTTTTTATTTTTATCTTTTTTGGGAATACAACTATGGGAAAAGAAAATATGACTTACATATTAGTCGTTGTTATCTGATCAATCTAATCATTCAAGCAATCCATTAGATTAATATGGTAAACTAAATTTCCATAACTAATACATAAATCATGCATGCGCATGATTAATTGATTACCATAAAATAACTACATTTCCATAAAATTTAACTCATTTTAAACTTTAATATTTCTTTATTTTTTCAAAATTACCAAAACTACATTTCCATAACTAACTTATGAATTTGTATAACATAAATTAATTTCTTATTCATCAGAAGCTCTAAGAAAATTCAAATGGCTCTAGACCCACGGAAAAAGCTTCATTCATAAAGGGATAGTCAAAACGCAACAATAAAAGGGTTAAATACAACTATTAATTAATTTTTTTCCCCAAAATGCCCTAAAATCCCTTAAAACTGTATTATCGAGATACACAATCTCACAACGGAGAAGGGGTCGGAAATTCCGGCATACGGGTAGGGGGGTCGGAAATATGGGTTGATAGGTAGGGGGAAGGGGGTCGGCTATGGGGGCCGACGGGTAGGGGGAGGGGGTCGGCTATCTGGGCTGACGGGGAGGGGTTGGACTTTTAAGTTGACTGGGTGGGAGAGGTGTCGGTTTCATGGGTCGACGAGCAGGGTGAGTAGGTTGGATTTTTAAGTTGACGGGGTGGGGGAGGTGGTCGGGTTTGTAGTTCAACGGGGAGGGCCGAGGAGCTAAGCTACCGAACAAAACTATGTAGAGGCAGGGTCACAGGATAAAATCGAGAGCGGCGCAGGTTGGCCAACAAGGTGGGGGATGGGGTGGCGCCGTGGTGGCTCTAGGTCCAAACTGGAAAAATTGCAAAGAAAATTGTTGATGATGATTTGACGATAGGATAAAAGGGATGCGGGGTACGTGAGATGAAGAGATAGTAGTAGATGAAGGGTCTGTTCGGTAAAATTAACTGTAGCTGTAGCTGGTAGCGTTTTTCGTAGGTGTAGCGGTTCTAGTAGCTGTAGCTGTTAGCATTCAACTGTTGTACACATAGCTGAAACCTATGTGACATGTTCGGTACAACTAGATGTTGAGTAATTAAAATTACAAAAAAAAGACATTAATCTTTATTACAAAATATTTTTCATTTTTGTGTCGAAATTATTTCATTATTCATGTTATGTATCATAAAAACAATCATATTGTAACAAAAAAAATCATATACATCAAAGATTCTTATGTAAACCTACTTTTAATTAACCTCATGTAAAGATAATGAACTAAATCAGTTAACCTTCAAAAAAAAAAAAAAAAAAAAAAAAAAAGAACAAGCAGAAACTATAAAGGCGTGGGAACTGGGAAGTAGTGTAATTGAGATAAGAGTACTATGGATTATTATGGAGCTAAAAGGTAGGGGAGTGGGTTATTATTAAATAGTTACTTAGGGGCATTATTGGATAAAAGTTGATAAAAGCTAGATGATCCCTCAAACGTTACTCAGGGTAACGTTTGACAAAAGCTCCCAAAACATCTAAAATCTATTAGAAAAGCTAATGTGCCGAACACGTCTAATTT
Organism: Spergularia bocconei; assembly: GCA_963457585.1. Lineage (NCBI taxonomy): Eukaryota > Viridiplantae > Streptophyta > Magnoliopsida > Caryophyllales > Caryophyllaceae > Spergularia > Spergularia bocconei. The sequence goes on from OY734947.1 coordinate 1,825,090, forward strand.
TAATTAATTAGCTTATTGACCGGTCAAACATCTAAAAGCTAATAAAAAAAGCTACGCCGAACACGCCCGAAAGCTGGAACACACGAAAATTAGGAAGAGGGTATTCTAGTAATTTCCTACTTTTTTATTGTTGTATTTAACCTGTTTTATTGTCGTTAAGATTAAGATTAAGATTGATTTATTAGATTATTTATCTAATTCATTTTATTTTTAAGTTAAACAAAAAAGTTGAATTGTATTTCATGTTGCTTGCTGAAAGCGCATCAAACTTAGACTTCTTCAATCAATTGTATTTGCTATAAATTTTTAGCTCTTGGTACGTCAAATTAGAAACACTAGACGTTTTATTACTATACCTTATTTCTCCTAATTTATATATTTTCATTCGATTTTTAATGTTTTATTCAATTAATTTCAATTGTTATGTTTTTCAGGGTGAAAGTGGTCTCTAACTCTCTATCCCATGATTTTACGGTTACATTCCTTAGATATTTAAGAGGTTTACTGAATTTGGAGATAAGTATCTAGAAATATATATCCGTTATTTATGTTAGAGACTTTTGAAATAGTTTTTTACACGCCTTATCATATACGTTGGTCATCTGCGTAAAATTGAATCGTTTGATTGATTCATCTAAACTAAGTTCTAATTGTTTATAAACAATCTCATCACACATACGATCAAGCATTTCATGCGAAAATTCCAATAAAGCCGTATTTCTGAAGTGGGTCTCTAATAAAAGTTGTATGCATTGAATAACATAAGACAAATGTATGTAGCGCAATAAATGGTTTCAATTAAGAGTTGACAAAAGTATAGAACTCGACCTTTATGACTGTAAAAGATATGTCTATTGCTGGTTTCTATAGTACTAGATGCACCTTTTTTTAAGTTTCGCACCAAACCTCATGAGGGTCTCCCAAATGGTTTTGTCTCTAATGTCATTTGTCATTTGTTGTAATATAAATTGGTACTCCTTCCATTTCTTTACGTTGGGTCTGAATTTCCCTAAAAAATCCAGTTTACCGTTAATATATGAAAAAAAAAATGGAGCGAGTTAACTAATATAACTGAAAGAGAGTATTAAAGTGCGCTCATATACTACATAGCCCTTCAATATTCGAGTTAAGTAATATCACTGAAAAAAAGAGTATCAAATGCGCGCATATACTACATAGCCTTTCAATAATCGAGTAAGTAATAATGTAAAGGACCGTCACATAGCCCTTGAGTGAATATATCCTATAGTTTTTAACTTGTCTAAGAATAAACGATGATATATAATGTGGAGTATAAAGCAAAGCTCACCAGCTTTCTTTAACTTATGATCAGGACGTGATTTCTGGTAAAACTGTAGTACGGTGAGTTATCTTCAATATGGTACCAAATCTTGGCACGAAAGCGTTTCTCTTTATCATCGTCTTTCACGTAGCAAACTCTAATAGTAAGATCAAGCATGCCACCGGCAACTTTTTCCACGTTTACCTAATCCAACTCCAAGAACTCGAGTTTGGCTTTCTAGAGATTACATAATAATGAGCATATAATCAACATTACAAATCCGAAACAATCTAGCAGAGTAGGATCAATCGAAGCAATATTATACCTTAGACCAATTATGGTATTTAACACCATATTTGGCACACACAATTTCTTGAAGAGTGATATGTTCCAAATGCACAATTACTCTGGGAATACAGCCAGTGAAGCCAGTTACATCATAGCACTGCAAAACTAAACCAAACATTATAATAATTAAGATTTTAAAAATTACAAATAGCGTAAGAATCACGAATTTTAGAAATAGGGTTACATGAAACGAACATCACTATCTTCACATCTCTTTCTGTAAGTCTCATATTCAGAAAGCATTCATGGAGCTATCTGCGCCAATTTTCGGGAATGTATTTCTCAGGTCCAAACAATGTTCCTTTTAATTCCTTGTCATAGATTGCTGCCGTGTGAACTAACTTCCGATACATTTCGCTGCAAAATTCCCTGAACAACTGAAGAAAAAACCTCCCAATAAACAAAAATCAAACTTACAATTGAAACAATTTAAAGCAATTTCATACTTGTTGCGTCTACTCATGGTCCCAGGAGCGAACGAGTAAAAAAAAAAATACTTAATCCTTAGGGGTCGTTTGTTTGAGGGATAAGAGGATGGGATAAGATTATTTATCCCCGACACCCAAATTCCCATGTTTGGTAATGAGAAATAGAGGGTGGGATAAAGATGATGGGGATTTCTTATCCCAATTTTTTAATACCTAGGGGGAGCAGGTATTAGTAGGAGGGATAAAAACGCAATGAATTGACACATTTGCCATTACTAAAATGAGAAATAGAACGTTAAAATATAAAGGATAATATTGTCATTTTACAACTAATTAACAAATCGCACTCTAATCCCACACTTACCCAAACAAGGGATTGAGATTATCCCTCTCCTTATCCCTCTCCTCATCCCTCTCCTTATCCCACCTCTTATCCCCATCTCTTATCCCACAATCCAAACGAGCTCTTAGGGTTCTATCTCCAGGACCTAATTATTTCTCCCAATGTTTCTATAATTCTATGTAATGTTGTAGAGAAGATTGATCATATATAAGAATAAGATGTAGTCTTCTTAGAGCAACTCCAATAGTGAGCGGGTTTTCACTCTACTAGGAATCACCAAATCAGTAAAATAATCTAAGCAAGTTAAAATCGAATTTGCTGCAATGGTAAGCAGACTATTAATCCGCTCGAGTGGGTCCCATTATCACAAAAAATTTCCCACTATATCATCTTTGAAAGACTGAAAACAAAGAAAAAGTGAAGTAAAAAATTCATGCGGGCCCCATGTATTTTTTCAAGCAGTCTGCCTAAATGGGCAGCTTCATCCTTTTCTCTCCAAGGGTTCAACATGTTCCTCTCTCCTTCCACATCATTCAAGGAGGTTTGATTTTCTCTCATTGGAGTTGCTCTTTGTCAGGGGTTTGCTCAATTTCAATCTTCCCCTCCTTTTGGTGGCTACCGATTGCTTCAAGCCCAACCTTTTTCATATTCTCTCCTCAATTTCCTCCCCTTTTAATTGTAAATCTAATACTATATATTAAAACCTGAAACAAAGTCTATTCTAGGACACTTGACATTCATTAATTCGATAGAATATAAAATTAGCATTAAATACAATTATCGGTTAAGTTATGGTAATAAATTATCATAGAATAGTATTATATTAGCTAATTTATGGAAAATAATCATTATGCTAATTTATTAGAACAAATGTAAGCCAACATTTTTCTTATAAAACGAGTATAAACAATATAAATACATAGCGCGGGCGTGGCACGAGCATGCAAACTAATCAAACAATAAATTCACACCTAATAATTTTTTTTTTTTTTTGTACAATTCAATTCAGTGGGTTTTATTTAAATTATCTATTTTTTTTTTTGTGGAATTTTGGGGGAGATGGTGAGAAATTAAGGTGGACTCCCAAACCTGATTATTATCAAAGAGGCAAAAAGAAAATGTGATTATCAACATAAGGTAAATATAAGAAACTTAATCTTTACAGTATTTGGTTTCAAGTTAAATCAATGTTTTCGCTTATGAACAGTAACTTTTGGTGAAAAAATAGATCCGATTGCGTTGCTATCTTCACCTGAGCAAGCTTATTTTTTCGTGCATTGCATCGTAGCTTTGGGGGAAGTATTGTACATGGTTTTTTAATTCAAGCCATATACCTCATCCAATTGAGGAACTTTATCGAATTTTCTAGGTTTGAAATTTTGGGGTTTTCTGGATTAAAATTTTTGGGGTTTTTTTGGGTTTAAACTTTGGGGTTTTCTGGGTTTAATTGTATAGTTGGAGTTTTCAGGGTTTTATTCCTCTTTATTGATGATGATTTTAATGTGTGTTTTTTTATTAAAAAAACAAAAGTTCATAGTAGTGATTGAACAACCATTTATAAGTTTATATCAGTTGGTTGTTTAATTATTAACAAGAAGTTTCCTCTGGGTAGATATTAAGAGTTAAACTTTTTTTTTTTCTGGGTTTTTAGGGTTTTTGGGTTGATACTTAAATACTTGATATTGGATAGGTTTGATATTTTCTGGGTTGATAAAGTATAACGAGCTAACAACAAAGAAGAAGGGAAAATTTTGAGGACAGAGGATAGAAAACACATTTGCGAAGAGTCGTTTATGAATTGATATCAAGAAGATCAGGAGAAACTTATATTTTGATGAGGAGTGAGAAAGATCAAGATCATGGTTGGGCAGCCATAGCCACACAACTTATAAAAAACAAAAAAAAATTATCCAAAAATGTTCATTTATTTTTTTTCTCGGAATTATTGTGCAGGTACTCCCAGCTCATCAGCACTCATGCCAAAGCTACGAGAAATGGACGGAAGTTAGTCCAAACACCAATTTCAGCGAAAAAAAAAGTCCAAACTCTGATCTCAAAATAAAGCAAAGTTCAGGCACCAAACTCATGCTTAACTCGTCATTGCAATAATATCCATTGATTTCATTGACTAAATCTGAGCCTTTAGATGGTTTTGACCATTAAAAAAAAAAAAAAAAAATTCCACCTCGTCATCTCCAACTCTTTTCCTCTCTCATCCCGCCTTCTCTTTCCCCATCTACGGCTTCACTAGGCCGATCGCCCCACCTCTGCACCACCACCGCCAACCTCTTCTCAACTTCGTACAGGCGCCTCATCAACCTTTATCTACTCCAGATATCATCGGCCGAACTTGCTCCCCACCACCGCGACTTTAAGGAGCGACAACAAAGATTAAGAACGTCAGACGTAGATGATGCATCGGCGGCGCTTTTATTGGTAGGGAAATGGGAAACGAGAGGAAAAGAAGGATGAAGAGAGCGAGACAGGGGCGGGCAATGGGATGGACGACGTGACTAAGACGACGGCGACGATGATGATTACAGTGGCGACGGAGGCGGGTGGTGAGGTGGGGACGGGTGGTGGAGGCCTGGGGTTGGTGCATGTGTGGGAATGTGAGGGGGAGGGAGAGGAGAGGGAAAATGAAGGTGTGGTGGCCGGCCAATTGGATATTTTCTATATTTTCTTTTAGCAATGTACTGTTAATAGTCAATACATTACCATAGTCAAATTGTCAATGGTTGAGGTTACTTCAACAAAATCAAGGGTCTGATTTTCTCATTATACAATGGCTACCATGACTTGGTAACCATTGTAAAATCACTCTAACATGAAATTTTAACAAAAAGTATGAACGACTTTAACCAAAAAGAAATCGGTAGTTAAATAATGAGAAACGGGCACTTAAAACGTACATACTCATTTTGATATCAAATAATAACAAACAATAGTTGACTTGCAATAATGTGGAGGGACTAATTGGAATATGAACCACCATGAAGAACTCGGACAAAAATTCATCCCCGACAACCCGAAGCCTTCTGCTTCAAGTGCAGTTCGGTCGTCCTCGAAAATCAAGGTATATTTTCCATACAGTAAAAACTGTAGCTTCATTCATTCAGGAAGCAGTCCATCTTCACATCAGTTACATCAAGTTGGAGAATTTCTGCCCTACAACCTAAAATTGAACCGAGGCTGCAGCCAAGTAAAAACACATGTTGTTACTATGCACAGTTGAGGCAAGAGGCAAGTGACACAGAACGACGTCTACATGGTCACAAGTATCAGAGCTCAAAGAAGAGAGGACAGACAAAACTGAAGAACAGGAAAGGTTGACCTTGACACACTCTCGGTGCTCAATTTGCTAACAAAACTGAAAGTTATTCTCCACTTTACTAAGTTTCAAGTTTAGATCACCCATCCCTCAAAAAAGAAAGTTTACATGAAGCTCGAGCCACTTAGATGCATATTTTCTAAGCCACAAGCCCACAAGCCGACCTAGATGCCTCGCTCTCCAAGTTCTGATCTCCAACATAGTCCACTTAAACTGAGATATGTGGGATGCCGGGATCACAAACGCATATGGTTTGGCAAAATCACGTTACAATGTTAATAATGAAGTGATTGAATGATGTGATTTTTACTAATAGACAAATAGTGAAATAGCTACAACATGACTGTCAAAGTTTGATTTAAAAAAAAAACCAAACAAAAGTATAGATGCCTCGTATGAGAAGTTCAGGCAAGGGATTATCTATCCTAACCATTATAAAGTATAGGATACGGTAACATATCTACAGGAGCTTACTAAAACATACCTTGGTTGAGTACGCCCTAGATCCCCATGCACAAATTCCTTGATGTATGTTCCGGCCTATGATTGAAACATCATGTCAGTAGTACCAAAATGACAGTTACAACGGACATTTAACATTACAAACACGCAATGAATGAAAGGTTTTGTTTGTTGTCGCAGCTTTAACACCCCTTAGCTTTCAAGTGGGGGATCTGGACCTTGTTTGTTTTAGTTGGCAAAACACTGTATCCCACCTCCCCCCCCCCCCACTACATAGTTGGCACCTCCTTGTACAATGTATTGTTTCACTATGCATTATATTTCCTCCTTTATCTCGACCTCCGAGCCTGAGCCCTTACAGGCAAGCACTTACCAAATGTTATATTATAACATTCAGATTTCAGCATTCATCAACTTTAATCAAGCTTGTGAAAAAATTAGCGTAAAATGGAGAGTCCTTGGGATCATACACACCTGAGTACAGAGATGCAAGAGAAAGTATTGGGTACTTCCAGCAATCTTTTCAATATTCATCCTGCAAGACATGAAGGAGAATAGAAGACGTCATTTAACTAGAGGGAAAAACTCATGTATAATTGAGAGAAGTGCTAGGATATGACTTACCAGTGGATTATCCTTTCACGTTCTAGAGGACTTCGACGATGTAGCACTCTCACTGGTGTTCTCTGTAGTACTTCCTGATCCATGAGAACACCTTTTAATCAGTTGACCAATGGACAAGAATTTCACAAAATGATGAGTAGCAGCAGCAAAAAATAAAGAATCCCCAAGATTTTAGTGAAGATAGTCACAAATCAAACATGAAAAGTGACGACCCATTCTACCTCCAAAAAAAAAAAAAAAAAAAAAAACCTCATTGACAAAATCAAAAAACACCTGATGCACTGGGCCAACTCTTTTATCTCATATGCAGGCAAAGCTCAGCTCATCAACTCAGTAATCCTAGGGTTGCAAACCTATTGGGGGTCAGTGTTACTTCTTCCTATAGTGGTTCTCAAAAAGATCAGCAGGCTGTGTAGGGAATTCTTTTGGGGAGTTAATGAAAACCATGGGAAGATTACTTTTATAGTTTTATCAGCTGGAAGCATCTTTGCTCTCCAAATAAAGAAGGTGGTCTTGGTATTAAACAAGTCTTGGGATGGAGTAAAGCTCTCTTCACTAGGTGGATCATAAAGCTGCTAGCCAACCCTGAAAACATTTGGACAAGTGGATTTCTGCCTATTATGCTAAGGGAGCTGAGTTCTGGACTATCCAACCTAAAACTGACTGCTCAGCAACCTGGAAAGCATTATTACACATCAGGGATAATATTATAACTGCTACTGGAGATGTTCAGACTGCTAGATCATTGGTTAATACATGGGTGAGATGAGCTCCAATCAGAAAAGCAAGGCATTCTATGATTTTTTTCAGGCTGAAAAGAGCTCCTGTGAACTGGTATAAGATCATTTGGGACAGCTGCAATATTGAGCTCAATTATCTCTGCCCTAGCTATACAAGATTCATTACCCACTCTGGAAAACCTGCAGAAAAGAGGTATGGCTATCCCAAACAGATGCGTACTCTGCAAATCTCAAGCTGAAACCTGCAGACATCTTTACTTTCAGTGCAACTTGACCTCTAAGGTATGGGGAGAAGTCCTTAGCTGACTTGGTTTTAAAGGCAGAAAATGGAGCATAGAGCATGAAATGAACTGGTTCAAGCATAGATTGAGGGGCAACCAGGGGAGGAAACACCTGCTCAGATGTGCACTCACCTGTACAATTTATGAACTTTGGAGGGAAAGAAATAGTAGAATCTTTGGAATTGCTGAAAGGAAAACTCATGTAATAGCAAATAGCATTAAGTTTTATGTTTGTATCAGGGCCATGAGTAGCTATGCAGCTTACATCCCTGATAACTAGGGTAGTTAGCCTATATTGGTTGCATCAAGGGTAGTATTCTGCTCCCCTTGGAATAGTTTGTACTTGTTTTTCTTCCTCCCCTATATGGATGAATAAAAACAGCTAAACTTTTCCCAAAAAAAAAAAAAAAAAAAAAAAAACCACATACAGTGCAACTGACCCCAATACAATTACAGCAAGTAGAGCAGCTTGCTTTGATGTGACAACTTAAAAATGCTCCGTCTATATGATACAGTCAATACAAATTTATAAAGTTTGTTAAATCTTAAATCAACTGCAATTTAAGTTTCTGGAAGCTGATAATAACAACTAAACGTAAAGCAACAATCACTATCAAGAGAAACAGGAATGTGATAAGTTTCCTACCCTAGACCAGCTTTTGGTAACAAACCCTCAATTAATTTTCGTTTATAAGAAACCACATCAACAAATTGGTTCTATTTTCAAAAACCACATACAGTGCTATGGGAAAAAGTTGACACATAATGACCAACTTCACCCTCAAATATCCTCACTCCAAGCTTCATTATCTTCAGACCAAGAGCCATATGCTCAATCTTTGTATTCATTAATTTTCTCCATATTTCTTTTTATTCTTTTTTTTTTCCAGAACTATTCTCCACTTCAGGTATGTACAAGCCTAGATAAAACTAAAAAACATTATCAAAGGTGGAGCTAATAAGGAGAAAACAAGTGGGATACTTCAGGTGTTATAAATTTATCATCACTTATCATTCTAAGGTAGATTTCTAATATACAAACACATACTACTAACTTGTAAGGTAGTTTTTGACAAACTTCTCTTAAAACAAATGTGTTTCCCACTCGACTCTTACATGAGTTGTTTTGCTACAAAAAGCAAGGCTGCTGATAAGGAATAGATAAGGCTAAAATGTGTTTCAATATTTCATTTGTCTGAAAGCAATGAACTCTCAAGCCTATCCCCACCCCCCCCCCCCCCCCCACACACACACACCCTTCCTTGTTATAGTAATCTATGCAATGAAGAAGGGGGCACACACCCTTCCTTGCTGTAGTAATCTACGCAAAAAAAAAGAACCGGGCACATACCCTTCCTTGCTATAGTAATCCATGCAAATGAAGAGAGGAGAGGACTGTTTATTGCTGCGATTTGCTTAGCATCAACACAGCCAACAGTTTCCACTTTTTGTAATCATGATAGCTGATGCTACCAATTCTATTATGTTCCCTCTCCATATGCAATTCACTTAACTTCAGCTGAACTGGTTAACTATTTTATGATAACTGCCTGGAGCTTATGGCAGGTATAACGATTCATCTCCCAATACAAGAATACCAATTTTGCAAAGATGTTGCTACACTAGCTCAGCACCCAATACAATCTTGGCAGGGTCAAGCTGGCAAGATAAGCTCCTCCACCTATGCCCCCCCCCCCCCCCTCCCCCTCTCTGCTTGGGTCTCCCCTACCATTGCCGCTGCAAAAGCAATTCTATTGTTCTCTCCCCTCTTTCCATCAAATTCCCTCCCTTCCCTTTGTCTTTAAGTTCATCATCCAAACAATGTCTTAAGATTTTAGTTCTGGCAATAACATCAATACCCTCACCGCCCCCCCTTCCACACACAGAAGATAAAAGATAAATTTAAATTACACCCTTCCTAGCTATAATAATGTATGCAAATACAAGAAACACTGATTCATAACAGTTAGACTCACCAAGTCCTTTAGTGAAGATATAGTCTCTAAGTCCTTTTCTTCCACTTCACGAGAAATCCATACCAGGGCAGCATATTGCTTCTGCATATTTGAAAAAAAAAATATTAATAATAATAAAAATAAAAACATTATCAGTTTGTTTCTCATATAGACCAATGGTGTGCAGTGCAGTAAAAGAGGTTAAACAAGAACTACTATTAGTGGCCTGCAACTACCTGCTTCTCTGATTCACCTTCACGCATCAATGCCCAACCTTTATCATTGACAACCTTGAGATTTTTCACCTTTACCTAAAGGATTCACATATGTCCAGGCAAAATTATATTATTTATTTCAGTAAATGGGCCAGTAGAATGAAAATTTGGAGCAGCTTATGAAAAGGAAATGGCCTATCTTACCAATTTGTTTTCTGAGCTATTGATTTTGACTTCCACCTCTCTTAGTGAAAATTCCGATGGATTGACCTTAGCATTTTGGATCTCGAGCAAAAAAGGACGCCCTGAGCCCAACATCCGGACCTGAAATATGCAATTCCTGGTAAATATATCATATTCATCAAAGTTACTCACCAGTAAGAACTCACATACTCTTTACATCTATGTCTTCTCTACCAGCAGCGTGGAACTTGCAGTTATCACCCTTACACAATGGAAGAATGCTACTCGCCAAAATTTCCTACACAGTTGGGAAAAGAACCATTCTGTCAAAAATAAGCTATCACCCCGCAAACTTGCATATATAAACATCTTATGCCAGCAATACCTCAACAGATGCTTCTCCCACCCTTTCATCATCGATAATCCAACGTGTCTGACTCACGTTCCTTGAGAGCTGCATCACAATGGATAACATGTTAAACACCAAAATCTGATGAGCAGCTATTCGTCTATGTGGGCCAGCGTATTAGGCAATAGTGGCATATATTGCTGAGTTCTTTTAGTCCTTGTTAACTGAGAGGGCACAGGGGCTTAGAGACAAAAGCTTAGGCCAATGTGGGATTGGAAACCCTGAATCTCATTAAGGTCTGAAGCTGATTAGAGGCATAGATAAACATAGACAGGCCACACAATTTTGTTTGTAGGTAACAACAGTGAAGCGTTATAAACGATTGCTTCACAATAGCAGTATTTCAGTTAATCAAACAGGCCAGAAACCCTACTTTTCAGCAATTCTGAGAGATACCAGCATAGAAAATAGAACCCACGGTGATAACTACGTTACATATAGCATTTTTAACACAGAAGGAAGTGACCATAAAGAAAAAGTGACAATATAATCATCCTAGGATGTGGCGGGTCAAGTAGTAGAGTAAAAAGATCCACTGAAATATAACCTATGTGCTAATAGATCTAGTCAGAAACTACAAGTGACTGCTCTTCCACATTTGACATTAAACAGAAATCCTGATGGGTGAGAGTTTCAAATCAAAAACCAAAGAGAAGAATTCTGTCAAAGTCACAGCTACATCAAATCCACATTAACTTTTTTGGGGATGTAGCATTTAGGCAGTCTATTATCCAGCTTGAAAGTCCAATTAGCATTTGAAAATCAGCAGATAATACAGAGTTAGGCCAGGAAAAGAAACTTAAGTCATAAAAACATTCATCAAATTGCTAATGTTCGATGGACAGAACAAACAGATATGAAAATTCAGTTCTTAATCAGGAGCTCAGTATTACCTTCAAGTATCTACCCCCGATAAAGATAGGTGCGCCGTAAAATTGAATTGTCAAGCAGCATTCTGAGACCTAAAAATTGGAGAAATCAATAAAGAATACTGAACTGACACAAACTCGATGCTGCAGGCAACTACATATGTCGTTAGACAACAACCACAGGCCATGTGTATATAGTCATTTAGAAAGTACCCTAGAAGGTTTTTAATTCACTTCCACTTTTACAGTATACTACTATAGTTGAGAGACTAAAGAAGAAAGAGAGGTGCCCATCGTACATCCATGCTTGCAGCCATTTACACCATATGAATAGAAGTAAGACAGTGAGGATGACATCAAGCTTCAACGCACATGCCTTGATTGTTCATTCCCGACTGGCCAGCCCTATTCATTCAGATATTCTGCTAGGCTCACCAGTCTCAAGAGAGCTAATAAATTAAAGCATACCTCAAATTGGTTGGAATATAATCAATTAGTTCCCACAAAATGTGAAATGTTGAAGAGAGAACGAGAGAAGTTGAAATCAATTACCTTTTCACTTGTGAGGGAATGTTCATCTTGCAAATTGCCGCAAGTATTAGAGCCATTACTTGTTCTCATGCCATTATCAATACCTGCTTACACGAATAGATCACTTCAGATATGAACATAAAAGGCAGCTAAAAACATGCTTTATAGAGGGAAAAACAGAGATAAACTGGAAATTATTCTGAAGCAGCAAGAACTGTTTTATAGAAGATGTAATCCTCACTTCTGCTACCATTATTTCTTTTTATCATTAATCACTCTAATAGTCAAACACAACTGAGAATGGAAGAGAAGGGAGAAACTCAGAAGTCCGTTGGAATCTATTTAACGAGTCAATCAACACATATACCAACAATTGGAAACAATATTTTGATGAATACCTGAGTAAACTCATTAGTGATCTCTCTTCATTTTTTACAAACGACAAAGACCCCAGCAGACTAAACACATAAAAAAAAAAAAAAAGGAGATTTCTCTAATAGTGTGCTACTTGGCGCATTTCTGAAAACCATGCGTTGAGACCACAATCATGGGAAAGTTTCCATTTTCTGTCTACGGTCAGTTCTCGGCATATCTATTCAGATACTTTGGTACGCCAATGTATTAATTTCATGAAACATACACAATGAAGGCAACACCGAGACTCATGGTAATAAATGTTATTATATGAAATGATATCATTGGGGCTTGGACTTTGGAGTGACCCATCAAGCATGCAAAACAGTAACGTATAGTTGGGAACAAGAGAGGCCTCATGCCCTAGTGAGGCTAGTAGTCAGCCCACAAAGGTGAGTGATCTGGTGAAACAATCGAGAACAGAAGTGGCACGTGAGAAAATAGACATGCCTGTTCTCTGCTTCTTGTAAGCCTGTTCGCTCTCTCTTCCTTTTACAGTGTTCACTGACTGCTCAGAAGAAGTGTAAGTTAACCGAACTCGGCATGGGCTCGTACCAGATTTGACACCCTGCAAAAATTAATAACTAAACTCAGAAGAAAAACACAAAATCTCTCATATAACTTCATGTGAAGTTTCCCCATGATCCAAAACACGAACTTGTTCCAAACTAATAGGATGGAAACACCAATGATATTGGCGCACTAAAACTCTAAAGCCAGAAAAACCGATGCAGAGATAAGAAAACACATTTCTAATTAGAAAATAAGCTTAAACTTGGAAAGGTAAGAAGCATGAGAACCCACACGCTTTAAATATAAAAATTACACAACATTAGGTGCAAGAGTTGAACTTACCAACTGTTTCTCCAAGGGCTCTGTTATAGATATTTTGAGGGCATCTTTGACTGAAAGGACTTCAGATCGAAGCACATCTTGTAACCAAACTTCCGAGCCATACTTCTCTTTTATATATAACCTACACCATGATAAAAATACAATAAAATAAAATAAAGGACAGATAACCAACAAAACCAAATAAAACCCCATGTAATCAAGTTCCAGCAATCCAGCAAGCCCAGGATAAAAAACATTACAAAACGGCCAATTTCAAACAGATACAATACGAAGATACAAACATAAAATTCAAGATAGTAATTCACATTTCAACGCAAAGAAAAAAAAAAAAAAAAGATGAATGAACCAGCTTTTAGAAATCAATTGGAAACTTTGTAAATAGTACTTGTCACAAAAGCTACCAGCCTATCACGCATAATGACAAGTCGGCAACAAACCTTTTAGCATTGTCGTTCTCAAGAACAACAGGCGGAATAGATACTTCGAGAGTAAACTCATTAATTTGATGCCCTTCCTGACTAGCAAGTTCAGCTATCGATACAGCTAAGTCATTGGCACAATTCTTCTTGATCACACCTTGTTTCTCATCAGCATAAGTAAACTGGAGAATGCCGTAACAGACACTACAAATTCCATCACTTCCACCTAATCCTTTCGAATAATTATCTTCAGAGCTCAACTGATTACCAGCAACTGCAGAGAACAAACTAAGAATGCTGGACGAGTTGCAGTAACTCGGACCATATTTCCCCAATAGTCGTAGCACACACTGAGGACATACCTGGATATAACACATCACAACTACACTATTTACTTCACTGGAATACAAATCACATCATATATAAATATCTCGGTATCTCATTCATCGTTAACTCATTAAAACATTCCATTCCAAAATCGTGTTATCGACATCCATAGGTGATGTCATACAATTGACAACATCAACATCATAGACCACCACAGAATTCAAATTATATCAAATTGAAGGGAATACAAATCCTTGTATTCGACAAATGATGATAATTATCGTCGAAAAATCTAATCACACATTTATATTACATCTAATCTTAAATATAACAAGATTATGAGCATTGCACATGGAATCATATCTCATATTACAAACGTGATCAACAAACTTTCTCTTCTAACAACATTATCATCAAAAACATTAATAAAATTGTAAATTTGAGAAGTTTTAAAGGCAATCACACTGTTAAATACAAAGATTAATTATAATCAATTGACAAACAAATACACAAATCAAGTAATTATGTTACTGATCAATCTAATTACAAATTAACTGTGAAAATTAGCTAATATGAGAATATAATTAAATAAAAATGCAGAGAAATTGATAATTAACCTGTAAGGAGAGTAAGTCCTTTAGTACGGCAGGCGGTAGGGAACGAACGACGTCGTCGAGGAGGCGGAGCTCTTCGTCGGCGGCGGCGGCGGTGGAGATTGTTTTTTCCGGCAGGTTTTCGGCGGAGGAGACGGAAGAGACGGCGGAGGTAGCGGCCATTGGTAAGTGATAGAGTGAGGTGTGGAGGAGAGAGAGAGTGTGTGAAAGGATGGTTCAGTTGAGAAGAACAGTGGCGGCAAAAGCTTAAACTCGCAAGTCGCGGCGGAGAGTATACTTTAACAGGTAGCTTCAAAAAGAAGGGACTGAATTACGAAATTGGAGTAAATCCCAATTTGGTAGCTTACGGAATTATTTTTCCTATATGCTCCATCGGGTTGTTCTTAGTTTTTACGTTTTGATTTAGATAATGCCGTGAATCTACACAAAATAAACGAGAACAATTAAAAGCGGGGGAGTACTCTAATTCATGGTTCGATGATATGATTAAGTTTTGACTTGTGCTAGATAATGGTCTTTTAATTCTTATGAGTATACACTATACTATGTTAATTCTGTTTCTTATGATCAAATGCTTGAATCGTCTCTTAGTTCTTTGGGTATATGTACGATTGAGATCATCAATAAAATAAATGTTCGATTAAGACTTTTTTTTTTTTTGACAATGTTGTGCAATTGAGACATGGGAGTATTCTTTTTCTTCATACTATGCTAAGAATGGGGTTGGATCTCCTAAATTTACGTTTCCATAGAGTTGGTAGAGTTTACTATACATGAGAAATAAAATTGAAAATGCATTTTCAAAATCAAGAGAAAAATTCAGGAGATGAGCTAGTGCTGCATTTAAAGTAAACTATACGATGAGCTAGAGATGAAGAATACGATTGCAGCTCAATATATTATATAAACATTCTTTGGTGCACATAAAATTCATTGTTGTTGGCATTATACACTTCTCATTAGTGATTGTTTGTACTTATATGTCGGCCTCAAGTATCGTATAGTTGAGACTTGAGACAATCTCGGTAAATAATAATGTGTCCCTTAGAAAGTTTTAGATACAATGTGACGACAAAGAAATGATCCACATGCAAGTCATCTTACATGAGATGTTGCAAAGTTTAGGCCAAGCTAGGAACCATTGAATGCCATAAGATGACATCCAATCCATCAACATTGGCGTATGCATTAAGATACACTCATACTACGAGTCATCATCGCCAGAAATTCATCCATACTTATAAACCCATCTCTATCAGTGTCAAATGTACTCACCATGCGCCTACAATCAGCCAGGCTATACCTGTCACCTAGCCTTGTCAACATTTCGTGCACCTCCTCCGGGCTTATCTTCCCGTCCTTGTCCACATCGAAGGCTTCAAACGCGTTCTTTATGTCATTGGTTCTCACCCCGTCTCCCCTGTGGCTGTGCAGGGACAGAAACTCGTTGAAATCGATGTACCCATCTTTGTTCAAATCAGCTACTTGAAAAATCCTATTGACATCTCGGACTATGCTGTTGGACTTCCCTACTGCTAAGAATATGGCCTTGTACTCCTCTTTCGAGATCTTCCCATCTTTGTTCGCGTCAAACTTGTCAAATACTCGTCTCATTTCATCAGGGCTTGGCTGGTAGACTGGTAACTGGTTAGAATACTGCTTATTGCTGAAGGAAAGCAGACGTTTTGGGTTTGCTTTTGACAGGCTGTACTGGAATTCGAGGGACCGTGAACTGGCCATGGTAAGAACAGGGCTCAAGAAGATGGTGTTTGTCAAGGGTAGATTTGGGTGAAATGTCAGAAAAGTAAAAACCTGGCATCCCTCTATTTTAAAGGAGAGCCTTACAGGTTATGAACATCAGGATTCTGATGTTTACTTGTCAAGAAGAGCTGATGTTTACTTGTCCAGCCGAGGTAAGATGAGATTCTGATGCAAAATTCTCTGGACAGGACCAAGATTATATTCTAAGCTTTCTATTATTCCATTAAACTTGACCCAACCCCGTCCCCATCACCGTCCCAGAACAGTGGTGGGCGGGGTATTGAAAACTGGCAAAGGCGCATGACTTGCTGAAACTGATTCTCCTGTTACAGCATGCTAACCGTGAGATCAGAATTTGATCTGATCTTTTGACAGTCAGCCGAAGATTGGAACAGTTCACAGGTCAAGTTCAGAAGAAGCAGACAGGATGAGAATGACAGAGTGAACAGAAGACTAAAGCTTGAATATTGAAAATGACAGTACACAGATCCCACTATGTAAACTAGGGTAAAAGTACATGATTCTCAGAGGATGCTTGATGACAGTTACAGAGTAATCTGGTCTAGAAGCGAGTCATACTACGAGTCATCATCGTCATAAACTCATCCATGTTTATGAACCCGTCCCCATTTGTGTCTACTGCGCTCACCATCCGCTTACAATCAGCAAGGCTACACCTCTCTCCGAGCCTTCTCAACATGTCATGGACTTCCTCTGCACTTATCTTCCCATCCTTGTCCAAATCAAATGCATTAAACGCGTTCCTTATATCCATAACCCTCACTCCGCCTCCATTGCTGTGCAGAGCCATGAATTCCTTGAAGTCGATGTACCCGTCTTTGTTCACATCCGCGACTTGGAATATTTTGCCAACTTCAAGCATTGTGCTACCCACCTTCCCCATAGCTCGAAGTATGGCCCTGTATTCCTCCTGTGATATCTTTCCATCTTTGTTGCTGTCGAATTTGTCGAATACTTGCCTCATTTCATCTGCCTTTGGCTGAAAAAGTGGTAAGAATCCAGAATACTGCTTGTTACTGAAGGAAAATAAACGCTTTGTGTTTGCTGAGAACCCCTTTTTCGACAAGCTATACTGGAAATCAAGGAAGCGCACGCTCGCCATGAGTTGATTCAGGTTTTGGAGTCTGAAACTTGAAAGAGAAAGGGGCCAAGCTCTGCCATTTATACTCGAGACCTCCGTCTGAGATGCTTCAAGCACAAGTACACAATATTCCAACGCAAAAGTGTGCAGATAAGATCAAAATATAGGCACCATAGAAAAAGTTGCACAAAAGATGATAGTCTGTACTTTCGTACTTGCTTTTATTCCTCAAGTAGTTGCAACTTGAAAGCTACAGGATATCAAGAATATCAAACTGCCATGACAAGAGAAGCTGTGCCTTGAAAAAGGGGGGAAACAAAGAATATATTCTTCCACGCAAATTCGCGAAAATTCTCCACCTACACCATTCCAAATTCAGTGGTCGAAATGGAGTTCTTTAAGAGCCACAGATAACGAAAAAATTCCGAACATTTCTTTTTTCACATAGTCAGCGATAAATCTGTGTATTACAGATCCAGATTTCGAACACTGAATCGCACTTGTTACAGATTTAATGTCGAATGTAACAGAATAGAAACTCCAGATTGCAGCATTAAGAGAAAGGAGCCTTTCTCCGGGGGGAATAACGGGTGGCGGAAAAGGCTTAGGAGGCTGCAGCAACCAAAGCACCTACATGGCTGAGCATCTCCCGCTACACCAAGGCTTAAGTGTAGTATTTATCGATACTTAAACTGTAGGAAGTAGCGTTACCTCAGTACAGCAACTAATACACATGACATGATTCACATGAACAACGAGCAAGACAATACTCAGTTGATGTTCACAGCTGAGAAGCTAAACGATTCAGATCCACATGACCAGACAGGACCACTTTGTTTCTGTCCTTCACTTTTACCTGATATATAACCCTGCTTATCCGGGTTAAAGGTTAGAATATGAATGGAATAGCCACATAAAGTATTAATAACTGTTTCAGAAAAATAGATGTAACAACTTATATTAATAACCATTGCCATTACAATCAGTATCCTCACCTCAAACCTTCAAGCCACATATCTGTGTTTAACGTTTCGCCAGGGAAGACATGCAAATGGAACCGGCCTGATAGACTTTTGATCATATCAGAATCTCCTCGGCATATACATCTAGTAACAGCCCTGACTGCGAAGCCAAGAGTGCAGAGTCCATGCAGTATTGGGCGAGGAAATCTGTTAAAAAAAGCAGGCATAAACTGATTAACCGAAAGAGAAGCCTATACCATATGGTGGTGGAGGGGGGGGGGCAGTCAAATTCTTGGTGTACCAAAAACTGTAGTCATATAGCAAATAGAATTTCAAGTTTCACCCACTGGGAGTTAGAAAGAATTAGAGACTAATACTGTTCAATAGGTTCAAAGACATCAAAGTTAATAGGTTACTCATTGGTAATGAAATTAAAGAAAAAGAAAGAAGTTCAAAACTTCTACATCGTAATGTCATAACATACAGAATAGAAATACGGCAGATGGTGAGGTTCAATGGTGATAGGAGACAGATACATTCAAACAGTCAAACAAACCACGACTTTAGCCAGATGGATCACAGTTTAGAATGATATGCAACAAAATAGGCTGATTTTGAGGGGGAAGGACAAATCCTAATGTAGGATGCCTGGAAACTAATCCCAACCATCAAGAAATAGCTATTTGCCTATCGCGGCTTTCGATGGAAGAATTTCCAGGGTGCGCAACAATATTAGCTGAGAGTAGGAAAAAAAATTCATCTACAAATACAAGTATGCATACAGTCACACATTGAGGCATTGATTGGCAAACCATTACCCTGCAATCTCGGCAACCATTGGATCAGAATGCAGAGGATTATAATCACCAGAGAGTCTGTACAGAAGAGCCTGCACCACAGGATCAGCCAAGACCAAAAATGTTGTTTAAGACATCCAAAATCAAAAAGCTGTCAGAAGGTAGTTTAATATACTCAAGTTTAGATATAAAGCTGTGAGACAAAATCTATTAGTCTCCAGTAGATGTATAGGATCTTGATTTCAACAGAAATTAAACAGTACGCTTGAGAGAGTAATTAATTTGAGAAAAGGTCACATGGTGGCACATACTTGGGCAGGCAGAGTAATATCCTCGAATGATGCAAAAGGCTGACTTTTGGGAATTTTGATAGCTGGAACTTGGTTGCTCGGATACTTTGAGAAGGAAAATGGATGGGAAGACTTCGAAAAACCACCAGCACCTCTCAAGAAGGCTGTAGTCCTGTGAAGCACAAGTTTAAATTGCTTGGTGATCATTTAGGAGTGGATTTGCATGAAAAAGAACAAAAATGTCCCAACCTGTTCATGCAAAGTGGTTCTCCAGACTCTTTCTCATAACTTGTCGTTTCTACTTCCAGGATAGCTGCTTTGCCTACAAAACCATAAACTTCTCAAGCAATGTACTCAATTTACAAGAAAACCATCTCAACAAAAGTTTGAACCTAAAATGGTACAGACATAAGGACCCCATGAAACCTTACTTCAGCTGTGTTTCCAGAGGAAAAAAGAGGAAAAGAACTTTTCATCTGTTACTATATCATGAATGATTCTATGCATCATTTTGACTCCTATCTAATGTTAAACTAGTCACTTCCGGCAACGACATATGCCAAGGCTAATAAGATTAGCATATCAAAATAAATTACAATCATATGTCCAGCTCTTACATATTGTTTGAATATAAAACTTAAGGGAGAGGGAGGGAAAGGGGAGAGATGGAAGTGCAAGGAAGGGAAGAGAAAGAGAAGAGTGATGTTCCATTTTACCAGACACTAAATCTATTAAAGAGTCTCAAGCTGAACAAAACTCAGTTGTCAGTTCCTATTGGTTCAATTATTCCTTTAAAGGCAGAAGTCAACAGATTTTCTCAAGCTGAATATCCAAGTAGAAACAGGCACTCATTTGCCAAAGCAGACAAACCTTTATCATGCAGCCCAGCAACTCTAGCCTTGTTTACTATCTGCAAAAGAACATTGAAGAGAACTCAGCAGTGGGAGCAAGCAACTAACAATTCTTTGAGCAACAAAAAAAAAATGTACATTGTTCAAGAAAATAGTCCAATGACCTAGTTGAGGAGGAAAACAGGGATGTAGAATAAGGGACAGCCTCAGAAATTGATTTATCTATACATCAATATATCAATCAATCAATCAAATAATCATCAATCAACCAATACATTTGACTAAAGCCGTGCCATTAAGCTGACCTGGCAAGGCTTTAGTAAAAAGACAACATGTCAGCGTCATTTAATCACGTCTGCAAATACGTCAGCAAGCTGATGTATAAATGTCTAAAAATAGGCAGTATTCAGCTGCTTTAATTTTTCATACATCACCACCAAAAAAGGAAATTAGAAGTGTGTACATATATTGAATTACACCACACAATCTCACTTTACCAATACAATGCATTTAGCAACTTTTATCCAGTAATTCCAGACACTTGACTTTTCTTAGAGAAAGTTTCACCGTAACTCAAAATGAAGAGAAAAAGGGAGACACAGAGGAAAAAGAGAGATCCAAGGATGAAACAAACATAGCTGCTCGCAAGTTAGTAACTACAATAAGTTGGACAAACAGGGTAGTTGACTAGTGTCTGTTGAACTTTAAATTAGAAATTGCATACAAAGAACCATCTGTCTTTATCACCTTCGGTCACGTACTCGGCAAAAGATATTTGTGACATTCTCGTTGACTAGCTTCTAATACACTAATAAGAACTTTAATAGAAGAGCGCAGAGGAAATTTGGTGAATATTGTTGGTACTCAGAAGTAAGAACTGATAAGGACACACAACTGCAGGCAAGTGGCTCAAAAGACCCCCTGGGAACCCAAACCATAACCATGGAAACAAGTCATGCATAGAGAGTATCAATACGGTTAACTAAAGGACGCTTACACAGCAATTTGATGGAAGTGGCTTGTAGATTTCTATATATTGTTGTCCATGCAAGAGAAGACGCGGATCAAACCTGAAGTGGTTCAAAAATATGAAGGTGTTAAGATTTTCCTTACACAGATAATTCTAAGAAGTTCTAATAAATTCATAATTAAACTATACTCAACAAATAGCAGAGTCCATAATTTCTAATGACCGCCAACACTAAACCAGTTGCATAGTCAACCATGTGAGATATCTTTCTCAATGTAGCCAACAGCACAGAAATATAAGACTTTAAGAAAGTAATGTAAACGGAGTAAAGTACTTACTCCATTCCTGGCATACTGAATAAGTTTGGTGTAGAACTAAGGGAAAATAATGCAGCAAAAGTAGGCAAAACCTGAAAAGTTGACCAACAACCAGAACTTGTTACTGCAAACAACTCAGTTCATTTCAAGAGAAGAAGGGAAAACGACGGGGGAAGAAAGGGAGTGTCCAACAAAACAGTAAAACAATGTAACTCAGAAAGTGCAGAACTAAGAACCATAACCACTAGAACTAGCTCACACAAATAGTAACATCTCATCCCGAGGATACACTACACAGCCATGATTAATGATTTACAAGATCTCAAAAAGCAAATTGCTTGCTAGACCAGATGGTCTTCTGGTTGAAAATTCAATTTATTTCGTGCTTCAGATAACCCCTTTCTCTATCCTACACTATTCATCATTGTTTTTGCTTAATTTTAACCAAAAAAACTCGCTACCTGCCCTGCCAAGGAAACTTAGTACTCCAACTCCAATAGTAATGTGTTTCTTCTTTCTTATTAGACAAATCACATTGGATAAGTGAAGCCTAAACTGCAAATTTAAACAATGTTAATTTCAAATTATCCAGACTCGGTGAGCAATGCATTGTTAAGGTATTAAACCAATTATTGGGCCTCAACCATCAGTCTAGACTTTTGGTTGAGATATTTTCTAGCATGGTATGAGGCCAAACATCGATCCTGAGGACTCTTCCCATATTCTTATAACTGCTACATGCATTTTTCAATTGAAATGTTGTAATATCTTGTACATTTCCAGATTTCCCTATACCGTCCAAAATTTACCCTGATCCCAAGGAGAGAGTACAATGGAAATAGCAATGTCCTCTTTGCAATGACATGGAAATGCTAGTATATCTAACCAACTGTGAGGGAGATATTGCAATAGGCTTGCTTTTTCGCAAAGGCAACATAGAAGCACCTTAAGCTAGTACAGAAAATAGTTATGCGGAAATGCTAATTAACTACTATCAGGGAAGCCTCATAGTATTTAAAAAACAACTACAAAGAGGAATTTCCTTTCCTGGTGTAATTCTATTTCTACGCTCATCTATATAAAACGAAAAAGCTCCCAATAGACCAAATCCGTATCATACAACAATGACAGGAACAAACCTACAACAACAAGCATACCATGGTGATATATTATACACATGCAGAAAACTTGAGCATATCTACTGAAAACAAACCAACATTCTGGCAGTAACTAGTGTGACCACTCAGTACCTTGATAAACTCCTGGCCATCACCATGGTAGACATACTTGAGTTCTTTTCCATCAACTGCGTCACTCCCACATGCTCCCACACCAAGTGCATACAAAGCAACATCTCTATTTCCAAACACAACAAACACAAAGTGCAAGCAAAATTCAACGATCATAAGTAAAAACACGTCACATTTTGCAATGCGCTCCCGTGATCCCAAAAGATTCATACTTTCAACTATAGGTAATTCTTAACAAATTGAGTAGAAATTTCTCAACACCCATTTTTCCAAATGTAAAGTTTGAGACCCCTTTGATCCCTTCAAAATTCGCTCCATTTGATCAAACACTAACATAGGACTATTACAATTTAAATTTACCATATCCAAAGTGATCAGCTAATATTGAAAAAACCCAATGAGAACAATGATCATTCTTTTTAAGACGAAAGGAGTAAACTTCTATGTTCTATCGATAGTCCAAACCACGCGTACTCTATACTCTATAGTATCATAACAGTATAACACTTCCCCACCAAGCTAAATTCTCCCCAAGTCATTAACCTTATAACATTTCAACTAAACTTATCCGAATTTTCGGGATCGAATCCCAGTATAAAGCTCATACCCACTACCAAATTCTACTGCTTAGTGAATAATCATTGCAAAGTTTCATATGGGTAATTTTCTCTAACAAATAAAAATTGAACATAAAATTCTGCTTCAAAAAATAAAATTAAAGAGTTCAGAAGTACCTCTCTGAATATTGGTAAGTGACCTGTAAACAGCAGCAATCGAATAAACACAGAATCACAAAAAATCAATAAAAAAAAAAACGAAGATAAACAATTAAATGCCCCTAATTTAACACTATGATTAATAGAAATTGATGAAAAAAAATTGAGAATACCTCAGGAAATTGATGAGAGAGGACAACATCAGGGTTGATCACTGGTTTATCCTGATTATTCTCCATTGATTTCTTTGATTTGATTTCTGGGTTTAATTTGATTTAGATGGATTATAAATTTATAATAATTGATGAAATGTGATGAAATTGTAAATATTGATTGATTTTAGTCAAGAGTAACAGAGAAGCTGGAAATGGGAGGATAACGTCAGTAGCACGGTTCTCACCGTAGAATAGATTTGATTAAAAATTAAAATCCAACTAACGGCGTTAATTAACCACTAACGATTTTCTGTGATCTATGGGATTCTAGGGTGTCAACAAAAAAAGTCCAAAATCATTAGACTTTTACAAAAACTACCGAAACCACAAGGTTACCGTGGAAAGCTGGAAAATAACATCGACAATGGAGTTCTCGTTTACGATTAAGTTTAGTGTTAGTGGTAAAGCTCAGGTAATAAAGTTTATGGATGCATTGTCGAGTTGGTTACGCATATCCCGGCCTCCACCACCAACGCTCATCTTGATGACCTGACCTTTATCGGGCGTGCTGAGTCTTGATCTAAGATTTTGGCTGGCTGTACTTTTTGTCAGCTGATGGCATCTTGATTGTAAGACGTTTTAAATCAAGTGTGAAAACTCAGTTTGAGCGTCTGAGGTAAACTTTCTTTGTTCTTTTGTTCTTTCAAAAAATATATGTGACTGAAGCGAGTTTGAAAGATAAAGTGATCGATTTAAATGACTCCAAACATTCTAAAGTCCGATTTTTTTTGTTCATACAGATAAGTTGGTCTTGTATGACAATTTTAACGAATATTGAAATTGGGTCATGATATTAAGGCTCTTTTCCGTAGAGCTTCGGCTTTTGTTCATTTGGGTCAGCTTCAGGCTGCTTACAAAGATTTAGTTTAAGCTAAGGCTGTTGAGGCGAATAATTCGGAAGTGTTGAATGAGTTAGTTAAGGTGGAAGGATTGTTGCAGTCAAGTAATAACTGCATCTCGCCTACTAGCTCTGTGATTTGTTCCAGCGACAAAGGTAAGAACGTGGTTGGAATTACCGAGGACAGTATGGAGTCCTCCAATGATCTGGGCTACATTCAGTTAGGCCCTGTTGAAGTTGGTCTCGGCACCCTCTCTAATCTCCAAGAGCAAAGGGACCATGTTTCTGATTCGCGGTTTGAGGGATTAAGCCGTTGCAAGTTTCCCCCTGGTCAAGTTGGGAGTTCAAGCTCCAACCCCATTTCTGTTACCCAGGAGCAAGGGGAGAATATTGATCCGATGCCTCTTGATAATTTGGGCGATACTGAGATAGCCCATGATGAAGTTTATAGTTCCGGCTCCAACCACCAAGACTTGGAGAAAATGGGACTTGTTAACAAGCAGCCTGTTGACTGTTTTAACGACTCAAATGGTGTTAGTATGGTTCGTGATCCACTTCCTGCTGATAGCGACTCCAACATTGGTTCAACTCAAGGGGATAAAATCGCTGCAGATCATGTATTTGTTAACCGTCGAAAGCCGTCCTCTGTTTTAAGAGTGTCTGGATCTGGTTTGGAACAATTGGAAAAGGGTAAACCCTTAGTTTTCTTTCACTCTCGTTCGTGTTCGGTGATGTACGTTCGCGCAGTCACCCCTACAAATCAAATCATGACGGAAACCCCCCACGACTACGTCTCGAGTGAAGCAGTGGTTTCCAATTTTCTTCCATGTCTGGAAGATAATCATTGTATTCCAGTTGCACCACATCGGGTTCAGTCAGCCCAGCCACCTCATGATGTCCCGCTCATTGCCGACACTCCCATGTGGGATGCTCCAGTCTCTCCAGCGCAGGTAGTCTTCCCCCTAACTTTTGTGTTTTGTGCAGTGTCACATAAGTTTCATCGGACATTCGTGAACCGTCGTAAGTACTACGGTACCCACCTTCGCAAAAGATTGAAGGCTTTGTCCAAGTCCCCTCTGCCCCGTATCAGTGGGGTGAAAAGAAAGTTGATGTGCCACCATCTTTTTGATGTGTTTCCGTCTAACAAGAAGAAGAAGAAGAATTCATTGTTTTTCTCTAGTCCTTTTACTGCTTTTAGTCTAGGTGGTTCAGGTTCGAACCCGGCTCATTTACTTGAGTCGGGCAATGCCTGGTCTGTGTACTAGTACTTGTTCTAGTTCTTGTAATCCCCCCTTCCCTTGTTGTATCCTTTGTCAAAAAAAAAAAAAAAAAAAAAAAAAAAAAAAAAAAAAAATTGGGTCATGAAGGTGGCATCTCATTTCATTGCGTAGTGATCCACCTTAACCCAAAATTCACACATAACAAAAAATTAACAATTGGAAAGTACGTGTACTCCGTAGCATTTTAACCCAAAATTCGAACACATACCACCAATTTTAAGCTATCAGTTCACTTGCTAGTATTCTTCTAAGGTTCCACACTTCCACACGGACAGTGTGCAGAAATAACTTGCTAAGCTCCCTCAAAAATTTCACCACTCTCTTGTGTCAATCACCTAGTCTTCAAACATTCACATCTTAACTTCCTAAGATTCTATAAACGATCGCAGACTCGTGAAATTTCTAGTTTTCCCGAGTCCCAAATGTCTAATTGACTAACAATAACCTCAATCTTGCCATGGGTCGTTCTCAGTTCGCACCTCTGAGGGCTCCACAACTTCGGCTTCAGAGGCTTCAGTGGTGACATCAGAATTTGAAGAAGTATCTTCTGATGAGTCTGCTGCCTCTTCTAGTCTTCCCCATCTTCCTCCAAGGGCCATTGTCATCATTTCATAGATCTTGTTTCCCAAATCGGCTGGGCTGTCAGGCTGTTTTGTGACATACAGATATTAGTTTTGTTATTTGTTATTTTTCTAGGTCTACACGGAAGCTTTAATTCAACTCAAAGTCGATAATTCAACTTACCGTGAATCCACTGGAAATCAGTGCAGTTTCATATAAAAGCTCAACAGCTCTTAACGCTTCACTGCTGTCTGGAGCGTTCTTGCAAGCAGCCTGTATAGAACCACAACGACGAGATAATCAGTTAATCATGAACATCCTCACCAAACTAATACATCTAGTCATCCACCCATCCAAAATGTGCCTGCTATCATGCTATGTAATGCCTCGTAATTGTCAATTACTGCAAATATAACCTTTGCATGCGAACTGCGAAGAATGCATCTAAATTCCTAAATGCACATGCATGAGTCTTTATTTTGCTCACTCTGTCCCACAAAGATTGGCAACTTTTGCTTTAAAAATGTTGGTTAAATTGTTTGGAATAAGCGCATACATGTTATTGCTTTCATGCATGATGCACCTCAGAAACTAAAAAGATAGACAAGGGTGCATAGATATAAGCCGAATAGGCAAATACCAAAGAATTACTTACTTGGAGGTCCTTAACAATGGGATGATCAGGATTGATCTCCAATATTCTCCGGCCCCTCATGAACTCCATGCTTGAAGTGTCTCCAAGGGTCTGAGCCTTCATCAACCTGGAGGAATGATCAAACATCAAGACCAAAAGAACCCACATACCAAAGATGTTGAGCAGAAATTTTTTATATCAATATACCTCTCCATGTTGGCTGACCAACCAAATTTGCCAGAAACAAGCACACATGGGGATGAGGCCAGACGTTTTGAGACTTCAACCTTAGCCACCTTCTCACCAAGCTGTTGCTTAATCCAGTCACACAAAAGATTGTATTCCTGTTTTGTCTCCCGCTCTTTCACTTCATCCTCATCACCTACAGTACAAGTCGTGCATCATTTCAGACCTTCAAATGACCTTTTTCATAAATTCTTAATCGGGAATACTTTTCAAAAATTCACAATTCGGACAGGACAAGGAATCTAACCAAGTTCCAAGTCTTCCTTGCTGATATCAACGAACTTCTTTTCTTTGTAGGTCTGCAGGTTCTGGATAGCAATCTCATCTATAGGTTCAATCAAGTATAGAACCTGTAACAGTGATCATTAATAAGATTAAGAATATTACTTCCAAGATTTTGAGCCCAATACAAACCATTACAAACTTTGCATCAAAGGACAAGATTTCATCTCGTGAGAATTAACTGACATTAGTAGACTACTAAAACGTAATATTACACTGTATAACACATAACCAAAACTCACCTCAATATCCTTTTGTAACAACTTCTCCAAGAAAGGAGCACTTTTGGCACTTTTAAGGCTGTCTGTCGCCAAGTAATAGATTGCCTTTTGATTCTCTCCCATGTTCTCTACATAATCATCTAAGCTAATCAATTCCTCCTCATTTTTCGATGAGTGGAATCTCAAAAGTGGAGTGAGCCGTTTGTGATTTCCAGTGTCTTCAATACAACCCAATTTAAGGAATTTTCCAAAGTTCTCCCAGAATTTTTTGTAGTCCTGAAAGTGCACATGAGCATAGTGAGACCAAACCCTCAACATAGAAAAATTGAGGAAACTTCACAATTTAAAAAAAAAAAAAAAAAACTAACCTCTTTACTTTCACTCTCTGATAGTTCTTGAATCATGTCAAATGTCTTTCTTACTAGTCTTTTTCTCATGATCCTTACCTGTAATTTAAGCTCAAATCAATGACAGTAACTTGGAAGAACGGTTATCACCAAACAACGTAAACGTCAAAACGACTACACAAAAACCAGAACTTACAATTCTGCTCTCTTGAAGTATCTCTCTGGATACATTAAGAGGAAGATCATTCGAATCCACAACACCCTTGACAAAGCTTAAGTATCGAGGAAACTGCAAATTAAGAACATGAAAATATATAAGTTTCCATTTGGTGTTGCTTATCTACATGTAAGCCCCGAAACAATTATGAACCAACCCAAAAAAAAAATCCTTTATTTCAATGTGATATAGATATTTCCTTCAAAGCTTCAGCCAGCAAGGGTCAATCCGAATTCTAGACAAAATAAGTTTGACCCTATGACAGATTTTTGTTTTATACAAGGGACATTACAGGACTGCTTTCTGCTAAGCTAGCCATCTGGAAGCAGATATGCTTGGGAAAAAGAAAGGAAAAAAAAAATTTAACTATTCACTCATAGTCAAGCTTCTACCCACCATGCACTTAATAAGTCCATAAGTCACAAGATATCTATAGTTCTGGCGAATAAATGAAAAACAAATTGCAAAGAACCATTGAAAGCAGCCAACACTAAATGACTACAACATTGACTGATATCCCGCTAACTTCAAAATCTTGTGTCATTATGCTCCTAGTCCTAGACAAGGTGTTTTAGTTCTAACATGAGGTCTCTCTCTTAACAGGCTTCATTTTTCTCCTTTTCCGTACAAGGGAGAGGAGACTTTAGCTTCAGGAGCCCTTTTTTTTATTATAAGAGCTTCAGGAGCCCTTGAATCCTAGGTCGAAGCTAAAACATAAACCTCATATGTTACGGTGTTTATAATACTCTGGAAGATACATTCTGCATGAGTCTCTTTGCTGCAGATAGACAATTAAAGAAAAAGGGAATATGCAGCTTATTGAAGCCCACACCCTGCCTAGATGTGACATCTTAACAGAGAAATATACAATCAGCATAATGAGACTGCATTTAGAATGAACAAGTCTGAAAATGCCTGGAGCTGGGCAGACGCTAAGTATGGGTCGTTACTGACAAACTGATCTATCATAGATTCATAGCTCTTAGCTAAGTAGTAAACTTTACCAATTTAACATCATTCCTGGCACCACGCAGTAAAGTGGACAAGGACAACAAAGTACAAAGAAAGAAACAAAAATTAGGGGTTACCAACCAGTTCACCATCAAAATCGTCTGAAATAAACACACGTTTTACATACAAACGTATGTTCTTTGTTTTTGGATTTACTACATCTTCATTATTCATGGGTGCCATTCCAGGAATATAGAGCACACTACGGAACTCCACTTCACCCTGCACAATATGCAACACAACAAGAAAAGTAAGCCAATGACTGTTCTAATGACAGCTTAAGCTCCATGTGAGGGAAGAGGTAGCGTGTATCATACCTCTGTATTAAAATGAGTATATGTAAGAGGTTCTAGGAATTCATTGAAGGCCTTCTTGTAAAATTCATTATACTCCTCTTTCTGAAC
This sequence comes from Spergularia bocconei, assembly GCA_963457585.1. Lineage (NCBI taxonomy): Eukaryota > Viridiplantae > Streptophyta > Magnoliopsida > Caryophyllales > Caryophyllaceae > Spergularia > Spergularia bocconei. The sequence goes on from OY734947.1 coordinate 1,854,992, forward strand.
TTCTTTAGAATTCCGCATCTACACCACATAGGCAAACGGGAATCATGTCATACAATGCTAGTTGATCCACAAACTATATGCATAGACGATAATCTGATCCAAGATGCATATCAGGAACAAACAGGGTACACTTACCCATATAGGCTTGGTTTCATTGGCTAACTCCCAGTCCCAGTACTTCTCATTGACGGTCTTCTTCTTCATCTTTTTTTCACCCTGTAATGAAACTTAATTAAAGACCAAGTACCAGTGTATACTAACTCACAAATAGTTTCTACAAGAGCGCCAGAACATATACTTCTGGTAGCTCTTCTCCCTCTTTTGGTTCTTCTTCTTCTTCCACCTGCAAGAAAGATTAAAAGGTTACATATGGCAACCTAACTACTTTCCGACAGGAAGCAGAACAATAATTATCAAGCCCTCTCATGCTTCATACAATGATTCGGACAAGAGAATTCCTACGTCCAATGGGGAAAACTATTACCTCAACCGATCTCGATTTTTCTTGCCATGTGTAGATGGGGAAAGAAACGAACTGTGAGTAATTCTTCACCAGATTCTGGATTCTCGTAGGCTCTGTGAATTCATATTTGTCATCAGGCTGCAATGACGAAAGGAAAGATTAGCATTTTAGATGACAAAAACCAGCATGAGCACACCCATTATCATCCAAAAAAAAAGTGTCGCCTTTGCACGTCAAGCAATAGATGAATTCTGGGCCTAGAGTTCATAGACATAGACTTTCAACTTGGCAACTATCTACCACCAATTGATAATACATAGAATGAAAGATGAGTTAACATATGAGTTGTAAACATTAGTACAAGAAGAATCAAATATTCACTATACCCTTAGGTGCAAAGTAATTTCTGTCCCACGCTTGAGGAGCTTCTCAGGATCAGTTTCCTCCCTGATCACATATGAGCTGCTTTCAGCGGCTGCTTCCCACACATATTGCTTGTCAGACTTTGGGCTTTTTGTAGAAACAACAACCTGATGAAAGAGATATTTAAGGGAGAATTCAGAATAATGTGCTGTCTCCTGCTGAAATCAATGTTGCAGATGGCAAGAAAAGAAGCAATTCAAGATCTCGTTACCCGTTCAGCAACAAGAAATGCGGAGTAAAATCCAACACCAAATTGTCCAATCAAACCATTGTCTGCACCATGTTCTTGGTTTTCCTGCACATGATTAATGTTTTACAATCGAGAGTGTTGGAGCACATTTGAATTTCAAATTGCCGAAGGTAAAAGGTATAGCATGAGAATAGTTTAGCGTACCTTCAAAGCCTTAAGAAACTTTGAGGTGCCACTCTGTGCAATAGTTCCTAGGCAGTCAATGAGCTCCTCTTTTGTCATTCCAACACCAGTATCCCTGCAGAACGAGATAAACGCGAACTCAAGACTTAATAATCTTTCCCTAAAGATATCAAAGCACCATCAAACCGAGTAACCGCATACGTGATAGTGACAGTCCCATTATCAGGATCCGGTTTGATGCGAATCTCAAGCTCTCCGGAATCCCCTAGTAGAGAGGGATCAGTCACACTCAAAAATCGCAGCTTGTCCAGAGCATCACTAGCATTACTGCATAGAACCAAAAACGTAATCAGCACAGGACCTTATCTCCAAGAAGCAATATCTCCAAGAAGCAATATCATAGCCATTACATGCACCAACAAACGCTATATCATACATATGAACCAAATTATACCCTAAGCAACTACTCGTACAACATAGCTCTTAGCAAGTTACATGTTCGCTTTAGACTAATGATTCAACTGGAGATGCCGGAAAACCTGCAAACCCGAAAAGAAGCAGCCAGTGGAGACGAAAATATACAAACCTGACTAGTTCTCTAAGAAACACTTCCTTGTGGCTGTATAAACTGTGAACTATCAAGTCCATCAACCTACTCACCTGCAACCAAATGTCGAAAAATTGTAACTTTCAATCCGAAAACCTTAAACCAAAACGAACTCAAATCGAAATTCAAGACCACTACCCATCAAACTTCTGCCACCTAACTCCCAATCACCCTCTAACTGAAAATTTCAAAACCCTCCCAATAAAATTCACCAATTATTACATTAATTGGAGTACCCACCATTCCAATTCCATTAATACCATAATAAACCCTCACAATTCACATGAAAAAACCTTCAAATTCAAACCTATTAGACTTAAAATAAACCAAAATAAACAGAGAAAATGTAATCAAAATGAACCCACCATAGAAATACAGATATATAAACAAATTATCAACAAAAATCCCCAACTATATACAAAATTAAACACATATCCCAAAATAAAAAACTGACAACAGCAATAAAAATGAACCAAACCCAGAAATTAGCAAGCATTTCACCAACAAAAGATGCAAACTTTATAACAAAAACATTAAAATAAATCAAACCCACAATTATACAACGTAATTCAACATCAAAATACCTAAAATTCACCACAAAATTAACCCCAAAAAAAAGGTAAAAAAAAACCCACCTCAGCTTGATACTCAAACTTTTCACCAGGGGCCTCAGTAGCCTCCTGTTCAGCAACAGCAGCAGCATCACATCGCACAGACAATTTATTATTATTAATATTATTATGAAATTTTCTTTGGTTTTTATTACCAAGACTAAATCTTGCCAAATTTCTGGGCACCCTATTTTGAGGGCAAAAACTAGTGCTAAAATTTAATCTATTATTATGGGCATTTTTAAGGGTAAATGAGGAAGAAGAGGGGAGTGAAGTGAGAGAAGCAGATGTGAGAGTTCTACTTAGAACAGGCGCCATTGATGAAGAAGCAAGAGATAAGCTTGTTTTTTGTTTTGGAAATGAAGAAGTGTGTGAGAGAAGTTTGGTGGAATGGAAAACCCCCTCGTGTGTGTGTGTGTTTGAGGGTTTAGGTAGAGAAGTTTGAGGAGGGTTCTAGAAAATGTGTTCAAGTGCGAGGGAGAGTGATGAGTTCTTGTATGACTAAATTTGAAAGGTGGAGATTATTCCAACATTATCGTCAACTTTTTCGAGGTTTTGGTATACCGTATACCGTATACGTATTCGTAGTTATAGTGACGTTTACGCTCGCCAAATTGATATCTATACTACTACTTTAATAGGCTACTTTACACGCCTACGTGGCAGGCTTTGAAGGTAACCAGAGCAAAAAAATTCCACGTCACCTCCTATGTGTCGTCCCCCCATTCAGTGCACTCTCACTCCTCCATGTAAGCAATCCCATGTGGACTTTATTCCACCTTTCGTCTTCTGCCATAAACTGAAACTGTTAACATTTAAATGCCTGCCTCTCATAGTCTCATCTCCCTTACGTCTTCCCTCACCATGAGAAAAACCAAACGAATTTCAGTTTTGGGGAATTTAAATGCCCTATTCTTCTTCGTCTTCCTCTTCACCATTAACAATCCTGCACCGCATTCCTCTTCTTCTGCTCTCTCCTCAAATCCCGTATTTTTATCTCTCCTCTATTCGTTAATGGACGGCTTCGTCGATATCAACTCCTCCTCAAATCCCTAATTTTAAAGCTTTATTGGCTCCTTGAAAAATCATCCAGAAGTGTGGAAGAGATATTCAAGGATTTCATCTGCGCTCGCCGTGCTGCTATTGTTCGCGCTCTTACATCTGGTAATGTTTTTTTTTTAATTGTTCGAATTCTTAAATTCTGATTTCTGGGTATTTTTCGGAACTGATTGGTCTCTTTTATTTTGTTTCTCTAGATGTGACAAATTCTACGGACTCTGCGATCCCAGTATGTTGTAATTTGTTGTCTGTTTTTTTTTATATGTTGATGTTTTTTTTTTTTTATTTGTTGATGTTGTAATTTTTGTTAGATTGAATTGTTCATTGTGGTTGTGGCGGTGGTGGTGATGTAGCTTGCGTTCAGATTACTCAGATATCGGTCAACAAGGTTAGCTAAGCCTATGGATATCCAAATTACAATCCAAATTTTCCCTTTTTCTCACTTGCTTAGTATTGTTGTTTTGGTAAGTCGTTTGTACTATAATATAAAGTCGTGGGTTCAATTTTGTTTGTATAGACTTTTGTTTGATTTGGTCATTGTGTTCTGATGATTTGTTGATTATGTTTTTCAGGGATGTACCAATTCATTTGGAGAAGCTCGGGATTGGGTGATGAGAAATAAGGTTAGTGGATTGGAATTTTATTTCTTTTGTGGGTTTGTTTCATCATGGATATGTTTATTTGATTGAGTTTTATTAGAGTTTTTCCTCTGAATCTCATTGAGGAAGTTTTTTGGTTTTGTGATTTGGTTATTCCTTTGAAGATGATGAACATGAGACGATAATAATTGTGGGCAATAGTCGTAGTGACTTATATGTGTGAGGGAGGAATGGCATAAATAATTAGTGAGCCACCTAACCATCTTCTGGCTCCCATGCTATGTGTGGAATTAAGTGGCGTATCTACCTTGAGTCGCACAACCTTAGCTAATGGTGAGACTATGGGAGTTGAGTAAGAATAGATGAGCACGTAGGCTTGATGCAGAGAGAATCTTTTTGTATTTCTTGCCTCATTGATAATTTGATACTCTCTACAATTGCTTCATATTGAAATGGTTTTGGGCTTGCCGTTAGATATGATTTGAGATGTCCGACGGTCTGATTAAAACCTGGAACAAGCCTAAAGATTCCAAGAAACATCAATTCGTTCAATGTCTCAGAGTACGCATCGCTGCTTAAGAAGAGGTACTGTTTGTAGGTTGATGTAGCTTTGTCCGTTTCATAGGTGTAATAAGAGACCATATGTAGTGCCATAAAATTTGAAGAGACCATATGTAGTGCCATAAAATTTGAAGGGCTATTATCATATACGGCAACCACAGAAAATCAGCCTGATCAACGAAAGAGCAATAACAAATTACATCTGCTAAAATTAAGATCAAGTTGATTTACCTTTATTTCTGCGGGAAAGGTGTAAATGGATCATAATATTGCCATAGACACACACTGCCCTGTACTATTCATACTGTGTATCTATTGCAGACTGTACGGATTAAGAAGCTTCTGATGACCATTGTTGGGTTCGTTTCTGCGATTCTTAGATAAGGTTAGTTTCGGTTTTTTTTCTCTTTTTCTATTGTTGATGCAGGTGTGAAATATCTACGGCCTAGGTTATGTATATTTGAATTTAGCTTACAGGGACAATGAAAAGTTGGCATTATAATAAATGTGATTAAGAAATTGTTTTATAGTACAGATGCCTTTATTTGTAGTTGTAGCTTATGCTAATCGGTTTCCGAAAATTTGAGAGTCTGTCTAGCAAGTAGCAACCACCATGACTCTTCATGTTTTGGATCTTAAGATGCTGCATTGGCCATTGATTCAAGTGACATCCAACTGTTTTATACCTTTCGTGCTATGATTCCGTAACGATAAATTCCATCTAACAAGAAGGCAGTTGCTTAAAGATGGTAATTTCTGTGGATACTTCCTTGGAGTGTTTTTGTACGCCACCACCATGACTCTACGTTCGTAAATGTATATGATCTTGCTTTTACACCTAAAAAAAGGTTTCAAAACAGCATTTGATCATTGTCTACCCTTTTAATGTTTAAGTTCATGAAACTCAGTGGCCTTTATTAACAGTTAAAAGGAACCATCGGGTAACATAATCTATGTTTGAAAAAACCGTTTCCACACGGTAATGCTTAAGTTCATGAAAGACACTGTCGTAGCTCATGCTAATCGGTTTCTGAAAGTTAGTTCCACTTAGAGTTAATTTCTTGGAGGCTGCTATTTGTCCCTTGGAAGTGAAATTTTTAAAATACTCAATTCTGATTCTTGACCTTATTGTACACAACCACCATTTCACTACCTTTGCAAATGTATATGAACTTGCTTACCAAAAAAAAGACACAAAACAAAATTTCATTGTCTACCTTTGTAATGCTTTACTTCATGAAAGTCAGTGGCCTTTATTAACACTTAAAAGGTACTGTATTCCTTTGTAATTCTTTTAGTTCATGAAAGTAACTGACCTTTATTAACACTTAAAAGCTACTGTTTTCCTTTTCCTCAAAATTGCTGAATTCTAGAGCTCCTGTGACGCATGTCCTCAAAACGTATACAGTGAGTACTTATTTAGAAGACTTCTGTAACATTGTCCTTAATTTGTAAAAGAGTCTTGCACTCCCTTACAAATTAGAGGTTCTTTATTGCGTAACTTTTTTTTTGGAGGTCCATTTGACAGTTATTTGTTAATTTGATTTTTTAGGTTTTAAAACAAGAGTCTAAATGTTGGAACCGCTATCATTTTGGTGCTAATAACACTACATAGAGACTACATTGTTCTTATCAAAGAGCTCCTTGCAGGAAATCCATCACAGGGATCTCAAACTCAAAAACATAATTCTTGATGGAAGTCCAACGCCACGTCTGAAGATGTGCGACTTTGGTTACTCCAAGGTTTGTGTTTCAGGATATGAGCAATGCTACTTTAGATTCTTAATTGGTGACTGACGAGGATATCTTTTTGTGCACCTCAGTCCGGACTCCTGCATTCGCACTTAAGTCAATTGTCGGAAACGAGCATGCATAGCACCTGAAGTTTATCGAGAAAGGAATATGGCTTACCCTACAGAGAAACTATGTTCTGTATTTTTAATTCCCCTATTAGCTAATACTGTCTTTGTAGAAATTATCCGTGGCACCTCTGCATATCAGCTTTTGATTGCAACACATCCTTCTTATAATTAAATTAAACTAATGTAGTCGGTTTTGGATTGATACAATCTGAAGAGGATTACAAGCCCAGAGATCAACAAGCATCCTTGATTCCTAAAGAACTTGGGTAAAGGTCGTAATGAAGCTTACGAAGCAAGGGGAATCAGAGTTTGAAGTCTGAACAATTGCTTCTAAGAGAGTAGATAATTCAGAGATACAACAAAGTAAAACGCAAGGAGAGGCCACCATAGCAGGACTAGCTTCAAATACATGTTCATTAGACGTGAATGACGTGGAGTCATTAGCATCTTTTTTTTTTCTCCAATATTTTGGTTTTAAATTTGCCGGGATTGACATTAAAAGAAAGAGAATGCTAACTACATTAGATTCTTATTTATGGCTGGGGGAGGTTAAATAGAGATTTCCATGGTGATTGCCGTAACTATTTCGTTAGCATTCGTGAAGTAAATGTATATATTCGTATGACTTCAAATCATATAGGTAAAGAAAAGAGTGCTTCAGAAGCTAATTTGAAAATTTCTAATGGTAAAACACATCAATAGCTCTTACGGAGTATTAGCTATTAGGGATAAAGCCTTTTTTCCCGATAATCTCAAAAATAGACCCGTGATTTCACGGGTACAAAAACTAGTTTACGCTACTTATTACGGAGTAATATTTATATTTTTTTGGTGCTGATTTTGCCAAGGCAACATTTACCGTTGCCAAGGCAAAATTAAGTGATTCCCTATTTTGCCCTCCAATTAATAGAATAAATAAATTGGATTAAAATGTAATGTCCAATGAAATGAATCAGCCCAGGATCAACTTTCCTCCGGCTCTCGCATGTGCTCCATCCTGAATCTTTTCCCACTTGTCGCCGGCCACTAACATTGATTCCACCACCTCGGACTTGCGGGCGTCCTCCCTGCATCGAGTTTATTGAACTCGGTTTAATCAATGGCGGCGCGACGCAACATCGAAACTGCTCGTCTTATTTAGCAACTGTCTTAATGTCGACGCCTCGACGGCGATGATTGTTTCCGCGTAGGATCTCCGTACGAACTAGCTGATTGGCTAACCCTAGAATTTGGGGATTTATTGATCAACTCTTTTCTTGAGTTCTAACGACACTCAAGAGGATATAATTCGATTGAAAAAATGCGGTAAAATAGACTGGGCATAGGACCGCCGACGTCGGTCAATCCTGGTGGTGGTGAGTGATGTGATAGGAGGTGATGGTAGGAGGGTAGATGTTGGACTGTTGGTTGGCCTGGGGGAGGGCAGGAGATGACAAAGTAGATACATTGTTTTAGGGGAGATTACTGAAAATTGGAAAAACCAAATTAGGTGCAAATTTCAGAATTATCAAAGGAGGGCAAAATCGACAGTTTTTAAATTTTGCCTTGGTAACGGTAAATGTTGCCTTGGCAAAACCAGCACCCATTTTTTTTAGTGTTGGGATCATACTCATCTAACAAAAAGGTCGGTAAACATGAATATGAGAAGTGTAAAAATCACTACCTCGATTAGGAGTTGTGATGCTAGTGTAATGTTAGGGTTTGATCGTCGTGAATTTAAGTGGTGATTAATGATTAAAATTAACCATTTATGTGAGTTTAGCGAGGTTTTGAAATTATTGGAAGTTCATTGATAGTTCGTTTGACTGGTCGTCATTTTAGTGATGGTGCTCTTGACGTCACTAAACGAGCTCTTTCGACTTCTTTGGCTCTATTTGATGAGACTGAGTCGACTCTCAGGCGTAACGTTCTTTGGCTTTGTGGTGATTGTTTCAAACACATGTTTTTCGTGCTAAGTGTCGTGATGGTCAGGTCTAATTTTGTGGGTCCCGCTAATAATGGTGACAGAATTGTTTGTTTTATTCTCTATAATTTGGACCAAACGCCAGCCGTTGCTTCACCTCTACGACCTGTGGAGGATACCGCTCTGCCTTCGGATTTTGATGTCAACCTACTTGATCGCTTGCTTTCTAAACGGTTGCGTACGGTTAAATATATTCCTCTGAAGCGTTGTTTGAGTTCTTCGCGGGTACTTAAAGAAATTTATGTGATACGGATCGATCTAGCTGATACCATGAAGAATCCTTAAAATCTTCTTGAAGAAGCTTACCACATAAAGTAAGGAAGCCATGAAAGAGAAAAGAGAAGAAATCAGTCGTTTTTCCAATAGAATCAAATGTAGGAGAGCATAGCAGATGGCTATTATTTTGGTCAAAAATCTGCACTATGACTTATTTTCGATTAAAAGGGTATCTAGTCACTATACTACTATGGGGAACTGAGTTTTTAGGAGTTGGTGTATAGCTCTAGGGGTCTAGGCTATAGAAATATGGGTTAGGGACGTAGAACAACTGATCGGGGACGTTAGATAACGAATTGGGGATGTAGGGTTACCAGGGGGACATAAGAATCCGTACAGGGTAAGGGACGTTGATAATACAAGAAATAAGTAAAGACAATGAACAAATAAGACAAGAGACTTTTGTAGGTGGACAACCCTTGTGAATAAGGGAAAAACCATCGGGGGATGACTTTGTCCCACCAAGTTTCCACTAGATGCGTTGTAGGTGACGTAATAATACTCCTTAAGATACTAGACTAGGGTTACAAGATAATAGTATAGGATTTCGTGTGTAAGTATATGAGTAAGATTGAGAATAGTTTAGATGATCTTCTTTGTCTTGGAGTCTCCTTTTATAGCTGTCTCTTTGCTTGACATTGAATAACGTCATTCATTGTTCCTCCATTAAGTCTATCTCTACAGCTCTGTAACCCCCGGATCCAGAATTTACTCCATAGCATTAAATGTCATTAATGCACCATAATTGACATAACAAAACGGCCTCATTAATTGGAATATTCTCTTCATTGCTGTAATATCTTCACAATTAATCATAATTAATAGGAATAACTCTTGGTGACCCATTCAAACGACATAAATCCTTTCTTGTAGAAGTTGTTGTACCACGTACAGCATTATAGGGTAATTTCTGACTTTTGCAGGGTAATTCCAGGATCCACAGTACAGGGTAATTCAAGACTCTATAGAGTGAAAATCCACCCCTAACAGTTATAATATAGGCATCAGTTACAACTTGCAGGGGTTTGATCCAATATGAGTAGGTGTAGGATAATCAACTACACCTCTCTACACATCCTGATCCCTTTCGAGCTTTTTTTCCAAGACGCACTTGTGCAAACCTTAGACCTGCATACTCGATCGTGATCTGTCAGGCATTAACAACTTTCTAGTAGGCTCATTCAATGGATTGATCTGCTTGGTAACTGGCCACTCACGCGTAGACTTTTATTATTAAAACCTGGTCATTCGTATGTATGGCCATGTCGTACGTCCTCCTGCTCACACTACTTATACTAGAAGTTACACAGCCTTGCAAATCTTGCAATAGGGATTCTGATATGACTCCTCATCACAAGACCATATAATACTTCTTATTGTGAGATTGAAGGAGTCGAACGAGCTCATTTCCCCCGTTTATTCGTTAAGAACCAATGATTGGAAGCTGCTATGCAACAACCAAGGGCGGACCCAGGGCGTGCATAAGGGGACACGTGCACCCCCATAATTTCTGAAAGTTTTCTATATATACATTATTATTTTCATTATTTTGCAGAATTGTTAGGCTAGCTCGGTGCCATTTGCATCATTTGTTTCCACATGAAGCCAGGGTTCAAATCCTAGTGCGATGACACTCTTTTTTCAAGCAAATACCAACTACTAAAGTGAGTAAAAAAATGCGAGTGTGTTTTACCAAGGGCTTGAACCACGGTCTCGGCCTACCTCACACAAATATAGTAATATACCGACTGAGCTAGCTAAGGTTTAGGTTAAGTATGGAATTAATATTAAGTTATAACATAATATTATTCCCTATTTTGTTGCTAACTCTCACACACGCTCCATATTTTAACTTCCAAAAACACGGGTTTTACCGAACGGATGTGAACCAAATTCTGGGTCCGCCACTGGCAACAATAACTTGGATAGTTTGCTACTTGGCAATAAACTTCTTGATGGTGTCATCCCCCCTGTTCTGGTGGGCAACACTTTGAAGTTTGAACTGGTATCTGGGGACTACGACTAATGAGCCGGCGAGGGCACTGCTGACATTTGATTTAGCAACATAGGTTTTCATTACAGTACCACCTCCTCCTCAGCTCCTAGAGATTTGTACAAAAGGCCGTTTTTTTCTGTCTAAGGTCGGGCACAACTAATGGCTTGGGTTTGCATGATCCAAGGGACAACATTGATCAGAACTTCAATATGAGAGCTTGGAAGTTGCAGGGAGACATAAAATCTTGGACGACATTCTTCACAGTACACTCAGAGAAATGCAAAGGTATTTCGTCTTTCCAGACGATATTCATCCACTCTTGTTCGAGTTTGGAGAGCCCAATGGCAAAGTTTTGGTGTTCAACGTCTCATTTACCGACTTTCTCATCATCGACACTCGTGGTGCAGGCGGGTTGGGATCGGATTATTGTGATGTGGAAGATGGAGGAGAGAGAACATGGTAGATTTAATAATTATATATTTAATTTTTATTATGCCTAGAGAAATTATTAGTTTGTAGGAAATTACATCATGCACTAATCTATGGAAACCCCTTATTTATTTTAAAACTAATCCATGAGAGCACACCAATAAACAACCATAACAACCCGAGTGTCATGATCCAAAATGGAGGAAACAAAATTATTTTTATGAGGCAGTACCAAGAATCATAATGCCATTGAAACACATGGTCTTACAACAAAAAAAATTCCTATTCCCACGTCCCACCTTTCTAAATAATAATCATTCGTCTTACTTAGGCAAATTATTAGGTACCCCCGGGGTACCTAGAGTTACGTACCCCCCGTTTACTGTTCACTCATGAACAGTAATGAGCGAAAATAATGAGTGAAAATTGGGAAATAATGAGTGCAATTTGAGAAATAATGAGTGAAAGTTAGGAAATAATGAGTGAAAATTGAGAAATTATGAGTGAAATTTGGGAAATAATGACTGAAAGTTGGGAAATAATGAGTGAAAATTGAGAAATAATAAGCGAAAATTGGTTAACAATGACTGAAAATAAATAATGACTCTAAAGTGCTATATAATAATTTAATGAGTGAAAATTGAGATATAATGAGTGAAAATTAAATAATAATAATGACTGGAAATAAATAATGACTATAAAGTGGTACATAATGAGTGAAAATTTGAAATAATGAGTGAAAATAAATAATGACTATAAAGTGTTATATGATGAGTGAAATTTTGAAAATTAATGAGTGAAAATTGGGAATTAATGAGTGAAAATATATAATGACTACAAAATGATATATAATGAGTGAAAATTGAATCTGGGGGTACGTAGATCTACGTACCCCCAGAGTACTATATACCGATTATCTTAGTTACTTCAACTCTAAAATCAGTGTACAACTCTAATCACGCGTTTTCATCGCCTTAATCAACTCTTCAATCTTAATCCTCCTGTTGTAGTTCATGTGTCCTAGTTTTTCATGATCGAGAATTTGATCAAACCAAACGCTCAACATCCTTGTAAAAATCCCACTACAGCTACTGGCTTATCAAGCACTAAGTAAGCAAAGTAAATGAAGGGAGAAGAAAAGCGTTCAACTCATCAGCCTTTAAATCACGAGATCACATACTCCCTCCGATTCAAAGAGATTTTCTTATTCATTTTACAATTTTAAGTTACTTGTAGACTAAATGGAAGATCCATTTGTCGTAAATCAAATGGAGTTAGTAAAATGCATTGTAAAATAAAATAAGTACTAATTTTAGTAATAAATGATAGATTCATTTGATATAAAAGTACCTCTCAACATGTCACCTCAAAATTGCAAATAGAAAGAGGAAAATATCTTTGAATCGGAGAAAGTAAATGTTATCAATTATAAATAACATTACCCAAAATAATGTGAATTTGTTATTGTCATTCATAGTTGCGCAGTGCATCTTGTTATCTATTAATACCATATCATAGTGTGAATTCTTAGGCGTGTATCATGTGTATGCATGCATGTGTCTAGCGTTACCATGTGAGTGATATTTATGGAAAATTTCATTTGACATCCGCGTCCTATTTGGATAGTCTAAAAACTACTCAAAGGCACGACTATTAATAAAATAAAAAATATTTTTTTTTACTAGTAAATGCATATTTTTACCATGTTTCATCTTGATTGTACTACAATCTATACTACTACTTTAATAGGCTAATTTAACTTCAACACCTGGGTGGCACTTGAAGAAGGTGTTATCAGGGATAAAAAAAAGTCACGTCATACTTAAGTTGTCCGCCTAGCGTGAGCTCTCTCTCTCTCTCTCTCTCTCTCTCTCTCTCTCTCTCTCTCTCTCTCTCTCTCTCTCTCTCTCTCTCTCTCCCCTCCACATAGGATCTTATGTGTCACTTATACAACAATCTTGCTATAAATAAGAAGATGGTATCAATCTTTTGATCTCCCGACTCAACCGTTATACAACTTTTCAAATTCTTATAAATAAAGTTTAAGTTTCATTAATATCATAATTATTTATCTTAATGGTGATGTTAAATTATGTTTCTTAACTATTCGTTTGCCAACTTTGGTGATTATACATTAATTTAAGGTACCATATGTATCTTGAGTTAAGTTCCAGTAGGAACCATGGTTATATAGGAACCCGTAGCAACCCTATCTAGAGGTCATTTTGTGTTCCTACCGGAACCCAACCCTATGTATCTTTGTCTTTTGCTTAATTTTATTGAGAAAAAAATATACATGCCACACATGTGCATCAAACTTCTCAAAAAAAAAAAAAAAATCTTGCAAGAGAAGAGATGTATACTGAAATATTGGGGTAAAGTTTTGATGTTATGTATATTAAGCATCATTAAGTTGTATATTGTGTGTTTGTGCTTCTATATTATTATCACTAGATTAATGATATTGTAACTTCAAATAATTATATGTATTAAAGCTGCATAATTTCTATAATCGAATACAATTGTTTCGGTCATCGGTATTTTAATTTTGCAATTGATTACGTAACTTTGATTTTACCAAACTCAACACATTAAAATTGCTTTCCCTTTTTTTTCTTTTACTTTCTACGTAAACCATTCTTGACCACAATTGCACCATTTTGACAAGAATGAGTTAAATCTTTACAAGCCTTATAATGTTACTTAACCGCTCAAAAAATTGTAACTCCCTCCTATTCTTTTTTTCCGCCTTTCGATAACTGTTTTTGTATTGCCATATTGGTGACTACCTCTAAACTAAATGAAAGACCCATTTACCTTAAAATCAAGTGGAGTTGATAGAGTGCAATGCGGAATAGAGCATCTACAAATTTTTACAACAAGTGAACGGGTTCATTTCGTCTAGAGATAACTCCCTACATGGCTATTCAAAACAGAAAACGATATGGGAAAAACAGTGAACATGAGAAAGTAGCAAATATAATATCAATGGTGGGGGTTGGGTGCAACTGTCTTCAGGGTCATGGGAAGCAGAATGGTTAGGACATGGATGACGATTTATATAAAGTGTGAGGGGATGTATTCAGAAATGGTATGAGGGTTCCGGTGGTTAGGTAAAGGTTTTTTGGGTTGATGATAGAATATTGATTAGAATGACGGCAATAGGGGGCACCATTGAGATCAAAGTTCACATTTGGGAGATACCGTTGAGAAAAAAGTTTTTTTGATGAATAATTTTTTTTATGTAAGAAATTATATTTTTGACAAAAGAACCCGCGAACCAAATTAGTTGTTAGTTATTAATTACATTATTTATCGTCCACGATGCATTCATCGCCATGTTCATAATTTCCATCCTCATTTCCTTTATCTTTATTTTTTTTTGTTACAAAGAGGGGAAAAAAAAACCCAGGGAAACAAAAAGAACTACGAACTAACTAAACGCGGTCGTGAGACCCCTAGAACGTCCTCTCTAAGGATAAAACGGAGCTCCGGAGGAGGATATTCAAGGATGACCAGGTTAAGAGATTGATCTGTGCCTTGGTTAGCTAACCAATCCGCAGCTCTATTCGCCTCACGGTAAGTGTGCTTGAGGTCAACGCTCCAGCTGGTGAGACTAAAGTCGCGATTATCTACCAAATATAGACCTAAATCCTAACAACAGTAGTAGGGAAGTAGGGATCGTATCCACAGGGAAATGGGTTGTCAAATGTGATGATTTAAGTGCCAAGTAACAAGTAATGGGGGTTTTGAAAGTTGTTGTTATCAAGCTAATTAGAATGAACAAAAGCAATTCGCGGAATGTAATTCAATAATAAAACGGATCTTGATCAATTAATTTCCACAACGCACAAACTAATCGGTCCTAATTATCACTATTCCTTTATCAATCTCAATTACTCTAACGTGGAAACAGAATTTCCTAATCTCTCCTTAATTATAGCTAAGAGGCGT
Source organism: Spergularia bocconei (assembly GCA_963457585.1). Taxonomy (NCBI): domain Eukaryota; kingdom Viridiplantae; phylum Streptophyta; class Magnoliopsida; order Caryophyllales; family Caryophyllaceae; genus Spergularia; species Spergularia bocconei. Next base: position 1,870,168 of record OY734947.1, read on the forward strand.
GATCGGCACTACCTAATAACCCTAATTATCAAATAACCTAAGCGCACGATTAGATTCAATTCGATAATAGCAATAAGATTTAGAGAGATATCGATAGAGACATGCAATACTAACGCACGTTTCGTATTTAACATGTAAGTCAAATCTTTGCCCTAATTCACTAACGATGATTACATACAAATCAATGAATTCGGTTCGCTACAACGTAAAGATCAATCAAACAATGGATTCCTTTGACTAATCTAAACTAGCAATCAATCAATCCTAAGGAATTAACTAGTTGTACACCTAGCAATCACAAAAGATAATTGAATGAATTGAATTGCAAAGATAAAACAATAATTGATAACGAATAATAGGAATAGATCAAACTCACGATATTGTCGATGCGATGCTTCGATTAATAGATCAAGAATAAAAAGGTTTAGCTCCTCATACAATCCATAAAACCCCTTTGTTCTTCTTAAAAGTCTGAATAATAAACCTAGGGACGGGGGTTTTGTTTATATAGACGTAGGAAACAAAACGTAAAATAGAAAATACGGAAAAACGGAAAGTCAGATCTCGCGGCCCGCCAAGCCCTTCGTCGCGGGCCGCCAAGCTTCATCGCGGTCCGCCAAACAGCACGTCGCGGACCGCCAAATATCTCTGCATCCGACTTCGTCGTAAGTCGGCGCGGTCCGCCTAGCTTTCAGCGCGGGCCGCCAAATATCTTTGCATATCTTTCTATTGACGCCTCAAGTCGGTTGCATCCAAATGTGATCAAAACGTCCAAAATTACATAAAAGTGAAGAATCGATACTCAATAACAAAAGTGAGTATATTACATCAATTGGAACGTTAAAATGCATCTAAAAACCATCAAAAGAATGCATACAAAATGGGCAGATCACCAGCTGCCGTGGTACAGAAGACTTTTGCATTCCAGTACTAGGCTTCGAAGGGAACCAGAAGGGGGAGGATCGTTGTTTACCATCTCCACGCAAGTAGCATTATCCATATGGATTAAGAGTTTCTCGAACCCACAACGCTTGGCTTACTTTCACCCCCGTAAAAGGGCTAAGAGTTCAAATCGCATAGAGGTACAAATGCCGTAATGGGAGAGATAAGCATGAATGTAATTCCCTGAATCGTCTCTGAATATACCTCCGCCGCCAGCCGGGCCTGGAATACCTCGACTAGCTCCGTCGGTGTTGAGTATCACCCATCCTTGGGGAGGGGGTTTCCACCAAATTTGGACGATTTTGTTGTTACCTGGTGACGGTATGAGCAAGGAAAATCGGTCAAGGGCTTGTTTTGTCTCGACAAATCTTTATGATAAAAGATGTTTTGTATTCCATGGGGTACACATCGTATTATTATTATAATCAAAGAGTTAATTAGTAATACCAAATAAATTAATTTTTAACAGTCCCGTGATTTCACGGGATTAAAAACTAGTTGAGATTTATTGACTAAAATGTAGACAATTTTTCATGTGTCTATACGTACACTTCTAGGATGTCTTGACATCCAAAAAAGATTTTTTGAAGTTTGTATAGTAATATGAAGATCTTTTAAGATTTATGGAAGTAAATCTTCCTATACATACATAATCTCTAATACTACTCCTACTACTTGAACACGTTCATATACCAGGAATGTTTTTTCCTCATTTGCTCCTTGGAAGTTTTAGCTTTACGTCCGGTATTTCATCACAAAAACAAAGATGATAGTTTTTGTTAGGAAAATGGCTTGAACAACTCATACCATTTGAATATGTCGTAGTGGGTGACCGAGGGGGGAGCTCGGGGCATGTATTAGCTATGGTGTACGGGTGTAGGCTTGGGCGAAAGAGGACATTCGAAGGAACCACGACAGAGGGTCGAGGGCGGAGCGCGCAAGGCTCCGCGGCTGCTCTTCTCGGATTAACAAGGCGGAAATAGAAGCGAAGGCGCGGACCGCGGCATCCATGGGCGCGGACAGTGGCACCCATGGGCGCGGACCGCGGTCCATGGCGGCGGACCGCGGTGTCCATGGGCGCGGACGCGGTCCATTGGCGCGGACCGCGGCTCTTTGGCGTTTTGTCGGCTGTTTGGGCTTCGCGTGTTTTGTTTCCTAAACTCGTTTCTTCGGTCCTTTAGGTTAATTTGTATGTAGAAAACTGTTTAAACACCCTCGTCTCATCATAGCCTCCCTAAGACACAATTGAGTGATTCTCTTGTAATTGTGAGTACCTAGAGTCATAGTTGCGGGTTTTCTCAAGGTGTGGCTTCTTTGTCAATTGGGTAGATTCAAGGGCGTTTGTTCGGCTTCTTGGTTGATCGCAAGAACGTTTGGCTCTTAGATCTCGTTCGTATTTGGTGAGTACTTTTCAGATTGGACTCACGTTTGTTCGGTGCTATTCTCATATAGTGAAGTGTTTCTCCTCTGTTTGGTGGACGTAGCTAGCACATCGCTAGTAAACCATGTAAATCTGGTGTCTTTTCTATTACAATCTATTATTTTGTGTTATTGTTGATACCACGATTGTTGTCACATCTATTCACGCCCATCACACTCAAACCGTTCGTTGTTGGACTGGGCGCATCATCTGTTCCAACAGTTTTACCTCAAGAACTGATAGTGGAGATTCTGATTAGGCTCCCTGCGTAACTCGCTCCTACGATTCAAATCCGTTTGCAAAGCGTGGCACTCCTCCGACTCTGCTCATAAGTTTGTCAAACTCCAAGCAACACATTGGTATCACTTACGACACATTGCTCATGAAAAAGAAAAGTTTACTGAACTTGATACTCTTGGATCATGATCGAGAATTTCACTTGTGGAAACTCGGTCGTTCTGATGTGCAATACATTAGCCATCCTGATCCCTTTCGAGCTTTTTATTCTAGACGCAACGGTGCAAACCTTAGACCTGCATATTCGTGATCGGTCACGCATTAACAGCTTTCAAGTAGGCTCGATCATCCAATGGATTGATCTGCTGCGTAACTGGCCACTCACACGTAAACTTTTACCTATTAAACCCGGCCATTCGTATGCAAAGCCATATCGTACATCCTCCTCCTTGTCCTGATCCTAGCATTTACAAAGTGTTGCAAATTTGATCTTGCAATGGGGATTCGGATATGCATGACTCCTCATCACGGGACCATATTGGGAGTTTGAAGGGGTCGAACGAGCTCATCTCCCACGTTTATTCGTTAAGAACCAATGATTGGAGGTTACTACACAATAGCAACTTGGATGGCTTGATGTTAACACGCTTCATACTCAGTTTCGACGCAAAAAATCAGTACACAAGTGTTGTACTGAGTGAAATAAAACTGAAGTGCTTCTGACCATAAACACACTACAACTAGAGTGACTGAGTGAGTTACGAGTGTTGTAACTTTTCGTAAACATATCTTACGAAATAAGTAACCGTTTCGAAGCACGGGAATCAATCGATTACTAGCATGGTTTTGTTCAAAGACTATCGTCGCATAAATCGACTACCGAACGAGAGAACGCACGGAGTAGTATTGCGGGGTGATTTGGAATTCAGGTAAGGGACTCTTTATAATTTAGCTTATAGTATTATTTTTGTATACTCTATAAAAGCTTATTTTTGAAAGAGGATAGAGTACTGCAAATTTTGATTATTTTCCATAACTACTTTGACTTTGTGCGATTAGTTCTGTGTTTTGTCTAACTTTGAAATGAGAATATCCGTCTGGCCCGGCCAAGGGATTAAATTGGCACTAAATGAGAACTTCTTAATTAACCAGAACTATACTACCTACTATTGGAAATCATTATGCTTATACTCCGTACAAATTATTATCGTTTTACTATTTTAGCAATTGTTTGATCTGGTTAAGTTGGGAACTGTCTTTTAATAATGGGGTGTTGAGCTCACCCTTTCATTAATAAAATCTTTTCAACTAATCAGTACTAACTAAAGGTGGGAATTTGAGTGAGCTACCCAAGTCGACTTGTAATATAAATAAATGGCCTTAGTGATCGTTTGTACAATAATATTCGTATGTATAATATTGTGTAATATATGTTTTTGTATCTTTAACTTTTGCGGCATAAGAATAGCTAAATCTACTTTTCGTAGGTTGCCGTCTGTTATGTTCTAATAATGTTCTTGGGGCGTGACACCACATGAGCTAGAAGCGTTTATACTGGCTCACAAGCAACAATTTAAAGGGAGCTCTTTATATTGAGTCTCCAACATAACAAATGAGGGGCTTACTAGGATTAAAACTTGAAACCTCAGGATTGCGGAGACTCTGATACCATGTTAATTAGATAGCCAACTGAGCCAAAAGTGTAAACTGATAGTTAGAGCACCCACAATGATTTTATACTTTCAAGAGCTTGCGACTTAAGAATGAACTTTTCAACGGCGTCTTTCCTAATGATAGTGTTATTCTCCCTGTTCTGGTGGGCAATACTTTGACATGCAATCCAGGGAGGGTGAGCTATCGGTTGGGGACACTGCTGACATTTGATTTAGAAACAGAGGCTTTCAGTACAATACCACCTCCTCCGCAGCTCCTCGAGATTCGTACAAAAGGCCGTTTTTTTCTATCTAAGGTCGGGCACTGCTTATGGCATGGGCTTGCATGATCAGTAGGGACGACATTGATCAGAACTTTAATATGAGAGCTTGGAAGTTGCAGGGAGACGGAAAATCTTGGACGACAATCTTCACGGCTTGTTCGAGTTTGGAGACCCCAGGGCCCAGGCCAATGGCAAGGTTTTGGTGTTCAACGTCTCAATTACCGACTTTCTCATTATCGACACTCGTGGAGAAGCAGGAAATCCACCCCGTAAAATCTTCCTAAGACATGATGAGATTCGTAAAGCGCCGAAGTATATGCTTATCAGTTATACCGAGACCTTTCAACCTCTGTCCAAAAAAAAAAAAAAAAAAAAAAAAATACCGAGACCCTTGTGAGTCTTGTGACCCCATCTCATAGGAAGAGAAGTTGTTTAAGCCTTAATTGGAAACGCAACCTCTGGAAGAAGAGTAAATGAGTCAATGCGAGCCAAGAAGAGATGTAACAATGATGTAGACTGTAGAGTATTGACATAATCGTCGTACTTGCTTTAGTTGTTGTTCCAAATTTCAAAACTTTCACGTTAACGTTTAATACATACGAAATATATATGCGTAAACCTACACAATAGGGGTGTTCTTTCAACTCGAGAAATCATCATCTATATATGATGGAATGTTATAATCTTAAAAGAATACGACCTTGAGAGGAGGTCGTTACAAAGGTTACTAGTAATGATACAAGCTCAAATGAAGGCTGATGACTAGTGCGAATTGGAGCACCCCAAAGAATATAACCCCGCAAATTAAAGCAAGAGCTTTGCTTTCTCTTTGCTTAATCTCAAATCACTCTAATACAATAGTAATAATATAAGATATAAGTTACTGACTCAACTAGCTAGCTTAGCTTACGCTATCGGCCTTGTGCGCCTTCCGGCTGCTCTTCCGCAAGTTAGAGCATTCCTAGGGATTGGGTATTCGTCTCTTAGGGATGTCGAAGTTGTATAGACACGGAGGTAAAACTGTTGTCCCAGGTACTGGTGTGCCCAGAACTCCGACCTCAGGTTCCACATACCAACATTGTCTAGTGCCACCCAAATTGCTGTCCATGAGTTTTGATACACCTGCAAGTAGTTCAGTCATACAAAATCGTCACTTCGTAGTTCATATTGTTTTATTATGATCATTGATCAAGCTAAGAAGAGAAGGGAAATGATAATTCCTTCAAAAGGTACCTGTACGGTGCTGCGGAACACTGCATCACGGAGATTGTACTGGCTTCTACTAGCTTGTGACCATTTCCCGCCATCCATCCTGTATTCCAAACAGACCAACTATGTTTAGCCGAGGTTCATTTACAGAAGCCATTGGTAGTAAGTACTAGAAACATTTAGAAATGCGCGCAATTGATGCACTTACCCAACAACGAAGAAGCTATGGCCATCCAAATGAAAGCTCTGCACGATGTCTTCAGTGTTTTCAAAGACCATCTCAACGAATGATCTGTAGTCTGCCCCCATCACAGCAGTGTCAAGATAGACTCCTCCACCAGTGGGATTATCAGAGATACTTCCCACCCGGAAAACTCCTCCAATGTTGAAGAAGTCTGCTAGCTTGAGGGGAGTATCACCAGGAACAAACGAGACACTGTTGATAGCATATCTCTGCTTCCCATTCACTTGGCCAGCAGAATTCTGTAGCCTGATAGTCCGGCTTGTGTTGATCATTCCATAATGGTATGACCCTTGTGGGTTAGGCCTCGGTCCACTGGCGGTAAGATTAGTCCTGATAGCACGGGCCTGGTTGAGGGACCAGTCAATCTGGATCGTAGGTCCACCAGGGATTGGGCCAGAGGCTGAGCCTGCAGAGTTTGCATAGCGAAGGATACCAGTTGTGGTGAGGACAGGATTAGTGAAACGGGAGGAAGTAACAACGTAGTAGTCCTTAGCGGGCTGATCAGCTGTCACAAGCACCGAGTAGGACTGGCCAACATGGACATCAAGTGAGGAGAAAGTTGTTTGCAAGGTGTGAGTCCCCTCAACTTCAACCAACTTCATCTTGTGTCCTTGAATACGGAAGTTAAGAGAGTTCTGCAATCCAATATTGGAGATCCTGAGCCTGTATGTCTTTCCTGTCAAAAGTGGCAAAACAATCATGTTTTTAGCGTATTGTTCTGCAATCCAATATCATGTTAGTGCTCTCCTCTAAGAATACAAAGTCCCAATCCAATATTACAACAAAAACACACCTTGCTCTACGTTAAAAGTGGCACCATTTCCACGTCCATTAATAAGGATACCATCGGGGGATGGAATCTTATGTCCACCGTCAAGGATTTGTTGCAAAACCTGCAATCCACCAAAGAAAGTCATCATCGCCATAGATCCCTATGTATTAACAGCTACTACCGGAAAGCCAAATGTATGAATAAAGGAAGCAGCCAGAAAAGATGGTTGCCACATTAATAATTATGCTTCCACAGTCGGATTTGTAGTCAATGCTACATTGGCCCATACCCTTCTTACGAGCAACGAATCATCAAAGGCGTTGTCATGACCTATACATCAAAAGATTGTGACTGGAAATTACCGTGTGATTAGTTTTGTACCAATCTCCGATCAGAACAGTGTAATCCTCAGCTGGTTGGGGAAAAGGGACGGGAATGAGAGGCCTACTAAGAATCCTGATTCCTCCAAAACCACCAGCAGCCTTTTGGAATCCGAGAGATGGGAAGTAATAGAAGCTACCAATCTGATCCTTCATTTGGAGAATGTAAGTGAAGTTTTGCCCTGGAGGAATAGGACAAGTTGTTCCATACACACCATCTTCATAGGAGTTTCTCCTGTTCTGAACTCCATTCCTAACATTTTCACCAGAAAAACAATTTAGCTGAGATCTCCAAAACTAGATAGTATGGAGTATACTCCTTTGAGCTAGACGGCAAATCTATTTACGTGCACCCCTCATGATTCATGTTTTAGAAATAGCTCTTCAACATTTAGCTAGGTACAGACATAGCTCGATAAAATATATCTTAAGATGACCTACATTCGCTCATAGCATTGGACAATGATCAACAATCGAGCAAGAACTCCACAATTGATTCGGGATAGTATTATTCTTTAAGATGATCATCTAAATTCATTAGCAAAAGTATCCACCGACTATGGTAAACTCAGATATGACATTTTTCAAGTTGTTACCACACAATAAGGATATGGTGAAAGCAGACTTAGTAGCTGTCTAGATAAACACGCATTTGTCTTGATTAAAACTCTGGTTAGTTTTCACAAAATTTGTAACAACAATATTGTTATAGGACTATTATCTTTAAAACGCATAGTTTATCTTCAGAACTACCCGTCACAAGTTATGATCAGACCGACTTGCGGAAACTATGATTTCATTTGAATTGAGATCACCAAATGGCTAAAGCCCATGCTCTACACAAACCAAAGAAAGGAAAGAAAACAACAATTCACATGATACTCCATAAAAATTTAATAGCAACAGCAGTGATGACACACATAGTTGCAGTTATTATCTACCATAACCAATTTAGCATATGATTCCAGATAACCCTTTTGTATGACAAACATTAAATAATTGGAATCTGGGACCATAGAATTCTTAGAATATATATGTGCAGACACAAGTAGACCACTACCACACCCTTTCCTCGAAAGGCAAAAATACTTAATTAGATCTCAAATTCTAACTAATTATTGTTCTTAAATTAGTAACTTTAGTATAATGGCAAAATAACAGTTTACTTTGCTTCTACTCACAATCAAGCTGATTGTTTACTAGTACATTCTGTTAACTACTCTGATACACTAATCAGTCAATTGAACTAAGTGAATGCACAACGTCAAGCGGAACATATCATACTAATGTAGACGCGTATGGTGTAGTATAGAATTCCGAGCAACATTTTATCACTACAACAAATTTATATTATTGACTAGTGTTGATTAATGACCATCAAGCTCACTTGAAGTCAATGTGAATTGAAGTTTGTTAAGTCAAAAGTAGCAGCATTTAGTAGATCTGGTAGTAAATCTCTATATTTCTGACTAAAAAGAGTACTAATAAAATTGCTAAATCATTTTTATTTTGAAATGCAATTAAATTCTAAGCTCAATTCCTACAAACTTTATCTTTTTACTAACTTTTTTTCCCTTTTCACTATTTGCTTTTATTTTTTTTGGACTGTCAGATCAACTGAGAGGCCAATTAAAAAACAGACTGAGATGAGAGAATCTACTGATGATAACAGCAGAGAAAAAGGTGTCATTTTTCAATTTTTATTAATTTAACTGTTCACGAGAATCAGAAACATTTGGATCCAAACCAAGATCTAAAAAAAATTAATCCTCTGTATTTAATTTTTTAATATTACTATGTTTAGTTTTTTAACACTAGCAGTACTTACTAATCTTAGTACTCCGTATATAGCACAAAATCACGTGTGAAATATGAATCAGAAAAACAAAAAAGTTAGGGACAGCCAAAATAAACCCACAAATTTTTTTGTACAAAAAGTCAAAAAATGGAGTGGAACTTAATCAAGAAATCATGCGGTTTTAAAGACAGTTCAGAAACACAAACATCCCACAAAAAGAAAAAGCCAGATTCTGAAAGATCAAATCTTAAATTTGTTACTTAAATTCGCAGTTAACAGTTTTACTATTCGAGCCAGAGATTAGACAATTTACGGCAATTTTGCACTAAGCGGTGACGCAAGTACTACTCATATATAGTGAGACGGAAGATCTGCACGGTTAGATTTGCGAGTTAAAAGAGGAATTACCAGGAGAGTAGGAAAGGGACGTCAAGACTGTTGTACACATTGATGATAACATTGTCATTAGTGACTGAGTGGATGTCCGGTCCTGGGAATTGCCCATTAATCAAAATACCCTGTTCATCAATTCCAATTAACCCACTGTTACAAAAATGTTATACTACAAATTACAATTATACACTACACACATACTAGTATAATAAAAGGGGTGTGCTAACACCAAGTACGTGGATCGTATCCATTACGCTAAGACCTCATGATACACAAATGCTGGATTTGAACCTCAGACCTAGTGTACCAACTACCAAGTATACTTATGTTAACCACTACGCTTAGACCTCATGATAAACACATGTTTTACCAGTATTGCAAGTTTGCAACATAATGTACACAAACACATATATGTAATGTAGCATATAAGTCGATCTTAACCACTACGCTAAGACCTGCAGCATAATACACAAGAGAATGATGTGACATAATACATAAATGGTAGATGGACCGACCTGTTGGGGAACACCAAGAGGCCAAATAGTACCATAAGTGACATTCCAATCAAAAAATCTGTAAGGAGATTCAGCAGCAGCAATGGAGAAGTAGAGTGCTAGGCAAAACAATGCCTGCATTGTTCCTCTACTCATTTTTTTTTTTTGGAGAGACAAAACAAATGAATGAATGAATGTTGTTTTTTTTTTTTTTTGTCTTTTTTTTCAGTGATATAGACTTGTGGAAATGGGGTTTAATTTAATTTATTTTTCTTTGTAAGAATAAAATTCAAAGTGCGGTACAGAGAGTGACAGAGGAGGGGAGAGGAATGGGAGGGAAAAGGGTAATAGTGTAGAGAGAGAGAAGGTTGATTTAAGAGTAGAGAGGTCCAGCAAAATTAATAGAGGCACCACCAATTAAATTCAAATTAAAAATGGTCTTTATTGTAATATTGTAATACGAGTAGTACTCTTATTACACAAGTTGTAATAGGATATTGTCCTAAGAAATGAGGGCACTCTGTCTTATACTCATCTTGACTAAAATTCTGAGTTATTCTTTTCGTTTTTGTGAATTGTCGAAATTTAGAGTTTACCATTGTTTGAAGTTGTACATTAATCATTTATCATGTATGACAACGTATTTCTATAAATTCCTACAAAAAAAACTTCTATAAACAAGTAAAATAGTATTTCAATATAAAGAATACGAGCAGTAGTTACAACTTACAACTTACACGTATATATAATTCGTGAATTATGCTAAATTACTAACATTGGATTAGTCTAGACTACTAGTCTACTACAATATGTAGATTTACCACTATTAGAAACATTGCTTAAATGATAGTATCAATGTCTATATCTTTTCATGCCCCATAAGATGTGACCAATCCCAACTTCTCAATATATACAAAAAGTAAAGGACTAATCTGAACTACAACTCCTAAGTCTCCTATATACAGAGTTTAAAAGGTAGCATTTAGAATTTGGTATTCAATGTTGCGTAAATATCGAATTTTCTTTATACCGCAATTTAACTTGACAATAGTTTGAGGTAAATTGGGGTCAGAACTCAGAAGGATAGAACGTAAAGGCTAGGAAAATCATCTCACATATGACCGGAGTTGTGACGGCAATCCCATACAACTAAGTGCATTCACCACTGATATAGTGTTGTAGTTAAGTATTGTAAAAATTCAAGACTCACAGACTCACAGTGCATTCCTGATTCATTTCTATAGTGATTGAGTGAATGGATGTTATTAATGCTCTAATAATGATAAAAAGTAATGCTACTATCACTCAAAGGTAACATAATTTCTTTTAAAAAAAATCTTAATTCTTATACTTCGTATAAAAGTAACATAACTGTTATACGAATCAAAGCTAAATAATTAGAATTACTAACTTCATAACCCAGAGTGATCGGCCAATCAGACGAATTACAAACTTCATTTGATTATTTGGCTATGTTAAGTTCGTCTTATCGTAGAATTTGTAGAAGATGTATACCAGTACTCCGTATGGTACATCGTGGAAGAGCATTATCTGACGAGAATTTAAATTAGGGAAAAGTGGGAGGAGAATGGCGTGTCGGTGAAGGTGGAGTGGGGCCAAGAGAAAAGTGGTGTTTGGTTTGGTGGATAGTGAAGACTCACATGCGGGTGTCGAGACAGTGGGACTTGAGAGTTTGAGAAGGGAAGTGAAACTGTCAAGTGTGAATACTGAATAGTGAGTGAAGCTGAGCATTTTTTGGATGTATTTGGACACACCCATCTAGATCCCAGTTTTCTGAGGTGGGCAAGATTTGGCATATGCTCTTATAATTGGTCAAGTTTTTTTTAGTCAACTCCTTTAAAGATAAAAACATTAAAAATACTCTATCACAAATTCACAATTGGCCTAGCAGTTAGAAACGTAACCTACCTAAAGGTTAACCTACATTCGAATCCTCATATTCTCAGATGCGCAATATTAGTTGCTCCTTTGTATTAGAAAAAAAAAAATGTGCATTGGCAATAGTTGGAGTTTCATGATTCGTAAGCATTTTGAATTTGTAGCATCTTAGGCCATCATCGCCTTAGAGCCGCCATCAATGGCCGCTCTTTAGGCTTTGTGAATTGTGATGACCTCAGACTACCCTACATCCTTCCAGAACGAGGTTACCCATCTTGATAAAGACTACTCTTTACCAAGCACACTTCATCGTTATGAGGTTCCTGAAACTTAGAAATTCGAACTGCCAGTTTCGAGTTCCTAACCGGTTTTGGTCTCATAATCATGTACCCCAAACATGTTGCCCACCCTTGTACGTAATTTCACCTTGAACTTCTACTTTAATTTTGGATTGAATTATTTTCCACAAGATTAGCCGATAGAGGGTCATAAACTCCCCATTGATATTAGAATAGAGTAATAGACCATAGAGGGTCCCCAACCAAAGCGCAATTAGCGGCTTGAATTCATAAGGAAAGAAGAAGGAAATGCACAAATTCAAGCCATAGAGAAAAAGCTCTCATTTGAGGAGTGTAACGCAATCCAACCTATAGGATCTTTCAGATACTCCTGGTGCGGCCGTGCCCTCCCTTCCCCAAGACTACTACCACCTATATTTAGGCAAAAACAAGCGCTTAATATGTTTAACGGTGAAGATCTCTCGTCCCACTGCATATCCCCTTAGTTGTGCCATTCCAATAAGATGTCACAAGCTCACCTCATGCGATTCATAACTGTAAACTCACTAGTCTAGGGTGTTGCTTAGTCTCTTGTGACCTCGAGGTTACGGGTAACGGGTTCAAGTCTCATCAATGATCAATCCCCTTTCTTCTTTGGACCACCTTCATAGCCACCCATGACCCACCCCAACTCTCACCTATCAAGAAGAAAAATATATGGAAGTATGAAACCACGAAGACATATTTAGCATCAATTTGAATGTTTTGAACTGTAAAAAACTCTAAATAATATGTGAAAGAAAAACAGGGTTATAAAACATCACCTGTGACAAATGCCTGAAAAACATCGCTGCCTACGCAGGACTGATAATTAGAATAGCCTGATAGATGGTGTGACCTTTTCTACTTCTGCAAATTGGAGACGCTACAATCAGGAATAAAGTCGTTCACATCAACCCTTTGAAAACGAGCAATGGATATCTTGTAGTAGCTTGTCTGCAGTTTTTAAATACCAATTCTAGCAAGCCTGATAGAGGGTTGCATATTTTCTCCTGCAACATTCAGGGGACAATACAGTCAGAAACGAAGTCATGTTTCTGCCCCTGAGGCCTGAGCACATATTACAGGCAAGAGAAGAAGCACAAGGAAACACAGTAGTCCAAATTCATTAGTTGATAAGCTTTGCCAATCCTTTGTTCAGCAGATCTATCTTCTTACAAACAATGTTTGACCTGCACTAGGTTCAGCAGCCTTCTATATGCCACGGACACAACCCGTTCAACGATTCTGCCCTAGAGAAAGTTCACTCTTCACAGTCAGTTAGGAGGATAGCCTGTCTACCCCATAACAATAGCTCAGTCACTCAGTGCCTATTTCTGCGGCTCTGTACTGCCTTCGGTTCTTGTTGAGCTGCGTACTGTCAGTTAAATCTAGGAGAAAGAAGTGATCCTTCTTTCTTTTTAGATGACTTCCTCAAAACTCGCACATCAGTGGAACAGGATTAAGTTTCTTACCCTCAGCTTTTCCTATTTAGACATTTGTCTGCTCACATCCTTCTTGTTTTTTGTACATCCAGGAATCATTTGTAAAATTGACCATTACTCTATACTACTACTATATTTCTTGACAGCGTACGTTAGTGACTTAGTTGTTCTTTGAAGGTCATTGATCAATAAAGGTATTTGGTTCATGAGCTCAACATGTACTTTAATGTACCGTATTGAAAATGACATGTATAGTATGAGTACTCTTTATCATACACTAGATTGAAAAAAAGAAATATCTGAGCAGAAAAGATCACAGTGAGATCATCAATGCTGGAAAGCAGCATATTGAATCTGAGACAAAGCCCATCATTCTCAATTCTCAAGCACTGTGAATCCGTCGAGCTCAATGAAGCATACGAATGTGCGAACATTTCAAAAATTAGGTACCGGCAAGTGAAAAGAACATACCATAGAACCTGCCAAAACACCCCCTCCTGAGTCCTGTCACTTGATTCCCATACTTGTTGTCTTCTGACCTTGACCTTGTCATTTCACTCTTTTCCCCTGAAAAAACCAGGTGCCAATTTTCTATTCCCTTTTTACTTTTTTTTTTTTTGGGGGGGGGGGGGGACAAAGAAAAGGAATAATGATATGCATCATCATTGCACCAATTAAGCAAAACACAAAAGTATGATTGAGGACGGAAAAGGCAAAAGTAGAAGTGAGAAAACCAATAGAAAAGGAAAAAGAAACAGCAAAATAACAATGATCAGTCAAGCCAAGGCAAAGGGGATTGGCTGTAATCCAAAGCAGTGAAGCTAAAATAACAGTGACTACAATGATACTTCACATAAAACTATAATACTATATGCAGATTGATAACCATATACCCAGCAACAACAGCAGTACAAATGGTGATACATCAGAGATAGCAAAAAAGTATAAGCTTCCAAACTTAATTCTTACGAGTCAGACCAAAAAATGTAAGAAAAAAGCCGCAGCAATATACTGTCATGAAATTTAAACTCTACCACAAACACAATGCTAATAAAAAAAAAAAAAAAAAAAAATTGAGAAGAAGATACAACCAATGGAAACTTGTAAACATTGGCAATAATATACAGCAACAGAAACAAGTCGAGGTTTGCAATCACAATCTCGCAGTAAAGTAACATGTTCCTCATAGCACCATAATTTTGAACCATATACGGAGTATCAAAGATATAAATTATTCTGCAAAGCACACAAAAACCGCACCACCTTAAAACACTAACATCACACCCAAAAATTACCTGCTCTGAATTCATTGACAAAAAGGCAGACATAGTTTAACTGATGCTCGACCAAAAACTTCAGATCAACTCCACCAAATGCAAGCAAAATCTTGATAAACATACGAATTGGCCAGCAACAAAGAGTACAATATTGGCACTTATTGGGTTTCAGTAAATAAATAAGATTTGTAAAAACAATGCAGTAAGAGAACATTGATCTAAATCCAATAACAGCCAGTCAAACCTCGAACAATGATAAGAAAAGGTAGAAGCAGATAGCACTTCCACGACCTTTCTCAGAATGTTGCGGTCTCAAGTTATCTCTCTTGCACTATAGAGCAAGATGACGAACGGCTGAGAGAAATTGTGTTCCTCCAAATCTCTAACTGTAACACTAATGTTTTAGTCAACGAACTTGGAAACTTGAAACTTGCACTTGAATTCGGGGTACACTTTTTCAGTGCACTCAACTAAATTGCACGAATGAAGTTCACACCACTAAGTCTATGGTCTGTCGTGATAAAAGTAATCCTACTTGGCTCTCCATCCAACAATACAGAAACTCCAAATACCTCGCCCAATTTACTTCGTTTACGAATGATTGAAGAGATAAAGAAGTAACTCAAGCCTCTGCAAATAGCATGCACTTACCAGTTACCACAACACAAAGGGTACCAGGGAATAGGGATGCATATGTAAGGCCCTTCCAAATAACGGAGTCCTTGGTCTAAAAAAGCACCATATGCCCAGAACTGACATAACCAGCAAATCCTGATCCCATAACGCTAGGCGTCCTATCCCAGATATATGTATCTACAAATGCAGCTATCTTCTAAGATAACATCTCTTCAAAACAAAGATCAACCCACCCCACTAACCAGGGTTCCCCGGCCAGACTGTTTTAAGTAAGACCCATGAACTCCTCTCCCACTAGTTACTCTTCGTCGAGTAAGCTCTGCTCTATAGTGATTCAGTGTTCAGTGGGATACCCATATTAGTTACTATGTTATATGTCATCCAACAATATCTAAGCTCCCCTTCCCAACAACCAAAAAAAAAAAAAAAAAGAAAAAGAAATCTACCCTCTCTTTGAGCAACTCACATAACCCATAAGATCGGAACTCCAGGAGGAGCATTTGTTGCATCTCATTTTAAAAAATGTACATTCAATCGTAAAGAAAAGTTTCTATGGTAACTGGACTAGTTCCACAAGAAATACTTTTAAATAATTAGCATCCTGGGTTTTAGAATTCAACAAAAACAGGAAAGAGCATAAACATAGGGAATGGAACTTAAATAACAGAATCTACTATAATGTCATGTTTGCCAACAGCTTAAACTTTCAAGAACATGAATAAAATTCTACATAATAACAACAATATTATCCCGGTGTCACAAAAGCCCCTGCTAATGGCGAGGTAGGGGGAGTTGGATGAACGCAGCCTTACTCCTACATTGAAAACATTATTATCGGCCAGAAATTAATTCTCTACAATAAACTATAACATTTAGCACCACAATTTGGGTAATCTAAACAGACAATAACCAAAGGTATAATCACAAGCCAAAAAAAAAAATAAAAAAAAATAAAATAAAATAAAAAATAAATAAATAAATCATGATCACACATTTATCTGCAATAAACTCAATCCTCATCTCCTCTCAAAAAAAAAAAAAAAAACTCAATCCTCATCATTGAACCACAGCATGGCTCAAAGCTCAAAAGTTAATTTTAGAGTTTAGCTACAATTCCGCAAAATGAACCAAAATTACACGACATTCTCTCCTTTAAACCCAAAAGCCTAACAACATCCAACCCTTCTATAACCTTCTGGAAACAGGTGGAAGATGCCCCATCCTTCTATATACTTCTCAACCTGATTTTTAAGAAGGACTAGATGAGATATATCAGGAGAAAATCAAGCCTCTGCAGCCAGCATGGACTTCAAAAATATTCCCTCAACTCCTCGAGTTTCAGCCTTAACCAAGTTTTACTTATACTTCTGATTCACCTCAACACAAAAGGGTACCAGGGGATGGGCATGTGAGGCCTTCGAAACGAGGAGTTGTTGGTCTGAAAAAGCCTCCAACACACGTACCCACAACTGACATAACCAGCAATATTTATCTTGGAACGATAGGCACGTATGTCAGATATATAATTCACATATAGTTATATAGTTATCTTCCAAACTAACAGCTCTTGAAACCACCCATCCTGCTCAGACTGTTGTTTCTAAGACCTGTGCCTTCTTCTCCCGGACTGGTTACCCTTCCACAAGTAAGATGTGCTCCATGTTGAAACGATTCAGTGGATACTATTCCGCTCTCAGTTACTATGGTTTATATCATCCAACAACATCTACCCTCTCTTTGAGAACGTAAGTAATCTAAACCATCTACAAATGATGTGATAGACAATACCACCTCGATAATCCTCTCCACAGAACCCGAAGTCATGTATTTATAGCTACAGAGATTAAGATAAAGAGCACATACACCACTCTATGGTTATCGCCAATGTTATCCAAACTTCATCATCTAGATTCTAGACACATAACTCATTGCGAAGATCAAGCACTAAAGCTAGCGATACTCGCAAATGAACAGATACTTCCACTTAAGTCTTAGACCATGGAGTCATCTATTCATTAGTACTAAAATAGTTCAACCTATCTATAATCTATTAGTTCCAAGTTTCAAACTATCTACATTCTACTCGTCACCAAGAGTACAACGATACAGAAAATCGAAACTGACTTCAGGTCCCTTCTTGACATCTAAATGTGATCAAATGTATGCTTGATCAACAACAACAACAACAACAACCAAGCCTTATTCCCAAAATGATTTGGGGTCGGCTAAATGTATGCTTGATCATTAAGAAAAAAACATTCTATAGTGCAACATAACTACTGTAAATCTATACGAAATACTTGTATCAACATCGATCATCCCAACATTTTCGGATTCAGAACAATAGAGAAAGGAACATAAGAAACAAGATCAATCATACTCCACATCTAATAACACTTTTGAATCCTCATCATCATCAACAAAATCCTACGTACTATATCGAAATCAAATACTACGATTACGCAATCGAAACAGAGAATAGCAGAAACAATAACCACATGAAATCGAACAAAAGTAATCATAATCTCATATTTATTCGCGAAATTCTCGATTTCTCATCAATTAAACCACATTTCGGCTCATAACTCCGCATTTGGCACAAAATGCACAAAAAGTTACACCAGAATTTCTACATAAACCCTAAACCCTAACATCAACACCACGAAATTCCAGCAACAACAACCCGACTTCAGCAGTCATAACAAAGCATAAGAAAACAGAAAGAAGCGTATGAATTACGATCAATTGTCGTCGTCGCCAAAGAGAAGGCGGAGGCGGGCGGCGAAGACGCCGGAGGAATCAAGAGAAGCTTCATGAAGAAGACTGGACTTGATATGAGCCATTCGTTCGGTGAGAGAGCGGTGTTCATCTTCGAGTTCAGCGGCGTCTTGTTGGAGGTCGTGGATGCGGTACTTTTGACCGAGTGATCGGCAGCTGAGAAGGAGGATTCCGGTCATCGCGAAGAATTGGACGAAGCTGTGCTTCCTTTTCATGGCGTTTCTGAAGAAGCTCATGCTTCGCTTCTCGGTAGCGGGGCTTACTTGCGGTGAAGACGCCATTGTTGGTGGTGGTGGCGGTGGTTGTGACGGTGGTGCTGGATGTTGGGGGAGGGTTTTGACTTTCGGTTGATAAATTTGAGAAGCTCAGTGAGCTGATTTAAAAAAAAAGAGTAAAATGAAATGGTGATGCCGTGATGTGGGAGTACAAGGCTCAGCCGCTCAGCTCTCAACAAAAATTGAGATCGCGGCTAACTTGGCTCGTAAAGTTGTTACGCTCTTTTGAATTGTGAAATTTCTTGTCTATAAATTTCCGTAACGTTAAAATATATTAGAATAAGGCTTAGATTCTGTTTGATAGGACTGCATTTTTCTGAACTGATCTGATCTGATCTGATCTTAATGATTCTGATCTGATTTGGTCTGATTTGAATGACTCTGATCTGATCTGAATACTACTGCAAATAAGTCTTATCAAACAGGGCCTTAGGGATCACCATCCGGTGACCTGCCATTTGCCTAAATAGAATAAATCGACACAAGGTTGAAATATTTGTGTAAGTCTGAGTCCAAGTGAAGTGTCTTAATGGTTGTTTCCAAGATGGTTTTATGAGAGGTGATATTCATAGGTTTTTTGTCTTGACTTTGGAAATGTGAAGTCGAAATGATTCTTTATCTAAATTAGTAAGATTCATATCCCTGTCAGTGAAATTTCAGTCATGTTGTCTGATAGGGTTACCTTCGGATTCGGTGGATTTTCCGAGTTAAGCCCCTAAACAATTGGGCCTCATCGTGCTTATTGCTTGAGGTAAACATTTTTTTTTTTTAATTTTACAGTTGCTTATCGATTGGCGCTTCAATTGTGTGCGAAAATTGGCGTTAATTTCCCATTGAAGAGGGTCAGAGCCTCAGAGGGATATAGACATATATAGAACTAGTTACCGTGATTGGCAAAATTTACCAGTCACGATGATAGTTCTTTTGTTACGTTAGCATTTCCCACACCAATATGAAATTGGTGGATACAATCATAAAGTCAATAAAAAAAATAGTCACACGAGTGTAACGAAGGACAACGAAGGATCAGGAAATGCTTTTCATGTCGAAACAACTCGAATATCTGTGGGCAACTCAAAGTTTCAAGAATCTTCATCTGTATACATTCAACCATTCCAAAGTATACAACACAATCAATAGATTAAAATCTAATCGACGGAATTCATCCCCCTCATTTGAAATCAGATGGCAAGTCGAAACCTGAGGGCAAGGGCGCAAACGCAGAGCAAGTTGCTCGGACAACAGCTGCAAAGTTCGCCAGAGTTGTCTTCCGACATTTGTATCATTTCTCTGCACGCCATGGCCCATGGCAGTCACAACTGTCTGCACTCGGCCAATTTGCTTTCGCACTCCAAACTTACTCCGAATCTTCGGCTTCATCTGAGCTAAAGAAAATAGTGACAAATTACGTTTGTTTAAACTGACAACATCAAGCACACTAATGTAACTAGGATTATTGTACTACAGTCTACAGCCAACAAGAAAAGTTACACTTACTCGAAAATCTATAGCATGGGTATCAGGATCAGAAGTCTAAATCTCCACACGGCTTTCCCTGAACCTCTCTGGTTCCATTGATCTGCTTTGCTTCAGTATCACCAGTATGGGGGCCTCGACTCCTCCCAATACCTAACTTAGGCAGACCTCGGTTCAGCCCTTCAAGCAAAACACAAGCCTTGCACCATTTCTGCACATTTTGACGGAGACACACATCAGCATTATTGCACAAACTTGGTTTTGCCAGGACCAACAACTAATACACATGTAATTAGTTTTTCAAGAGAGGGAATCAAATAACTGAAACTTTTATTATTTTAGTGATCGTTACTAAAGGGAGGTGCATGTAGCAGTTCATAATCGATGTTAAAAGCTTAAGATGTACAAAAGTAAGTACATAATTAAAGCTAACATCACCTGGCTAGATATGTAACCACAGCGCTCACAAGTCCCCTGCTCTGGCATTTTTGTCGTAGTCGCAATTCTGAAGTTTTCCCCTGATTTGATAATGTCAAGTATAGCTTGAGGTCTGAATGGCATAGTACAGAGTGTTAATAAGTACAAATGCTAGTATCTAGTCACTAAAGATCAGAAAAAAGGAGAACAGACTGACATATTACCTAATCCTCTCTAAATCTTTTATGAACTCCCGGGCAAATCCACGGTATGCATTTGGAGAGTAAATGCCTGCAAGTAAGACAATACAGACTATAAAGACCAATGCACGAACTCTAACAAGAATCAGTGAGTTACTCATATTGCAACAGTAGGTCACATAGGAACGGCTTTGAAAGTAATTGGGCAATATTATACAAAATATACCAGTAGCCAGAGTATCGAAGGATGTCAAATTCTTTGCATCAAATAAGCTGACACTGATTTTTTGAAACTACTAAAAGAATATATGGAGCAAATATGAACCTTTGCTTTACTAAAAGCATCATATTTCAAACCTTGCACTAGGCGTTCCTACTGCAAAGTCCAGTGGTGAGTGTTTTGCTACTACTCTGAACTTCCATATTCTATCTGGTTGAACATTATTTTTTAACCGAGTGTAGAAATTGGAAGCAACCCTTACCCCGCCTTATGGCGGAAGCCTTTGAGGCACTGGGGTAATGTTGCTAATGTTAATGTAGAAACTAGAAGCACATATGACAATCTGGATTTTGGAAATGGACTATGAAGGAGAGGCGAGAAATACAGGAAAAAGAGGCAACAGAAAGATTTTTCTAACAGGTCAAATGATTCCCAATTGACTAACTGCATATTTTCTATACTAAAGGGTAAGTTTTTTGCAAAGGAAAAACTATGTAAATCACATTGACGGTCGGGGATAAACACTTTGTTACAATGTACAGTGCCCTGGTCATAGAAATAACTAATCACGAAAACAGTACTAGACGATATCTTCATAATACACAATAAAATCAGAAAAAACTAAAATGTTCAGCCATGGGCCACCATGATGAAATTACCCAGCCTTTACGATTCTAACCCATTTATAGAAACATTGTGGTGATCCAGAAAAGAGTAACTTCATACAAGAATTATATAGCGAACAGCGGCACTTCACATCCAAAAAACTCAAACCCAATAGACTAAGAATTTACCAGCCTCTCTATTTACATCACATTATTTGTTAACAGCCAATTTATCACATCAACAAAAAGGTACCACACAAGTGTCACTAGTACTTACATTCGGTAGAAAAGTAATCGAGCCTCTTGAAGTATGCATACGTAAGCAGGTCAGTTAAGGGCTCGCAGAGAATATTTTAACTATCCTCACCAGTTTAGAAGTCAAATGTAACTTAAAACAAAGTAGCCAATTTGAAAGGCAAATTCTCATATTTGATCAAGGCAAACCATGAAAATCGCTTTTCGCGTAAAAGGATATATAACAATCTCCTTCTCGTATGTGTACTTGAACGGTTTGCATCTTGGAATTGGTCCATCTTCCCCAGTGGTTATTGATGTGCATCTACTTAACCTTTAGAGGAAAAAGCCACCAATTTCAGTCCAATTAAAGAAAGAGGGAAGTGATAGGGTGTAAGTATGGAGTCATAAATACAGATATCAAAGACATACTCAATCTAAAACACCATTTAACAGTCCTAATCTAGGCCATTATGGGATTCAAAGTTACTGAATATAAGATCCTCAGTTCCTCAAGCTCTAAGTTGCACTCTATTTTTTTATTCTTCTTACAGGGGAGGAGGTTGGTGACGTGGAGGAGATGAAACTTGAAACAAATCCTAAACGGGAAATCAGGAAATACCTGGCAATATCACCACGTAATATGTTCAACAACACCGTTTCTGCAATATCATCTGCGTTATGTCCCGTGACAACCTTGTCCACTTTCAGCATTGCAGCACCTCGATCAAGGGCCTTATGGAGAAACAATCAGATTAAGCAAAAAAAAAAAAATTATATATCTCTAACACTAAAAGAATATATTCCTACTAGATAAATGCTGAAAATATGGAATAGGTTTTCCAACGGAAGATGATATTAAAAGAAAGCCAAACCTGGCGTCTGAAAACTCCACAAAACGTACAGTTGTTCTTTAACCCTATCATCTTTACTATCTCATCCATTGTCCATCCATACAAATCTTTGTACAAAACAACTTTCAAGGGAAGCCCATACTGAGATTCGACAAAGAAAACAACCAATAAGGACATAATGTAAGTATGTAACCATACTACATCAAGATAATACACTGAATAATGGCTTGAATGCAATAAGCAAGATATCAAATAAACATGTACCGCTAAATCAATCAAGACATCAATTAGGAACATTCTTGATCACTCTCTTACATTTGTGGAATGTTGCATTTTTATTGACTTTATTAAGCCCCAACCATAAGTAAAAGCCAAACAGACAATAAAGCATCAAATCCATAAACTAAAATAAAAAATTGTGGCCCAAGATGCCAGACTATTTTTTTTTTTTTTTTTTTTTTGGCATGCATATTGAAAACATTGCTGCCATCATTAAGGATAATATCTTGTCCAATGTGGCAAAAGAGTTTCATTTACCAGCAGCATACATACAGTCAAATGTTTGGATTAACTTAGTCGACAATCAATTAACTGCATAGCAAGACAATCAATGAACATACAATATAAGGGGACAGTTATGCTGTGTGGTAGAGTTAATCAGGATATGAGAGGAACAATGGCCATGTTCAACTCTTTGGTGTGATATTGAATTGAAATTTGGTACGTGGGAACAGAGAAGAAAAGGTGAGTTGGACACGTGCAAGTTTTGCTATATTCTGGTAAATATATAGGCTGGATGTAAGTCACGTAATAGTTAGAGATGTAGTTACTCCAGGGATTACGTTTGGGAGACGGGCGGATGTTCTTCTAGCCTCACATATTGAGGAAAAGATAGGTTTAAGGTGATTTCTGTTACTTTTATCCAAATGAATTAATACAATCTGTCAATTCTTAAGCAAGAGAACTTCTTGTTGGCTCAAGCCCTTCACTTTTAATGAGACACTTTTCTTTTAATAAAAAACAAGGATATTAAACTAGCAACTCAATTTTATAAATCAAAAGTTGCCGATTGAGTGTACGCACCATAAATCACTATCTTCCATTAGCAACAATCGAAAACAATCAAGAAAAATTAACCACCAACAACCCATCACCAGGCTGATAGTTTAAAAGACATACCAGATCATGAAAAACGCATCACCAACTCACCTGAATTTCATTCCTCTTCACAGTTTCAAGTGAATCATCCCTGTAACCTGTAATGCCTTCATCTACAGATAACAGGAAGAGATCCAACTGATAGTTGTGTCGGCGATTCAACTCTGCCATGACATAGGCAAGAACAGTCGAATCTGAAGTACAACCGACAATAAGTCAAAAGGTGGTCCAAATTAGCAGCGGTATGGAGAATCATCAAGGATTATACAGTAGTTGGCAATAGCAGGTATCCAATAACTGAAATTCAGCTCAGCCGTAAAATAACAACTATTGATGCCATCACGTACGTGTGGCAGCTATACAATAGCTATAACATACTAAGCTAGTTCAAGAGGCTACAAAGAGCAATGCAAAAACACGACAGAAGTTTGGAATGAAAAAGAAAAAAAAAAAAGCAATTAATCCTTAGTCCCTCCACTCCAAAAGTTCAAAACAGACATATGGTTTCTACATTGAATGTTGACTATCTTACTCCATAACAATCTTCAGGAGGTTGGTTGTGTTTTAGAGGCCTACCTTTAGCCAAAGAGGATACCGTAAACCCTTCGGATAAAAAATAAAGCTTGCACAACCAGGTTGTAATGGCAAACTACTAGCTAAATTTATAGTGTATCGTCAAGCCAGTTACAAGAAGAACTGTGAAAGCAGCTAAAGATTACAGAAAGGAATGACTGAATGAGTTCATTTTGTCGTGAGTTATTCTTGTTAGTTGTATCTTGTATGTAGCTATAAAAACCAAATGAGCTTCTCAAGCATAGAAGATGCATTAAGATACACTCCATCAGTGTGGTCACAAAAAAAAAAAAAAAAAAAAAAAAAAAAAAAAAAAAAAAAAAAAAATCCTCCATGAGGTCCTAATCTTCCCGGGATGTTGAGCACATGATCATATAGTAATGCAAGAGTCAGTCCAGCTCCATAGATGACTTACAATAGGGCGCATCACCAAATTACCATGACCTAATTCGTCAGATAAGATTAATGGATTACTCTGAACGGCAACATCTACCGTTCCCCTGCTTACGCTTGAATAAAAGCTGCAACTAGATTACATCATTGACTAGTAAGAGATTTGATCATAACTAAAATTGATCGCTCACACTAATTTGCTTATTTCTAAAGTAAACAATGAATTTTTTTTCATAAATTCCTGAATTTGGAAGTTCTGTGGATAATTTAAATGAATGAAACTGATATATTTCACCAGAGGTCTTCAATGTATAATTGATATGATTGATCAGGGATAGGAAACGATCTAACTTTAAGAGGTAGTCCCTCCATCAACATCCAAATACCTCGTCTATATAGCTGTTTTTGACTTGCCATATTGGGAGCCACGTCTAGACAAAATGGAAATCACGGTGGCCTTAAAATTTAGGGGGGCTGTGGTATTGTTATGTCAAATAAAGTATGTCCTAATTTAGACACTATAAGTGAACATTCCGTTTGGTCTAATGGTGGTCCTCAAAATAGTCCGTCAAAACGGCAACAAAATTAGAGAAGCATGAATGGAGGTAGTTGTAGTGTAGTACTAGCCAGTAGCTTCAATCAGAATGTGAATAAACGCAAAATGCATAATTTAAGACCAGGGTTTTAACATTCCGAAGGAAACAGCCACATTTCAATTCTTTTCGCATCTCACAGGCATTGCCCAAAGCATAGTTTAGACCACATCATGTTTCTAAAGACGAGATAGTTATTATGCTCATAAAGAGAGAATCAGATAACTAACACCAGGCGAGCTAACACAGAAAGGCAATTATACGAAGCTCATCAAACGTTGGGTATTTCGTAATCTACCCAAAACAAAACCCTCACTTTCACTTCAATGATCACACAAACAGTAACCAAGGACATCAGTCGCAAACCTTTTCTTATACTGTCTCCTATTTCTTTACCCAATAAGTTGTCCTTCGAAAAGGTAAAAACTTGCATTATTGATTATTAGGATATGGAAATACATGTAACATGTTAATGGTAGGAAAAGGTGAGACTTCACCAACAAGCTAACAAAAAACCCCATTTTTGTTCAAGCTCTACCATGGCGAGAAAACCAGGAAGACCAAAAAAAATTAGAGATTCAGAATCAGTGAACAACGATCTTTCGATTGATACTACAATTAAGGCAAATGGTGAAGGTCCAACAAAGAACCCAGATGACGTCATCGACGTGGTGCCGGAAAATTCATCGCTGGGTGAACATCTAGAATCGGCGTTTCGAAAATCTGGTATCAAGATGACAACAAAGGCATTGGAGGAGGTTTCTTCACAGGATTCAAAACAGAAAGATAAGGATGCCGAGACCAAAGGTATTAACTCTGCTTCCAAAACCCCTGTTAAGAAATGGAATGATATTGCTAGTAATAAATCTAGACTGGGTATGAAATTGTTTTTTGATGAGAAAACTGCAAATGCTGATGAGATTACAATCACTGAGGAAGATGTGGCTGATGTTATGAATGTCTGGAAATACACGTTAGTAGGAAACGTAATTGGTGGGAAACCGAAATTACAGGAAATTCAGGGGTTTGTAGACAAAGTATGGAGTCATGTTGACAAACCTAGAGTTAACTATTACAGAAAGGGATGGTTTTCTTTCAGGTTCAATAATCAGGATTCTATGGATGAAATTCTGAAAGGGGGACAGTGGAAAGTTGGGGGAAATTCACTGGTTCTAAAACAGTGGAACCCAAATTTCTCTCAGGAGATTGAAAAAGTTTCATGTATACCGGTGTGGGTCCTCTTTCCGGACCTTGATCCTTGTTATTGGTCAAAAGAGGCGCTCAGTAAATTAGCTAGTAAGATTGGACTGCCATTGTACGCTGATCATACTACCACATCACAATCAAAACTGGGTTTTGCCAGAGTTATGATTGAAGTCGATGTGTCTCAGGAGCTGCCTGACTCTTTAATCATTAACTCTCCGTTTTGTGGACAGATTGTCCAAAGAGTTGAGTACGAATGGGTACCTTACTGTTGTCATTGTTGCAATAAGCTAGGTCATCTAAGCTATAATTGCAGATTGAATAAGAAGGTAGCACAGAGGCAGATCCCTGAAAAGGCTGCAGAAAAGCAGTATAAGCCAAAACAAAGTGGGATGGAGAAACAAAGTGGGATGGAGAATATCAATGAAACATTGAGTAATGAAGGTGGTAAGGAAAATGTGGTAGTAGTGCATGAGGGTAATCTGGAAAAGAACCAGGTTGAGCCTGACTCCCCTGGCATTGATCCAACTACTCCTCCACCACCCACAGATGCCATGGATGATATGGGGTTTAAAATGGTGCTCAGCAAGTCTCAGAGAAGGAGCAATAGAAAAGGAAATACTGCTGGAATGACTGTGGGCAGAAAATATGCTAGCATGCTGAATTTGGGAATCCCTAGTACAGTCCTTGATAATGCTTTTGTGGATTTGGGTAGGGATGGAATTGGAGATATGGTCAGACCTCCTGATCATCTTTCCACATGAAGTTTGCTACCTGGAATATTAGGGGACTCAATGAAGTCCTCAAACAGCATGAGATAAAGGATCTCATGTTGTCTAATAGTTTAGATCTCTTAGGAGTATTAGAAACTCGGGTCAAAGAGAAGAAGTTTCAGAATATAGTTAGTAGGAGGTTTGCTAATTTCAAAGTAGCAAATAATTATTCCCATCATTACAATGGGAGAATTTGGCTTCTGTGGAAAGAAGGAAATGTTCATGTACATGTCTTAAAAACTCATGCTCAGTTTATCCACTGCAAAGTGGAACACATTAAGACTCAGAGCATTAGTTATTTGACAGTGGTCTATGGGAGTAATTCAAAGCAAGACAGGCTTGAATTATGGGAGCATTTGGTGCTCTTGGCTAAAAATCAAACTGAAGCATGGGCTGTCAGTGGTGATTTCAATGTTATCAGATCCCCTGAGGAGAGAATTAGTGACAATACTACAGGAACCGGAGAGATGATGGAATTTAATGACTGCTTATTGGCTTGCAATTTGGATGACATCAGATATCATGGTGGGGAGTTTACCTGGAATAATCATCAGGATGCAGGAGACAGGGTGTGGTCTAAGCTAGACAGAACTTTGGTCAACCCTGTTTGGCTAAGTAAATATCCAAGCTCTTTTGCAGAAGTGCTGAGTCCAGGAGTATCTGATCATAGTCCAATCCAAGTTAATGTCAGTGATCAAAGGATTATTCACAGGAGCTTTAAGTACTTAAACTGTTGGTCTCAACATGCAGAATATCATAATGTGGTGAAGGAAGCCTGGAATAAAAGTGTAACTGGTACTCCTATGTACAGGTTGTTTGCTAAGCTTAAAAATGTCAAGACTTCCCTAAAAAGTCTTAATAAGAGACATTTTAATAGCTTATCAAAAAGAGTTCAGGAAAGTAGGGAGAAGCTTATGGAATGCCAGGGGATTTTGCAGATGCATCCAGAGCAAGTTGACCTAATTATTGAGGAGAATTCTCTTAGAGACACATACTGTAAACTCAAGAAAGCTGAGCTCAGTATGCTTTCTCAAAGAGCTAAGATAACCCATCTGAAAGAAGCTGACTGTAGTACAAGCTATTTCTACTCAAAGATAGCTGAAAGGACTCATTTCAGTAACATTGGCAAAATAAAAGATGAAAAGGGTGAGGAGCATATTGGAGAAGATGAAATTTCTGCTGCTTTCATATCATATTACCAAAATCTTCTTGGTATGGAAAAGCAGGTAGAGGAGATGAATGAAAATGATGTGAAGGGTGCTGAATTGTCTGATGCCCAAAGGGAAATGCTGGACAGGCCTTTCTCTAATCAAGATATAAAACAAGCTCTTTTCAGCATCGACTCTAATAAGAGTCCAGGGCCAGATGGATTTTCTGCTGGTTTTTTCAAGGATTCTTGGGAGATCATTGAAGTAGATTTCTGCAAAGCTGTTCATAATTTTTTCAAATCTGGCAGGGCCACAAAACAGCTAAACTCTACTCTGATCACCCTTATTCCAAAGAAAGCAAATGCCTCTTCTGTACTGGATTATAGGCCGATTTCATGCTGCTCTACAGTATATAAAACTATCAGTAAAATGCTGGCTGAAAGACTCAAGAAGGTACTGCCTGATATCATAGGAGAGGAACAGGCTGCATTCACTTCTGGTAGGAATCTTTTTCAGAATGTGGCTTTATCTCAGGCTCTCATAAAAGGGTACTCACAGAAGAATATCTCAAAAAGATGCCTCATTAAAGTGGATATAAGAAAGGCTTTCGACACTCTAAATTGGAAATTCATCAGACAAATGCTCCACATTCTAAGATTTCCTGAAAAGTTCTCAAACTGGATCATGGCTTGCATTACTTCTACCTGGTTCTCCCTCAAGATTAATGGAGCTTCTAGGGGTTTCTTCTCTGGGAAAAGTGGGGTCAGGCAAGGGGATCCTATCTCCCCTTACATATTTGTCATGAGCATGGAAATGTTGGCCAGGCTGCTCAGAAAACTTGATAGCTATCCTAACTTCAGTTACCATCCAAAATGTGGGAAAATGAAACTCACTCATCTGACTTTTGCAGATGATTTGATGATTTTTACAAGAGGAGATGTACCATCTGTAAATGCTGTGGTTAGATGTCTTGACAAGTTTGCTGAAACATCTGGTTTGGTTGCAAATTCTGCTAAGACAGAGATATATTTTGGGGGTGTGAATGATGACTTGAAAGCTCATATTCTGCAGGCTTCTGGCTTCTCTGAAGGCCAATTTCCTTTCAGATATTTAGGGGTTCCCCTGAATAATGCTAGACTAGTCTATGAGATGTACAACTCTCTGCTGCTCAAGATTAAGACAAAGATTCTGCATTGGTCTAATCACTTCCTATCCTATGCTGGTAAGAGCCTATTGATAAACTCAGTTGTTTTTGGTGTTGAGAACTTTTGGTGCTCCAGTATTTTCCTTCCAAAAGGAGTGATCAGGAGTATCAATAAGTCCTGCAAGGATTTCTTATGGGGTGTCAAGGAGGGGCAGAGGAAGTTGATTTTTAAAAGTTGGTATAGTTCTTGCTCCCCAAGAAAGGAAGGAGGGTTTCATATAAAGGAAGTGCTCAGTTGGAATAAGGCACTGATTACTAAATGGATTTGGATGATTGATATGAAGATGAATAATATGTGGAATGAATGGATTAGCAAGTATGTGTTGAAAGGCAAATCCTTTTGGGAAGCTAAGGCTAAGCCTCAGGACTCTGAGCTTTGGAGGAGCATAATTCTCATAAAAGAGGAGCTGATCAGCACTGCAGGCTCACCTGAAGCTGCTAGCAGGTTGGTTCTTTCCTGGAATGCAGGGGGCAAATTCAGTGTGAAAATGGCTTATGATCATTACAGAACCAAGGGCAGAAAGATTACAGGGCACAGAGTTATTTGGGATGCAGTGAACATACCAAAACATAGCTTTATAGCTAACTTAGCTACTCAAAAAGCTTTGGCTACCACTGACAATTTGATTAGAAGAGGCATGCACCTAGTCAACAGATGTTTTCTTTGTAAAAAGGAGGCTGAAGACCATAACCATCTGTTCTTTGCTTGTGACTATGCTGCTGAAATATGGGCAAGTATCAAGAGATGGTTGAGAGTTCAGAGTAACACCACCAGTCTTAAAGGTAATATGAAATGGTTGGATAAGCATTCTAGCAAGCACTGGAGAACAAAGTGGGTGAGATGCAGCATTATAACAACGATATATATGATTTGGTTTGAGAGAAACTGTCGTCTCTTCAGAGATTTAGAGCATAATGTGGATTGGATTGTGATGAGAATCAAATATTATGTTTGTATTAGAGTAACACATTGGATGAAGGGAGATGTTAGTGAGGAGATCTTAGACCTCCTAAATGCATAAGACTAGTGGGTTTAATTTTTTTGTAAGCTTTCTTTTTATTCCCTTAATGGATGAATAAAATCACTAAAATTTGCTTGCAAAAAAAAAAAAAAAAGAAAAGGTAAAAACTTTAGGCTATACAAGTAGCACCACGTATCGTACCAGAATACAATCAAAACACAACATAAGCTCAGTTGATACAGGCAATGAGTATCCAAAAGAGAATACCTTTCCCACCAGAAGCGCCAATTGCGACACGCTCCCCAGGCTTAAACAGTTGATTCTCCACAATGACATTATGAATCTCTTCTTCGAACACAGCATAGAAACACTCCCTACATATCTTCCATCCGAAAATGGGGTACAAACATTCTCAGCAAAACTCTACAATATCTAATTTCAGCAAAATAACCCAAACTCAAAACAATTTAAACATAATACTAATAATCACCCTCCAACAAAAAAAAAAGAATTTAGCTTTCCAAATTCTTTAAGCACAGAAGATTAAAACCATTTTAACCAAATAATTAAGCTCATAATTATAAAGAGGAGTTAACAGTAAGATATGAATGGTTGAAATTGAATTTGAGGATCAACATACTAAATTCTAACATACTAGTATAGAGTTACGAAGACTACGGCCTGTGCCGATGCCGGGGGCGTCAGATGTACGCAACCTTAGTTTATACGATGAAATTGAAGAAAGAAAACAAATTTAAACCTGTTGGAGAGTTTTGGGGCGTTTGAGAGCAGGTCTTGCTGATTTGCAAATACAGCAGAGTCGTGGCTCAACTCCGCTCTTCGGCTTCGCGTCCATATTCTTTCTCCCGTTTGGGTGGCGGCGCCGCGGTGGTGATGCGGTGGTGGTGGTGGTGGCGGAAAGAGAGGGGGAGAAGGGGGTTTAAGCGAGAAGAGAGGGTCGCCTTTTTATTGGAGCTGGGACTTGAGGAGTCGAGGATTGTAATTGAAGATGCACGGATTGGTGGTAGTTACTACAGTACTTAATAGAACCGGCAAAGCTGGCTCGATTCGACGCGAAAGTTTATACAGTAATACGATGGATTAAACTCACCCCAATCGTAAATCAACATATCTGAGGAATGTGTAAGACACTCATGGATCGTGGGTCTTGGTTGTGTGACTACAATACACTTGCCGGCAAGCAGATCGTGCAGCGAATTGGTTAGCTAATGAGTTATAATGATTTAGGGGTCTCTCGTTCTCGGTTAATTAGTACGTATTTTCTTTTTTTCTTTTCGGGGTTTGCCCCCTCTCTGACTCTCTGTAATTAAAAAGAAAAAACATCACCTTATGTCCAAAATATTATGGTGATGACTAACTTAAACTAACCAGAACCAAAATGCTCTGTGACACTAAGCATCTAAAATTTTAGAAAATTGACACCACCTTATTTTAGCTAAAATTCAATAACGTCTCCTCTCGGAATGTGCCAACCCGATACAAACTGATAAAATAGCATCTGACTCAATAACAACTCGGAGCATTACCAACCAGACAGGACTCAGCCTTGATATAACCCACCCACCCTATAGACAATTGCAAATTGTTTTTTGGCGCAAGTGACGAGCCCTCTCAACTCACACTACTGGAAGGAATGGCTAGGGCACAACTCAGTTTCATTGACTCAACCATGTTTGACAGGACTCGAGCCAAATAAAAAAATCGAGATTTATCACTGGTTATCGAGCAGGCTAATCTCGTTCAAATCCATGTCGATTCTGCACTACAGATTTACAGTACAACAATGCGACCGTACCTGAAAAGTTACCACAGATTTACAGGCTATTCACTAGGAGCCGGACACTCCCCAGGTTAGCGAACATGGATGAAATACAATGGTTAAGTTTCAGACTCTGCACAAAACCTCAACAGCTATATCAAAGCTGCGAGTCAGAAAATCTTTACATTGTCTGAGAAAAGAGCTGTTTCACTGTTCCTGCTCTAAAAATCTCCCCCGGAACCAAACAGCACCCAGACATTCTCCGCAACAAGATCGCCTAACAATGAGCTAATGACAATTAAAGTTAACAAGTTTATAACTAAAAATACAATACACAGGTGTTTGGTCATTAGCTGCACATTTTTTCGACCGAGATTTGTACATTGTATTGAACGACGATTTCACTGATTCTGGCATCAGAGACGGTTTAGTCCAAAAGTGCACTAACTGCCTGGAGAAGAAGCAGCAACTATCTCTCACTACTTAGGTTCAGAAACCAGAATCCTCCTGAAGCCGACGGCTCAAGTCGCTGCGAAGTGTCTCAAAGAATAGCTACAACAATAATTGACAAAGTAAGCACAGTGAACTGAACCCAGAATTGCAACAGATGCAGAAACAGAAAGCTCATAAATTCCAAATCACATAGCAGAATGTGCAAGACAAAGTCCATGTATGATTCAACTTTAAAATCAGTTAATTCAATTCAGATTAGCATCAATATAGCTACAATTCAGATTAGATCATGTTTCAGTAGAATCATACAGGGTCACAGGAGGGCATCAGTTTTTACCACCGGTTGAATCGAGAACTAGGCATGGGATAGGTAACTAAGACGATTCTCAAGGTTCACGCTTGATCCTTGCTACAATCACTATGCATAAACTATGAACATTGCACTGATCAAAGGCTCCCGCTTTACCCTTACGTTGAACACAAGAGAGAATGTTTTCGAATAACCCAAAGTGAACTTGTGTTGCATCGACAAACAGATTAGGGAGTCGTTTTCTTTATTCCATCACATTTCAAAGCCTAAAATAGTAAGTCTATTGGAAATTTGTACTGATCGTCTTATAGAAAATTCCAGAATGGATTTTGAGAGCCATGTACCTCTTACCCCAACACATTGTTGATAATCAAGTGCTTCTGTGTGGGCTCGGATCCTAGTTTTCCTCGAGTACTTGTAATTGACACACGGTCATGGCTAGTTGGCTACATACCGAATTACCGATACTTGGCACTTGATTTTGGGCCAACTAAGAAATGGCTAGTTCGTCACTCCAATATGTACCCATGTCGGATCATAGAAGTTGACTCCCAGTACCTAAGTCCCCAATCCCCATGCTACCCCAAGTGTACGTTTCTAGCAAAATTTATGACAAAGCATTCCCAGATTTATGAATATATCAGCTACGGCACAGAAAGCTCCATATACAGTGAATCCAGAAAACTTACATTGATAAGCTCCTCGTTGCTACTCAACCACTCCTGAAGCTCATCAGTCGTCGTTCCACTGATCTCGGACGCATTTTGAGCCAAACCGCGAAATATATCTTGAGAAGAACCTCCAACTGTTAGCTGTTGAGCAATCTCCTGAATATCATAACCCTGCTAGAAAAAGACACAGCATACAGGCTAACATCAGAAACGAAAGAGATCCAGGCAGCATCACAGTACCAAAGAGAAAACATGATTAGTGCAAAGACTTTCAAGTAAAGCAACCTAGCAGGCCAGTCAAGATAACATTAGGGACCATTTCCCTCACCTGTAGAGGGTTTTGGGGGGGGAGCAAATATGATCCAGAAAATTCTAGTTCAAGACAGAATTAGCATGCCAGTATCTAACACCTTATCTTACAAGAAGCTAGAACCATGTCATGTACTGATGCAGTTACTCGGGGATCAAAAGAAACATCTTAATAATGTACAGCAAAATCACTATAACAAGAACAAGTCAATCCAATGTCTAGTGGCACAAAGAAAACACTAAATCGTCATAACTTCACTTTCCATGGAAGTCGAATCACATTTGAACAATAACAAAGATTTAGCATGCATCACATTCTTATTTATGTGAAATCAAACCTGAGCATCCTGGCTGAATGATCTGTCATTTCCACTTAACCTTAAATTTTGCACTTGATTGTTTTGGGCTGACACACCACCAAGAACCTGAGACACAACAGGCATCATCTGTTGAAACATACTTGAGAAATCAAGATTGCCACCCTGTCCATTGCCCACGTCTGAAAACACATTCCTCAAATCTTCAGTGTCAACTTGTTGAGCAAGTTGGTTAACTGTGTTTCTCATTGCTGGGTTCTGAGTGAATTGTTGTAACATATTCCTCAGGACATTTGGAGAACCAACTCCAGTTTGCTGAGCAACCCCAGAGAGAAGACCATTCATGGCTGGACTGTCAAGAAGCTGGGACATCATACCAGTAACGTCAACCTGACCATCAGAAGGCTGAGCACCAAATTCCACGTCTTCCAATCCCTGTCCACGTCCTTGCACTGTTTGTCCAGTACCAACAGGAGCATTTGAAGTAGTTCTACCATGGCTGCTCTGAGATAAAAGAGACTGCAGAACTTGCTGACCGCTAGCCCTCACTGCTTGACTCTGGTCAGCTGTACTAGACGTTCCACCTTCACCACCCTTAGGCTGGATCTTGGATTGTTGGCTTCGTTTCTGATTAACATAATAATCATATGTCCACAATAAAATACTCTATCTTGAGAAAGTTGTACAAGAAGGGACAAAGCTATGCAGGATATAATTGCATAAATTATAATCATAATTTGTATTGGATGAAAGAACTGAGAAATGGCAGAAAGAAAGTGTCTCAGAATAGAAACATTTTTGAAGATATAGGGTGAGATATCGGCTGAACAACAACAAGAACACTATCATAGTGCCTCAAAAGGCTCCCGCTTATGGTAAAGAGGATCAGATGTATGCAACCTCACCCCTGTTACAAAGAGGAGTGAAAACTTAACAAAAATCTCACCAACCAAGAGATTGGTAGAGGAGGGGCTTGAAAACCCACATCCACAACAGTGGAAAATCGACAACTCAACCATTAGCAGAAATCCCTACACTCATGTTCTACCATATTCAACAGCTAATGGTTCTACTATCATCCTTCGTTCTCCTTCTTCGCATGAGCAGGATCCACCATCTCAAGGGAAAATTAACTTCAACAACATTGAAGAAAAGTATCAGCGGGTAAAATGTTGTCTTGAAGAGTATGACCATCACGGTACACCTATATTGCCACAAAGTACAATGCGCAATCCTGTTCTTTATCCTTTCCCCTAATGCCCTCAAACCCTGGACTTCACTAGACTAGACTACACTTCTATTCCAAACCCATTCTTCAAGATACAAAAACATACTCGGTTCTTCTTTGAAACAGTTTCTCATAGAAAAACGAACAAAAAAATACTATATACAGAGAAATTTTGCAAAAACATACAATTCGAAACCCCAAAATAGTTAAACTCCAGCGAGAAAGCCAAATTGTGGTGCTTAGCAATTTTGGCCGAAAAATGGCTTGTTTAATCATCTTTTTATATAAAGTATGTCTTTCCTAATTTGGGCTTTTGAAAGGTATGGTTTCGCCAAAAAAAGAGTCCATTTATAATGGATGAAAAATACAAGGAATGAGGATAAAGCATCCTCAATGAGAGCTAGTACCTCTTCAAATTTTGTTTGGAAAGGGTGATAGGATTCTACATTTTTGCCCTTATATAATATGAGACAGCCCAAAAAAAAAAGAGACTAACTCTCCAAGCCCGACATCGTAAGTACGTAAGTGGTTCATGATTCTTGTTCCTTTTATCTAAAGACGAGAGAAGGACTAAAGAAACATATATTCACATTGAGCAAGTTTTTAGAGGAGCGTAATCCAAAAGGCAGCCAACTAGTACGACTTTCACTCAATCACCCCTTTATTGTGGAATTGTGACGAGACATGGTGCATTGGAAGTTTGGAACTGGTATGATCACACTCCAGGGAATATGAGGTCTTATTCCATGGATACTCTACTCAAAATATAGTGATTATAGTCGGACACGTGAGAAAATGGCAAGTGACCACTAAACTTGACTTATGCTGGATACTCCATCGATATAAAATATGATTGCACAGAAATAACAAAAGGAAGTTCATACATTCCCTTCAAAGATGGATTTAAAAAAAATTAGAAGTTCACCTTGGGCTGCAGACCTCCACCTAAACCAAGTGGAGCTCCTGTGCTACCAGAAGACTTGCCAGAATCACCAGATGGTTCGCGATCTTTCACGTTCAATTCAGAGTGCATTGAGAGCTCTCCGCTCCCTGAAGTTTCTCCACTCAACTTGGAAGAGCAATGTGGGGGCTTAGCTTGAACCTGATACATACAAACAATATACCATGGTCAATGAAAAAGTCAGGAGGATTTGAAAGGCCAAAAACAAGCCATAATTTAGCAGGAATCCAGAAGAACAAGTGCCTTCCATAAGATGCTGAAAAGCCACTGTGAAGAGGAGGGGCGGGGGGTGACCATGATACACGAACAATATACTTTATCATTTTTGATGAAAAAGTTAAAAGCTGAAACTTAGAAAGCTTAATTTTACAAAAGGTAATTGACACTGGAGTAAGAATCCTGTGTCACGAAGACTAAACCAAAAGGATGGAAACAACTACAAAGGGCAGCCAGGTGAACATTGGCGTCCCCACAAAGCGAGGGTCCGGGGAAGGGTCCCACCACAAGGGTACGAGGGTCAAGCCCTACCTTGTCATTTTTTTGGACAAGAGGCTGCTCCCAGGACTTAAACCCATGACGGATCAATCACACAGCAACACCTTTACTGGTGCGCCAAGGCTCCCTTCAAAAGAAACAACTACAATTTGAATAAAAAGCTCCAATTCAAGTCCTTATGTCGAAATCTTACTGAGTAAATAACTACGACATTCGTTCTTCAGGTGAGCCCAAAACAGAGGTATCCTTAACTAAGCATCACCAAATCTGACCATAAAAAAAAAAGGAAAAAAACATACTCAACATTTAACATTACATTTTGAGCCTGTGGCATAGGCAAATTAACGTCTGTACCAGCAGCTTCCCCTCTAGTCTCAGATTGGATGCTTTGGGATGGATCACTTGTACTAGATACTCCACCTGAAACAACGGAAGGATTTGGAACTACAAGGTTCTCCTGCTGCCCTGAAAAGTACCGTTTTACTAAGTCTTATTACCATTATATTAAAAGTAGAATAACTTACTAAATGCAACTCACTTGTTGGAGTTTGGTTGCCAGTCAGCATGTTCTGAAGAAGGTTCCTGATGTGTGAATTTACTTCTGACACAAAAGCTGCACCCTCAGGTTCCTGAGAAGCGGATACACCACCAACAGGTTGTGATGTACTAGTTACTGGAGTAACTCCAATAGCTGCAGATCGAGGTACAGCTGTAGCAATGACATTTCTCACTGGAAAAACATGAGGAGCACCAGCAGCAGCAGGGGCAGCAGTTCCATTGCGCTCACCCTGCGTACCATCTCCACCAGCAGCCCTCGCCACAAGGGGAGACACTATAGAAGGAAGCGATGTCCCTATCATGAGGAACCACACATCAATGTTAGTAGAAGATTTAAGCCTCAGGAGAGGATAAACACTGAA
Source organism: Spergularia bocconei (assembly GCA_963457585.1). Lineage (NCBI taxonomy): Eukaryota > Viridiplantae > Streptophyta > Magnoliopsida > Caryophyllales > Caryophyllaceae > Spergularia > Spergularia bocconei. The sequence continues at coordinate 1,908,077 of OY734947.1, forward strand.
TGTAACCATCTAATTATATGAATTTTCCTTACCAGCATGTATATGTATGTTGATATTCCTAGGAGCACTTCCGACTATCCCAACTGGAATTGATGTCCCCGAGTTTGGTGCAGAAACAGTAGGAGCATTAAAGAGTGGGCTTGTTTGATGAGGAAAGGGCTGAAAATATGATACGAATTAATTTAGATTAGACATCCTAGCAGACTAGAATCACTCACCACTAGTCTACTACTTCTGATAGTTCTGAAGCGAGAACATGTGATTTAAGAAACTTAAACAAGTCAGACACAATCCTGTGGATGTTAGTGGGCTCACCTACACACTCCACGCAAAACCACACTCACAGACATGCCAAAACACACGAACTATCATTTAGACGCAGGCACCCAGGCGCACTATAGCCCCATAAATTCATCACTCCTAGAGTCCTAGATGCTTTGACAGGGTCACCAGAACCCACCCAGTAGCCAAGATTCTGATCAGCTTTCACGTCACTGATCAATCGAAAAAGACAGCAATTGATACAGAAATTTCCTCCATACTAGGGTTGAACTTTTTCTAACTACAAACGAAGCCACACAAGCAACACTTTAAATTTTTTTTTTAAGTGACACTATGGTCCAAAAGCCAAAATGAGATAGGGAAGGAGAGAAATAAGGTCAAGGGAAGCTAAGCAAAGTTTAATTTGCGCTACTACGCAATTTATTGGAGCCAGGTTTCTAGTCAGCCCACTTTGACGCAATTATCAGACATAGTAATGGTGATGGTGATAAACAATGACATTAACAACAACTTTGTAGAGGTAGTAATATCCCATACACTAATATAGACTCCCTCTATACATCTCCAGCCTCCTATTCCACTTAAGCACAAAGTTTAAGAAATGTTGTAAAAATATCAAAAGCAAGTGAGAATTCTTAGCGCTATGAGGGCATTTCATCGTTTCAATAGTTACCAAATAAGAAATAGGAAGGTTGGAAGACAAACCCCCAAAATGGTAAATAGGAAGGTCTGGTTTGTATGGAAGGAGTTTAGCAGTTACAATATTAACAGCTTTATTCAGAAACATGAAAAGATTGCCTGATATCTGAAGAAAATTAGTCCTAAGATAAATGAGGATTTGACTCCTACAACACTGGATTAGTTGCAATTTCGAGTGAATATTAAACTAAGAAATTGACATGACGCATCCTAAAAGAGTTAATGGAAACAAATAAACAATGTATGTTGCTTCTTAGTACATATGGTCCTTGGCGATTGATTTTAAAATTAGAAGCAGGGCCCTTAAGGGTCTAAGATGAGACTGTCAAAGTAAGTAAAAGGGTCTATGCGAAAAATGACCACTAGTTTGCTGAGGAAGAAGCTCAGTCTAGGATAGCAGGAAATTTAAGCCCGCTCCACACTATCTCGCGTTCACCAAGACTTTGGATTAGAAGAACACTAACAGAGTCTATGTGTTCAATGGAAACCTTTACAAGTTTCGCTCAAGAAAATAGTACTCAACCCAAATCCTTCTCCCTTGTTTCCAAAGATTATAACATGACAGTACATCCATTTGAGGCATATGATAATCGTATAACAAAAATGCGACGAGGTACAAGGAAAGTCAGAACACCATAGAGAATCTAAGCTGGAGATAAGCACTGTGTGTAAATAACATGGTTCAATCGCTTTCATTCTCTAGCCACACTCTAAAATGATTCATTTTGAAGACATATTTTCATGTCACTAACCTGGACCATTATAGGATTAGGCCCTGATGGGGAGATATATACTGCAGGTCCAGCATTGATCACTGCTTCTGCCTGCAAAAAGAAACAAAAGACCAGCACTTAGAATTCCTCAAAAACTTGAGATTAAGAGCGTAATTGAAAGTCGTTAGGCTCGGAACACATACAGGAGAATGCCCCATGCGCAACATCAATATCGACCTACCAAGCTCTAGAAAGAGAGCTCCCAGATGCTGCATCGCAAGACCCACTTGTACTGAATCACTCTGGATCTGACTTCTGACAGAAGCATCCGTAGACCCAGCCTCTTGCTCCAATCGTCCGGCAATATGCTACAGTTGTATTTCAGATAAATTACATCAATTATCAAGTTTAATGGAAATATATCCATGATGATTTACTGATCACGGCTTTATGATTGATCTTTGTCACCTCCGTACACACGCAGTCATTCTGTACTTGTGTATGCAAAGCACACATAATCTACACCGTAACACCATTTCTTTCATTTCCTTAAAAATATTTAATTCTATTGTGGCAGGTCGTGACAAAAAAAAAACTATTTAGCGTGACATCTATTCACTCCCAACAGTAAGGTGGCAAACAGTGACACAGGGGCCACTTTAACTTGATTGAAGTCTTAGAGCTTGTTTGGATAGAAGATAAATTTCAAGGGGGGGGAAATAAAATGAGGGGATAGAATGACCCATGACCGTTTTTCAGCCAAGAATTTCTGGGATAGAATGACCCATGTCCGTTTTTCACCCTACCTCCCAGCAGTCCAGCACAATGAGGGGAAAATAAAATAAAACATCAGAAGAGAAGATATTCAACCCATCATCAGACTTATGGCTCCATGAATGCGAAAGAAACAGGCATCTAACTACTCTTTCACCCAGCAGCCTCCACATAATATGGAAGTCAAGTTCCAATAGATTAGTCAATTGCAAGTTGCAACAAACAAACACACACAAACAATACAAAAGACCCATCACCAGAACACAATAACTAAAGTGTCTCTGTACCCAAACATTTCACAAGGTCAGTTAGAGCATAGGACGCTAGGAATAAAAAGAAGCAAAGACCAAACACGATCATTCAAAAGCCAAACTGCCTGGTCTTAAAGCAAGATATCAGCTATTTGGCAAAATTCTAAAAAGTCGATAGTAAAGTTAAAAGTATGGGGCTTACAGAGAGAGCTGAAACAGCACCACCACTCAAAAGCCGCTGTGCATGTCTCAAAACCACACTCAGTGCCTCAGGTGTGGGCATTCCTCGGGCATCAGAAAGCAGTCCAGATGCTGGTTGATCTGCTGAGCTAGTTGTTGATGAAGGAGCCTCATATCCTGCAATTAAGTTAAGACATCACGTCACGCCACTCGTTAAGGGTGTGCTGTAAAGAGAATCAAATAAATCATTCGCCACATTAGAAAGTCACCATTTTGAGACAGCACCCCCTCCATACGACTCATAAACTCTGATAGTGTGTTCAATGCATCTGGAATCGGCTGTAACAATAAGAAAACAAAGAAGGAATTAATATTAGATGAATTCCAGCAAAATTAGCCTTTGCATACACAGATTTTAGATTGCCAAAGAGATGACAATAGAGGAAAGGTTAGTACCAGGTTCACTGAAGGTGGAGGAACAGAAGCTCCCATAAAAGGAATTGAAAATGGCTGACTTAAGAATGACTGCCCAAACTGGGACTGGGCTTGACTTGGTGCTCCAGTGGACCGTCCTTGTTCTGCATTGCTCCCTTGAGGAGCCGCACCAGATTGATTTGTCTGGCAGATCAGAGTTTTGAGATGAGATCAAGGCAAAAGAAAATAAATCATGAATTAATCTCATCACACCAAATGTTGTGTGTTCGCCAACTAGCACCAAGTACACTAGAGTTAATCAGATTAGTTTCTCCCTCATTTCAACATATATGTATGCTGGATCGATTGAGAAAAGATACACACCTCAAAATCTCAAATTTCTAAATTAGTTAAATATTTATAGGGCAGTCTAATTTGACTCCTTTGGTCTAGTTCCTTTTAAAATAAGGTAGCTGCTTTTTTTCCCGCTAAATGACTGCGAGCAACATGAAGACATATCCTCTCAAACCCTTTCAATACTTAGCCTATACATAACAGCTTTGGAAACAAGTCCGTTTCCATGAAGTAGGCCTCACTATTTCAAGTGTGCATACATGCCAACTGCCAGGAAGGGAAATTCGTGAGATTGCCTAGAAAGGTTAGTTCACTCTCAAAGTCACTTTCAGGGCGTCTACCTGACCGGAAAAGGCTATTGCATACAAGAAAAAAGTGCAAAATCCAGAAATGACAGTGGAAATAGATGGTAACATGCCAGATACTATAACACAGTGGCATGAGCAAAAAGAGGAATCATATAAATATCTTACAGAAGCAGCATTGACTGCACCAACAGCACCATTTGGCATTCCTTGGCTACCAACGCCTAATGAATTTAAAACTGCTCCAATAACCTACAATCAGTTTAGTTTTGATTACCAACAATTCATAATACAGCATGGGCCAATATTTCTTCTAGTTAAGAATTTCAAATTTACAGAAACACAATTTGGGAAAAAGTACGCACCCGAGTGAGGTCAGAGCCAGCTCCTTCACCTTGATCCCCAACGTTGAAGGTACCAAGAACTACACTATGCGAAATTTGTCCAATACGGTTGCGAGGAGCCCCACCATTAGCATTATTTCCTTGCAAAAGTATTTAGATTTCATTGGCTGAATGTTCCAAGAATGCACTCATCCAAAACAACACAGCTTATGATCATACAACAAAAATCATAAATCAAAATCAGTACCTTGGGAACCAGAGTTACCAGATGTATCAGTACCAGTACCAGGACCAGATGAGGTTTGTTCCTGGGTTGGTTGTCTTTCTACTAAATGAAGGGTGTCCCCATTCTCAACATCTATGATTGTTAAGAACAAACCATAAAAGAAGTAACCATGATGTGCATCTTGCAGCAGACACTAAGAATTTTGTGGAACACACACTCAAAAAGTTTTCAGAACCTCCATTGCAAAATCATGAATAACACAAAAAACCAAAAAAAAAGAATAAATTGTACATACATGTAGACACTAGGAAGAGAAAGAGAGAGAAAGAGGAACAGACAGACAGAAAGAGAGACATTCGAGTGCTCTAATGATCACAGAAAATTTCCAATTCAAGAATGCCAATCATGTCTAGGCAACCGAAAGTATCACCAAAATTGGTTTCCACTGCAATGCAAAGTTGCAAAAATACAGGAAATAATTCTGTTGCAGGATACGATACTCAGAGAGTGAGTGCTCATCTTTCAAAACTTTCCCACGAAAAATAAGACGCTGCTGCCCCACCGGTACGCCGACTTGATCCGCAATTTTTTCCTTGAATGATAAAACAGGAATCTGAAATTCAAACATTCCATATTATGAGCATCATTATATTTAACTTTTTAAATCAGATTAACATGAAAAACATTCCACATTTGTATTAAAAAGGATCATCGACACAATTGCTGAAGAAGCAAATTTGAGTCTTGCAACATAAACACCCAGTTGCCTATATATTAGAAAACCTAGAATATTGTGCAATAAATGCTACAGTTTCCATTGGTTGATGCAATGAAAAATCAGGAAGTCCATAACAGAAACATTCATAAAGTTTTAAAGTTTGAAGTCACTTAAGACACTGATTCGCAACGGGAAATCACATCTACGGCTCTAGGCTTGGCATTTTATAAAAAGGCGGTTCAATAAAATTCTGTCCATATTAAACTTCTGATGGGATACACCCATGACTCTCACTATTCCATATCATCAAATCGGATGGTGTTGTGGTACAACAGTCATAGTTGAAATGCATTACTGCACATATTTAGGGAACTCAATACAACAAATTGAACTACAAAAATATGCGGCTCATAAGCTCCGTTTCCCTAGGCTCTTACAACTCTAACAGCGCATCCGCCTCCAGCTCATCAGCTCATCTATCCAACAGCAATAAATAACAAACCTCCTTGTTCCCCTACCATTGTAACTGAAAGGAAGTAAATATCATACACCACAAGCAAAGGAAAGGTTAGGCAAACTCACATCCTTCTCCACACGAAAATTATAAATTCTCGAGTCTAAAGTCTTGATTTTAAGCTCCAAAGTTGACTCTGAATTCGAAACAGAGGCATCACTAGTGCTGGCATCTTCTCCGGAATGTTGCTCCGCCATGATACCCTAAATCCATAGATTACGGCACCATTATTCAACGATGACACACAGACATTACGACTTCCATAACACAAACAACGAAAAAGATCGAATCTTTTATGATCAAACCGCCGGTGAAATCCTAACACCACCAACTCCAATTGCTAAACACATGAGAAAGCTACCTAATAAGCAAAAACTACAATGCCATTTCGATATCGAATCGCAACCGACTACGTTCGGCGCACCAATTTCATGTCATCACATCAGTCAGTAACACACGAATCAAATAATATGATACAGCAACATTTTAGCATTATTAAAACAACAACAAAGATCAAAAAGATCGAAACTTGAACGAAAAGCAACAGTTTTTATGCGATCAAACTCCTATTTTCGACGTATTAAACAGCAAATGAAGCCCTAAAATCGCAGTTACATATAAAAATGATCACAATTTGTACAGAAATGAAATTAATTAACAATAATCAAAGATTGCAAATTTACATCAAGAAATAATTAAAATTGGAGAGAGAAACGTACCAGAGAAGCGTGATGAGCACGAGAGTTGGAATGGTGGGAATTGATTGCGAAAAAATTGAAGACGCTGGGAAAAAATAATTGAGCAGCTAGGGTTTGAAATCGCCGGGATTTTTAAAAGGGAGCTTTATTTTTGGGAGGAAATGAGGATTATGATTTATGGAAGATCCAGAAGCTTCTACAGGAAGCTTATTATGAGCTCAAATGCATTTCTTTTCGTTGTTCCATTTTCCTTTTTTTTACTATTTTTTAAAAAGATAGTTAACAAAAATGACCTCAAAAAATAATACTCGAGTACAGTATAATCTCAATTATCCCCTATAAATAAATCTTGTTTTTATATTTTACAAAAAAAAAATAAAAAAATTCTTGTTTATAAAAATGAAATGAAATTAAACCCGATGAAAGATATAATCCTCACCGACTATATCATTGTACGGATAATAATTTATCTTTTTTTTAAGAAAAAAAAACATTTTTCACAAAAAATTGAGCAGCTAGGGTTTGAAATCGCCGTGATTTTTAAGAGGGAGTTTCAATTTTGGGAGGAAATGAGGATTATAATTTCGCAAATACTACCGTACCCCGGGTACCAAGAGAATGGTACCCCCTGTGCTCATTTACTTGGGCTTACAATTTGAGTTGGGCCAAAGTATAACTTGACCCAATAAACTTCAATTGAAACTCAATCCACTTTCTCTCCCCTTCCCCCTTTATTTTCTCTCTCCTCCCATACCCACCCACCACCACCACGAACCACCTAACCACCGCCGGCCACCTTCACCGACCATCACCCCAGGCGACGCCACCACCACCATTTGGTGGGCGCCGCTCTGGCGCCCCACGGCGTCACCCCCGACCCCGCGCCACCACCTCCATCCTCCTCCAATATCCTTTTTTCTCATTTTCTCTCTCCTCTCTTACTCCCTTTCCCAGCCCATGTCCTCAACAACCACCGCCCAAAAAACGTCCCCCACCCCTCGCCTTACGCCGCCGACCACACGCACCACCATCATCCCTGCAAATAAGTAATGTCAAGTGAGAACGAAAAGAAGGGAGGGGATAATATGGGAGAAGGAAGGGGCGGCGGTGTCGTGGCCGGAGTGGCGGGGAGAGGTTCGCGTGGGAGAGGTGGTGAAGATGGCTGGGTCGAGGCCGCTGTTGGTTGTGGTCGCAACGGCTCGCGGCGAGGATGTGGTGGTCGGGTGGGGTAGGGGGGGTTGGGGGAGGAGAGAGAAAAAGGAAGGGGAAGGGGTATTTTTTTTTTTGTTTTTGTTTATTTGATTTAATCTTAACCATTTATCAAAAATATTCATTTTAAAACAAAAATCGTTCATTTTAACACAAATATCGTTCATTTTAAAACATAAACTACCTATTTTAGATTAAATAATCAAGACAAAAAGAATTTATTCTAAAACAAATATAATTCATTTTAGAACAATAATCATTCATTTAATAACAAAAAACATTCATTCCAAGTCAAATATCATTCATTTCAGAACAAAAAATCATTCATTTTAATTTGGGGTATTCATTTCAAAACAAAAATCGTTCATTTTAACACAAATACCGTTCATTTTAGAACAAAAACTGTCTATTTCATATTAAATAAATCAAGACAAAAAAATTCATTTTAAAATAAATAGAATTCATTTTAGAACAATAATCATTCATTTTATAACAAAAAAAAAATTCATTACATAACCATTCTTTTTAAAACAAATATCATTCATTCTATAACAAAACTCATTCATTCCAGAACAAAACTAACCATCCTAGACAAAACCAACCATCGTAGGACAAAATAAAATCATTCATCCTAAAACAAAACTAATCATCCTAAGACAAAACTAACCATTCCTAAACAAAAACCATTCATCCCAAAACAAAAACTAACAATTTTAGAACAAAATCAAATCATCCTAGTACAAAAACATTATATTATTTTTATAAAACAAAATTAAACAAAAACAGATTATTATAAAACAAAATTAAATCATTATAAAAAAAAATATATTATTTTTGAACAAAAATAAATCATTACCAAATAAACAAAGAATAGTTATTGTTTTTTGTCCTAGAATGGTTAATTTTTGTTTTGGGATGATTAGTTTTTGTCCTAGGATGATTAGTTTTTGTTTTAGAATTGTTAGTTTTTGTTTTGGGATGAATGATTTTTGTCTAGGAATGATTAGTTTTTGTTCTGAGATGTTGTTTTTTTATCCTAGGATGGTTAGTTTTTGTTCTGGAATGAATGATTTTTGTCCTACGATGATTCGTTTTTGTTCTGCAATGGTTAGTTTTTGTTTAAAAATAGATGGTTTTTGTCCTAGAATGGTTGACTTTTGTTCTGCAATGGTTAGTTTTTGTTTTGAAATGGTTAGTTTTTGTCCTATGATGATTAGTTTTTGTTATAGAATGGTTAGTTTTTGTTTTGGGATGAATGATTTTTGTCTAGAAATGATTAGTCTTTGTTATGAGATGGTTGTTTTTTGTCCTACGATGGTTAGTTTTTGTTCTGGGATGAATGCATAGTTTTTGTTCTAGGATGATTAGTTTTTGTTAAGAAATGAATGTATTTTTGTCCTAGAATGGTTACTTTTTGTTCTAGAATGGTCAGTTTTTGTCATAGGATGATTACTTTATGTTCTGGAATGGATGGTTTTTGTCCTAGTTAGATTACTTTTTTGTTTTGGAATGGTTTGTTTTTGTCCTAGGATGGTTAGTTTTTGTTCTAGGATGATTAGTTTTTATTTTGAAATGGATGATTAGTTTTTGTATAGAATAAATGATTTTTGTCCCAGGATGGTTGTTTTTTGTTATATAATGGTTAGTTTTTGTACTAGGATGGTTAGTTTTTGTTAAGAAATGAATGCTTTTTTGTCATAGAATGGTTACTTTTTGTTCTAGAATGGTCAGTTTAGGATGATTACTTTATGTTATGGAATGGATGGTTTTTGTCTTAGGATGATTACTTTTTTTTTTTTTGTAAGAAATGGTGATTTTATTCTTCCAAAGAGGGAAAAATAGAGTATCTTACAAAAAGCTACCCACTGAAGTATAACTCAAACTAAATGACATTCTAGCTAGCTAGACTATCTAAAACATTACTTGGAACATTCTTTCCAAACCAATTATAAAGTCTAACACAAGTGTAATACTTGATTTTCCTAATTATCCACTCCTGATCATGCTCTTCATTCCGAAAGAGTCTTGCATTCCTTTCCAGCCAAAGAAGATACACTGTTGCAGCAATGCTGCTCTTATACCATTTTGCTGTCCAATGTTTCTTCTTCTTCCTTCTGCTTATCCAATTCAGTTCTCTCACTAAGTCCCAATTTCTGTTGCTTATGCCAAGCCAATTGAGGATTTTCTGCCAAACTGCACTGGAGAATTCACATTTGAAGAACAAATGAGAGTGATTCTCTTCTGCTTTTTTGCATAATATGCATCTGTTCACCACTGGCATGCCCCTTCTTTTGATGTTGTCCACTGTTGCTAGACATTTTTGAGCTGCCAAAGCCATGACAAAGCTGTGTTTGGGTGTCACTACACTGTCCCAAGCAGCTTTGGTCCAGTTCCTCCTCTCAAACTTCTTTCTGAAATGGTCATAAGCTTTGGAGACCAGGAATTTATCTCCTCTGCTCCAGGAATTAACCAGGTTTTCAGCTTCAGTCTGACTCCTGCAGCCCTGAATGATGCTGTCTTTCACATTCATTATACTCCTCCAACATTCAGCATCAGCAGGCTTGACATTTGCTTCCCAACAGCTCCTACATTTCAAAACATAGGCCTTGGTCCATCTAATCCAAATATTCCCATGATTATTCATTAATTTCCAAATCCATTTGGACAACATAGCTTTATTCCATGCCAAAACCTCTTTAATTCCCATCCCAGCTTCCTCCCTTGGAGCACAGATGCTTTCCCAGCTTTTGTAAGTCATTCTTCTGCTCCCTTCACTAATTCCCCACAAGAAATTCTTACACATTCTTCTGATTTTCTTCATTATACCAATAGGAATAAGAAGGCTTGCACTCCAGTAGTTTTCCAATCCAAAAATCACTGAGTTGATTAACTGTATCTTACCAGCATAAGTGAGGAATTGAGAGGTCCAATGTTGAATTGAACTCTCAAGCTTCTTTAGCATCACCTGGTATGTGTCAGAGCTCAGCTTCTTGGCATGTAATGGAATGCCAAGATATCTGAAGGGGAACTGCCCCTCAGTGAAACCTGACTCCTCCAGAATAAGTGCCTTAACTGAGTTTTGGACACCTCCAAAGTATATATCCGTTTTTGAAGGATTTGCAGCAAGCCCTGAAGTTGCAGCAAACTGAGTAAGACAGCTTAGCACATTCTTGACTGATGGTAGGTCACCTCTTGTATAGATCATAAGATCATCTGCAAAAGTAAGGTGAGTCATCTTCAATCTGGAGCATTTTGGATGGTAGGAAAAGGCTCTTTGGTCTGGCATTTTCCTCAGCATTCTTGACAGTATTTCCATACTGAGAACAAAAAGGTAAGGAGACAGAGGGTCTCCTTGCCTTAGACCACATCTACCAGCAAAAAAACCTTCATAATTTCCATTGATTTTAATGGAATACCAGGGGCTGCTGATGCAGGCTATAATCCACTCCACATACAGGTGTGGAAACCCCATCCCAGTGAGCATGCTTTTCACAAAGCTCCAATTCAATGAATCAAAAGCTTTTCGAATGTCTACCTTGATTAAACATCGAGGAGAGACATTTTTTTGCTTGTATCCTTTGACCAGAGATTGAGAAAGCATGACATTGTCGAAGATGCATCTCCCTTTGACAAATGCTGCTTGTTCCTTCCCTATCAGAACTGGTAGAATATCCTGCATTCGGTTGGCCAGAATCTTAGTAATTGTCTTGTAGATGGTCGAGCAACAAGAGATTGGTCTGAATTCCATTACTGTTGCAGGATTATCTTTCTTTGGGATTAAAGTTATCATGGTGGTGTTGGCCTGCTTTGTCATTCTCCTTGTGCTGATGAATTCCATTATAGCTTGGGTGAAATCTTCCTTGATCAAGGTCCAGTTTTCTTTGAAGAAGCCTGCAGAGTATCCGTCCTGACCAGGACTCTTATTGGAGTCAATATCAAATAAAGCTTTTATGATTTCCTCCTGTGTGACAGGTTGAATCAGCTGGTGCCTATCTTCTTCATTGACTTTAGGCCCTTGATCTAGTAAAGATTCATCAATAGGCTCAACTGGATGTGTTGTGCCCAGCAAGTTGACATAGTAATCAATGAAAGCTTTGGCTATGCCTGGCTGATCAGTGTGGGTGATGCCATTCATATCTATAATCTTGCCAATTATGTTGTGATGCTTTCTTGCAGCTATCTTAGCATAGAAATATTTCGAGCTGCAGTCTCCTTCCTTAATATGTTGCAATTTAGCCCTCTGACTCAGCATGCTCATCTCAGCTTTCTTAATCTTCAGAAATTTATCCTTCAGCCTCTCCACCTCCCTATACAAATCAGGATCTTGAGTCTTTTGAAGTTGATCCTGCTTGCTAAGGAGTTCCTTCCTACAGTTATCTACCCTTGCAGACAGCTTGGAGAAGTGAACTTTATTCAACTCCATCAAGGCATGCTTCACAAGTTTAAGTTTGCCAAAGAGCTTCTGCATTTTCGAACCAAAAACTTCCTCCTGCCAAGCTTGCCCCACAATTTGCTTATAATCCTCATGTAATTCCCAGCAATTCAGATATCTGAATATTTTCTTCACTTTGGAAGGATCTATCACCTTAACCAAGATGGGAGAGTGATCAGAAACCCCAGAGGGAAGGAAATCTGCATAAGAATTAGGAACATTAGTGACCCAATTGGCATTAACCAATGCCCTGTCTAATTTGCACCAGTTTCTAGCTTCACCATCCTGATTGTTAGTCCAAGTATAGTAACAGCCTTGTCCATTCATGTCATATAGTCCACACTGATTGAGGCAGCTATTAAACTCATTCATGTCAGAGTTTACTGGAGGATGGATGCCTTTTTTCTCATTAATGTCTCTAATGACATTAAAATCTCCCATGACTAACCAGGGCTTATCTCCTGGATTTAGACCTTGGAGCTCAGCCCATAATTCCCTCCTCTTGTCAGCATCATTGCTGGCATAAGTGATTGTGACAAAGAAATCTATGTTGGTGATGATGTGATTGATCTTACAATGAACATATTGAGAGCCTGCTCTGATAATGTCCACTGAGATCTGCTGTGTTTGCCAAACAACCCAAATGCTGCCATTATTGTGGTGGTTATAGGTAGTAAAAACCTTATAACCAGAAAACCTTCTTCTAATTACTTGCTTAGCCTTAGCTTCTTTTATTCTTGTTTCCAGAATACCTAGTATATGTATCTTATACTTCAACATGAGATCCTTAATCTCATGCTGCTTGAGGGCTTCATTAAGCCCTCTTATGTTCCATGTTGAGACAATCATTGATCATGGGGATCAGGTGGATCCTCCTCTCCTAAGAAATCAATCCTTCTTTCAATTCCTTCCTTTTCAATATGGTTTGACCCAGTGACCAGGCTTGAGAAGCTGTTTAAAGTAAGAGTTGGAATAGTATGCTGCACAATTCTGCTCTTCCTGGTTGGCTGCTTTCTGCTGACTACTTTAAAACCAACCTCCTCTGTAATCTCAGGAGAGATGAACTCAATTAGTTCCTGTTTCTACTCCTTTGTTACACTTGGCTGTAGTTTCTTAGTCCCAGCACTCATATCAACAATGCCCTCCTTCCTGGGTGTTTGAATCCCAGGTGATTCAATTTCTTTGTGGCTTAAATCTTCCAAGATGACCTGCTGCTGCTGAGTATCAGTTGCACTAGGTTCAGGTGCTACTGCTTCCTGTGCAACATTCCCAGAGCTTTTTGCAGTAACATTTCCATCAGCTGCCTTGACCACAGGTTTATAGACTTGCTTAACTTGTGGTTTTGGCTTTTGGAGTTTGCAATTCTGTACTTCATGACCTAGCTTGTGACATCCTTTGCAATAGAATGGCACCCATTCGTATAGAACTGTTTGAAGCTGCTGACCATTGTATGGGGTGGTGATTAGAATCTCTTTAGGCAGGTCCTTCGAGACGTCCACCTCCACCATAACCCTGGCAAATGACAGCTTCTCTTTGTGTGTAGTCCTGTAATCAGCATACAAGGGCTTCCCTATCTTGCTAGAAATCTTACTTAGAGCATTCTCAGTCCAACACCAAGGTTCTAAGTCAGGATACATAACCCAAACTGGTACTGTACTAATCCTGTCCAATTCCTGTGCTATGCTAGGTTCCCAGGCTTTTAGAATGAGAGTATTACTACCAATTCTCCATGGTCCTCCCTTCAAAACATTAACCATTTCCTCCTTAGAGTTGAATCTCAGGCTAAACCATCCCTTCCTGAAATACTTAATGTCTGGAATTTCGAAATTCTGCCAATTTTTCGACGCAAAATCCTTCATCATCGTGATGGTAGGTTTGCCTCCAATTACATTTCCGACAAGAGTGTTTTCCCAACGTTCAAGCTCATCCATTATATCCTCCTTCTCAATAATAATTTCCTCAGCATCCATGTTCTCCTCATAATAATGAAGATTCATCCCCTTCTTAGGTTTAGTTTTAACAATTTTACTCCAATTTCTGGGTTGATTTGGGATGTTCTCTGTTCCTTCTTTCTCAGTCACAGGTTTCTCACAATTCAAATCAGTCCCATTATCCTTCAATTGGGTTGGATTTCCATTATCCTTGCTAGAATCTCCATTTTTAGATGAAGTAAATGCAGAATTCAGCTTGGAATTAGATTTCTTACCCGATTTTTCGAAAGCTTCCTCAAGAAGCTTGTTGAGTAGCGTACCAGATTTTTCTAGCTGGGTTGAATTTTTCTCAGTCTCTGTTGCACTATTGTCTCCGATCCTACTATCATTTTCTTCCTCATTTTCCGATGAATCCGCTGGTGGTCTTTGTTTTCTTGGGCGTCCTCTACCTTTTGCCATGATTGCAAGCTTAGTGTTGTACGGATAGCTTGGAGAGAAAGCTTTCTCTCAGCTCATAGCTTTTTTTTTAATATTACTTTAGTTTCGATAAGATTTGAAATATTGAATGGTTGAAACTAGAATGATTACTTTTTGTCCTACGGTGATTAATTTTTGTTCTAAAATGATTAGTTTTTGTTCTGAAATGGTTGTTTTTTTGTTCTAGGATGACTGACTTTTGTTCTGATTGAAAAACTTTTGTTTTAGGATGATTAGTTTTTGTTAGAGGATGACACATTTATGTTCTATAATGATTTATTATTCATGTTCAAAACCATTTATTCTAGAATAAAAATCATTCATTTTCGGACAAAAACTAATCATCTCAGAACAAAAACTAACAATCCCGGACAAAAACCAACAATTTCTGAACAAAAATCATTATCTCAAAACAAAACTAAACATTGTTCTATAATGACCTAATTTTGTTATAAAATGATAAACATAAAAAAAAAGGGAAACACATCCTCCGCAAAATCCACCCGACCCACCCCTCGCCGGCGTGCAATCCTGGCCCTCACCAGTCGCCGCCGATTACTCCTGGTGGTCGGGTCAGGTCTGCCGGAGGCGGGGACGGAGCGGAGATGGTGGGGTGGGTCGTGGGTGGAGGAGAGGGGAGGAGAGAGTAAGGGATGCGCGCGCGGGGAAGAGTTGACGAGGGCAAAAGGGAGGAGGTGGTTTCCGGCGACTTTACCGGCTTGTGGTCCTCGCCGGAACAGCAGCCGTGGCGGTGGCGCCGGGGACAGAGCTGGGTTTCGGTTATGGTGGCGATGGGGCGTTTAATGTGGTGGTCGGGTTTGGGGAGGGAGGAGAGAGAATGAGAGTTTCTAATTTATGTCTATTTTTATTTGTTTGGGCCTGACTGATTTGTTGGTGTTGCTTTTTTATGTGATTGGGCCTGACTGATTTGTTGGTGTTAGTTCTGACTAATTTGTTACAATAATAAAGTGTTGGGCTTTGAAAAACCTATGAACCCTGATGACTTGGTGCTGATTTTTGAACTGGCCCAGTTTCTACATTGGGTTGTGCTGATAACTTGGGCCGGGGGGTACACAGGGAATGGTACCCCCGGTGTACCATAGACTTATTGCTATAATTTATGGAAGATCCAGAAGCTTCTAGAGTAAGCTTATTATGAGCTCAACCCATTTCTTTTCGTGGATTCTTTGTAAAACACTCCCCTTTGAAATGTTTGGTTTGTCAAACACTCACTTATATAATTTTTTTTCTCAAACACGCCTTTATATAACTACTCAATATTTTGTCAAACATTCCCCACCACAAAAAGTCAACTTTCCGGCATGACCACCGTCTAACACGTGACTTTAATCGAATTTGTCCTTTTTCTTTTAACTAGTTCGCGTGCCCGTGCTGTGCCCGAGCTCCCTATTTGTATCAATCGTGTTGTTTCACAAAAATAAAACATTGTTAGATAATTACACTGTACATATATAGATGTCACATGTTGAACATTATGTAACGTATGAAAAAATTTCAGTTTAGATATGAATTTATAAGTGTCGGCTATCACCTAAAAAGTATTGGATAAACCTCATAAATTGTTGATTACTACCACCTCCATAAAATAATAGATGACAATTTGATTATGATGAGGTTTGACTTACAAATATAAGAATAGATAGATATTCATACAAAAATAAATAATGAAATGCAATCGTGGGATTCGTATCGAAAGATACTTTCACATAAAATAAATCATGAATTTCATACAGACTGAACATGACACGAACTCAATAGTTACCAACCCGCTCTGACCATACGTGAAATTGATCTGGCCCTCCTAATTTCCAATTCTATTTGCATTATTCATCATTGTTATTTTGTTGATATTGCAATGAAACCTATAATTCTACGCATACGTAATCATCTTACCAAGAGAAATATAATTCGCTTAGTAATTTACAGCATTATCTTTATATAATTTATTGACCGTCTTTGAAAACATTAATAAAGTCATTGATTATATACATAATTGTGTTAATAAATGTCATGTTCCCGATTATAACTTTTAATCCAGTTGAAGTTTTTGAAATATATGTCTTTCAACAATAAATTAACACACTGAATACTAAGTAGTGACGAACTTTTTAATCAATTTTAAGAATAGTAACTAATTTAAAGACTTATACTCTCTCCAATTTTGATGATGATGTTGCATTGTAAATGTCATGTATTGACCCTTATTTGTATCAAAGAAATGCACTTTACTTTTTTTTTTTTGTAAGAATCAGCATGATTATATAAATCAAATGGGAAGGAATAAGAACTCCCCAACATCTTACAAAAAACAGTCACCACTAAAAGCCTTAAGTACAAATTGCTTCAACTATTTCATCCTCATTACATCCATGGGCGGAGGCAAAAATTCTAATGCTAACTATAAATTTGATGTACCTCACAACCTGCTCCAGTGATCTAACAATATCTCTAAAGAGTATGTTATTTCTTTCATTCCATAGCACATAGATTGTAGTTAGGAGAGAGCATCTAAGCCATTTTTTACGCCAGTGGGTACCCCTTGTGTGCCTCAAGTGCCTTGGAGCTCTGCTTTGTCCATTCCATAAAAGTATACTTTGCAATACACTATGCGAAAATGGACATGCGAAAAATAGATGGTTAGCAGATTCGGCGTAGTGAACTAATGACAACTGAAACTAGGGAGGAGGTTTAAATTACACAATCCTTTTAGTATTAAAGTTCTTCAAGTTTTCACTGGCTTTGGTTGTGGTATTGGTACCGGCGTTGGCCAACCTTTAAATTTAGGTACTTCTTCTACAATCTTCTTTATTAAAAACTTCATTTTTTCACTTGAATTTATCTCTTAGTATTGATTTTTGTTGGTATGGATCTGGGGAATTTGTTGAAAAAGAAATTTGAAGGAATCCCACTAAGATTAAACCCTCAAAAACCCTGTAAAGATCAAATCTTTCTGTGCACATTTGAATTGTAATTCATTTTATTAGCTAATATGGAGTATATTGCTTTGGGAATGATTTGGTTTATATTGTTGATTTTGGGTTGTTTGAATTTTGTTCTTTTATATTGTTTATATCGTGTCTTGTGATTAATTGTTGTAATAATGTTGATTCCTAGGTAATGTTGTTGTGGTGAATCAGAGCTTGTAATAACTGATCAGTGTTATACGTTGGCAAGAATTCCATGAAACCCTAAAACCCTAAAACTCTAAACCTTGTAACCATGAAAGTTACGGATGAGGATGGTAACGAAATTCTACCTCTCCCACCTCACCCTCATCTTCCACCTCACATCAATATCAATTTAGCATCCTCTGTCCGCTTAAGGTGTGCTAATCTTTCGGAGTTGATAGCTTATAATCCTCCAAATGATGAATTTTATTATGTCTTCTTGGCTCTGAGGTTCTCCTATGGTGTGTGTTGGGTGACAAAAATTGAGCGACAATTGTGGCTTGACATGCCCGAGAGAAATTTAGTATTGACAAAGGAAAGGTATATGTGGAGAGTATTGCTGTTGGGGATGGGAATCCACATGATCAACGCATTCAATTATTGTTGCATCATGGAATATTAGAGGGTGTAATGACACCCTCAAACATAAGAGGTGAGGGACCTCTTGTTGAAAAATAAGGTTGATATCTTAGGGGTTTTGGTAATCAGGGTTAAAGAGTACAAAGCAAGACAATTATAAGAGGAAATTTGTTGCTTACAAGGTCATCACAATCAACAAACATCCCGTGGAACATTTTTGTTGGTATCACCCGCAAAACTCATTGTTAGCGTCTAAACTTTCGCCTTAGCTATACGCGCCCATATTCTTTGTTTGATGCACGTATGTATTAGTCTGATTACACCCACCGCTTTGCATAACAATTGTACACTATTTCCAGCATAAACGTAACATAATCTATAATTACTTATTCCACATAAGAAATGATCATTCTCAAATTTGATATTAATGGAATATATATACTTAGTATATACGGTAAAATTTTGGTCAAATTTGAAGAAATGATCAAATTTTATTTCCAAATAACTTAGTGTAAAATATATGGTAGTATAATTGTTGGGCGAAATATTTGTAATTTATTTGGACGAAATATTATGAATTAATGTTCTTTATATAAAATTTGGCTAATAAAAGAATCAATAAAACATCAATTGTCCTAGTGGTTGAAGTGATACAATATAACCCTGAGGTCATAGGTGCAAGCCCACATAACATCATTTTTCAGAATTGTTATGTGGTAGGTGATGATGTGGCGCTGACATCACCAGTGACATCAGTGGTGATGTGGATGGCTTATAAATTGTCCAAAGGTTTGCCTATTAGTATATACTAGTTTGCGTGCCCGTGCCGCGCACGGGCTACCTATTTGTATCAATTATAGTTGTCTACACAAAAAACCGTTGTTAAATAATTACATTGTACACATAAATATAGCATGTTGAACATTATTTTATGTTATGAAAAAATATAGTTTAGCTATGAATTTATAAGTGCCAGCTATCACTTAAAGAGTATTGGAATCCCTTATAAAAATGTTGAGTACTACCACCCCCATAAAGTGTAGATGACGTTTTGATCGAGATAAGGGTTTGACTTACAAATATAAGAATAAAATATTCATAAAAATAAATAATTAAATGCACATCGTGGGATTTGTATTGAAAAGTACTTTCACATATAATAAATTATGAAAGTACAATTTCATACGGATCTGACATGACACGAACTCAATATAACCCAACTCGCTCTGATCTTACGTGAAATTGATCTGGCCCTCCTAATTTTCAACTCTATTTGCACTATTCTTTTATTGTTATGTTTGTTGAAATTACAAATAAACTACACATACGTAATCTTCTTACCAAATCTTTATGTGGAAATTGCAAAATTAGAGGAGATTATAATTAATCAAGGTGATATTAAGGAGGAGAATGAATTTTGGGCTAATTCATTGGTTGGAAGTGTGATAGGATCTAGGCCAAAGCTGAAGGAATTTAGAGAGTTTATGCAGAAGAACTGGCAGCAAGTAGACCAACCTGACATCAAATATTGCAAACGATGATGGTTCAGTTTTCGGTTCTATAGCAAAGAGGATATGCAAGCCTTTCTAAAAGGATCATGGAGGAATGAGCCTAATACACCAATATTGAACAATGGGAGCCTGGGTTTTATATGGAATGAAACCCAACATGTCACATCCCCGTATGGATCTTGCTGCCAGAGCTTGAGCTATGATGTTGGTTCGAAGCTGTTCTCACTAAGATATTTTGCAGAGTGGGTAAACCATTGTTTGCAAACCATCCTACAACTTATAAGGAGAAGCTTGGGTTTCCTAGAGTCATGGTTGAAGTGGATGTGTCAGAAACTTACCAAAGAAAGTTATGATAAAAAAAAATCATACAATGGTTTGCAAATCCAAAACATAGAGTACGAATGGGTTCCATTCTACTACATGGGCTGTAGAAAGTTGGGGCATGATGTTCAACACTATAAGTTGAGTAAACCAAAAAAGAAAGAACTAGTGATGAAGAAGGTTTACAAACCTGTCACCAAAATCTCAGATGAGGCAGAGAATGAGAATGGGAAAGTCACAAAGGCAGCAGGAGCACCTGAATTAGTGGTGAATGAGACCCATACTACGTGGCCAACAACTCCTGATGGGGAGGATAGACGCTAATCAAGAGTCAGCCACATAAAGAAAAGAATGTGGTAGAGTCTTAGATGCCACATACAACAGGATGAAGTTGAAGAGTTGAATTATATTGATCTCGCATCTCTAGGAAATTTCACAAGCTCACAAATATTAGAAGATTTGGGATTTAAACTTGTGAGTAGAAGGAACTCTTCCTTCAAGAGTAAGGCAGTCCATCAGATAAACTTTGCCTCAATTGTCAATAGATTCAAGGAACTAATGACAACTGAAACTAGGGAGGGGGTTTAAATTACACAATCCTTTTCGTATTAAAGTTCTTCAAGTTTTCACTGGCTTTGGTTGTGGTCTTGGTACCGGCGTTGGCCAACCTTTAAATTTAGGTACTTCTTCTACAATCTTCTTTATTAAAAACTTCATTTTTTCACTTGAATTTATCTCTTAGTATTGATTTTTGTTGGTATTGACCTGAGGAATTTGTTGAAAAAGAAATTTGAAGGAATCCCACTAAGATTAAACCCTCAAAAACCCTGTAAAGATCAAATCTTTCTGTGCACATTTGAATTTTAATTCATTTTATTAGCTAATATGGAGTATATTGCTTTGGGAATGATTTGGTTTATATTGTTGATTTTGGGTTGTTTGAATTTTGTTCTTTTATATTGCTTATATCTTGTCTTGTGATTAATTGTTGTAATAATGTTGATTCCTAGGTAATGTTGTTGTGGTGAATCAGAGCTTGTAATAACTGATCAGTATTATACGTTGGCAAGAATTCCATGAAACCCTAAAGCCCTAAAACCCTAAACCTTGTAACCATGAAAGTTACGGATGAGGATGGTAACGAAATTCTACCTCTCCCACCTCTCCCACCTCACCCTCATCTTCCACCTCACATCAATATCAATTTAGCATCCTCTGTCCGCTTAAGGTGTGCTGATCCTTCGGAGTTGATAGCTTATAATCCTCCAAACGATGAATTTTATTATGTCTTCTTGGCTCTGAGGTTCCCCTATGGTGCGTGTTGGGTGACAAAAATTGAGCGACAATTGTGGCTTGACATGCCCGAGAGAAATTTAGTATTGACAAAGGAAAGGTATATGTGGAGAGTATTGCTGTTGGGGATGGGAATCCACATGATCAACGCATTCAATTATTGTTGCATCATGGAATATTAGAGGGTGTAATGACACCCTCAAACATAAGAGGTGAGGGACCTCTTGTTGAAAAATAAGGTTGATATCTTAGGGGTTTTGGAAATCAGGGTTAAAGAGTACAAAGCAAGACAATCATAAGAGGAAATTTGTTTCTTACAAGGTCATCACAATTTACAAACATCCCGTGGAACATTTTTGTTGGTATCACCCGCAAAACTCATTGTTAGCGTCTAAACTTTCGCCTTAGCTATCCGCGCCCATATTCTTTGTTTGATGCACGTATGTATTAGTCTGATTACACCCACCGCTTTGCATAACAATTGTACACTATTTTCAGCATAAACGTAACATAATCTATAATTACTTATTCCACATAAGAAATGATCATTCTCAAATTTGATATTAATGGAATATATACTTAGTATATACGGTAAAATTTTGGTCAAATTTGAAGAAATGATCAAATTTTATTTCCAAATAACTTAGTGTAGAATATATGGTAGTATAATTGTTGGGCGAAATATTTGTTATTTATTTCGACGAAATATTACGAATTAATGTCCTTTATATAAAATTTGGCTAATAAAAGAATCAGTAAAACATCAATTGTCCTAGTGGTTAAAGTGATACAATATAACCCTGAGGTCATAGGTTCAAGCCCACATAGCATCATTTTTCAGAATTGTTATGTGGCAGGTGATGATGTAGCGCTCACATCACCAGTGACATCAGTGGTGATGTGGATGGCTTATAAATTGTCCAAAGGTTTGCCTATTAGTATATACTCCCTCCATTCATATCCAAATGCCCCATGACATCATTACACTCTTTTTAAGAAATATAATAAACAATTCAATAATAGTGCAAGTTGACAATGGTTAGAAATAAACAATTCAATTTTAAGTGCAAATGGGCAATATTTAAGAATAAACAATTCAATTTTAGTGCAAGTGGGGATTAATTAGGGTTAAACAATTCAACAATGGTGCAAGTGGACAATATTTTATTAATATAGGGTTACTACTAAAGGGAATGGGGCATTTGGATGTGAATTTCCTAAAAAGGAAATTGGGGCATTTGGATATGAATGGAGGGAGTATATACTAGTTTGCGTGCCCGTGCCCCGCACGGGCTCCTTATTTGTATCAATTATAGTTGTCTACTAGAGGTGATCATGGGCCGGGCCGGGCCGGGTTCGGGCCGGGCCGGGCTTTTCTTCCGGGCCTAATCGGCCGGCCCAAGCCCGGCCCGTTCGGGCCAAAGCGGGCTTTCGGGCCGTTTCGGGCTCGTTCGGGCTTTTTTAAAAAAAATCTCGTATTACCTAATTTGTACGTTTTTTATCACTTTACTCATTAATATCATCCACTACTTGCATATTTAGTTCAATAATAAATTATTATACATTTTTAAAGAGGTTTTTGATGTTATTTTCATAATTTACAATATTTTATTTTATTAATAGTAATTTTTTTTATTATTTTAATATGTTTTATTCACTACATTTACCCTAATTTTGCTACATTAATAATTTAATTTTCAAATTCGTCATAATCCGACATCATTTACATTAGTTTACATAACTTAGGTTTATAAAATTTAAAAAAAATTGCGTTTATTTCTAAAAGCGGGCCGGGCCGGGCCAATTTTCGGGCCACGAGCTAGGCCCAAGCCCGGCCCATATTATTGCGGGCTTTTTCGGGCCGGGCCAAAATCGGGCTTTCGGGCCTAGTTGGTCGGCCCAAACCCGGGAAAAAGTCGGGCCGGGCCGGGTCGGGCTTTCGGGCCTGGGCCTTTTGATCAGCTCTATTGTCTACACAAAAAACCGTTGTTAAATAATTACATTGTACACATAAATATAGCATGTTGAACATTATTTAATGTTATGAAAAAATATAGTTTAGCTTTGAATTTATAAGTGACAGCTATCACTTAAAGAGTATTGGAATCCCTTATAAAAATGTTGAGTACTACCACCCCCATAAAGTGTAGATGACGTTTTGATCGAGATAAGGGTTTGACTTACAAATATAAGAATAAAATATTCATAAAAATAAATAATGAAATGCACATCGTGAGATTCGTATTGAAAAGTACTTTCACATATAATAAATTATGAAAGTACAATTTCATACGGATCTGACATGACACGAACTCAATATAACCCAACTCGCTCTGATCTTAGGTGAAATTGATCTGACCCTCCTAATTTTCAACTCTATTTGCACTATTTTTTTATTGTCATCTTTGTTGAAATTACAAATAAACTACACATACGTAATCTTCTTTCCAAGAGAAACATATTTCTCTTAGTAATTTACATCATTATCTTTATATAATTTATTGACCGTCTTTAAAAAAAATTTAATAAAGTCATTGATTATATACACAATTGTGTTAATAAGTGTCATGTTCCCGATTTTAACTTTTTAATCCAAGTTTTTGAAATATAACTCTTTCAACAATAAATTACCGCACTGAATAGTAAGTAGTAAAGGCCTAAAGGGAGAACTTTATAACCAATTTTAAGAATAATAACTAACTTAAAGACTTATAGTCTCTCTAATTTTGATGATAATTGCATGTAAATGTCACGTATTGACCCTTACATAATGTATAAAAAAGCTCACTTTAGCTGTGACATTATAATTGTAAATAAATATTTATTAGAGCCTATTATATAGCCATCATTTCAAAGTATTATTTAGCCTAATTGTTTGCATCAAAAGGTGACATTATGCGAGAAATCAAAAAAGTCGACGTGGTAGAACATGAGTCAACTCAATCCTATTCATGAACTAATGCTACATGACAGAATAATGTTCAACCTAAACTTGATTTCGAATCTTATAAGAGAATGAAACTTTTGAAAAATATGAAATAATTGTAGTGAGAAGCTAGAGAGAGGGATAAAGAGATAGAGAGCAAATTGAATAGACAAATTCGAGATGAGAACTTCACTATATGTGTAAAACCCAGAAAACATTGAACAAATTCGAGATGCTACGATCAAATAAATTTTAGTAACCAGGGCCAATGGGGATTTTAAAAAAACTTAATATAACCTAGCCCGTTTTTACCATACCTAGAAATTAAGGGGAAAACTACAATCATATAAGCAAACGAAACATTTGAAAAATTATAAAAATAGTAGTCAAGAGAATCCAAAACAAAAAAAAAAAATGAGAAAATAAACTCTGGTCAAACATTTATATCATATTCATTTATTACTCATTTTGTCTACAAAATTATTACTCTTTGTACTGACATATTTTATCACTATACTCTAACACAGCGGAAAAAATTATAATGTTTCAATTTCATTTATTTCTTTTATATGTGCTTGATTTTCTACATATAATCATAGCTTAATGTAGTTGAACTGTACTTTTAGAAATATAACCCTTTCAACTTAAAATTACTATACGGAAGAATCGTATGATAAATTACAATAAGATATAAGTTGTAAACGGTGAACATTATTTAGTCACTTTTTATAATAGTAATAATAGGTCACATTTGTATGAATCAAAGGTGACACAATTCGAGAAATCCAATAAGTCGACATGGTAGAATCTGATTCAAATAAACCCTATTCATGAACTATTACTACATAACACAAAAATGTCCAACGCAAACCCGATTCTAATAATAATATGAAAAATTGGTAGTCAAGAAGCCACAAAAAAGAAAAAAAGAACAAATTGTATAGACAAATTCATGAACCAATGATATATAACAAAATACATCATGCCCAACCCTATTCGTGAACCAATTACTAACTCTTTGTATATACATTTTTCCTGAAATACTACTGAGTAGTATATTTTACACACATTGCTTAATCTTGTCGAATATTTTTGAAATAAAACCCTTTCGACACTTGTACGAAAGAGTCAAATTGGTAATATTAGTAAACGAAAATATTTATAATCACTTGTTAGACTAATAATAATTCACCTTAAGCCTTATACTTTTCTCCAATTCTCTACAATTTGCACATTCTTTTGGGACCTCTTTTTTGATTGGTAAGAGATATATTGTAAAATGAAAATAATGTGTCACAAATGTTATGATCAAGATTAAAAAATTGGAAGAGAACCATATACTTTGCATAGAATGTAAATCATTTTTTTAGACTGTTTGAACCATTTAATATTTTATACACTTAATAATTTTTTAAAAAATTTCTTTTTTCTATTTAATTTAAAATTATATAAACGGCAAATGCACGTGGTGTCCCTGAGTTTTAACGTTTTGCACATGATGTCCCTGTTTTTGAAACTATTACTCTCTGGTGTCCCTCAGTTTTACACAACGCGGCACGTGGTGTCCCTGGGTCTAACGGTGTTAACAAAGTTCCATTAAGTGATGACGTGGACGTCATTAGTGGTTAGAGGGGAAATAATTAGTGTTTAATTATATTTTAATAACAAATTTAGCTAGGACCATTATATATTAGCTAATTTTAAAATAATACGGAATATACTGTATAAGTGCACGTACAAAACCAGTTTTGTAAGAAAATGCTTAATTTCTAAATTTTTAAAGATAAAAAAACATAATGTTAACTTCATACTTCGTCCGTCCCACTTCACCAAACACCAGTGACGAATCTAGCCCCAAAAACTTGTGGTAGCCTTCTTAGTACAAATTAATTTTTTTTTACATTTTTTTCCTATTTTCTTGGAATTTTTTAGGCAATATTTTGACGTTTTCGGGGAATTTGGGGTAGCCGGTGCACCCTTGGCTACCCCCTAGATTCGCCCCTGCCAAACACCCGTGGGTATATGTAGTGGAATAAGAAACCATGTGAATATTATTGTCTATTATGTGCATATATAACAAATTCACCCAGTTCAATCAATTGAGATGTTTTGGTCCTATCCAATACGGAGTTCATAATAATTCGTAAAATTGGACCTAAAACTAACAAGCATATACTCCATTTGACCGCAGGAAGTAAAGTTTAGGTGGTGTTGTTTACATTGAAATCCATGAATCTTCGTAAAATATTTAACTAAATCTGATACTTTTTAAATTGTTTTAATTTTACCGAATCGGGTATAACTCTTCTAAAATGGTCTACGACTAGTATTATGGAGTGAGCTTGAAGTCATTAACTCAGGAATGAGCCTTGGCTGGTACTAAAGGATTAGACGACTTGTCTCGATGTCAGACGAGTCGTGTAAAGCTACTGTTTTAGTCGACGGACTGGTTCTAGCGACGTTTTTCAAACGATCATAACTTCTTTGTTATTTGGCCTGTGAAGACGTGGAATCAATTCCGAAAGCTAAGATTATGGACTTTAATATGCCATTAGTTTCACTGCAAAATTCCAAACGATTTGAAAGTTATTAAGTTTCAAAGTTGACCTTTTGTAGATGGACTGAAATAGTTTTAGAATTTGTCTAAATGTTGTTGTATCGGTCCTTGGATCATATTTCATCGCCTCATTGTTGTTCCACATAATTGCACATCAATCTTGAGGCCATAAATACATTCAAAAACCACTAATTCTTATATTAAAGCTTTTGCAAACAATAATGTACACTAAGACAACCATCTGACTCTATAATTTTTTAATCAAATCGATATTCTCACTATGTAAATATTGTACGGAGTACACGTTTTCACTCTATAAACATTGCATGAAGTGAAGTGCAAATTTGTTTGACCTTGTATGATATAATAAATAACTATCACTCCGGTTTTACCATTGTTTTTGCTCGATCGAAGATCCCATGATTTTGTTGATACATTGTTTGGTATTGAAATAATGATGCAATATAATGTTAAAGTGGGTTACTTTAAAATGTTGTAGGGAGAAGGAGGTCCTTAGGGGTAAAGAGGGAAGAAACTTGAAAAATTAGGTTACGGTAGTAATTTCGATGATTCTATGGTCATTACCACTAGTGGTAATCACCATAAAAAATTATATTTTATACAACTGTAAATACTAAATTAATATTATGCTGAATTTTTTTTATTAGGTAAAATAATCTTATGAAATACAATATACATTTTTATACGTATTTTTTTTGTGGTGTGTTTGGAATATAATTGATTACGGAAAGTAATTCCCACAAACTAAGCCCAGATTACATATACAAACCTTCACACATACGTAGTATATACTAATTGCTTAATCATCAAGAAGTACATGAGGAAGCAAGTAGCAACTTCTAAACAATGAGGGGTTATGAACTTGTGACTGTTGTGATCATCATTCTTTCGATTTCGACGACATTGTTAATAAGGGGGTGTCTTGGTGAAAAAGCTAATTAACGGAAGAAATATACGTTCGATCATCACCAATTGCTTTTTTTGATACAAATACGATTATGGTTAATTCAAAAATATTTATATAATTAATTATTCTTTCATGACCGGATTGGGATAGAGGATCCGCATTGATTACTTATGTCCGATTGTCCGGAAGAAGCCATTAATGGCGGTAAAGTTGCATCTTTGCTGATGATGTTCATTTCATTCATAAATTGAGTTATACATTGCCACAAATTATAGTAATCATGTAACGTTAATCTAGTCGGAAGATTGCTTCACAAATGAAGCAAATTAATAACTCAAATAAACGATGTTAGTTAAGTTCTTGAACCATTAAAAAGTTTAGACAAGCCATTAATTAGGAGAAATCTACAGCATATGCATGGTAGCCGTAGAGAGGGGAAAACGGGGAAGGGAAACGTAAGTCTACAACACCAATTCACCAAAAGTCCAAACATTTCCTTAGTATAACAATATTTTATAATATTAATATTAGATATTCTAACTATATTTTAATTTAGTAAAATAACAAATTTATTAAAATATTAAGTAATATCTTATGGTGATTACCACTAGTGGTAATGACCATAAAATTTTCGTAGTAATTTATAGGTTAAGTTTATATTAGGAATCCAAATTCAACAAAAGTTAGTTCTAGACTAGTGCAAATAACTTGGGTAAATAAGGCATTTCAAGATAAAAAGAGCAAAGGCTATAAGTTAATTTCGTCAATTTAGGTTGAAAAGTTCCTACAGCCACTCATCAAGCTCATCACCTTTCTATCTCTAGTTAACAACCTAAACCCACCGAAAAATAGCAACAAACCCACGTTTTCTCATGGCTTCGCCGTCGGAATCAAAGGCTTCCAAGGCTGGGAAATGTGAACCTCTAGAGATAAAACAAAAAAAAAACTAAAAAACAAGAGAATTTATGAAGAGCGCCCGAAAAAGGCTGAGGGTTCAACTCCCCGACATCGCGAAACCCTATTTTTTTGGGTTTTGCCCTAAGAGTGAGTCGATGGTGACAGTGATCCGTGGTGGTGTTTAATTGATAATGTTGATGATGATGGTGCAATAATGGCGAAGATAAGTACGATGATGTAACGCCGATGATGAGGCACGACATTGGTAGATCCGAGCGATTTGGTCGAGCGATGGGTGATGGTGGTTGAAACTGATGCTGACACGGTGATATTGACGATGGTGGATGGTTATGTTTAATGATGATTGTGGTGTATGATGAATTTGATGATGAGTAATGGTGGTTGGATTACTTCTAGGTCATATATATTAGGAGAGAGACAGTGAGGTAGGAGAGAGAGAAAGAGAGAGTATGTTTCAAGGTGAGAAAATCTGTGTGAAGATTGGCCACATGATGAAGGTAAAGCAAGAGGTGAATTTGTTGTTGTTGTTGTTGTTGTTGTTGTTGTTGATGTTGTTGTGGTTGTTGTTGTTGTTTAGGGTGTGTTTGGATAGCAAGAAATGGACGAAAACGGAGTGGAATTGGATCCCTTGTTTGGATATAATTTTATAATGGAACGGGAGAGAATTGGAGTGATTTGGGAAAATGAATTTTCCTCTCGTTTCATTAATTATTACTCTCCAAAATTGGAGAAATTCTGAAGGAAAAATGCGCCATTATATCTTTAAAAATATTTTAATTTACATAAATGCCCCCAAATGTCTATCACATTACAACTATACTCTTTTGAAACCCACGAAATAGTGCTCTTCCCTTACTTTCTCTCGCTTCCGCCCTCTCCCGAGCCACCGCTGCCGCCTCACACCTACCGCAACCACCCACGACTTTACCTCCACCACTTTGACCGTAAATCTCCGTTGACACCACCCGCCCAAATCCGTCATTTTCGCTTTCAATCATGACTCACTCTCACCGTATTATTCGTTATCCGGTAGGAGATGTGCGATGGCGAAAGTAGAATAGGTGGCGGCCATGGCAGCATGAGGAGCAGCGATGAGGGGTGGAATCGCGGTTGGTGAAGGAGGTGGAGGAGGTTGTGCGTGATGAAGAAGGCTTGTGTGGTATGTTGTGGTTGATGCAATGGATGTGTAAGCGGTAGGTAGTGGTCGGCGTATCCGGGCGACTTCACCCGTGGTGGCGGCTCCGGGGCAAGTGGTCATCGACGGTAATGTGAGGTGGTGATGGGCGGGTGGGGAGGTGGATAGGGGAGAGGAGAGAAAATGAAGGGGATGGGATTGAGTTTGTTTCTCAATTTATGATTTCATTCTATTTATTTATTGTTTAAAATTTCATTTAGGTTTATTTACGAAACCTACCTTTAAAAGTCCAAAATATGTGAAGCCTTATCTTAAAAAAAAAAAAAAAAAAAACAGTTGGAAAACACTACCTTAAAAGAAGAAAAGTTTCCAAAACACTACCTATTTACGTTTCCTTCTTAATTAACGGTAGTTCTACTCTTGACAGTTAGTTGACCTTTTGATAACTTACCAACAATTTCTTACCAAAATTAATAAACACCCAACTAATAAGTTCCCCCAGATCAAAGATATTTTCTTTGATTTTCCCCAACTCAAACTCAAATTCCCATCTCAAATCAAAATTTCCCAAAATCTTTTCCGAACCAAATTTCCCAGATCACTCTCAAACCCAAATTTCTCAAATCACTCTCAAATCCAAATTAATAATTAGAAACAAATAATTAGATTACTTCGTGATTTCTTTTGATCGAGAAAATTGTTGAAAGTAATTGGATTGGACTGAAAAT
This sequence comes from Spergularia bocconei, assembly GCA_963457585.1. NCBI lineage: Eukaryota > Viridiplantae > Streptophyta > Magnoliopsida > Caryophyllales > Caryophyllaceae > Spergularia > Spergularia bocconei. The sequence continues at coordinate 1,938,463 of OY734947.1, forward strand.
GGTTCGGCAATTAAGATTCAACTAGTTGAAATAAGATTTTCAATTACTCTATACCTTAAGTATGGGTAAATTTCACCGTTTAGATAAAAATAGTAGTTGATATGTGGCAGTAGGCTAGCAAGACGACAAAGACCGATGGATGTATATGTTGGGCTCATATATTCCGTTGGTCGTATATGGTGTGCGCGCGCGTAGCACGCGTGCAACCAGATGTGGTGGTCGACCATGACTGGCTGGATGGGTTTTATTGGAGGGTGAGGGTTTAGGCTCGTGATTGACGATTGATTAAGTGTTGGGTTTGAGAGTGATTTGGGGAAATTTGTGAAATTGGGTTTGATTTGGGGGAAATCTGGGAAATTAGGTTTGATTTGGGAGAAATATGGAAATTAGGTTTAAGTGGGGGGAAATATGGAATTTTTTTTTGTTTTTTGGGGGAAATGTGGAAATTAGGTGTAATTTGGAGGAAATTCTTTAGTTGGGTAAGAAGTGTGGAAAGAAAAAAAGTCAACTAACGCTCAATAGCAGAATTACCGTTGATTTAGATGGAACAACGTAACTCGTTAGTGTTTGACAAACTTTTCTTCTTTTAAAGTACGTATTTGGCTTAACTTTCCAAAGTGTTTTTAATCCCTAATACTATAAACTTCGCCAAACGTAGAGTTTTTGAAAAGTTATAAACTAATTAAAAAAACTCTTTTTTCAATATTGACCCAAAAACATAAATACCGGTGTTTCGTTTTCTATTTCTCTAAAAATGATATATTTGTGAGATATTTTTAATTTGACAAAAAAAAAAATAGATTACAATAACAAATGAAGTGCAATTGTAGGATGTTGAACCAAATACCCACTATTTTTCCAAACAACAGTTTTTAAAGAAACTGATTATGAAAAATAGAAACAGCCTTAGAAAATTTTGGCCAAACAGACACAATCTAGGGTTTTACAAAAAAAAAAAAAAAATTATATTAGGTAGATCACAGTTTCACATATCTTGGTCTTTTAAGGGCACGATTTCGCAATAAACTCTTACCTTTTTGACATAGACTTTCTCTTCATTTCTTCAGTGATCCAAACAAGCACTTCATCTTCCATCCTCTCACCTCCCATCCCTTTCCCTTTCTTCTCTCCCTCTCCCCTTCCCTCTCGGGCCCTCTCCCTCTTCACTTCCTTTCCCTCCCAAATTGTATCCAAATAAAGCCTTACGCCTCGTTTGACAAGTGAGATAAGATAGGAGGGATAAGAAGGTGGGATTAGGGAGGGATAAGAGGGTGGGATAAGAGATTTTTAATCCCATCCCTTGTTTGGTAACATGAAGGGATTAGAGGTTTGGGATGAGAAAAAATGTATTAGTTAATTGTTATATGACAATTTTACCCTAATAATAAAAGCTTTACTTCTCACGCAATAGTGGCATATGTGCCATTTTCATTGACTTTTATCCCACTTCGTATTACATGTCCCCCTAGGTATTATTTTGGTGGGATAAGTTATCTCATATTCCCTATCCCATTACCTAACCCCCTTTACCAAACATCGAAATATAGACTATTAGAATTATTTATCTTATCCCACCTTCTTATTCCACGAAATAAACAATCACTTTAGTGTTATTTATACCGTACCAAAAATGGAAATCTTGAATTTTTCTTTCCCGTGAAATTGGGCTTAAACTATGGCCAAACTTATCGGAAAAGTAGGGCCGGCGGGTCTGATTGACGGGTTGCACCGCTTGACCAAATCTACCACAAAGCAAGTCAATGGTGAATAATGTTTTTTTAGTTTTTACAGTATAACACTATTGCAAGTCAAAGATGCAAAACTATAAACAGCTAGTGGAGTATCTTATTGTGGCCTATAAAATGGATAATATGGGTCTTTAAAAGTTGGTTGGCTTGTCATGATCCCAAACCAACGGTCAGCCTGGTGGCCAACTTGCCAGTCGCCCTCCAAGTTCCCATTCCAACAAATAAGAGACACCATATTAAACCCACCAAAATAATGACACATTAATCATTTCTTGCATAAGTTGGTTGATGTTAGAAACTTCTTGAATTCTTTGTCTCATGGACCTAGGCCACTTCATGTCCATTTCACTAGCTAAGTTGATCAAATAATGTCTTGATTGGTAGCTGTTTCAATAAAGTTTTGTCGTCTTGGTTTACAATAAAAGTGAGATTATAGCGCCAATTTGTAAGACATTTAAACCATGCATAGTCGTTGATACTCGTTGATTTTGAAGTAACCAAATCTTGAAATCATGAAATGATAAGATGACCCACTACATTAATTTAATCAACGAGTAACATAACCAACTTACATGGACAATCCACCTAAACCTGACTAAAATAACCGATAACAGCCCCATTTATAGATGATCAAGATCAATTTGCTTAAAGGTCATATTGATTGTATTGTATATATCCAATTGTATGTAACACGATCAGATTAAACCTACCCATCCAATTAATCCCCCTAAAATGAGCTTAGCTTCAAGATAAAGACATTGTAGAAGTCAACTAATGAAACAGACCAACAAATTTGGGATAATAATAACTTAATTTGTGGGAATCTTCAACAGATTAATCACTATAAAAAGTCAAGAAATATGAGCTCTTTGTATACATTAAGCTACTAAGTAATTGACAAGAAAAGCTTTTTTAATTAATCTTAGCTAGAGCCAAACAAAATATTTGTCGTCGTTGATCGATGAATATGATAATGTATTAATATTCACATTACACATCTATCTGACATGTGATCATGTGCAGCATAAGAGTAATGAACTACCGTCAACCGATCAACCAGTTACACTAGTTTTCATGCGTGTCACCGCCCAATGATACGTTCGTGGTTTGTCCATCATCCATCAATAACGTGAATCTCACTATTGCATTATCATACAAGTCGTACTTCTTCAAATTAATGTATTGTAATCCAAATTTACTACAAACCAAAATGGGTTTTACAAGCGTATAACTCAATTTTAGTACTAATGCAAACGTATCTCATAACTCGAATGACAAATCGTATTTCACTATGACATTTATAAAGTATACGCATTACTTTCAAGAAAGAAAAAATATTTACGTTATACAGCTAATTTTGCCAAACCCTGTGACCTCTTCCATGCAAATTAAACATAACATAGTAACAACTATTATCCGACCATGATAGATCGGTTTCTATTCGGAATAAAATAGCCTCCGATATTGTCGTTGCGACTCCGTTCAAATAAACCAAGAAACATGATGACTAACGTGACAAAGCTTAATTAAGATGGCCCAACCATTAGTCCATCCTCTCCCTCTTTATAAATAGAGTCAACTAATAAGAGAGTAGAGACCCTTGAGAAAATCAAGTAGAAGTTCCAAAATGAAAGAAAACAGTTCAGCCGGGCAACCTATTCACTGCAAAGGTAAAACTAACCTCTTTTCTCTAAGGACAAAAAAACTTATATAGAACAGTACAACATACTAACAAAAAAAGTCTATGTCATTACATTTTGCATATTTCTTTGTTAAAGGCATCTCTTTTGTGAGTTTGATGTGTGATGGTGACATGAAACGACGCAGCTGCGATCGCCCGGGCGGCCGGGGAACCATTGGTGATAGAAGAAGTGGTGGTTGCACCACCTAAGGCTCATGAAGTTCGTGTTAAGATCATTTGCACTTCTCTTTGTCATAGTGATGTTACCCTCTGGAAATTGAAGGTATTGTATAGTTTGTAGAATTCGTACTAAGGCGCAAATTTCAGTATAACGATAGATTTTGTATTATGTTTGATGGATCTAACACAGTAGATTCCTCCTTACGTTACAAAAAAAAGGCATCATTATTTTTACTGATGGTGCATGTAACATGAATTTGATGTTTAATTTGTAGGATCCTCCTGGTTTTTTTCCAAGAATATTGGGACATGAGGCCGTCGGGTAAGATTTTGATCTTTGTTTAGGAGTACTTTATAATTTCATACTCACTGCCTTTTAATTGATTATTTACATTTCGTTTGAATTCGTCTCATAATCAAACGAAACGTAAAGAACTTTTAAAAACGAAGGTTGCTAGTATCATGTTTGACCCTATGCTATATGTGAATTAATCTATCATCTATCGATCCGAATTCCTAACAATAGTCAATCAGGCTGGAACAAAGTTTAATTTATCACTCTACGTTGATTTTGTTAAGTGTTACATTTGTTAGTCAATCAGTGCGATTTTCAAGGCAATTTTCATTATGATCATCTCGAAAGTCGAAACAAACTCTCTATGGTAATGCTTGTGTTCAGACTCTTCACCTAACACCCCTTTACCTTGCCATATCGACAGTCTTCAAGACATCGGAGTACTGTTGTTGTTTTGAGTTATTACACAACTACTTGAAATTATTATATGAAAATTGTAGGCTAAGCGACATACCGTATACGTCTAGCATACTGATCGTTAAAACCATAGCATATGGTACGACCATAAAATAAAGTCTTCATTCCAAAATGATAAATTCGGGAACATGATCAGCTGGCCGTTATTACATTATGTGGTTGTGTCTCTGGTATTAGTGTGTGACAGTGTAAGGTAGTTGTCACATCGGATTAAGATGAGTGGTACCGACATTTTTATTATGTGTAGGTAACTAGACTTGATTTCGCTTAAGGAAGTCTCTGACTTGTAAGCACTCGCGCCCAATAAACCCGAGTTTTAATCTCAAATCATAGCTTGAATGTTCAGTACTGATCTTTAGTGCTGGTACAGGATTGTGGAGAGTGTAGGGGAAGGAGTTGATGAGTTTGCTGCAGGAGATTTCGTGTTGCCGGTATTTCTAGCACATTGTGGAGATTGTATTGACTGTAAATCTAAGAAAAGCAATCTATGCTCAACGCTTCCTTTCAAGCTGACGCCTTATATGTCAAGGGATGAGACGACCAGATTCACGGACACAAAAGGGGAAGCCTTGTACCATGCTCTGCACATCTCGAGTTTCACTGAGTATACTGTTGTGGATGTCGGGAATCTTGCTAAGCTTGACCCTGCAATACCACCTAACAGGGCGTGCCTTCTCAGTTGTGGTGTTTCGACAGGTAAGGAAGTCGGTCATGTTTAGGACGAGGATGCAATTTTCTAAGAGAAGTTTTCGGGGGCCTTATGCTTAAGACCACCCTGAATTGAGCAACGGTTTCTGATGACAGTAAGAAAAACTGACATGCAGGGGTTGGTGCTGCTTGGAAGACAGCCCAAGTTGAAGAAGGGTCAACAGTTGCTATATTTGGCCTAGGTGCAATTGGATTAGCGGTACACATCTGTCGCTCTGAAATTGTTATTGTAAGTTGTTTAGAGGACAGGACTTGACTGGTTTGATTTGACTGTTGCTCACTGCAAAAGGTCGCGGAGGGAGCAAGAATATGTGGAGCTACTCGAATCATTGGTGTGGATGTAAATCCTTCCAAGTTTGAATTAGGTAATGTTTTGTTTACTTTGGCTTAAGCCTTATAAAATTTGAATTAAAAACATTTATCTGACAGTCCTAATGCTGCTGCTCATTCTGTAGGGAAAAAGTTCGGACTCACAGATTTCGTCAATCCTTCAGAAATTGAGGGTCAATCTGTCAGTGAGGTCCTGATCTGATCTATTCTCTTAATTAACTTATTCAACTTCTCAGATGTTCTGATGTTTGTATCTGATTCTTCTGTTGGCTGAAAAGTACAACATCGATGTGACAGGATCAGTGTGACATTGATCTCGATAGAGCTGACAGCAGATTGAGTTTTTATGATGTTTTGAAAACAGGGTTTCTGATTTGATATTCTGTATGTCGCCTGATGGTATAGGTTATTAACGAGATGACAGGAGGTGGTGCAGATTACTGCTTTGAGTGCGTTGGCAAGACATTTTTGGTCGAAGAAGCTTTGGCCTGCTGTCGAAAGGTCTCTTCCTCTTTTCCCCAGTGTGTAGCTTTTTGATAGCCTAATCATACTATGCTACAACTTTGACATCAGAGAACAGGAAGTTCTTTCATTACCATTATAGCATAGATTATTCTACTGAATGTGCTTTCGGCTTCTGTGATAAAACCAGGGCTGGGGAAAGACTGTAATTCTAGGTGTTGACAGGCCTGATGCACGGTTGAGCATAGGCTCTATCGACATGCTGAACACTGGAAAGACCCTTACAGGTTCGGTATTTGGAGGTCTCCAGGGCAAGTCTGATATTCCCACCCTTGTTAAATGGTACCTTGACAAGGTAATTGCACAAAATTAATTCTGCCACTTTGAGCCTCTTTTTCGCCTTAATTGTCAGAAAACGCAACAATGTTAATATTTGCTTGTTATACTGTTAACAGAAATTGCAGCTGGACGACTTTGTTACACATGAGATGAAATTTGAGGACATTAACAAGGCTTTCGACTTGCTCCTCGATGGAAAGTGTCTTAGATGCGTCTTGTGGATGGACGAATAATGAATCAATCCAACAAGGCGCTTTTCTCAGCGTGATTATGCGCCAGGCAACGAAGTTAAAAAGCAATACATACAGAATAACAGTTCCCCCCGAAGATATCTGAAGTTGTATACTATGATTTATATGTACATGAGTACATCCTTCGATCAAGCTTGGTTTGTGTTTGCTTTGGATAAACAAATAATTTGTGAAGTGGCCATGGAGAAGTACATGAATGAGATTGGTGATCGTTATATACGAGGAAACTAAAGTTTGTGCACTTAAATTTGATAAATGTCCGTTTTTATGGGTGTCATCGTGTAATACCTATTCCTCTACCACCAAAATCGTAGATGAAATTATTCATAATTATTACTCTGAAACTAATAAACAAAACCAATGTTACCTTGATTCGGAGAAGACAAAGCAAAGTTAAGATTGAAGAATGTAGCTTAGGCAGTTGATTTCTTGGTGGCAAAAAGTAGGGTTAGAAAATAAAATAAAAATTGAAAACACTTAATTAGTTAGTTAGAATGTTAATAGGGTTTGTTCACAATCCGAGAGAAAAAATTTAGCGCCTAAATCAATTGGAGTATAGCGTCTATTCGTCTAGCCCTAGATGTGGTACGACAAACTAATTAGAACATTTTAGTAAATTTATCTGCATTTCTAATCGAAAGTGTAATCGAGATGGGAAAACTAAAAAATAAGCACAAAAAAAAAAAAAAAAATACACAAACAAAAGGCATGGACAATATATATTGTATGAACAAATTAAATATTGTATCGTACTTATTACTAAACCAGCTCTCATAAAAAACTTACTACTCCGTACTAAATAAAAAAGTTACTTCGAGGTGTTAAAGATCAACCAACACACAATTTGTTTGGGATTTTTTGGTTCTTTCTTTCACCCTAGCATCGTAGCAATTACTGAGATGACCACTTATAAAGACAAGCAACATACACCAAGCGAAAACAACAAGGGTATACATTGTTGATAGCCCAAACAAGTTTTGAGCTCGTGACATGGCAAAAGCAACGCTGCACTTTAAGATCCCGGAACCTCGATTTATGGGCTTGTATGCAATGCTGAAAAAGAAAGCCTGGAGCAAAAAACCGAGTATCGATACTAAGGTCCATATCGAATTTTTATATTCTATGACGTTCAAGATGACCCACGGAATAATGCACATAATACATTCACCAACGCCCCCTAGTATAATATTATCGCAAATCCATATGTGTAAATCTCGGTCTTTATCAAAGTAACCCTTCCAATCAGAATGGCTGCCATAAATAAAATCCCATGCAATTCCGTGCGAAGAAGCAAGCCCAGCGGCCATGCAGAGAAGAAATATGAAATCTATCCCAATAGAACATAGTGCAATAGATGAGGGACAAAACCAAAGAATAAAGACCGTAGCATACCCTAAGATGCCTAACGGTAACCAGCCTAGTATTGGAGGGAGGATCATCTTGTCGATGCACTGATCTTCACTCTGCGACTTGTCTATCCCCTGATCTTCACTTTGCGACAATATCTCATAGGGTTTTCGTTTTCCTCTTGATTCATTCATCTCTTAATGTGTAACGAGCAATTTTATGCAATTGATTATAATGGCATATACTAATTAATTAACCACCAATTATATCTTAATAATATCGCTTTTATATAGCTCATAGCTTTTGTGTTTTACAAGGACGTGTCCTACGATAAGTTGTTAATTCTCTCAGTTTTTTTTTCTTTCCTTATGTATTTATTATTATTATTATTATTATTATTATTATTATTATTATTATTATTATTGGTTTATTATTATTATTATTATTATTATTATTAAATACTGACTGAAGCCATAACCCGAAACAGCGCACCTAGCCTCATAATTAAAGTTTGTGCTCTTATGGGTGTCATCTTGTAATACGATTCCTCTACCACCGTAATAGGTGATTGCTTCCGATTTGTGTGAATTAAACCATTATAAACTTCAACAATATGCAATAGCAACTAACTATTCCATATATAAGTCTAAATATGAAAGTTAATCATTTGCAATGTCGCAATGACATGTGAGAATTGAGATAGTACTGATCTATGCAGCAGCACGGCATTATTGCATTATTAATGACATACCTATCGCTGTGTCGAGCAGACGAGCAATTGCATTATTGCATTAGAAGCGAGCGATCAATGATTTTTAGGGCAAATTAAGGATTAAAATTAAAATTCAGGTAATTTTAATTGCATATTGCTAAAGGTCTACATTATAGACACAATTAATTTGTCTATAATGTAAAATTAAGTTAATAGTAGTAAAATTGAAATTGGAGTAGTAAAATTATTTCTGATAAAAAATCATGCAGATAAAAAATTAATTATGGTTCACGTTTCATTTAATAATTTATTTCATTTCAGCATAATTGTAGAAGGTGCGGAAACTGGAGAAACGTTAACATGACTTGGTAAAGAAAGCCTGCAAAGGTAACTTGTTCATCAATTTTATTTGTTAATTACGGTAGTTCTCCTTGTATAAACGATCAGTTGTCTAGGCCTAATTGAAAAAGTATGAAATGATGCAGCTACGGTACGGGTTGCGATACAGGTAGCTAGGGACAGGGGGCAGTAAAACCGTTGGTATTTGGTAATAGAAGAAGTGGTGGTTGCTCCACGTAATAAGCCAATTTAGCAATCGGTTAGTTGTTATTGAAGGTAGCTATGTTTCGACGCAAGTATTGGTTAAGAACATGTATTGTAAGACTGGACATGATGATGAGGCGTCACAATTTTGACGTGAATTATTAGCTTAGAAGTTTTTTTTTTTGGTACTCGACGAAAAATTAGCTTAGAAGTTGGTTGTAGAGTCATAGTCCATCTAAAAACCTTGGTTCTTTGTGTTGGAAATATTGGAATTAATCTGACTTATTTGATCAGATCGGAGTAACGAAATTGTTGTGCCAAGATCACTAGTATCTCTGTACTTAAAGACAATTTTGCCGAGTCACGGTGCAAGCTCCTAATGGCGATCGCCCTCCATGTTACACAACACCGAACCTGCTATGCATTGAAAAAATCCGGTTGATATAACCAATCCCGAATGACTACTCTATGCTTGAATCACGCGAATAGACCTTTAATTGGGATGTTTTGAGAGATTATATGACCATTATTATTCTGTGTCTAGGGTCTAGGAGGAGCCATGTTTTTATAGTTAAGAAAATAGCCAAAGATGAATTAGGTGGACTTACCAAGGTTTATCAATTTTATAAGGTGGTTTATTACAAAGATAATTTTAAAAGGTGGTTATTTCCAATCTTATGACACTTAAATGTGGTTTTTTTTGCCAATTTTTCTATAATCATACAATTATATTCATAATCATATTAGCCAAACGCACTACTTAGACCCAAACCAAAGCTAGGCTCAATCCATGTACAAATTATACATAGTGGTCGTTTTGTTGCCTTTTTAAAACATAAGAATTCAAAATTCCCATATATTACATATTAACCGGGTTGTTTGGTTGCCCATAATTAAAAAAGATGGGGAATTGGACATTTCATGGGAAAATGAAATTCCCACATAATGATGGAATTTGCTTACCAACTCCCCCCTCGGTAATTCTGAATTCCTCCATCATCTTTGTTCAAAAAGTACAAATTTGCGCTAAATGAATTAGAAAGACACTATTATTAAGGGAAATAACAGTAATTAAAAATTAAAAATAAGGGAATTAGATGGGTGCAACCAAACAATTTGAAACTAATTCACATGAATTTTACACAAGAACTAAATTCATGGGATATAAAACTTCCTATAGGAATTAAATTCCTACGTGAACCAAACGACCACTTAATAGTTCATAAGAGACTCGAACTTATAAACACACAAAAACTACTTTCATTTTCCAATGTGGGACAAAATGAAATTACAAGTTTTTATTTTTGAAAATACTCCAACATATGAATCTTAGGAGATGTGAGAATTTGGAGGAAATTGTGATAATCCTTTCTTGCACATACAAGTAAGGGCATAATTGAAAAACGTGTAGAAAAATAAGGCGATTATAGTAAAACATGGGCGACGAATAACTATCACAAAAAGATAAAAACCAAAATAAATAACGTGAAACTAGGGTGTTGTTTGGATACCCTCAAAATCTATATAAATTTTATTTTCCTAGAAATTATTCAGTAGGTCTTGTGGGAGACTTTGTCTCAATAATTTATTAAGAGACCAACCATGTTATATATTTACATTGTGACCTCGTTTATATAATTAGTGACCATTATACTACTGTTGATAATCGTTTTAGTTAATGGCCTTGACACTTAAACTAAGATTTAATTTGCAAAGGGGTTACTTTATAAGTTTTACAAAATTTTGTACTATGGGATCCTCCAAAATCACATATAATATGATTTTTAATAGTAAACCAATACGATCACTAAGAGTATTATCGTGGTTACAAGCGACGTAAAAAGAGTCATTTTGTAATACATGATAATGATCTCAATAAATTATTGAGAGATCGTCTTTTATGAGATTATGTGTTATATTTTTCTTTGGGTTTCCTTTTCTTTATTTTTATTCATGAAGTCAATAATGGGGTTTGTTAAGACTTGTTTAGGGTTGTAACTGCTTGTGTTGTTGTATTGATCTTGGGTGAACCCCTATACATATCGTTACAATAGCTTGTATCGTAAGGGGAGATCTACTCCTATTATTCTATAATACTATTCCTACCATATTCTAGATAATGGCAAATTATTAGGTACCCCGGGGGTACCTAGAGTTACGTACCCCCCGGTTTATTGTTTACGCATGAACAGTAATGAACGAAAATAATGAGTGAAAATTGGGAAATAATGAATGAAAATTGGGAAATAATGAGTGAATATAATGACTATAAAGTGGTATAGAATGAGTGAAAATTGGGAAATAATAAGTGAAATTTGAGAAATAATGAGAAAATTGGTTACCAATTACTGAAAATTAATAATGACTCTAAAGTGGTATATAATAATGAGTGAAAATTGAGATATAATGAGTGAAAATTAAACAATAATAATGACTGGAAATAAATAATGACTATAAAGTGGTACATAATGAGTGAAAATTGGAAATAATGAGTAAAAATAAATAATGACTATAAAGTGTTATATAATGAGTGAAATTTTGAAAACTAATGAGTGAAAATTGGGAAATAATGAGTGAAAATATATAATGACTACAAAATGGTATATAATGAGTGATAATTGAACCACGGGTACGTAGATCTACGTACCCTCGGGGTACCATATACCGATTGTTCCCTAATCATATTCCTAATACAATATTGAAATACTTCCATAATCCTCTAAACCCACCCCCCACCCCCCCCTCAAACTCATGGTAACTTCGCTAAAAGTTCCGATGGGTTTGAAAATTACAATAATTGTGTAACAAAAAAAAAAAAATATAGTATTCGTAGTAGCTTGACTGATCTGCAATCCCTCGTTCATCCTTGTTCAGCAACAGTTTGAGACGTTAGTGGACACCGAAAAACCAAATTTGCACGGTTTGATGGATAGCGAAAAAAACAAATTTGTAATTTGCCACGGTTTGGTGGACACCGTAAAACCAAGTACTTGTTTGTTTGTTTGTTTGTTTGTTTGTTTGTTTGTTTGTTTATTTGTCTGTTTGTTTGTTTGTTAAGGGTCGAAATTGGTTCGACCAAGATTTGTTTGTCACGAAACAGTCGAAATTGGGTCAACAATATTCGTGAGGGTCGAGAATCGTATGACCAGATAGTATGTAGTAAGAGTTGAACGAAATAGAACCAGGGACTTTGTGGGTCATCACTACGATTATTAAGAGGGTGTGGAGACATGGAACTTTGTTTTCACATGTCCTACCACATCTCATTTCTCTCTCCTCAACCTCACATTCGACTACACATTCTCCCCACATATAAGCAAAGTCCCGAATTGCCCCCCATATATGTTTAGTAATGAATATGGGATATACAAATAGCATTACTCGAATTTTTATTCTATAAGACAAATTCTTGTGTTAGACGGTCTCACAGGTGAGACGGGTCATTAACATACAAGCCCAATTGTAAAACATATTACATATTAAATTTTTCCTAAAAGATTAAAGGAAAAAATAACTTCATTCCTCGTGTTTTATTTCAGTCTCTTTCTCCCTTACTCCCAGCCCCTTTTACGTAATTACCAACTTCCCATTGTTCTCTCTCCAATTTCCTCCACCATTGTTACTCTTTGACGCTACCTCTGACACTCCCTACTCGATCTCATCATACCCTCTTAGCTTCCATAACAATCTTCTTTAGCATTTGGTTTATCTTCTCCTCCCCATGGTTCTAATTCATGAATAATACGGAGCATATCACTAATGTTCACTCATCCTTTAATTCAACTCTTATTCGTCAAATGAAGGCGTTTCTCGCAAAATCATAAAAATGATAGCGATAACAAGTTTTTCAAGTGTTCTTGTCTAGTACTCTTTACTAATTTCATTCGGAACGTAGATTTATATTGGGAACTCTACGTTTATAACCAAAAACTCTATCATTTATCTTGAATCAAGATTTTTTAAATTAAGAAGTCATAAGTTAATAGAATTATAAACACGATATTTGGAAAACTCTTAACATTACTGTAACTCGTAAAAATGACTTGTTACAATAACCTTAGGGTAGACCCCTTTATATAGTTTACAATATAATGTAAACGTAATAATCCTAATATATGATTAACCCTATACAATTATATTATTCCATACTCAAAATATATCATAATATTTTTCCTAATATTAGTTCCCCATACTCAATATATCGATATCCCCAAATATACTCTATTACCCCCCCTCAAACTCATGGTAATTTGAACAAAATTTCCATGAGTTTGCCAAAACAATAGGAAACATAAACCCCGTTGATATCTTCAAATCTTCAAATCGGCACGTTGATCGTCGTCGTCGCAAATCCAATCGAAATCATTCGTCACCCAAACGCCAGATACAAGGAAACGACAACAATATACCATGACACACCATGGGTCCATGGCCACAAATTGTGAAGCGCCCATTATCAGCTTCACCCAAAAACCAGACGAGACGACTGGTAGAGGCACACCTCCATTTAAAAGTTCCTTGATCGGCCAAAACAATCACACAAAAACCCCAAAATTTCAAATCAGGCTCTCGGTAGAACCCGAACTCGAAATTCAACCAAAAAAAAAAAAAACGGCAAAAAACGCATCACATATGCAATAAGCCAAAAAGGCAAATTCATGCATGGTCCCACCAAAAAGATCACACGCCGGCAAATCAAACCCCCATACGTACCAAATGAGAAAAAAAATTGCTCCGTACATGCCACAACGGTAAGTCGGCAACACGGCAACACCACAACAAATCTCAATACAGCGACGACGCAACAACGTCAACACTATCACAATTCCAATATACGAAACATCCTCGATCAATCAGATACATCTCGACATTATCAAGCCAACAATTCAAAATATCAAACGGAGGGGGGCTTTATTCGACACAAATAAAATTAAACGCAAGACTCTTCAATAAATCCACCATTAAAAACTCTAAAACATTATAACACGAATAATTAAACTCCGACAAACACCAAATTCTCGCCGGCAGGCATTATCGATCACATGCCCACCGGCAGGCAGCGGAAGCACCTTTTAGAATCCTCTAGGAAAGAGGCTCTGATACCATAATAGAATTATAAACACGATATTTGGAAAACTCTTAACATTAATGTAACTCGTAAAAATGACTTGTTACAATAACCTTAGGGTAGACCCCTTTATATAGTTTACAATATAATGTAAACGTAATAATCCTAATATATGATTAACCCTATACAAATATATTATTCCATACTCAAAATATATCATAATAATTTTCCTAATATTAGTTTCCCATACTCAATATATCGATATCCTCAAATATACTCTATTATAATAGAATTATAAGACACGCAATTTGGGAATACTCTTAACATAAATATATAACTCTCGTAAAAATGACTTGTTACAATAACCTTAGGGTAGACCCCGTTATATAGTTTACAATATAATGTAAACGTAATAATCCTAATATATGATTAACCCTATACAAATATATTATTCCATACTCAAAATATATCATAATATTTTTCCTAATATTAGTTCCCCATACTCAATATATCGATATCCCCAAATATACTCTATTATAAGTTTATGTTGATAACTCAGGTTTTTAAGTTGAAAAGTCTAATGTTTATGTTGAAAATCCAAGATTTTAACTTTTAAATTGAATCAACTGTTTACAATAACAACTCAATGTTTTAACTTGAAAGTTCGAATATTTATATTTACAGCAAAAATCATTGATTCAAATAGAAAACTCGAACATTAGTATATAGGAGTACAACTAAAGCATGTACGGAGTATATGTTAATAGCTCAAACGACAAACATGCATATTGATAGATGAGGTACAAAAGCACAACTATATTTTTTATTAATGGTGAAATTCGTGAAGAATCTGAAAAGAGTTACTCTCTTTTTATTTCCTTGCTTTGTTGTAATTGTTTGTTTTCTTTTCTTGTTGGTTTGTATTAACTTTGCAATTTCGTTTTATTTCCATCTTTTGACGTCAAAATTCCAAAAAAGAGAAAGAGTTACTGTTTTTTTAGTCAACTAACCCCACTTATATCTCCGTACACTCACCTGATTTCCTCTCTCTTCTATAACTATTGTCCCTTTATTTAATTTTCAACTTCTTTATTTATTTTATGGGTTATGTTACAATCAGCCCTTACGGCTAACTATTAGCATTAAATTTTTTACTTGATTCTTCATAAGTCCCAAGACTGGTAGATTGTTTTAATTCTTTTTTTGTAGTATCCAACTATATCGTTTACAACTGTAATATTACCAAGAAAAAAAAACTCCTCAACTTCTACTTATCAAATGACGCTCATATTTATCCTAATCCATCATCTCCAAACAACAACAAATTATAAAGAAATTATTATTCATGTTCAGCAGATCAAGGTTAGGAAGCAAAATAATTCTGGGTTAATTATCATCTTGAAAGGTACATATTCTGTATCTATTATAAATTCAATTGTGCTTTGGTTTTCGTTTTTTCGTGCAATCATATGAAGAATTAATGATTATGATGAATTCAGTACACAACTTATTAATGATTATAATTCTGGGTTAACATCATCTTAAAAGGTACATATTAATAATTATGATGAATTTAGTATACCACTTATTTGCTGATGATCAATTTGTTGTTAGTATTGAATCCTTGAGATTTTGTGATTGATCATACTATTGTATCTAGGTTTTTAGCTAATTTGGGGCTTTTTACTTGAGAGGGTTTTTAAGTGTTTGGGTTTTTGATATTAAATATTATCCATGGGATAAAAACGTTTCAAAGTGTATAAAGGCTGTTTTTTTGGGGGAATAGAGTATTATTGTTGCATTAATTATACCACAAAAAAAAGAATTAAAATAATCTAAGAGGTTCTACCAGTCTTGGGACTTATGAAGAATCAAGTGAAAAATTTATGCTAATAGTTAGCCCTAAGGGCTGATTGTAACATAACCCTTATTTTATTCATTAACTCTTGTTTTCTGCCTTTTATTTCTCTATTTTTTAAGTTGGGCTATATGTTTATTAGGTCCGTCTCACGTGTGAAACGGTCAACGTGAGACGGTCTCACAAGAGACTTACTGATTCTATAATAGTATACCATAGTTTACAAGATATTTACTAATCATATTTTTTATACACTATAGAAATACTTCCATAAATATAGAAATTGTCGGCCCCTGGTGGATTAACCAAAGTCCAAAAGGCCCAGGTAGGTCTTCTCCTGTCACCTCAAATATAAGGCCATGTACAACGCTGAAGCGCACTCTCCATAAAGCATTACCTCTCCATCACACTCTCTGTCCTTGGAGAGTCAATACCTTATTTCCTATCTAACTCTCCACATCACTTTTAGTAGGCCCAATTGTATTATTTTATCATATCTACTCACTTTCCTCTCATATTTTACTATCTTTTTCGTAAATAATCGTTATAAGTTCGATATTTTTCAATAACACATAAAATAAGTCCACATCAAAATTATATTATATATTATAAAATTATTTTTTTTAAAATTAAAAAATATTTTTTTAGTAGAAAAGTTATTTTCTACTAAAATATTTTTTTAGTAGAAAAAATATTTTCTACTCTCCATTCTCTTGAAGCACACCACTGTGAGGTTATAGTTAACTTCTTCTCTCTCCTCTCTCCTCAAGAGTTAACTCTTCATTTCGTTGAATCACAACACTGTACGTGCTCTAACTGGTTAAAACCCTCGAATATAATCTCAAGGTACAGACCGTCCATATTTACATTCCACGTGCACCTCTGGTAACCGCACCAACGAACCAACGGTTCATATACCCAGAAGACGGCGATGTTCGACAGTTGGAATTTGTCCCATCCGAATGTACATGTGAACCGCGTACTCTTTGGAAAATTAATGTGGAATTCGTAATTGATCTGTTCCAAATACTTTAATATCTGCGGCCCTCCAAGATTACCATCGTCGGGTGAACATTCCACATGTACCGGAAAATAATGTTGTCCGTCCGTCAAGCAGTTAATGATCTGGATGTGGAAATCGTAAAATAGCAAGAAAAAGTCTTCCACTTCCTCTTTCCGTACCAGCGAGTCTTTGTTCGCGCAGCAAAACGTTAATGAACTCACTGCTATAAAAAAACAGCAATAACTACTTTGATATTTATCATATTGTATTAATTTGCATTTTTTTAATGTAAGTTTCAAGTAGATGGAAAATGTTTAGCATTTTATAAGAGGGTGTTGTAGCCTTGTAGGCTCCTACTCCATTACGCATGATTTAACCATTATAACTGATTAGGCTCCTACTACATTAAGCATGACACAACCATCTTGTTTTTCTTTCGAGGATTGGTGATTCAACAAACTACACCAACAAATTACGGTAATTACCCTCCAAAAGAAAAAATGAAATATGTAGTGTGTATTATTATATTATTATTGACAAAACTTCTTTAAAAGATACTACTTCCGTTGTTTTTTGTTTTTTACATTTCGTTTGAATAAGTGTGTGAGAGTAATTCAAATGAAAGGTAAAGAATCTAAAAACACAAAGGGAGTACATAATTGAAAAGTAGAAAAATACTGATGAGTCACTGTTTTTTGTCTTCTAGCACCGGTTATTGCCAATCACCGTTATTGGTGTATCCTGACTCATAACCCCCACGGCCCACCCCCTCTTCCCATCTCTCATCACCGCATCTGTCACAACTCTTTTTTACTTTGCCATTTCTTTTTTAAGTTTTATTTCTCACAAGTCACAACTCTTTTACTTTGCCATTTCTCTATACTTTTTAACTTTTTATTTCTCACACTTAATTACTTTCTCTCTCAGCATGTCTTCTGATGGTACTTATGCTGGTGGTGTTACTGATGGTGTTCCTGCTGGCCGAGTGCAAGCATTGGAACCGGAAAGGGAGAAGCTCATCCAAGAGAATGTGGACCTTAATCGGGATCACGCTCAACGGATTGCCCGTATAAGTAAGAATTTTTACTTTTCTTTCATTTGTTTAATAATGCTTTATGTACTTTTTTTGTCTGGGTTTATACCAGATTTTTTAACTTACTATTTTCTGTTTTTGTATTAATTTGTTTGAACTTTGTATTTGTTGGGTTCTACATATACTTTGTGATGCATTCTGTCCTGCTTTTCACCTTTGCTAGATTCATCACATATACCCCATATTCCATCGGGTACGAGGTAAAGGTGTATCACCCCTACAATGGGGAGTTAGGTAAACTCTTTAAAACTCATATGAGAAACTATCTTCCCCAGTTTCTTCAGTGTCTGATCTCCTCTCATCTACTGGCTTTAGCCTCATTCATCCGTCTTTTTTTCCCTCAACAAACGTTAAACCACAAGTGGGTGGCTCTACCCCTTTCTCATAAAACAAAATTTGTGTTTGAATGTGTTATACTTTTGGTGAGCCTTGCACCATTCTTGCTCCACGATATTAACAAAGCTTCATTAGTTTCATCATAGTCTCTATGTCTTTCAATGTTCTTTTTCCAGCTTGGGCTAAATGCCAAAACTGATTTTGGCCTCTTTAAAGTCTGCCGGGACATTGTACTGTTGCATGCTTGTATTGTGGATGGGATCCCGATTTATATTCCTATCATTGCCACAATAGTATCCCAGGTAATTGCATACTACGTCCCTGGGTAAGGTGGGACATGATGAGGAATGAAAAGAGGATGGAAGGAGAGGAAGAGAACAATTAAAGACCAGAAAATACCCAAGTAGAAGAATGTAGATTAGCTTGTTTAGGGTAACTTTTAATAATTAGTCTAATGGTAGTCTAATCCTAGTTTTTAAGTATCTTTGGTTGTATTAAGTTGATTATTAAGTGTTTGTTGTAACTTGTAATACTAGTTCATGAGGTCAGATCTGCACTCTTCGTTGTAATGTTGTTGTTGTAATATTGTATGACTATTTTAATAAATGAAATTTTCTGGTTAAAACAAATGTTGTACGCATTCTTAGTCAATTATGTTGGGTTTGGTTAAATCTAACTTGCGGAAAACACCAAAACCTCCGAAGATCACATACATGTATTAGTATGAATCTAGGGGAGATGACATACCTTTGTCGCGTGAATAATTCCCCGTGATAATAATAATAACAGAGAAAGGACCCCAAGCGTTGCCCCTCTATCGGTATCCACGCGAGGCTACGAACTCAACGAGCGTCGGCTAGGACTAGCTTGAACTGCAAATAAGGTTTATGTCACACTATAAGTAATGCCTCTCCAAGAGTATAGATATGTGTCATTTTAGGCATGTACATCTTACCATGAGAATAACAATAATTGACAAGACCAATTATCTCCTGATACATATATTGAGCCTAGCTCATATGTAACGTTAATTTGATCTTAATGTGGAGAATTAATCTCCCACATCACTATCATAATGGCCATCAATTAACAGCTCATAATTAGTAGACTATTCACTCCTCTAACTGACTAATCCAATTAGTCTTAGTGCGACATTACGAATTCTGAATCCGTTAACCATAATTCGTACATTAACGTTGATTCGGTATAAGCCTAATGGTGTGACCCATTAGGTTCAATTATACTTAACAGTAGGTTTATCAACCTACAAATCGTAAGCGGTCTCTAGCCAAACATTACGACTACCTATATATAATTGAATAATTATCTCCGTAATTATACCATTGACTATTTGACTACTTGATCGAAGGACACACTCCTTCAAATTAATATTCTTATTATTAGTAAAAATGCTAATTATTAAGTTTATGTTTGGAGGCAAATAAAAAAAAATCAATTTGCTTATGGAGATACAATATTGTGAAGTAAGACTAATTCCTTTTTTATTTATATCTATAGGACTAGGACTGAAAAACTCTTTCCGAACAGAATTGACTGGGTGGTAGAGGCGTGGAAACACTTGGGACAAAATCGGTGTTAAAGTCTTTGGATCAAATGAATGCCTTTGTTTTCATTGCATGGTGGGACAAGAGGTGTCGAATACGGCCACTCATACGCTGAGCTGGCCGAAAGAAGCAAGCAAAGAGCCTTACTCTAAAGAAAAAGTCTATTACTATTCTACCTGCAAACTTTTAATCGAAGTACGAAGTACTGAGCACTCGCCGCTACAATTGGCGGAAATTCATTGGCGCTGCATCTATCCCAATTAATTTGTCGCTTTTTCTTAGCCTTCTTCTTCAGCACTGGTTTACTTAGTTTATTTCCATGTACCTTAGTTCTTTCTTGTAATGTAATGTACTTCATATTATGTTTTAGAGATCTTGTACTTAGTTTATTTTCATGAAACAAAATGTATCCCTCTGCTGCATACTTAATTTGTTTTAGCAAGAGTTGTGTAAAAGTAACTTTCCCTCTTTGGGAGAAGCTAGTCAATGAAATCAATCTTTTCCCATTTCCAACTTTGCCCTTGTTGATGCTTGATATTAACTCGTTGTTTTAATCTTTGATCTTCGGTAATATTGAATGTGTGGGTTGTTCTCGGTCCGAGACTAGCGGTCCCGAGAGTCACTCAATCTACAGTCCCGAGTTTAGGCTTGTACGAGTGGGCGATCCCCCACGAGTACTTGTCCGCACCGATAGTTGCCTGTCTGCATCGATAATCGCTTGTCCGCATTAAGAATTGCTAGCTTCCTCGTCTGGAGAACCGACGAGGGGCGCATCACGGTCACTCCAAATTTGGGACCGTGACACTTGGCCTCAGAGCCTAGGTTTATTCGACGCTTATTGTTCCGCTGTTGCTTGAGCTAGTCCCTCGGAAAACGATACGATGGCTGCGATCAAAACAAAGGATAGGGTAGCCGAACTCGAAAAACTATTCTCGGATAAGATCCCGTATCTTGAGACCCTCATTGTGGGACAAGACGTGAGGATCGATAGGTTGGAGAACTCGATACCAGATGAGTACTCCGTCCAAGAAGAACTTCAGTACCTACACCGAAAGTGTGAGGAACTGTAGAACACCTGCACCACGCTAATGAAGGCGGTGGCCGGTGAGGGAGGAGCATTGGGGGCTCGGAAGGTGAAACCGCCCCCACCTCGTTCCTACGGAGGAGCGAGGGATTCGAAAGAAGTTGACAACTTCATCTTCGACCTTGAGCAGTACTTTCGGGTCGGCCAGTTGGGCGTGACTTGAAGGTCGATACTGCGAGCATGTACTTGGTAGACGACGCCAAGCTGTGGTGGCGCTCCAAGTACGCTGAGAAGGAAGCTAAGTCCATTGTCATTGAGTCGTGGGACGACTTTAAGAAGGTTTTGAAGGAACAGTTCTATCCAAAGAACACGGAGTTCTTGGCCAGGAAGAAATTGAAGAGTGTGAAGCACACGGCGTCCATCCGAGACTACGTGAAGGCTTACTCTGCTTGCATGCTCGATATCAAGGATATGAGCGAGAAGGACCGAATTTTCCAATTTGTAGATGGGTTGAAGGATTGGGCTCAACGGGAAGTGATGAGATTGCGCCTATAGTCCATTTCCGCTACTATGGCTGCGACCGAAAGATTCGTCGACTACCATGCGAGCGAGAGCCGACCCTAAAGAAAGGCTCGTTTGGGCCGAACAGTGGGAACAAGTCTAACTTGAGTGGATCACAAGCTGGATCGAACTCCGCCGGGTACAACAAGTTCTGCTCGAGCGGAGATTGAGGGAAGAAGTGGAATCATGGGAGTGCTGGTTCGAAATTTTCCCATGGGATTAGAACTGAGAGTTCCACGGCCAAAAAGCCGTTTGCATGTTTCTTGTGCAAAGGCCCTCAACGAATGTCGGAGTGCCCTCATCAAGGGGACATCAATTCCATCAATAAGAATTTGTCCAAGATGTGTATGGAGTCGGACAAAGAGGGTGCCAACGATATTGGGGAGGATGGGAACGGAGAGTGTTCGGGAGAAAATGAGGACCAGGCAAGGATGTGTGTCGTCCACATGATGTGCGCAATGGAGAAAGGAGACAACCCTGCCAAATCTAAGCCGACGGAACTGATGTTCGTTGATATTATTATTAATGGGTGACAAACTCGCGTTATGGTCGATACAGGGGCATCTCACAACTTCATTGTGCCAGCTGAGGCGAAAAGGTTGGGGATGACCCTGGAAAAAAGAGAAAGGGAGCAGAAGGCCGTGAATTCCAAAGCGAATCCTATTCACGGGGTAGCAAAGAAGGTCGCGGTCCGAGTTGGGGAGTGAAAAGGTCGGTTGGACTTCGCCACGGTCGCCATGGACGATTTCACGTTGGTTCTCGGGATGGATTTCTTGAAACGGACATCGGCAGTTTTGATGCCTCACTTACAATCCCTCATGATGATGGGCACCAGTCCATGTCTAGTGAAAGTTTCAGGACCCGGGAAGGGCGACTCAAGACAAAAGGGTCCTACGATCTCTGCAATGCAGTTGAAGCGGGGACTAAGGCATGGAGAACCAACGTTCTTGTGTGCGTTGTCCATGAAGGACGATGCACCTAAAACGGTGAATGATCCCAGGGTAAAGAGGGTGTTGGACGAATTTGGGGACATGATGCCAGATCGACTGCCTGAGACACTACCACCTCAACGTTCAGTGGATCACCAAATTGAGTTACACCCGGGTGCTCGACCTCCTGCCAGGAGTCCGTATCGGATGGCCCCTCCGGAGTTAGAGGAGCTCCGGAAACAGCTGAACGACCTATTGCTCTCTGGATCGATCAGGCCTTCGAAGGCACCATACGGGGCTCCGGTATTGTTCCAGAAGAAACAAGACGGTAGCCTGAGATTGTGTATACACTATCGTGCATTGAACAAGGTCACAGTGAGGAATCATTACCCGATCCCACTGGTGGCCGATCTATTCGATCAGTTACAAGGCGCTGTGTATTTCACCAAGTTGGATCTGCGCTCGGGATATCATCAAGTTCGAATTGCCGAGGGAGATGAAGCTAAGACAGCTTGTGTGACGAGATATGGATCGTACGAGTGGTTGGTTATGCCCTTTGGATTGACCAACGCGCCCGCTACGTTCTGTACCCTGATGAACCACGTATTCCACGAATATCTGGACAAATTTGTAATGGTTTACCTTGATGATATCGTGGTCTACAGTAGGACGTTAGAAGAGTACCTAGAACATCTTAAACTGGTGTTTGAGAAATTGAGAACCAATCACTTGTTCGTGAAGAAGGAGAAATGTGAATTCGCTCGGGCAAAAGTGAACTTCCTTGGCAATATTGTGGGAGGCAGACGGATCAGGATGGATCCGAAGAAGATACAAGCGATCCAAGCGTGGGAGGCTCCAACGAGTGTTACCGAGCTGCGCTCCTTCTTTGGATTGGCCAACTACTACCGCCGTTTCGTACAAGGGTACTCGAATATAGCGGCGCCTCTGACCGAGCTCTTGAAAAAGGATCTATGTTGATATTGGTTAGGGGAACGCGAAACAGCTTTCCAAAGACTAAAAGAAGCAGTGATTAAGGAACCTGCGTTGATACTGCCGGACATATCGAGACCCTTCGAAGTGGAGACGGATGCCTCTGATTTTGCCCTCGGAAGCTCAATAGTGCCGAGCGAAGATATGCTGCCCAAGAGAAAGAGCTCCTGGCCATCGTTCATTGTTTACGGGGCTGGCGACACTACTTGCTGGATTCAAAATTTATCGTCTGCACCGACAACACTGCGGCGTCGCACTTCCTGACCCAGGCTAAAATCAATAACCGGCAAGCAAGATGGCAAGAGCTGCTAGGCGAGTTTGATGTTGAGTTCGTGCATCGTCCGGGGGCTACGAACAGGGTAGCGGATGCGATAAGTCGAAGGGCGGACCTAGCGGCCCTGTGTCAGGTGGCACACTTGTCCTCAACTCTAGTGACCACAAACATTCAAGAGCAGATCAAGGAACACCTAGACCAGGATCATACGGCAAAGACCCTGATTCACCTAGTGAAGGAGGGGAAAACCCGTAAGTTCTGGTTAGATGAGGACTTGATGATTACCAAGGGACGAAGACTGTTCGTTCCCAAAGCTGGTGGACTGTACTCCGAAAGAGACTTTTGAAGGAGTGCCATGATACTATGTGGGCGGGTCATCCGGGTTGGCAGAGAACCTTGAGCTTACTGAAGCAAGGGTACTACTGGCCGAACATGATGGGTGATACCATGGAATACTCAAGGACTTGTCCCATTTGTCAACAAGACAAGGTCGAGCGGCAGAAGCCAGGGGGCTTGTTGAACCCACTTCCGGTACCTACTCGTCCGTGGGAGAGTGTCTCCATGGACTTTATCAATAGGTTACCCAAGGTGGGGCAACTGTGTGTCATCATGGTGATTGTTGATCGCTTCTCTAAGTATGCGACGTTCATTGCTCTACCCAAAACATGCGGGGCTGAAGAGACAGCGGTGATGTTCTTTAAGCACGTTGTGAAGTATTGGCGATTACCAAATAGCATCATCAGCGACCGTGACCCCGATTCACCGAGATATTTTAGACCGAGCTGTTCAAACTCATGGGATCTGATGTCAACATGTCTTCCAGCTACCACCCACAGACCGATGGGCAGACGGAGAGATTCAACAGTATGTTGGAAGAGTACTTGAGGCACTTATTTCCTATAAGCTACAGTAATGTACTAGACTCATGATTGTGTGTTATAACAAATAACACGAGTAATATTGGTATAAATAATAATAATGATTTTTACGCTGTTGTAAAAAATTTAGAATTTAGACTTAGGTTGTTAGTCTAATTGAGTGTACAACTAAGTCCCACATTAGAGAAGCAAGGAAAAAAAGACTTATTTAGTGCTCATTTGGATAACATAAGAATTAAATTCATATAGGAAATAGAATTTCACACGAAATGAATTCCTATGGTAAATTACCAGGAATTCACCTTGTAGCGTTTGGATACCATCTACGAATTTAGAATTCCTTAGAATTAATTTCCAATGTCTTGTTTGGTTATCCTACAAAAATTCATTTCCTATGTCTTGTTTTGTTAGGTTACCCTACAACAATTTCGATCCGTTGCTAAAAATAGAATTAACTAAAATGACTTAATTACCCTCCATATATGTTACTCGGTATGTAGTAGCTAAATAAAAATAAGTAATTAGAGGGTAAAGTAGTAATTATGCACATTTATGACATAGGAATTGTGAATGATCATCGGAGGATATGATTAGAAATTAGAAATTCAAGGATTTCTCAATTTCTCTACTTTTACAAAAACGGGTTATCTAAACAACCTCAAAAAATCCAATTTCTAGGAATGAATTTGTATGGATTTCGAGGGTATCCGAACAACGGTACGGCTTATAAGAGACAAGTCACAAGAGCATCAATCAAATTAGTATGTTGTCGTTTCATAAAGAGCCTAAAACCATATTTGTGAGAGTTCTGCCTTGCTCCGACAGTACCAGTTGTGTGCATGGAAAAATCCAGGTTGTACTACTGCCTTTGTTATTGTAAAACCAAGACTTTTGATTTCAATTATTGTATTTTTATTTTACCTCCAGCAGCTTGGAGATTTGAAGGCTGGATTCTGATTGTAATAACTAATTAGCTTTTCAGTCAACTTTTATGGGTGTTTTGTTGAAGGATGTCTAGTTCCATAATTTGAGAAATTGAGAATGACGTGACACAAGATGAAATACGCGATCAACTATATCGAAAAAGTTGATTTTAGCATAATTTCTGGGACTGTATTGGATATTTGATATCAGAAATATTCGATCCGTATCCGTTTTGATATAAAAATCCAATATCAGAATTGGTTCGGATCAGATGTCCAATAGTAAAACGTTTGGTTTTCGGATACGGATATCAGATCCAAAATGAGTTTCGGATCGGATATCTGAAAATGCTCACCCCTATAATGTGAGGATAATGCCTTAGAGGAGGCAATAACATACCGATGTTAACATTGTTTTTTGGTTTAAATTGGTTAAATGAATTCAAATCGAGCGTTCCCTTTCAAGAGTACTACTGAAGGGGTGTATCTAGAGTAAAGCGTCAAAATGGTTAGTGAACTTTCCAAAATCACTGAGATTGGTGTCTGGGAACTTTTGGGCACCAAAATGGTGTCTCAGCTTGATTCCGTCTATTTTGCCGTGAGTTTGTGAGTACGTGTCCCTAATGCCCTGATGGAGCTGTTAACAGTTGCAGACTCGCAGAGACCATATTTTACTCCATTTCTTTCTCTCTCCTCTCTCTAGTCTCCACAATCAATTCTGCATCTTCATCCTTCATCTTCATCGTCTCACCTTAAAACCATTCATCTTCATCTTCTTCATTGTCAAATATCGAGCCAATCAATCCTCTATCTTCATCGCTCTTCTCAAGTTGATTATTGTGTAGCATAATTTTGAGTCAATCAATCTTTCGAGAATTTTTTTTTGCCTAATTGCCCAGAAATCCCCAATATACCCATAAATTCTTCCCAAATCAAAAGGCAGTGCGTGTGCTAAGGAAATCGACACCACATGAATGACTTAATTTTTCCCAATTTTTTCTCAATAAACCCTTAATTATAATTTTTTCCTAAATTACCCAAAAATTCCCAGAAATTCATCCTAAAATTTACCCAAAAATCCCAGAAATTCATCCCAAAAATCGTCGTTAATTCCCCCCTGTCCCAGAATTTTTCGCCACCCACATTGTTGGGAAAATGGCTTGAACGACTCATACCATTTGGGTATATCGTAGTGGGTGACCGAGGGGGCAGCTCGGGGCATGTCGAGCTACGGTGTACGGGTGTTGGGCAAGGGCAAGAATCGGGAAGAAGGAGAAACAGTGACTTTTAGCGGTCCGCGGAGGTGAAGTCGCGAACCACGGCTGGATTCGTAAGCTCAGGATGTAGGGACTTTTGGCGGCCCGCCATGGAGGTTGGCGCGGGCCGCGGTGGTCGGGCGCGGGCCGCGGTGGCCATGGCGCGGGCCGCGGCCCACTGGGCCGTTTGTCGGCTCTTTCCTGCGGCTTACGCGTATTTGCTTCCTAATCTCGTTTCTTCGGCTCTTTTAGGTTAATTTGTATGTGGTAGACTATTTAAACATCCTAGTCTCCTCATAGCCTCCCTAAGACACAATTGAGTGATTCTCTTGTAATTGTGAGTAACTACAGTCATAGTTGCGGGTTTTCTCAAGGTGTGCCTTCTTTGTCATCAATTGGGTAGATTTAAGGGCGTTTGTTCGGGTTCTTGGTTGATCGCAAGAACGTTTGGCTCTTAGATCTCGTTCGTATTTGGTGAGTACTTTTCAGATTGGACTCACGTTTGTATTCGGTGCTATTCTCATATAGTGAAGTGTTTCTCCTCTGTTTGGTGGACGTAGCTAGCACATCGCTGGTGAACCACGTAAATCTGGTGTCTTTTCTTTACGTTCTATTGTTTGTGTTATTATTCATATCATGATTGTTGTCACATCTATTCACGCCCATCACACTCAAACCGTTCGTTGTTGGAGTGGGCGCCTCTGTTCCAACACACATCTTTTTCATTGATCAATTTGAGTTTCTCCCTCTTTTTTTTATAAAACTAAAAAATTCAAGCTTGAAGTGAATCTGAAGACTGATCAAATGCTTAAAATACCTGAGTTTACAGTTGATATAAACCAAGCTGCAACAGTTTCAGTAAATGTAATCTGGGCATGCGGGTGCAGATCAGAGCCAGCAGACCCAAAAAAGAAGGGGTCACCCAAGTGAAAACTCTTTGATAATAGATGGGTAAAGTTGGAAGAAAAAAAGTTTGAAATTTTAAGTAATCAAAGAGTTGAATGATTGAGAAAGAGTGGCAGCCAGAAACCTTTTAATTGGTAATTATGATGTCAAGCTCTTTATTTGGAGTTGGATTCCATCAAAGGTTTCATCTTACTCTCTCTTATTTTCTGTTGTTGAATGAAGAAGATGAATTTAGAAGGGAAATGAAGCTGTTGGAGATGGAGTGAGTTGATGGTGCTCTCTTATTTCTCCTTCCTTCCCAACGGTGTATTAAAGCAAATAGAAGTTTCAGACATTCATTGTTTCACCCGAGGTGACTGATATTTTGTAGTAAATGTCAGCAGCTTTCCATAAAGTTCAGACACCTCTAACGCCTATAACTAACGGGAAGCAACGGAGACACCATTTTGGTGCACAAAAGTTCCTAGACACCAATCTCAGTGATTTTGGAAAGTTCACTAACCATTTTGACGCTTTACTCGGTGTAATCTGCTATGGAGTACTCTGTAATGGCTTTGATCAACTTGAAGGTAAAATTGATTCTTCTCATCATAAGTGTTTTTTTTTTTTTTTTTTTTTTTTTTTTTTTTTTTTTGGGACAAAGGATTCTCATCATAAGTGTTACTTATCTAAATTTATCTAAGTATAACGTGTATGTCCAAACAAAGTTAATTGAGCTATTGGTGGATTAGGAGTTTAGGACAAATAAGCACAATGACGGTTAGGCCGGTGCAAAATAAAGCATAAAAGTTAGTATTGTTCTGTTTCACTAGTTGACTAAATACAATTGATACTAAACTAGTGAAACAGAACAAAGTTTAAGGAATGAATTAGGGCTATAATAAGTAGCAAAGATTGCTACTACAACATCAGATCAACTACAGTAAAATATTTGTAACGATTTACTACAACATCAGCTGGGAAACTTTTTAATCACTTAGTGCCGATGAGTGGATGACTATAGAAGGGATAATAACAACATTATTTGTTCTATATTTCTAGACAGACTTTGAATTCTTACTATTTTAGTCCCTCAATAAATAGAATTACTTAGCTTGTTCCATTTCAAGATATATACCAATTCATGAAAAATTGACAAGGTTACTCTTACTTAGTTACGCGTAGAACTATTATGAGAATAATCATTTACTAGAGTTATATATCGATTATTTAATAAATATTATCCAATTATGAGAATCGATACTGGATCACTATAATCCAAACGTTTTTATCGTTGTATGAACACTTAGCTCAACACCCTAAGCTTTAGCATTACTTAGAGCACAAGTAATGTACTACCGTAGTAATGGAAAAACAAATCCAATGTATGTAAACGAGTAGACTAGACCTAAACACCCTAAGCTTTCAACATTTTTCGATTCAATGTTATACAGACTTAATTATTGATGCTCGAAATTGGGAGATTAATCCAAAATGACGATCAAAGTCCTCATCTATAATACTAGTTGACATGCATATAGCCCCTATTCATTCGTATTTTTACGTTGGACAATGTTTGAGAGTGAAACTCAGACAAACGTAGAGAAATGAATGGATTAGAGGGAGTAGCGATAATAATGTATCGAGAACCGAAACCACGTCTTGGAATGATCAAGCTAAGGTTCATGAACCAATTTGGCTCAAAAGTTGAGATCGAGGAGCGGATGAATGAATGCCCGAAATGGGGGATCGTACTCGTACAGTCGTACCTCTACGTAGATCTCGAAACGTCTCAATTATTCACGACGCATCGACACGTGGCGCGTCATGATAGATGGAGGGACCCTTCCACCGACGTTTCTGTTTTAGCGTCCAAATATCTTTTCGAGGCCGACATACTTGTACGTACACCATCACCTGCTTTCCACGTGGTGCATGCTGATTGGTTAATCTACTGACAAGACAACGTCACCTGACAGCGTGTATGTCCTCTTTACCTTTTCGCTTTCTGACCTCCTTCACCTTTTACGACGGCGCGTTTGTTCCACGATTTCACTACGTATGGCTCCCTCCTAACTTTTAGTCAATTAACGGTGGGTACCGTGGGTTGCCTTAGTGTCCGAGCTAAAATCAACTGGTTCATGCAAGCTTGATGTTTTAAGCGTAGAATGCAAAAACTTTGTAGGTCTAGAGTTTATTTCCTCTATATAATGTCAATCAACACTTTATTTTAATGAACATATGCTACAACTCTAAGTGCAGTTACCTTGTTTGAGTAGTCCTATATATGATCACGTTTAATTTGAGCTCGAGGCAAGTAGCACAGATATAAAATTGCATGCAACAAACCTCATCAAAAAATGCCGGATCGGAACTCTACCTACCATACATTCAAGAGTTGATGCTCCCGTTGCACTTATATCCGGTATATATAAACATGTCGACTCAAAATAATATTTCAACAACGCTGCATTTCTTATGTTTGAACTTTAGATCTCCAACTAAGTTACCAACATGTCATATACAGTCATACAGATGTACAGATCAACTTAAAACTTATCGTTCAGTTCAATCCAATAATATGCTACTAATTCTAGGATATTTTCTAACTATATATCCTAATATTAGATCATAGGAGTATATATTCTGTTCCTCCATAATCCAAATGAATAAGTCATGCATATAGAGTGAAAGTGATATGTGACACAACATATATGCCACCGTGTGTAATGTCTCAAAGTGTTATCGATCGTTATCTAAACCACGTACGTTACAAACAATTAATTAACAATTCAAACTTAGCAATACCCTCAACACGTCGGTTACAAAATTCCAATTAGTCCTTTCATTTATTCATCACTAATTAATAAAGAAATGAAAAGACGTAAAAAGAAAGGAAGTAAAATTGTTCACTATCGTGTCCTAAGCGCGTTATGTCGTCCTTATAAATACCCCTTTACAGTTTACACTAAAAAGCCATCAATCACTACTACTACAACTCTAAAGCAAAGCAAAGAATCACTTGAGTCTCAAACAAGCTCACTATTATCTCTACAAATCTTCTATTTATACCATTCATACCATATTATTGTTATCATTATTCATATCTGATATTATTTCATTTTGATCATATTATAAACTTTCATATATTATATGAGAAAAGAATGAAACTGAAAAACTTGTAGTAGAAGATTGTCATAGAATTGGAGAGAATCATATTGAATTTTATTTGGTAAAAGTTAAGAATGAATTACAGTTGATGATTTGCTACTTATAGTGGCTTGGTGGTTAGTAACCGCCGCCACATCAGCATAACAGAAATAACAGAATTCAACAACCCTGAATTCTGTTATTTCATCATCCTATATCTCTCACACTCCCCCCTCAAGCTGGAATTGGTGATTGATGCACCAATCCAAGCTTGGAAGTAAAACTCTGATGAAGATATTCTCCAAGTCCTTTGGTTAGAATATCTGCAAGTTGTAAAGAAGTCGAGACATGTCTTGTTTCCAGAAAATTTTCCTGAATCTTGTCGCGGACATAGTGGCAGTCAACTCTCAAGTGTTTCGTGCGTTCGTGAAACACTGGATTGGCTGCAATTTGTTGTGCAGCCTTATTATCACAGAATAAGGGCATTGGCAGGGGCAATCTGATCTGCAAGTCATGAAGCAAGCCATATAACCATTCAAGCTCACTGGTGGTCATAGACATCGCCCGGTATTCGCTTTCTGCAGAGCTTTTGGACACTGTGCTCTGCTTCTTAGTCTTCCAGGAAACCAAGGAAGTACCTAAGAACACACAGTAGCCTGTGAGTGATTTGCCACTGTACAAACAATTCCCCCAATCAGCATCAGTATAGGCCTGCAGCTCCAATTTGGCATTTGCTGAGTAAAATAACCCCAAGTCAATTGTGCCTTTCAAATATCTGATGACATGCAGAGCTGTATTGAAGTGAGGAGTTCTTGGACAACTTAGGAACTGGCTAAGTTGCTGCACACTGTAGGAAATATCAGGCCTTGTGAGATTCAGGTACAGAAGTCGTCCAATCATTCTTCTATATTGTTCAGGGTCTGCATACAGTTCACCATCTGTATGTGTGAGCCTGGTGTTTGCAGGAAATGGAAATGTGCAGGATTTTGCATCTTCCATTCCTGTGTCTTTAATCAGGTCAACAATATACTTCCTCTGGTTAAGAAGAATGCCACTTGTATTCCTTGAAATCTCCAAACCAAGAAAGTACCTCATTTTCCCCAGATCTTTAATGGTGAATCTATCATCCAATTTGGACTTTAATGAATCAATCATGGCTGCATCAGATCCTGTGATCAAAAGATCATCTACATATACCAAGACAGCAACAAACAGATCTCCAGTTGCTTTGGTAAACAAGGAATAATCATTTTTGGACTGTGAAAAACCCAATTCAGTGGTGAGGAAGAGTGTTAACTCCTTATTCCACTGTCTGCTTGCTTGTTTCAAGCCATACAGACTTCTTTGAAGTTTACACACCTGACCAGGCTTAGAAGTTTGATAACCCTGTGGAGGTAGCATGTACACTTCTTCATCCAAATACCCATGCAGAAATGCATTATTCACATCCAATTGATAAACTGGCCAAGATTTTGCTGCAGCAATAGCTAGGACAGTTCTGACTGTTGCAAATTTAGCCACAGGAGAAAATGTATGCTTATAATCCTTCCCATACTCCTGATTATATCCCTTTGCAACTAATCTGGCTTTGAACCTTTCAATAGTCCCATCAGCCCTGTGTTTGACTTTAAACACCCATTTACAGCCAATGGGTTTTATATTTGCAGGAGCATCAGTCAAAATCCAAGTCTGATTCTTTTCTAATGCAGCAAGTTCCAGGTTCATAGCATCAACCCATCTTGAATCTTTGGCAGCTTGTTTGTAAGAATCAGGTTCAGTTTCTGAGAGAACCTTTGTCAATGAAGCCACATACTCAGCACTATAAACAGAAGACTGGAAAGCAGTGGATTCTGAAGAAGATGAGTCTGATTCAGAACTGGAATTATCCTGAACTCTCTCAGGAATACTATTGAAGACAAAATCTTGCAATCTGGTTGGAATTTTGGTGGGTCTGGTAGATTTTCTGATTGGATTTGGTGGAGGATTTACTGCAGGATTTGAGTCTGCAGTATCTACATTGATGTCCTGATTTTCTGAAGTCTGAGAAGTATCAGGAGAAATAAAGTGGTTGGGAAACTCATTATGGGTTGGAGTGGGAGAAGGAGGGTTGGAAAAATGTGGAGTTGTGTGTGGTGTTGCTGATGGAGTGGTACCTCCAGCAGGAAGAACAGGAATGGAAAAAATGGGAGGAGAATTGATGTTATCTCTGAAAGGGAAAATTTCCTCTTGAAATATGACATCCCTGCTCACCAGTACCTTCTGAGTGGCCAGATTATACAATTTATACCCTTTTTGAGCATGAGGGTAACCCAGCAAAACACATCTAGAAGATTTTGCAGCAAATTTGTCTCTGTGAGAGACATTGTTCAGAGAATAGCATAAACAACCTATGGTTCTGAGGTTGTCATAAGTAGGAAGCTTGCCAAACAGAACTTCATAAGGTGTTTTCCACTCAAGTATTTCAGATGGCATCAAGTTAATCAGGTAGGTAGCAGCAAGAACACATTCACCCCAAAATCTATTAGGAAAACCAGCATGCAATCTTAGAGCTCTAGCAGTTTCTATCAAATGTCTATGCTTCCTTTCTACCCTTCCATTCTGTTGAGGCACCCCTGGGATGGATTTTTGATGTAAAATACCTTTACTGGCAAATAATTGAGCACATGTCTGATGTACTATTTCTGTGCCATTGTCAGATCTTATAGTCTTGATGTCCACACCAAAGTGATTAGACACATAAGCCAAGAAGGCTGATACAGTATCATATACTTGAGTCTTATTTTTCAGCAAATGTGTCCACACTGCTCTACTCTTATCATCAAGAATGGTCAGGAAATATATTGCACCAGAGATATTAGGTGTATTATATGCACCCCACAAATCAATGTGTACCAAACCAAATAGAGTAGGAGAAATAGACTGACTTCTCTGAAAAGGGAGTCTATGCTGCTTGGCCAATATACAGGTTTCACAAAAAAGTTGCTTTATTCCACTTGTGCAAGATTTCGGTACATGATGTAGTTTAGACAAGGAAGTATGACCCAGTCTAGTATGCAACAGTGGTAAGCTTATTTTGCATGAAGCAGTAAACAAGGCTTTACTTACAGTCTTATTGCCTTGAAGAACATGTAATAAAGAAGAACTAGAAACCCCTTGGACCTTGTATAGACCTCCATCCCTTTTTCCTCGAACCAGTATCCTCTTACTCAAATGGTCCTGAAATAGACACTCATTTGTGTCAAATATACAGGAAACACCATTTTTCAATGCCAGTTTGCTGATAGACATCAGGCTATGTTTGAAATCAGGGATAAACAGGACATTCTCCAATAAAATCTCTGATGTAAAAGGAATAGACCCAATGAAATGCACAATTTTCTTCTGTCCATCAGGTAGACCAACAGCAATAGGGGTGACCAATTTTATAATGTTGGTGAAGTGATCGAAATAAGGGCAAATATGGTCTGTGGCACCAGTATCAATGATCCAGGAAATAGGTTGCCTATAAGGAATAGCTGGAGTGACATTAGGAATAGTACCTGCAAAGTTGGTAAAGGAGGTAATCTCATTGCCAGACTTTGAGGTAGAAGGTTGGGAACTGGCAGACTGCTGATAAGATTGAAGTTGCTGCATCATGGTCTGGAAAAGCTGTGGATCCACATAAACTGCAGATGGCTGCTGGTTCTGATTAGCTTTACTGTGGTACTGCAGAAGAGACAGTGGATCAGGCTCAGCTGTGTGACTGACAGAAGGATTATCAGCCATGTTAGCAGCATGCTTTCCATTGCTATTTTGCTGTTGCAGTTGCCTGTACCAATCAGGTGTTTTGTTCCCAGGTTTTTTGAAGCATTCAGCTGTCAGATGACCCCTCTTGTTACAATGTTTGCAGGTTGTGGTCCTCTTGAATTCCCTGTAGGCCTTGTAGTCTGTAAACCCAAATTTGTTGAAAGACTTTCCAACATCAGATTGCTGTGGCTGCTGTTGATGATATTTGACAGCATTAACAGTGCTAGGAGCAGGTTGTTGCATATCAACAGCCATTGCACTGATATCCTGAGTACCAGTCAGATGAGAGATGTTCCTTTGTCTCTCAGCCCTGAGCAATTGACTGTAGACACTTGTAAACTCAGGTAATGGCACTGTTGTCAGAATAGTATCTCGAATGGTGCTGTAATAAGAATCCACTCCCATCAAGAATTTGACCACTTTCTGTCTTTTCTGAGCATCAACCAGCTGTTTCAGGATATTGCAGGAACATTGTTCCATTCCCCCACAACTGCAAGTTGGAATACTCTCAATTGTTGCCATTGTTTCCCAAAGATTCTTGAGCTTGCCATGATACTCTGCCAATGTTTGATTTCCTTGTTTCAGATCTGTGAGTTGACATTGCAGTTCATAGTATTGCAGGCTATCAGTTTGACCATAGCTCTCTTTGACTTCATCCCACAGATCTTTAGATGTATGAGAGTACTTGAATCCTTCTGATATGTTTTCCTCCATAGCATACAGGATCCAACACATGACCATGTGGTCGACAAAGATCCATTTCTGATAATCTGGTGATGTTATTGCAGGCTTTGGTAAGGTGCCAGTTATGAAGCACAATTTGTTCTTTGCGAACAGAGACATCTTCAGTGTTCTGCTCCAGTTTATGAAGTCACTACCATTAAACTTCTTGGTGACTATTGGGATATGGGGTTGATCACCAGAAGTGACATAGTAGGGATCAGTATAGTTGGAAGAAGATAGGCTAGTTGAGTGAACTGTGCTGTCCACCATTGTTGCAGGTTACAGTAAAGGTTGATTCCTGCAGAAAATTTCAGAATGCCACCAAATTTCACCAGTAGAAACCTTGTTTTACAGCAAAACTAGATTTCCACCACCAATAACCTCAGATTCACTGACTATTTTCACTGTTCTAGCCAAAACAATCAGAACAACCAGAAATACCCAAATCTTGCCTGAAAACGTCAATTTCAAGCTATTTGGAAGAAATTTCGAAGTATGAACCACGAATTTCTCCGAAAAACACTGTTACCAAAGATTACTGCAACTGCTGATCAATTAAACCAAAATGTGACCAAAATCTTTCCGAAATCAGGTGATTTTAACACTTGAAATCGAAACAAATCAAATTCCGAAGAATCCGAAGATATTACGCTTCAATTGAAGCAAATTTGGGGAAAATTTGAGCTGAAATAGCTCGGAATCAAAAATTTGGAACCGAAATTACAATTGTAATTTCGAAAAAAAGAAAGAAACTTGAAGAACACGATGAATTCGTGTAGAAATTATGCGGAAATTGGACCGAACTCGGTCTGATACCATGAGAAAAGAATGAAACTGAAAAACTTGTAGTAGAAGATTGTCATAGAATTGGAGAGAATCATATTGAATTTTATTTGGTAAAAGTTAAGAATGAATTACAGTTGATGATTTGCTACTTATAGTGGCTTGGTGGTTAGTAACCGCCGCCACATCAGCATAACAGAAATAACAGAATTCAACAACCCTGAATTCTGTTATTTCATCATCCTATATCTCTCACATTATATCATGGCTGAGAACAACATGGGTTCATCTGTCGAGACCACTGATCGCGGCATGTTCGATTTCTTGAAGAAGAAGGAGGAAGTTGATCAGACGCCTCAAGTCGAGTCGACGACGTTTGGCTCTGAGTATGATCAGAAGCCCCAGGTCGAGACCACGACGTTTGCCTCCGAGTATAACCAAAAGCCCCAGGTCGAGACGACGACGTTTGCGTCTGAATTTGATCAGAAGGTTCATGTTTCTGAACCACACGTAGTTGGCGGAGAGTATCATAAGGAGGGTGAAGAGAAGAAACATGAAAGCCTCCTCGAGAAGTTTCACCGCGATGACAGTTCTAGCTCTAGCTCTGTAAGTACTCCTTTCTTTCTCCCTAAATGCTAATCTTATATATACTCCGTATGTGGTACGTAAATCTTGGCATGAGTATAATCGTTGGAGTTTATGCAACATGTCACTAATATGTCGAAATTCGTTACTAATAAACATCCATCTACATATTAACGATTTTATGCTGTCGAGTATCACCTCTTAACGATTTTAACAATTAGAGTAGATAAACTGGCTAATTAACATTTTTGAGTTCAGTCACATGCATACATGCACATTAACGATATCAGATAACGATAACGATTTATGTTAGCAGATTCAAATCATTTTGGAATTAAGTCGTTGTAAATATGTAATTTTTGTCGTAGTAGTTGTCGTTCTCGTCTAACGTGGAGTTAACTCCTAATTTGGGGTCCAACGTTTTCAAATTTTTTGAAATCAGGACCTCAAACGTTTTTAGCTTGAGATCAGGAACTCATATGAACTCCGTTGCTAAATTCCGTTAACTTCACTTCTTTTTCTCTAATTTTTTGTTTTCTTTCACTCTGCATCTAACCTCCTCACCATTCTTTCTTCTCTCTCGTTCAACATTGAATATCATCACCAGTTCACCACCGTCACAACCACCCTAGCTAAAAACATTCACCACCACCTCCTACTCCACAATCATAAGCCCATATGAATTTTTAAGATCAAATTTTCCTGCAAAACAACCACAAACTTTAAACTTTTAGATCAAATTTCCCTATAAATCAACAACAACCCAATAACAATGAGTAAATAAAATTACCCAAAAATCAATTTCCTTTTTTACGACGATATAAACCCCAACAAATTGTAAGAGAGAGATATTGAGATCAAGAAGATGGGTTATGAAGAGTGAGATCAATGAAATCAAACCTTCGGAGACGTTGGGTTGGTCAGACGACTACAAATTGATTTGGGGACTTGATTTGTGGTGATTGTGGAGGTGGAGGTGGAGGTGGGCCTTGATTTGTGGTGATTCTTCAAAATTTAACTCACTACAATTCTACCACAAAAAGTTCAAACATTACGCTCAGTAAAAAAAAAAAAAATGGTACTGGGATTTATTATTGTTTAGACTGGGATTTTTTAATTTTTATAATCAAATCAGTAAATTGGGAACTTTTTTGTTGATTTGTTATCAAATTGTGGTCTTTCTTCTTCTTGTTATTATATCTGGTTTTTCTTCTTTTTGTTATTATCAAATCAAAATGGGATTTTTGATTTTTACTATCAAATTTTGGTTGAGTTGATTACCTCCAACAGTTCTACTATTTCGTATGAAATTATGCTCCTATCAAAATAGGCATCAACTTCTCCAACAAGATTTTTTCCCATCATTTACTACCGTTCATCATCTTGTTAATCTCCCTTTTCTTTTAATTTCTTGGAAACCAGATTTGGGGAAATTTGAAAAAAAGAGGAATCACTGGGTTGCATGTGTATTGCAATGAAAATTTGATCACAAAATTTTAAATTTAGTACCGTTCATCACCTGGTTAATTTTGGTTGTGAGTTAGAGGTGGTGGTCGCCGACTGGCGGTAGCGTCTGGAGAGAGGAGAGAGAAGGGAGAGAAATAAAAGGATACTCCCCATAACTGTGCCACGTCACCAACAGTAAACGTCCGTTACTTTGAGGTCCTTCACGGACTCACAAAACGTTTGGGTTCCTTTTCTCAAAAATATTGGAAACGTTACACCCCAAAATGGTGGTTAACTCGTCTAACGTGTATGTGGTGATCGATTGCAGTCCGATGAGGAAGGAGACGACGAGGAGAAGAGGAGAAGGAAGAAGGAGAAGAAAGAAAAGAAAAGCTTGAAGGATAAGTTGAAGGAAAAACTGCCAGGACACAAAGATAGTGAGGAGGACACTAACGTGCCAATAGAGAAGTGTGACGATTACAAGCCACACGTGCAAGAGGTGGTGTACTTTGAGCCATCTCATCAAGAGGCCGAGAAAGGCTTCCTTGACAAGATTAAGGACAAGCTCCCCGGCCACAACAAGGCCGAGGAGCACCACGACACGGCCACCGCCACACCAGTAGTGGTCGCGGCTGAGCCGTGTGTGGAGGGAGAGAAGGATAAGAAGGGCTTCTTGGACAAGATTAAGGAGAAGATCCCTGGGTTCAGCTCTAAGACTGATGAAGAGAAGAAGGAACATGAAGTGAAAAGGGAGGCAGAGTAAAGTGACTAGTATTATTAATCGTTATTATGATTAATAATATTAGAGGAGTTTTCATATTATGTTTTTTTTTTAATTTACCAAGGATAAGAAAAAAAAAAAAAAAAAAAAAAAAAAAAAAAAAAAAAAAGAGGAAAGAAGTAGGAACAGGGGAGTTTATGCTTGGTTTTGTTTGTTGGTCTCCCATTTTCTTTTTTTTGTATGTAATGTTGATTACGAGTGTTATGGGTTTAATGTGTTGTTAATGATATCTATGTATAAGTACGTTTTATATATGTGCTTATGTATGTAAGTGTTTGTTTTGTTTTATCTATTTTGATTTGATGTCGCAAAGAAGTTTAATTTGGAACCCGTCATACTCTATGAAGAGCTATTTACATAAATTTGGTATATTTGGTCTTGTCATCGAGTCGTTTCGAAACGAATAATAGTGTGTTTAATTAAAGAAGGTGAGCATATGTGGTCTTTCATGAAGCAAAATGATTTATGTAATGTGCATGTAAAGACTTCAATAAGAATCGATAGAAACGTATAAAATGATCGTCTCAAATTAGAAGGGTAATGGCGTACTTTTTTTTTTTTTTTTTTTTTTTTGACAACGTCTAAAAATAAGAAAATAAACAACAATACAAAACTAACAAGTTTTCCTAGCAATTATAGCTAACCGATGTACTATTGCATCTTTATCAAGTGTGGACGACATATGAGAAACAGTTAGTAAGAAGTAATTGAAACATATGAGAAAGAGCTCATAGCTATCTAGTGACTGTGTAGCTTTTGCATATAAATCCATCACGTCTAGGACAAACGCAAAGATCATTTGATCTAAGACTAAATAGATATATCCGCCGTACACAAAGGCTATGTAAAAATATCAGCATTTTGGCCCTAAGAATTTAAGAAAATATCACACTTTGAAATGCAGGACATGATGTAGAACCGAAAGTCGATAAAGACTAAAGAGTAAACATAATAATCCAAAACAAATTAAAGTGAATGTCAATTTTGAAAATGCTTTATACACTGATGTTGATCACGATTAGAAGACAAAGATAGTATGTGGTCGTTTCCATGATATATACAATGCAACGGTAGGCTTGCGGAGAAGAAATTGAAGCTCATGTAAGCCTTACAAACTTGACATGATGATGAAATCAATAGCAACACGATATTTTGATACCCATTCTCATCATTCGTACCAGAAGCACTATACCTTTATTTCGTTTAAGTTGCTTATTATATTGGTATGAATTTCTCTTATATATTTAAAAAAGTGTAAAGTTTCTAAAAAATGGCTTTGTTCATTTTGTGAGACGAGACTAATACTCCTATGTTAGTGGTTATGGCCAAGAAATAAGAGTAGAAAACAGCTACATTGTTAATCGTACTAGTACCAGGGACAACAAAGCCCAATCCTCGTTTGAAACAATAGTTTTAATTCATCAAATTTAGTGTAGTCCATTTCTCTAACTTCATTTGAGTGTACCATCAACCATGTATGTGTACCTTCATATACTTCGATAGTCCCATTTATATCTAACCAATGAACCTATTCACATTGACCAAATCTAATTAAGACCAACAGGTCCAACACAACCAATCTGCCAAATTGGCCTAACCACATTAAACTTTGCTCAAAATGTTTCATTTGTAGTCCGTGTTTTGAAACCGGGAAACGCCGTATAGCCAAAAGATCAGACGCCCCATAGAGTATACCCTACTATAGCCCGCGATTTAAACCCGAAAAAATCCTCATAGAAGTTGATTTCCCAACCACTAAACCAACCTTGATAAAAACTATAGCGCGATTTGTGAACGGGACATGCCAATGTTTAAACCCGGACCGAACCTTGGCCACCTCGACTCACTTACATTATGGTCCGTAAACCATAAGCC
This sequence comes from Spergularia bocconei, assembly GCA_963457585.1. Classification (NCBI taxonomy): domain Eukaryota; kingdom Viridiplantae; phylum Streptophyta; class Magnoliopsida; order Caryophyllales; family Caryophyllaceae; genus Spergularia; species Spergularia bocconei. The sequence continues at coordinate 1,979,308 of OY734947.1, forward strand.
ACATATGTGTTATGTTAAGTCGTATGGGCCTCTTGACTACAAATCAAACCCATCTTTGTGTCTATGTCACGAAAAACAAAGAACCAAAACCAAAAAGTCGACGACAACGCTGACTTTTCCCTCTCTCCTCTCTCCTCTCTCCTCTCTCACACGGTTGTTGGTGTTGAAGAAAAGAATCCGTTCCCTTCATACTTCACCGGCGTCGCAAATCAAACAAAACGTAATTCAGCGACCATTTTTTACCGGCGTCAAATCTCCTCCTCCTCCGTCGTAATCCAATCACAAAATCAACTCTTCTTCTTCTTCCACTTTCTCTCTTTTCGACACTTCAATTTCACATAGAGAGAGAAAGAAAGAGGGTGATATTGTACTATACGATACGACACGATACGACGTCGTAGAGAGGAGAGGAGAGAGAGAGAGGGAGAGATGATAACGAGGCATAATTTGGCAGAGCAGCTGAGAGAGTACCAGATAAGATCTAAGCATGATTGGGCTTCTGCCTCGTTTTTCTCATCTTCTTCTTCATCTTCTTCTTCACATTTCACTTCTAGGTACTCTTTCTTTTCTTACTCTTTTTTTTTTTTTTTTTTTATTATCATTAATTCTTTTGTTTTTGTATTGTAATTCTAAGATCCTTTAATTTAGGGAAGATCCAATAATTTTGTTTGTATGATAGTAATTCGGTGATTTTAATTTAGTGTTTTGATTGATTAATTGATTTTGAAATTTGGGGGAATTTTAGAGTGAAGTTGTTGATCAATTGTGTGTGCTTGATCTTTAAAAGGTTCGATTTTTACGGATGTATTGGGTAATTAGAAAGATTCGAGTTTTTTTAATGAGAATTTGACTTGATAAGCATAAATTGTGAGTGACAGATTGTTTGTTCAATTGGCTTGTGCATTAGTGTGTAATTTAGCTGAAAGAAGCTCTTTTTGTTGCTTTGGCACGGAATCGATCTCAATTTTCCGAGTTTTAGGCGAAAAGTCACTGTGTTTCACCTATGTATGTGATGTAATGTCTGGGGATGGTGGTGGTTTGAGGTGGGAGTGGGGAAGGAGAAGTATTGATTTGGGAATTGTTTGAACTTTGGTGATCGCGATTTCCAGTGAGTTTGGGATATTTGTTGTCGAGTTCCCTTGGCTACCTGGGGCCATTCTTGCTTAGTATCAGGGAAACTTTTCGTGATCTCGTGTATGGTTTAGTACTCGATGGCCACGTGCTTGTGTACCAGCTTACGAGTTATGAGAACTTGCTTCTAGCTCATTACAGTTAATAAGGAAAGAACACCCTCAGAAGGCAAACTTTAGTGCTCAACCAAAGCACTTTTCTAAAGTCAATAGGAGTAGCAATTGAGGAGGTCTTTCGTAGAAGCTGTGCTGTTTTAGAATATTAGCTTCTGAGTGGGTTTAAGCTTTTGATGTGGGTCATTCTCGATTTGAAGAGGAAGGCTGTTCACTTGGGGTTGATCGAACATGATTCAGCAAAGTTTTGGTGATCTCGTGTATGGTTTAGTACTTGATGGCAACAAGCTTGTTCTAGTTTTCTGAGTAACGCTTTTAGCTCTTCAGTATATACAAAAAGAATACCCTCAAAAGGCTAACTTAAGTGCTCAACCAGAACACTTTCTAAAGTCAATAGGAGAAGCAATCGATGAAGTCTTTTGAGGGTTTGTGTCCTTATGCCCTTATGGTGGTCGGTTTATGGGCACATCTCTCTTACCCACATAGGTTCCCTCTTAAAACTACAGCTAGTTCCGATTGAATCATTGACTGTCTACTGCAATTTTCCAAATTCGAAATTGTAAGAATGACACTCCGTTTGTGATTTAGAGGGTGAGGATGGATGCGATGAAGGGGGTAAAAGGACAAGCCTAACATCTTTATTTGGGTATTGTGAAATTGAAGCTTGGTTTTGGTTTAGCAGCGATGAAGTTAAATCAGTTTCTTGTATTTCACGGTCACATCACATTAGTTGAATTAACTTAGATTTATTAGAGAACTTGAGATGCTAGGTTGTATGATTCCAAAAGTAATAATAATTCAGTAGATATGTTAAAATTCAGTAAAATTGAGTTGTCTTGCTTGGGACTGGACTATAAATTCCATATGCCAAAGAAAGAGTCATTTTACTTATGCTATGTAGTATGTGCCTTTTTTTTTTTTTTTTTTTTTTTATTTTGAATTTTTTGAAGGCGTATGTAGTTGTGCTTTGTAGACTTGAATGCTTGATTAACCTAATGCCTGTGAAAGCATCTCAATAATTCATGTTTTGATCGACCACTTTGTTGTTGATAATATATCGTAGCCTCTTCACCTCCTTGAATCTTGAAAAACTTATACTCCTTATGTTGCATTTTGGCTGCTGCTGCTGCTGCTGCTCAGTAACAGTATTTTTTTTTTCTCTTGGCAGGGTGGATATAGTGATTTTCGTAATATGGGAACTCGTTATTCTTGCATTCTTGGTTTTCTCAGGAGTCTCACTATACTTCAGACACGTACGAGTTGCATTTATCTTGATATGTGTTACACTGTTGTTGCTTTTGTGCATGAAAATCACAAAGCAAATACGGTTGGCACGCAAGAAGAAACGAAGAATGCTTCTACCATTGTCAATGTAGTGTTTGTGGGCCGTAACTGTGTAAAAAAAATGTGAGATTGCTTTACCATTTTCTTTGTCAATTTTGCTCTTTTTATCTTTTCCAATCGGCAATTGGAAGTTCAATTAAAGCTGCTAGAGTAGATGATAATTGCGTGGTGTGTGTTCGATGAATATCTGAGAGCCTCCAGGATGTTCAAATTTGTGCAAATAGAGATGGTGTGACATCAGATCTCATGCAAATTTAGAAAATTGGTAGCAGTTTCCAGTAAATTCTTTATCATACATGAAATCTTGGTTGCATATGTGCTGAGTTGCCGTTATGGCTTATGAGTTTTGTATTCACAAACTTAGTCTTGATAACGGTAGACTTTTCTGGACACGGTAAATTCTATACAAGCCATTTGGGGTTATTTTGCAGTAATTTCTATTGTCGACACATTCTGGTACGGGATCCTGGACCAATATGTATGGCAGTACGGGATCCTGGATCAATATGTATGGCAGTATTTGGCTTCATGGCTGATAGTTGGGTGTTCTCTGTTATTGTGGTTTGAAGAAGTGAACTTCCATTCCTGTGATCACGAGGCCCCATATGGCTCCGGTGACTAGCAGAAAGCTTAGGAGTATTCCCAGACATCCTAGCCCCCAGTTAAGACACCACATTGAGCTATGTTTTCGTGGCTTTTTGATCTTTATCCACATTAGACAGGGATATGCTAAGCTGAGAGGCAATGTTATGCCTCCGAGGAGACCTGCCAAGCTTGGTAAGAAGGGCAGTGCACATGCTATGAACACTGCTAGACATCCAAAGAAGCCCCGTATCCCCATTCTCAAGCAACGTGGGCACGGTTTATTCATGCTGCTTGTATACCGGAACTCCAGGTTGTCAAAAACCGGCATTGCATATATTTGGAAGGAGCTCAGACTGTTGATCACAACAAGCAGGCTTGTGAAACAGAGCAGAAACTTGGACGTGTCGTGTCCATGATATTTATACAAGGCATTTAGTATCCCCTCATTTGTAGGCACCTGTAGAAATAGAACCGACGTTAGTAGAAAGGTAAAACTGGCTCATTTTCCTACCTTTTCTTTTCTCTGCTCTTTTATCTTTTCGATTTCGATTGTGCTGTGACGGATGTCCTATCTAGTTTGATGAATCATCTTTCCTGCACTTTAAAAGTTTCATGGGTAATAGTTGCAATCTAATGCAAATTTCTTTCATTTCTCTTCCTTTTATCGCTCTTGGCCACATTTTTTTTTTTTTTTTTCTTAACTCTACCTTCTGCTTTGAAAGTTCGTTGTGTGGTTTGAGTTATTTGTTAAAAATCAAACTAATGCAAAAGATGTTACGTTTGCACTCACCAAGTTCCCATAAGCCCAGTATCCACCAATGGCGAGCGGAAACAAGCACATCCCTATGATTGTATACGCAAACTTCACTCCTCGCCACATTGGTATCCTTGATGGTTGCTTCGCACTTGTTGGCATTGTTCCCTGTTTAAATTCGTGCAACAATAAAATTATTTCATGAAATGACATGCCGATGTTTTGGTATGATCAGTTACAAAATCAGCAGTGTCTATATATGTAACTAGTCATATACTATGCATCATCCTTGAGTTGATACCTGTATCTCCAGTACTAAGTTGTGCCCTCGAAAGGCAAACGTGATCATCCCAATTGCATTGAGTACGCTATGAACCTTTGCAGCGTTTGAAGCAACCGAGGCTGGTGTGTGTAATACATTAGCAAGCTGACCTTTGGCCACAGACACCACCCATATAATGGTGCAGTACCCGACAGCGGTGACGGATCCGAGAAGAGACACTCCAGCTATTGAGTTCAAGTTAGGGAGTTGAGCAAGTACCACTGCACAGGAAGTGAAGACCATGTACCACTCCACAGTGGTCAGTGGGTTACTTGCCTTGCAAGTAGGTCCACATAGAGTTTGGTAGAAAATCTTCATGGTTCCACCACCAACCATGATTAGGGCTACACAGGTCCCACCAGATAAATACATGATTGGAAATAAGGACAGTAGTTTCCCTAACTTTTCTCCTGCATTTTGGTATGGAGTATAGTTCTTGTGTTAAACGTCTTCAATGTGAAATGATGATTTTAGATCGGCTAATATAAATCACCATTTGAAATTGCCATGTATTATATGTGAACACTAGAAAATTTGATAGCAAGTTGATGTAGAAGGAAAAGCGTAGTTCCAGTTGCATGATAATTTTAGGTTGGCTAATATATATAAAATCATCTGATCTGAAATTACCACATCTCATGAAGTCATGAACACTAAACTAAATAGAAAGTTTGATAGCGTAGTTTGCATAATAGGAAAAGTGTAGTTTTAGTTTCACGATGGTTTCAGGTTGGCTAATAATATAAGTCGTCATCTGAAATTTCCATCGTAAAAAGTTTTATAACAAGTTGATTTAAAAGGAAAAATAACCCACCTAAGATATCAGCTTAAAGAGGTTGTCAATACTAAAAGAATGATGATATAGTAAAAAGTTGTTCAAAGCACCAGGTGTTTGGTTCTTATTTTAAGGACTTTGGGACAAAAAATGGTGTGTTAGGAGAAACAATCTTTTCTTTAAAATGTTCATTTTTTTTTTTTTTTGAGAGGTCATTATATAGTCTCTTTTCATGTACTAGCTTGTTTGAACTTTACTCTGTCAATAATTATGTTTCTTTTTTCGCGATTATTAGAGATAACTAACTATTCATAATTCACTTAACTAATCTCTCTATTGTTAATTCGATAATTGGTTATTGGTCATGTACCGAGTCCTATGAATGTAAGTCTAACTAAGTTAAGCTAACAAACTAATCATACTATGAAAATAGGAATAAAAGAATAAGTTTTAGCTTATATTACCAAATGCTGCCATTGAAAGTCGAAGGTATCGACTGTATCGTGTGCCATTTTCTGATTCATGCAGTTGAGTTAGAAGCCATAAGGTGTACAACTGCCATAAGAAAACCAATGTAAGGGATGTTATTCCCAATATCCTGCAAAAATATGACAACTTTTCAAAAGTTAGTAATGCATATTTACGCCACTACTTACCAAAACTTGGCACATACTCCGTAATAGAAATTAGACTTCATGCCTGAGGACCGAGGAGCCTTACTAATTGTTTTCACGTAGAAGTTGTAACCAAATTACACGCATGACATCAATACATATCCTTTTCACATCGATCTATTAATATATTAAGCGGTTTTTTATTTAATAATCTGAAAATTAAAATTTTAGCTAAGACAATTGGAATTTCAAACCGAACGATTTCCACAGTACGCATATTACATTATACACGACTCATATCCTTTATTTTTCGAAATATTAGTAAAGATTAATATATATTGTGACTTTGTGAGTTTGTGACTATCTTAACAAGGGACAATAACATCTTATTCAGAAAAAAAGAAGTATTTGACCCCTCCTTCGGGGAGCAACCGAATTGCCTTTACTAAAAGATATCTTTATGTTCATGTGGTGGGTTTCGTTATATTCATTCATGTGTTTCCACACAAAAGTTTTCTATAAATAGGTAATCATAGTGCATGTTTCCTTGGATAAAAGAGGGACATATGTTTGCACTTTGTACTATTATTTTATTGGACATGCATGTCGTTTCAATTACAAAAAAAAAGGACTTGCAACAAGTAAAAGGTTACTAGCTAGTATCATAGTATGTTTCATAAATTCATAGCTTAGAATTTAGATAGTATCTCTTTATACACAAGAAGATGATAATAGAGGATAGATAAAATAACTAGGTTTACTCGATTCAAGCCAGCTTTAATTTTATGATATTACGACCTCTTTTACAAATTGTAAAACATAAATTAGCTATGTAGTCACTAGTCATGAGAATTTCAAATTACAATATATACTTTTATCATTCCAATTTCGACATTACACGTAGTTATTTAAATTTGTCAAAAAAGAATATTAAGTATATAATCTTTTGCATGGATGCTTACCTTGTTCATTCAACAATCAAATAGCACAAAAGTAAGGATTAGTCTAAGCTTTCTAGTCCTCTAGAACCAGTGAATTAAACCACGAAGCATTATGCTTTGAAGTCTTGAAGATTATTGTTTTATTATAATTATCCATTATCCATACTCGTATGTATGTATCTAATTGAATTACTTTGTCAAATAAAGTTATAAAGTTGATGTAATCCTTGAAACTCATATATGGTTTGAACTCAATTTGAAGTTAGTTTATAAATAATTTGTGCATGAAAAGATTATTTGTTCAAATGTTCACCGGCCATAAAATTATAAAAAGAACTACGAGTTCAAATGTTAGATAAAATCTTTGTATGTGACTAAATAAGACGTAATAAGTAATAGTTACAAGTCAAAAAGACAAAAACTATACATATGCAGAGAACTTTTAAACAGTGGAAATTAAATTTCATACAAAAATATTAATAATTGAATTGTTTGGGTTGCGGTACGGTATAGCATAGTATTACTCCTAACAATTCGGCAAGAAACACTTGATTATTAGTAGAGAAAAACTTACCAACCAAGGGTAGAGAAAGCTAATGGAAGCACAAGGGCTTGAAAACCAATTCCTGAACACAAGGTGTGGAAGGCGGCGTAGTAAGCGTTGCCATTCCTAGACTCAGTTATAGGAAGCCAAGCTTCTTGTGGATCAAGCTTTGTAAGATGGCCAACTTCTTCTAAGTAACCATGCATTGTGGTTAGAGCCTTCTTCATGGGACTGGCTAGAGGGGTCATTACGCGTACCACGAAGGGGCTTTTGGGTGGTGTTGCGGCCGGAGGGCCGAGGAGCGGCGAGCGGGAAAAGGAAGGGCATTGGAGTTGCAAGGGAGGGGCTGAAATAACTGGTGTTATTATGCTGTGGTTTTCTTCAATTACTTCATCACTAGCCATGTCTACTACTGAGATGAATAATAATGATACTTCAATTAGAGATGTTGTATTATTTATATATGGACTATGGTGGCTTAGAGGTCAATATATAGTCACTTGACTCAAAAAATGTACTAGACTAATTGTACCACTAACCAATTTCTAATTGGGTATTTATAGAAAGTGCTTAGTAGAGAAGGCCCTTATGACTCACTTTATCCATGGCTTAATTAGTGTATGTTTCCGAAGGCCATGTTAGGTATAAGAGAATAATGTCATTGTTGATTCAACCACTATCAACTTTTATGTAATGTATAATCAGTAAATCACAGTGTCTTTTTGCACGGAGTAGCATACATATTTTAATTAATTTGAGTCTTGACTCGTCTTCATGACTATTATGATAACTCACATTATGTAATATACTCCGTATATGTAATTTGGCTCAATTAAATTGGATAGGGGTAATTCCCTTCATTATGGACAATCCTTTAATTTATTATGCATGGATGAGGGTTGGCTCGTTTCATATAAAGTCAAAATTATTGTTAAGTAACTTTATCTAAACATATAATTCACAAATACATGGACAACAACTGACGGTTGCACGAGACATTAGCGAACTCGATATATCTTACATAATTTACTATATATCCAGTAACAACAAACTGATAGTTGTATGAGACATTAAGTAGTGCTCTATCATCATTGGGCATTTGCGGGAGCCAATTGTACTAGCTCGATCTAGACACACTGAGCTAAGTAACTACAATGATTACCATGTCTATCAAGCATAGAAATTAATTATAGATTATTAGTTGAACAAACCACCAGCCAATAGTTAATTATGCAAGTAAGAAAAGTAAGCAATCATGCATGAAGTGTAGACTCCATTTGCCGTACGTGGAACTTGCATGGATGTTGCAGTCTTTGGCGCAGCCTCTTTGCTTATAGCACCAAACGACAAAGCAGCATTATTTTCTCTGCTGCTCAATCTTTTGCTTTGGCCTTTTCATAACTACATTCTTATCATCTCAACTTCTTATAAACATGGTAGTTAATTTATCACTAGTGGATTTAGCTTGTGGATCGTTGCATGATTATTTAAATTAAAGTAAAGGTGTTCTTAATTAAAAACCATATATATAATTATCTAATTAGATGTGGTTAAGATCATTATTATTTATCGTTGTTTGATTTGGCTCAATTGCACAGTCTTGCAAATGAAAATATGATAAATTCAATTTTGTGAGCTACAAGTTGGCTGAGACTCGATCGATCATAAGCATGTAATAACTTAGACGTCTCTTGTTGCCATCATGCCTTAGATTCATGATTATTGTGATCAAGAATACGAGTGTACATGCATTTGTTATTCTACGGCTCGTGAGATACAAAAACTTATCCAATGTATACGTATGTAATTTGCTATCATTTACAGTTCTTTTTTTTTTTTTTTGAGAGCAATCAATTTCAGTTTCTATGGGTTTTATTTAGCTTGTGAGTTATTTGAGAAAACCGGCTAATCTCGCCTTCTCTCATAAGAGTAGAGTAGTGTAAAAGTCAATTCTACAAGCTTAAAATTAGTGCCGTGTCTGACCCGGTTGACCTCTAATTCGTACGAAGTATAGTCGTTCAAAACAAAAGGTTAAGGAAATTTGCAAAAAATGGACAAACATGCATGAATAGAATTATGGTGACATGCATGAGGGATATTTATATATCATAGTACGTACTGTACAAGTGACAAAGTGTTGAGCAAAATGGATCACCAAAATCAACTTGAATTGCTTAATTAAAGAAAAGGTCCTCTTAATTTCCTGGTATCTTCTTTGATGATTCCACTACCTTGTCCAGTTTTCAAGCTTTGAGTGCAGATCTTCTTTGTTTATATATCTTGTTTCTTTCTGCCAAGTTTTTTTTTTTTTTCTAGTGGGTTGGTGAACGCGTTTGAAAGCTAGATATCCAAAGCTAGACACACTTTTAAGAGCTAATTTGAGTTACGTACTCATCAAGTCGCTTTGCCAGTTTGCATTCAAGATAAGTCTACATTCTATACTTCTTGTTCCACTTTTATTGTGTTGCCTTTATTTGACTAGGGTCTAGGGACTACAAGGGTCACATAAAGAAAATTATGTCGTACTCGTAGGTCTCGTACTGATGAGTTGTTGTTATGAAGCCATATGTGATTTTGAATGTAAAAATGTATGTCTTGGTTAGTGAAAGACTTTTCTAGCTAACAAACATGTCGTGTGAAAGAGTTACCTTCCTAGCTAGCCTCCTCAAAATTAAAGAGAAGGTTAAGATGGTCAGATTGAAGTAGTACGTATAAAAGAAGGCTAAGTGGTGCGAGTGTGGGACGGTCATGCTAGATCACCATATTTAATTAGATTCGGAATTTCTAATAACAGGGGTTTGAAAATGAATCTGAATACACTACCTTGATATTGTTGAAAGAAAGTCTCGTCACACCCTTCTGATATTTTGTTAATACGACACTGAAATTAATGTACAAATAGATCATATAACGAAAATGAGAGTTTGAAACACTATACGTGCGCCTCCATTGTATAACTTGGGATAAAATTCTATATAAGATCATGATGAGTCTATAATTATTATGAGACGAGGCTATGAAGTATAATATACAAGCGCCGTAGCATCGGTGGACCCAGGTACATGGTTTTGGGGTCTATTGACCCCACTTAGAAAGAATCTACAAAGGCCTGAAGCATTGTTTTTATGGAAAAGGGTACACATACATTGTGTGTATGAGGAATCTTCATACACATTGACTTGGCAGCATCTTATTGGTCTATTTAAAAAAAAAGCATATTCCTAAAATTGAAATTTTCATTCAAATTTTTCATAGGATTTTATTCAAAATCTTTTCTTTTCTCTTTTATTTTTTCTATGAAGTTGAACAAAACCCTAAATTTTTTTTTTGTTTCTCTCTCTACCTCATTTTTTCTTCAGATTTAATCTCTCTCTTATCATTTTTTTCTCCTCTACCCTTTTTTATGTTTTTCTTCACCTGACGCCGGCGCCGGCTAACAACACCGATTTCGACCATAACATCGACACCGATTTCTGTTATCATAATATCGACACCTATTTCTCTTATCATATCAAAACCGATTTCTCTTATCATAGCATCGAGACCTGACGCCGGCGCCGGCTACAACACCGATTTCGACCACCCTTAGCGTCATCAACGACTGTCGCCGATAATATTCACGCCGCCGGCGTCAAGTTGATTTAATCATTAATTGAGTTTTTTTTTTTTTTTTTTTTTTTGAAAGGATCATTAATTGAGTTAGACGTGATATCATTGTTTAGTTAAAAATTCTGAAAATTATTTTTTTGGTTGAAGATGAAGTTCAAGGTAAATCAAGCGAAGTTTGTTAGAATCTAATTTACAAATACATACATAAATTATTGAATTAATCTGAGTATGTTGTTATTGTATTTGGATAAAAGTGGAACTGATTTGGTATTGTATTCGGATCTTAATCAATGAATCTGCTAAAATTAAAAAATAGGCTTGAATATGGAAGATGAACAGGTTGAAGATGTATATGAAGAACATTGAGGAAGAATCTTACAAATGACGAAAATGATCTCAATACTAAATAAACCTGGTCACTACTAAATAAACGTGGTCATAACTCAATAACCGTCCTTGTTACTTACATGTTGTAATTGAGTAAATTACTATGCTTTAACCATTTCGGGTGAGTAAATGAAGTATATGAAGTATCTGCTTTAAAAAAAGAGTATGTATATTAACAAAAGGTAGTATTCACCATGTAACTCACCTTTCACGTGTTTTCTCGTTTAAGCACCTCCAACATTTGAAAAAAAAAAGTTCGTTTCAAAAAAATATATTTGAAAAAAATTGAAAATTCATACAAATTTGTCGTTAACATTAAAACGTAAGCATTACATGAATATAAACGTTATGTAACGCATATTGTCATTTAGTAGCGGGATTATGAGTACTAAACCTTGATAACTCTATGTACCTATGATAACCCTAAAACCCTATTAGCCCTAATAATCCTAATAAGGTTGAAGATGGAAGATGAATAACTTGAATATGTATATGAAGATCAAAGATGAACCGATTAATGATGATTAAGATGACAAAAGAAACGCATTCGTTACTAAATAAACGTCACTGTTACTTATAAAACCCAATTCTATTTGGCGTGACTTGTTCTTCTCATTTAGGTTAAGAACTTTTAAAAAAAAAATCATGGGTTGAAGGTGAATAAGATAAAGTTGAAGTTGAAGATGAATATGAAGGTGTCAAGTTGAAGGTGATGAAGATTGATAACGATGAACATTAACTAATTTTTGATAAAAAAAAATTAAAAAAATTGACTAGTCTAATTTTGATTCAATAATAGTGTTGATATTGTATTATATCTAGTTTAAGAAATCTACAAAATGGTGGGAAAAAGGTTGAAGATGATGAACAAGTTGAACATGAAGATGAATATGAATAAGAATCGGTTAAAGATGATTACGATGAAACGAAATAATAGGAAGATGAATCGGTAGCCTAACTTATGATACAATAATGTGTTACATGATACAATCATTAATAGTTCGATATAGTAAAGATTTCTTTAATATAGATTACTTTACATGAATTTGACACTTAAAATGTCATTGTTTCTAAACAAATGTCATTGTTACATAATAATTTGGGGTTTAAAATAAGTAAAATTGTAACTTTTATATTTGGGAAAACAAATCTTAATTTTCTCCACCTTATGTTTTGACCATTTTATTTAATGGCCGAATTTTTTAGTCCACTAACTCAATATTTTTTCATTAACCCCATAGATATTCAGTGACTCAATTAACCCCCTAATGTAGACTTATAGTATCCAATAAGTAATAAATATATCTGTGATGATCGAAAAAAACCTTGTTCACTAAAGCTAAATTAAGTCTCCCATGATTTGGACAAAAGATTTCTTGTTGTAGTATCTATATATATTATTAAAAGAGGCTTTTTTTGTGCTCCCACAACGAATGGAACATTCTAGAATGTCCATATTTCCATATCTTTTATAAAAAAAAATATACTTGAATCTTCAATATGGTAAGTCACAAATAATTTAATTAAAAATTGTATATGATATGGTAAGCAAATAATAATTAAATAAGAATGAAACATTCTAGAAACTCAATAAAAAAAGAGGCTTTTTTTGTGCTCCCACAACGAATGGAACATTCTAGAATGTCCATATTTCCATATCTTTTATAAAAAAAAATATACTTGAATCTTACATATGGTAAGTCACAAATAATTTAATTAAAAATTGTATATGATATGGTAAGCAAATAATAATTAAATAAGAATGAAACATTCTAGAAACTCAATAAAATATGAATTGTGCATAATATGGTAAGTAAAAATAATTAAATAATATGGAACATTCTAGAAACTCCATATCAATCAATAAATGAGGCATTTATCGGCCAAGGTTTTTGATATATTTTCCTAATCCTGATATGTCATATTCCTAATTCTAATCGAAGTTAAACAATCAGCTAGCTATAAATAGTTGAAGTCCTAGATCAAAATTCACAATCATCATGCCTGATCATTGATACTCGGCTGGCTGTAATAAGCTGCTAAAAGTATTGATTGGCAAGTTTAAACATTGTCCTTTGTATGCATATTCACCATACTAATAAGTTTTTTAAGTAACCTCATAATTTTAGCATAAAAGAAGAAGTTTTTAATAAGATGCTTTTTTTAAATTGACACATTATTATATTTTAGTTTAAAAGCGTCTTTGATTTAGATACTATGAATATGAGTAGTATTAGTAGGAGAGTATAGGAGTATAGGAGTATTATATAGACCTATATAGTACTCTATAGAGTATCCTACGTTTAGTTTGTTTCACCTACAATTTTGTTAAAAACAGGTTTATTCAAATCAAAGAGTTTTTTTTCCCTTTAGAGAAATACTAACAATCAATTAGTATAAATATATACTTAACATATGATACAACTATGCGGGACAAAAATAACCTAACCGCGTATGGTGTGTCAAAATATTATAATCTTGCTTATTAGACGATGAGGGACAATCTCAAATATTGATAATAAAAAGTCATCCCAGAATCATGACAACGTAAAAAAATAAAATTTCTGGCCATGATATCACCAAAGCTCATTTGGACTGCTCCACCCCACTAAGTCTCAGGCGCGTGTACTAATTCTTCTGCTAAAAAATTATCCCACGTTGTGAACATGAGCAAATGAAATATATTACACATAATCATAAACTTGAAATCTCAAATATTTACACAAACACGAAAACGTGGAAACCATTAGAAAAATAAAATAACAAGGGTACCGTGTGGATGTTACTAAGTATTAATTTAAGATATATAGTGTTTTTGAACAAAACTTTAATTTAGTTATAATCTATTAGAGGGTGCTAATCGAAAATAGTACAATTAAAGACGAACGGATATTTTATATTTAGATTATGCAGTTTGATTTTTTTTTTTTCCCGTTTATGTGTCCGAGGGCAAACATTATGGTGCATATTATACATAAACTTGAAAATGTGAAAATCAGCTAAAATAGAGATACAACGTTAACATGTGAATATTTTAGATAATAACTTTTTTAAAAGGTTTAATAACAATGTTTAAGGTAATGCTTTTGAAAAAAAGTATAGTTGCAGTGACATTAAAAATGTTGATTTAAAAGTATAAGTTCCCAAATTTGTAAATGAGGTTCATATGATGAAAATTATTGTCTACACCGGTTAAATAAAATGCACGTAATATTTACTAATAAAGGCCAAATATTTATCGGTTCAACTTTATCATTATAATTGGATATCATCATTAAGAGACCCGTGCAACGCACGGGCTTACATCTAGTAATCTAATAGTTTTAGATAATAAGTCACCTTAGAAAGTATAAACCTATAGCCCCTTATGACTATATGTCCTATATGAAGTTGGAGTCAATAGGTTCGAGAAGAGGTTGTTTATATTGATGTTGTGAGCCTTAGGTATAGGGGTAATTTATGGTGCAAATCGCAAAATATAAAAAATTCAAGTCATAATTTAAAGAGATAAAAATTTCATGTACATTACTTCCAAAAAGTTCAAATGGACTTTATTTTCATTAGGTCGAAATGTACATGTTCTTAGTATCAAGGTGGTTTTTAATATATCTTGAATGCAAGACCAAAAAAATCAAAAATAATAGCTTTGGGTGAGATCTAATATTTCGTTGTTCATATATATTGTTAATCTACGTGTGAGGATGATGCAAATAGAACTTGTCATTCATTTTCTAATTTGGGTGGTTAAATGACGATTGTAAGTATATCTATACAAGAATACATTTGACAATCGCGATCTCGATCTACTGTAGCCTACTGGTTATTCCGTCCATTATTGACTTACAATTTCTATGCTAACGTCAAATCTCGATTCTTATTACTAATGTTAGATTTTTGACACCTATATTTAAAAAAAAAAAATTTGTCCCAATGTCAAGTATCGACCTATTTATTTATGTATCAGATTAAATGGATCTATGAGATTATACGATATGAGCAAATTACATGGATTTTTGTATTTTTATCAAAACATATTCAATATTGTACTCATATGAAAGTATTCGAAAAGAGCTTTACGATGATATATTTCATGTATTTAACGGACTTACGAAACAAAAATTACGTAAGATATAAACTTAGTGCACAAAAAACAAAAAGAAAAAATCCTAAAATTTTCTACACAATGGTTTTCCCGCCTAATTAATGGCGCTTAAAGAGGAGATTTTTCCCTCCAACCTGAAATTTTTTTTGCGCCATAATTGCTTCATTTTCCCTCCACAATTTTTTCATTTGGGCCAATTAAATTCTGCCACATCAATGTGTATTAAGATTCCCCATACACACAATGTATGTGTACCACCTTCCTTGTTTTTATATTTAGAGGATGTTCCTCGTCGCTTACGCCTTTAGTATGTCTTTACCGAGTATATACATTACATTTGATTCAAAACGTTGTTCTAATTGCCATCCATATATGTTATGGTACTTGCATAATGCGAGAACATACTACAGAGAATCTTATTCGAATGACATAAACACATTGATGTCATTCCAGATCAGATGTCTAATTCCGCTTTGCCGGATCAAGTCCACATCTTATTCTCTTATAATGACATGATATCTGCACATAGTCGCTTACCTATCCACCGCGTCTTAGTTTAACACAAACAGCTTATGCAGAAATTTCTATATGAAGAAATGTTATAGTTTGGAACCAGAAGTAGCCAGTTTAATGAGGTCTTTCCGCAAAATCTTCCCCGATGCATTTTTGGGTATGGAAGCTACAAATGCCACTCTCCGGATTCTTTTATAAGGTGCAACCTGCACAAACCAAACAGTAAGATATCATAATTGTCTTGGGTCATTACAAACAGCGAATGGCCACAACAACACTACAGGTAATCACATTCACATATCGACATAAGAGTCCTATGTACCTAAAAAAAAACATATCGACATAAAAGTGCACAACTAAGCTGAGTAGTTTGTTTAATTTTCTCTGCACTGAGCTCACCTGTCTAGCTACAAAGTCCATCACCTCTTCATCCGATAAAGCACTATCAGCGTTCCTGACCACATATGCCATTGGGAACTGGCCAACTTCCTTATCCGGGAAACTAATTTGGAGAACATAATTCAAGGCAACATATTAGGAAATGATCGAATAATTTTGAGAAGTAATGATGAAGTGGATATAAAAGGCTAGGAAATTAAGAGCGATGGCTGCATTTTTTAGAAGTGATACTTACGGAATAACAGCAGCATCTGCAATTTTTGGATGAGTAAGCAGCAATGCCTCTAATTCAGCAGGTGGAACCTACAACACAAGAATTGGAGTATGAAATTATTTTCAGCTCTATCCCTCGTACTATTTCCAATTACAAGTCCTTTGCAAATTGAATCATCACTATTTAAGATGCATCAATTGATACCCTGTTGTCAACTTATGTTTTTCAAATATACTCCCATCATCTTAGTAGTCTGTGCAAAGAACAGAGATCCAGCATAATGAACAAGAAAACAGAATACAGGCAGAGACAAGAGTAATAACTAATAAGTTATCCATATAGAAAACTTGCATCCCATGCTACCCTCCGTTCTGTTTTTTTTTTTTCCAAATTGAAACTTCCGAGGAAGATATCCACCAGTTAGTCACTTGTAGATACATACACATAAGTATCATAGTCTGTCAATGTGAAGGTTGTCGGGCCATATAGGGCGTTTCAACTTTCACCTCCCCAGAATCCAATCATCGTTTCCTACACCTAATACTTATTCTCATTCATGAAGCCTAGGGGTATGGACTTTACTTAAACACATACTCCGTAAAATCATTTCAACAACTACTATATCCCCCACTGTGGATAAGCACACTGCATTTTTCAAATAAGCAGATATTGGCAGTTATTGTATACTTGTATGCTCGGCATCAGAGATAGATGAGGGTATCTCATAAAAGATATCTTATACTCGGTTTCCTCTTACATGAATGCTACCAGTGAGAAACATATTCAGTCAAGAGAGTCAATATCACCTATAAAATTTCTTAGAATAGAAAATGACCTGATATCCCTTGTACTTTATCAACTCCTTCAGTCTATCAACTACAAAGAGATATCCATCTTCATCAATGTAACATATGTCCCCTGTCTTCAGCCAGCCGTCTGAAGTAAGAGTAGAAGCAGTCGCTTCAGGATTGCCAAAGTATCCTGCAATAGTACTCCATGGAATCAGTTGGTAGTTGGTACTATATATATTATCAAAAGAGAGCACGGCTCACAACTGAAGAAACTAAGAAGAAAGTCCGGAGTCACGAGTTTGAGACCACAAAATCACAATGTATAAGTTCTTTTTCCAAAGAGTACTTTCACCATATTGAGAAAGCCACAATGCTTTAATGATAAGTGCACAATACGGGTGCAGAAGAAAATAATACTCAGGTCAACAGCGGCAACCAAGACTGCCAATATTACATTCTAACAGAGATCATACTCCATGTTTGCAGCACTAAACACTGATGTCTAAGTAACAAAACTTTGCAATAGCTACCAAAAAATAAACAAGAGATGAAAACTATTATATAATGTCTTTCTGATGCCCAGCCGGCGTAACTAGTAAGGAGCTCCGAACTGAGATAAATTTTCAGTTATTAACTATTCTGACAAAACATTCATTAAAAAGACTCCAACATAGCTTACTTTTAGACCAATTCTCAGTGATTTCATTGCTTGGGCAAGTTAATCTGGATCAATTTCAAGTCAGGGAAAATTGTAGCTAGAAATTCAAAAACCTTAGCTCTACAATCATACTTATGTGGAAAGTTTGGTTATACGAATCTAGTTCGCCTATAAGTCTTGACCAAGTCCTCCTTAATTCTCTCTTTTCAAGCTTAGTAATATATTAGCACACATCTGTAGAACAGATCAAAACTACACAGCAACTCCTAATCCAAACTAGTTCTATGGGTAGTAGTGAAACCAACCTTTCATAACAGTAGGTCCGCGAAGCCAAAGTTCACCGGTCTGATTGACACCCAAAGCTGCACCACTCTCTGGGTCAACAATCTTTCCTTCCATGCTCGGTGACAGCAAGCCAGCTGTCCCATACTTTCTACTCTCATCTAAGCTGTCTGTTGATGCGCCCATTGCAGTGGATTCTGTCAGCCCATAACCCTGCATGATCACAACATTGGGGAACTTTTCGACAAATCCCTCAATCACTTCCTTCCCTAGTGGTGCCCCTCCGGACAAGACATGTTCCACCGAGCTCAAATTATAATTCTTCTTGATTTGATCCGCATGGTTCACCATGGCTACTAGAATAGGTGGCACAAGTGGGAAATAATTAACCTTGTACTTTGATATTGCCAGGAACAGGTCATTCATTTCAAATTTCGATAAGACAACAATAGTAGCTCCAGATGCTAGTAATCCTGTAGGTACACAAAGGAATGAAAATATTTAATTGGCTTCCCTTTCTTTATTTTAATGCTGGCTGAAGTATTTAACAAAAATATTTATCACATAGTTGTACCAGTGTTCCACTCTGAAAAATGCAACATCGACCTATAATTCTGAACATGATGCCATAAAAAAGGAAAAGACAAAAAGAAAGAAAGGAAAAAATCATTACACATAAGTTCAAGTAAGGTGTACAAGAAAGACATATTACTAATATTCCCAGTAAGCATTTGTATATTCGAGAGATCACAAGTTAAGTTCATAGAGTTGAAAGTTTCTTGAAGGTCACTGTGCAGCCAAAGACCTATATTTGATCTATAAACTATAAAGGGAAGAGTTGAAATTTTTGGTTCTATATATGCTCTCTTTATAATTGCAGTGCAAGAAATAAACTGTCTAGCACTTGCAGGCAGGAGTTTGCTAAAAACTGCTCCATATCACAAACGAGCAGTAGTTATCTTTACCTTATGACATTCAGTTTCCGACCAGAAACTAACAATTTATTCAGCATCTTACCCAAAATTGATGTACATACCATTAAATTAACAAATCAAACTTCCAGGAAAATGTTTTCACCATAGTACTTCAATGAAGAAATAGAGACCCATGATCAAAAGGATAATCTCCTTCTGAAAGTAGACATCCAACGACAGTATTAGGTCAACTAATCTTCACCGCTTAAGGAATACTTCGAACATACACCAACTAAATTTTGAATCCATTCCATTAACCATTTAAACTTTGCTTGGAGAGCCAGATAGGGTAACATGAGGGAAAGGGAGTGGAGGGAATAGGAGGGCAAAGAATTGGAAGGAAAATCACTCTCTCCCTTTCGCAGTGTACTACATTACTCCTCAGCTGCATTTACATTCTAGAAATCGGTAAAGAGCAAGACGTGGTACACAATAATCCAAAGGAAGATAACAGGTTCTACTATTGTCCTGCCCCCTTTTTCCCTCTACCTGGTATGTCAACCTTCAATTTCTTTACTCTCTTCATTTACTATCCAAATAAGTGATTCTCAGCCCCTCCCTTTCCATGATTCCATCCAATCCTCTCCATCCAAATAAAAGTGTTAGACATACGCCTTCCATGCTAATCTTTTCACCATATTACCTCAATGATGTGCAAATGTCAGCTATATCATCACACTATCCCAATGCACCATATCGAAATCTAATCACACATGAAACATTAGATAGACACTTGACACTTGAAACACATTTGACACACCATTAGTTCAATACACTGCACAAACTAATCTATCAGAACCACAGAAGACCACGGGACCATTAGTTCAACTCTTTTGCAAACTCCGATTACCATGCCCACCATTCATTGTTAGATACATTAAGCTTACGTCTTAGCCATCAACGTCTCAACATTCTACGCATTGTTCGACTATATCATCATATCACCTCATTCACTGAATCACCATATCGTAAATTCGACAATGCAAAATAAACTACTTTATGATCACCGAAGACACTTCAACACTTTATTGGACGCAACTTACAACTACAATTAACTTATAACAAAAAAAAAAAACGGATTAACCAATTGCACCATGAATTCATGATCATTAACAAACCAAATTGAACATGCGCCTAAAATTCCATCTAACATTTTTACTTAACAAGATATACCAACACGGCAACACAAGAGTACAAAGTAGATTAAATGATTACTAGCTACACATATAATTGGTTCGGAACCAGGGCCGATTTAAAGTTCAAATTAAACGTTAACAATTTAATAAACCCGAGACAGTGACGATTTTGCGACAACGTACCTGTGGCGAAGGCCACGAGGCCGTAAATGTGAAACATAGGGACAGTACAAACAAATGTACCAAGGGACCCACTGGCCTCACCCAACATAAAGCGCTGAACAAGCGTCTGCACCATCGCAATCATATTCCGGTGTGACGAAACTACCCCTTTACTAACCCCCGTCGTCCCCGACGAGTAAAGCAACGCCGCTGCGTCATTCTGGTTCACTTTCTCTCTCCTCGCCGCGCTACCTCCACCGTCACCATTTCTCACCAGCTCCTCAAATGACGAAACTACCCTCACATCAACCTCTGAATTCCCCAGCCCACCCTCTCCACCGAGCAGGATCACAGGGAGGCCGCACCCGGCGAGTTTCGGCGCGAGTTCCCGAGTCGTGAACGCGAGACTCGGTCTCGAATCGGCGAGTTGCTTGGCGATTTCCGAGTTGGTGTTGAGCGGGTTGGTGGTGGTGATCACCGCGCCGAGCGACATAACGGCGAGGCAAACGACGGGGAAGTCGATGGAATTAGGAGAGAGAATAAGCACCACGTGGCCCTTCCTCACACCGTAGATTGAGGATAGAGAGTGTGCCACCGAATCGACGGCTCTCCAAAGCTCCACGTACGACACCGTGCGTCCGGTGGCGGCGTCGATGAAGGCGGTGGTGGTACGGTGTGGACGGGAGGAGATGAACGTCGTTATATCCAATGATTCGTTTGGTGGAAGCGGAATTGGTGGCCGCTTGCTGTGAAATGTCGACGTGGCGGCGTCGTATCCGCTGCTTGCGACGGTTGACATGGCGGTGCTGCGGTGGCGACGATGAAATTAAACAGGGATTAATCTTAAAAATTAACGAATGGGAATTTGAAGTGTGTTGAAGAAGATATTATTATGTATAGTCAAAAACAAGTCAACTGATGGCGGGGATTATGATGGCTGGAATGACAACCGTTGGATCAAAACATGGTTGAATACATGGACGGGTGAGATTATAAGTGGGGTCGACAGTGACATGTTGATGTGGAATTCTTTTTTCTTTTCTAAAATGGGTGGCTTTTTGCATGTGGTGGAAATAATAATAAAATAATGCTAGGGACTTTTTTTTTTTAATTACTTTTTGGTTCGTCTTTTACGTTTGGATGGAATATTGCATATTGGTCGCTGCCTGGATATTGGTTCAGATCCGAGGATCTAGCTTTTACGAGTACATTTTTTAAGAATTAGGAATGGTTTTTTCATTAATTAAAAGGCTAGTGGTCGTGGTCACTTAATCGATTTTGTTTGGTTCAATGGTTCGTTAATCTTTAATTTGAGTTTCTCTCGTATAATTATACAATATTTTTTTTCACAATTATGAAATTTCAATACTTTTTACGATCCCTAGTAAATTTTTTGGTCTATAGTCTACATCAACTATCAAGGCCAGATTTTGCCATCTTGGATCTAGTAATAGCTTCCCTTGAACTCTGGAAGTTTACGTTCTTCAAGTTCACGCAATACATGTTATATGTTATCGTCTACATCATTGTAAGCGTTCGTTCCAACTTAACAAAACGGAGTAAATATATAGTGTGCAAATCTCCACCTTGGTTTACATATTATATTATCAATATATATATATAAACGAAACTTTTTTCGTGGTCATTCAACGCGTCCAGAGACTTTTGAATTTTCTTAGAATTTTGTAATCTTTTGTTCTTACAAATTTAGGTAAATGAATATAACTAATTATAAATAATAAGATGATGCTATACGTTTTGGGAAACAATAAGACGATGATAAGAAGATACTATACGTTTTGGAAAAAAGATATATTGATACTACACGTTTCGGGAAAAGATGGTGCATAAACATAAAAATAGAAAAAACTTACCATGAGATTATACGTGCATTTTTTATATAATCCACCCTGGACAAGCCTTAACGATTTTATGCCAACTTGGGATATAAAAATATGCAAGATTGACTTTGCATGAATGAGAAATTTAGCAAAAAATGTTAAGAGATTATGAGAATATAATATTGGTATGTATGTATATTATGGGGGCTGATAATTAGATCATAACATAAGTAATTAAATTTTGATTACCCCTGAACTAAATATGTATTATCCAGCAATAATCAAGCATACAGAGGTTGTTTAAATTCATAAATTCCTAAAAAATTTCAGTTGTGAAAAGAGTTCTTTGAACCGTGCAACGCACGGGTTTAAAACTAGTATATACTAATAGGCAAACTTTTGGACAATTCTAAAGCCATCCATGTCACTGATGATGTCAGCGCCACATCATCACATGTTATATAGCAATTCTGAAAAAATGATGTTATGGGGGCTTGAACCTGTGACCTCAAGATTATAATGTAACACTTCAACCACTGAGACAATGGATGTTTTGTTGATTCTTTTATTAGCCAAATTATACATAAAGGATATTAATTCCTAATATTTCGTCCAAATAAATAACAAAGATTTCACCCAATAATTATTCTCATATATTCTACATTAAGTTATTTGGAAATAAAATTTGACCATTTTTTAAATTTTGACCGAAATTTTACCATATATAGTAAGCATATATATTCCATGAATACCAAATTAGAGAATGATCATTTCTTACGGGGAACAAGAAATTAGAGATTATCGTACGTTTATGCTGGAAGTAGTTGTACCGGTAGCTAAGCCAAAACTTAAGACGATAACAATAAGTTACGCGGGTGATAGCTACAAAAATGTTCCGCGGGTGAGTTAGCTATAGCTAGGACCATTATATGTTAGAAAATTTTTAAATAATCGTAGAGTAGAGTTTAAGCGATGTTGCTTACATTGAAATTCATGAATCGACGTAAAATATTTAACTAATTCTCATACTTATTAACTTGTTTTAATTGTAGCGAATTGGGCATAACTCCTCTAAAATGATATTAAATTAAACATGACGAATTTACAATGAAATAGAGTGTCCCGTGCAATTCTGCACGGGTCAACGACTATATACGGCTATACGCCATCATTGTATATGATACAAAACCTAATACTTTCTAAAATTTTACTAGAAAAAAGTTAGTGACTTTATGTCCATTTCAAAAGTTACAAAATATCTAGCAAATGAAAAGGCTTTAGATGAAATGAAAATGAATTGCAATTTATCATTAGGTCTGGATGTCAAGCATTCGGGTTAATATAGATTAGTGGTCAGAAAAAACGGAACCTAAAAATATATCGGTTAACGAACTCACGAGTCATAAAAAGTGAGTACGTGACCAAGGTTTATTTTTAACATATACTTAATTTGTTTATTCTATTTTTTTCGTTATGTACGTCTACTATTGTTTTTCGTTTTATTTTAATTGTGATAGGCATTTCCTATATCTGAATAATTAAGTATATATTATAAATCGAGACATACCAATGTTATAAACAGACCGTGAAATTTTGCACTTATCAACAGACAATGTGAAATTATATCCGGATAGAACAACCCGTGCATTTTTGCACGGGCTAACGACTAGTATCTTACTAATGTACCATCATTCCATCAATTCAGCCTGTGAATATTAACCTAATTCGACCAACAATATTGAGAAGTATAAATAAATAATTTAATTGGTAGTCATAAATCAGAATTCTTTTCATTTAATTGGTGAAGATTAACAAAAGCAATAAAACGATCACGGACATAAGTGGTCACTTCTTAACCCAACAAGATGGTTTCACAATACACCGTCTAATATGTTGCCTACTTGGTGATTAAATCGACAACATTAGCAAAACAATTTAGAATAGAATAAGATTGGAATACAAGGTTTCAAGGTTAACTTTTTGGTAATTTGGCTATGTGCCGATGTACATCATAAAACAAAGAAGGTACAAGGTTTACAAATCCTAGTTACCTAGTTACTTCAAGGTGTAACTTTACATCATTGTTGTCCATCGATGTTGGACCAAAAAAAAATGCTATGGAGTTAAATACCATTAATTTGATAGTTGTAGGACTGTACACATTTATATGCAGAAAGACTCATCTGAAGTCTAAATTAGTCTAACTCCTGTCTATCCTCTCCAAAATTTCCCTTGCATCCCGTCTTCCTTCTGAAGGAACAGTTTTACTTGCTAGACATAATTCGTGTCTCAGTGCGACAAAACCAGCCTATCATCACATCGTTAGGTTTCAGATCCTGTCGAAAAAATTGAGAAACCGTCTGCGTCTTTCATTCACTAGCATTTTAGCAAGAGTAGATGACCTGCGCAAACATAGCAGCTGATTAGCCAAGGTCACCCAAACAATGGAAAGGCCGAAAAGCTATTGACAAATTAATGACATTGTTTATAATCACCCGGAGCACAGCAAGCATAAAGCTTTTTCAATAACAGTGGGGCGCAAAATTTAAACAGCAATGAAGGCAAGGATATAGATAACAGAGTTGGACAAAATATGACAAGCAGCAAAAGAATTTTCCTTGCCCAGAAAAATACACTTTGCAAAAGAACCAAGAGGACAGATAGAAACCTCAGTGAAGAACTTTGAGTCGGTATGGTTGCTTCAACAAGGAGGAGAACTCAATTAAAGGATGAGAAGGAGTTGGGATGTCAAAATGAAAGTCAAACTACACATCATGCTATATATGTAGGGCGAAAACATTTGGTACATGACGCCAAAAGAGAAACAATTCAAAATCTCAGTCATAGCAATGAACGAATTGATGACTAGGAACATATAAGCAAGCAACAACCAAATTTCACGAAACCACACATTTATACTAGTTTGGTTTAGATGAACTGACACGTCCTACATAACAACATCTTTACCCCAGTGCCTTAAAGGCTCCCGCAATAAGGCGGGGTAAGGTGGGGTCAGATGCACGCAAGTCTTACCCCTATTGAAACATAGAGAGGCTGCGCACGGATGACCAAAATGAACCCTAAAATTAATCCAAAATTTGTGTTTCAGTGACTAGCTCAAGTCACACTGTGAGACATAAAAAAAAAAAAAAAAAAAAAAAAAAACGTGAATCTGTGAATTCGTATCTTAGAGAAATCAAGAAAGCACAAACGTTCATGCAAGAAAATCGACATACCCGCAAGTTGAAGCAGACAAAAGTAACAGAGAACAGACATGTTCACTGTGGTAGACATGCAAGCAACTCATGCCAGATGTATCTTCAATTTTGAACCTGTTTGATCTGCATTACGAGTGACTGTACCAAATAAAGATGGTATTTAAGTGAAAAGAGGCAAGAGTATACAGAAGAAAATTCCAAGGAGCGAAAAGCTCACCATTGCCTGTATTAGAGATTCAAGCCCGAGGCCCCAAGCATAGATACTCAACAGTATAATGATGCTGCTTTAGGGTGAGAAGGGATCAAGTGATCAACTAAAGGATGTTGGTGGGTGAGAATTTGAGAAGTGCTAGAGCAACTTCAAGGGAAATATCAAACCCAATTCATCATTTTAGACTTTGTTTTCTCCTCCCATCACAACCCTCTCGCAGCAATAGGCATCCACTACCCCCAGCCTTTGTGTAACCAAAACCAGCTAGTGGAACATTACTGCATTCAGAGTTGCTCTTTCACTTCTAGTCAAAAGTGCCAAGGACCAAATGTAAACTTCTCCCAATTAACGGTCATCAGGATTGAACTTGCTCCAGGCTTCCTGCAGGTATAGCTAACATTTTATCACGCTTTTAACAAGTGCAAAAAACTAAAGGGGGGAAGAAAAGGCCTTCTGCAAGTGCTTAAAGCTTATGTAAGTGGCCTCAAAGTCAAATAAAGCATATTCCTTCGCAAAATTATCTCAACGCAGTGCCACCAAGTGTCTCTCAATTTCAGGATTAACAGTGCAGTTGAATAAAGCATATAGACAGATCATAACGAACCTGCAGCAGATCGAAAACCTTTTCACATATATACTTTTGCTGAATAGTTGCACCTCTTTGCTGCAATTTGTCAGGATGAACGCAGAGAGTAGCTTTCTTATAAGCTTTTCTCACAGCAGTTGCTGCTATCAAATCAGTGAGAGAGATTGCCTGCCACCCACTTTCAGGGCCCAGAATCTGCAGGTCCAGTAAATTTATCAAACAGTGAAAAGTGACCTAAGACATTCATAAGATAGTGAATAAACAATTTTCATGTGACACAATTTTCATGTGACACAGCAGTTGCTGCTATCAAATCAGTGAGAGAGATTGCCTGCCACCCACTTTCAGGGCCCAGAATCTGCAGGTCCAGTAAATTTATCAAACAGTGAAAAGTGACCTAAGACATTCATAAGATAGTGAATAAACAATTTTCATGTGACACAAATAGTGTCTATAGCAATTCAAAGGAGGCCTGAACCAAATGAAGGATCGGAAACGGTATGTGCAACAAAAACAGACACTCCCATGATTTCACATAGAAGAGACTATTGTCAACTTTTCCACTAGGCTATGCACAATAGAGATAAACCCAGAGGGATCCAGGAGATGTTCATAGATTTTGACCCTTACAAAGAGCAATCGAGAAGACATTAATTACTCTGCTAGCAATAAAATTTGAAAGTAGTGAAACAAGAGAGTGAAAGATTTGAATTTTAAAAAGTTTGAAAAGGTTTTATGATACAGAAAAAGTGGAAGTGATGAGACACATTACGAAACAAGGAAAGAAAGCAAGCTTAAGAATCAAACAAGGGAAAAAGTCACTCTATCCGGAAAATTGATTCTATTTCTCAAAATCGCCGTCTACGACACCATATTTTCCTCAATCTTGGTAGTCATATAAATTTCAATCACCCTTGTCATCTTAACTCTTCCCCTCCAATCTTACCACTTCCTCACTCCTCAACCTATATACCCAGCACGTCAATTGGTCTTTATCTCACATAGCCATACCACCTTGGGAAAAAAAAAATATTTTATGAAACTCGTTTTTCAAAACATCAAATCTTACCCTTTTTAGTTGTTGCAACGTGGCATCGAGCCTTTTATACCTGACTAATTACCTCTGACATGCTTAACAGCCTCCTCAAAACTCATGATGCCAGATTCTCACTCATCTTATCTCCGTTTACTTTCTTTTGATTTAGCCACCTCACTCCTTTCTATGAATGTTTTAGAACCACGTTTGAAATTAGTCAGAAGATATTTGCTGATCACCCCTCCCCATCAGACAACAAATTATAATACATTGTCAGAATATTCCAACTTTGATTCTCATGGAAGATGGTATGACCAATTACAAATCTTCATAGATGGTAACCTAAGCCCTGAAAGTTCGCATCTCTCGATGTCTTCTAGACCTTCTAATAAACTCACCACAGACTCAGGCATTCAGATTCCAGATTAAACCAATCTACTGATAAAAACTACAATAGACATTCATCAATATATGATACCCAAGTTGAAGACTTGAGTAACCCAGCTGAAACAAGTTAATGCACGGACTGTAAAAGCTCACGTACATATTGAAGTGTAGAGAGCAGAACCCGCAAATTTCCTTCCTTTCCAGTGCACCACCTCTTGACCTCCGCATCAAGAGAATCTGCCATCATCTGCAATAGGTTAAGGAACTTTAGCTATAGAATTGAAAGCATCATGGTTAGGCGACTCCTCGACCAAAGCAGGACAACTATGAAACATTCCGGACCTTTTAAAAGCACCTCTGCCTAAGGCAGCGTAAGTGATACAGACTACAGCCTCACTGATGAAAAATGCTGTAGATATAGAATTCTACAGCTTTACAACAAAAGCAATAGTTAAAACATAAATGGAAAAGGCAATATGTTGAACTACTCCTTTACAACAACCCTGATTAGCCAAGCCCTCAACTAGAGAGGGCAATATGAAGCATCCCAGGGCCATACAGGCACCCCTCCCTAAAGCAGATATAGATATTTACAGCCTCACCGAAGAAAATATGCTTCTACAGTCAAAACATTAATGGTAAAAGCAACAGGTTGAACTAACGCTTTACACAAAATAAGAACAGATCATCAACAATCAACTTTGCCCGTTAATGACCAGAGCATGAAGTTGCCCAACCAAAGAAATAGCTTACATTTTTAGCAGCTTGCTCTTTCTGAACTAAGAGATCACGCCTATTCTTCTCTTCAAGAGCATTAGCCTGACAGAAGAAAGAATTAGTAAATCGTAACATACTTTACCAGCTATGTCTGAAGAATTAGAGCAAGAGAACATACTGCCCGCTCCGTAGTTCGACTCTGCCTTTCCAACCGTGCTTTACGCCTTTCAGCTGATTCATCGACCCCATCATATTTTTCTGTGGTATGGAGGGTCCCGTCAAATGAATACACAACTCTCACGAAGTAAGAAACAGAAAACAATTTAAACACCAACAAAAAGCTACCATACCAGAACACTTACCACCCTTATTTGACAAATCAACTCTCGAGAATGAACTTGAGCTCTGAAAGCTTGGATCCTGTGATAGGTTTAATTTATAAGTTATTCAAGCCTTCAAGATAGAGGCAACTCAACATGGAAATATACATGTAAACATATTATACCGATGATGAATTCTTCTCCGTAGGGATTCTTCCTGCCTGTTCTCTTGACCTATGAAAAGTTTTATCTGATAGTGCCTTCTGCATAGCACGCTCCCGAGCCTCTGCAGTTGCTCTTTCTACAGCAGCCCTCTCAGTTCTTAGTTTTGCATCCATTGCAGCCTTATCAGAAGAGCTACGGCCCTCAGCAGGAACCTTCCCCACCTTTTCATGCGCTCCTCTTTGACGTACCTCCGCATTTGGTCTCTCCGATGCATCCCTCTTTGCTCTTTCCCTGGCCTCTGCAAATGCCCTCTCTCGAGCTTCACGAATCGCCCTCTCAACAGCTAATCTCTCTTTATCTTTCTCCCTTTCTTTTTTGTTCATTTCTTTGACATGTCTGTCATTCACTGGCTCCACTTTAATGGGTTCAGCTTCTGTCTCCTGCACCATGGGTATACTTTCAAATTTTTGATTCTCTATGCCCCCATTTACTTTAGACTCCTGATCTATCCCCATTGTTATCCCAGCATCCTCATTATTTCTCATTTGTGCGGCTGGTCCAACGTTTTCTCCACTTTCAAACCATCTTTTCCTTCTTGGGGCTGCTTCACCACTCGTTTTATCTTTCCCCCCATTGATAGCCACATCAGCCTCTGTCGCATCTACAGATTCTCCAGATTCAGCATTTAATCTGTCAAGGTTGCTGTCTGATTTGCTATGCAATAGTGTTTCATTTACAAATTTGTTCGGCTCCTCCAAATTTATATTAATGCCTTGGAAAAGAGGTGGTGGCACGGGTAGTCCCTCTTCCCCCCTCTTAACGAACCATCTTCTACGTTTAGGAGTTGACTCGGTGTCTTTACCACTACCAAGATTAACAGAAGCATCATCATCTTTACTGGATAAGACCTCTTTTCTGTCACTGTGTAGCTCATCAGCGTGTATCTCTACACTTCCAGCCAAGACAGATTCATCCAGGGCCTCTTGATCAGTCTCCACTTCAGTTAGGTCTCCTTCAAGAATATTGGGTCGCTCTGAGGGGTCAACTTCCATCCCATTATTGAACCATCTTCTTCTTTTCGGGACAGCTTCAACTCCATCCTTCTCTGCATCCTGGCTACTAAGCGTATTAACCTCCCCCATATTAAGGGCCTCCTCATGCACATGTTTGGTTTGATTTTGCAAAATGTCCCCAGATTCAGATTCCATTGCTTTTGCATCAACTTCCCCTTTCCCTGGGTACACACCACTTTGACTACTTCGCAATACAAAATTTTCGAATTGAACAGTCTTTTTAACACCAAGATCCTCGATAATCTCATCCAATTCTGAGGAACTATCATAGAATTGCACAGTCTCTTTAGGTTCCAAAGAAGGATTGGAAAAATGCATCTTCTTTTCAAAATTTACAGGTTCTGCAGCCCTGGCACTACTTTCATCATTACTACAGGGTTCTTCAGCTTCACTTAAGCAAAAAATTTCAGTCTGTTGGCAGTCATCTTCAAACGTCACTGAGCAAGTTGCTTGATGAGCCACTTGCTCAGTTGCATCCTCAATGTGCTCATTTTCAGTGTGTGTGTTTTCATCTTCAGCTGATTGGGTAGAACTTTGACTACTGTGCAATACAAACTTTTCAAATTGAGGGGTCTTGTTAACATCAAGATCCTCAGCAATGTCACCCAATTCCACGGAACTATCATAGAACAGCACGGTCTCCTCCCTTATCATTTTGTGCTGCAAAGAAGAATTTGGAATCTCCATTATCCTGTCACACGTTTCATCAGAAGGTCCGGCTTCCTCAACCCCCTTACTGCTGTAATCTCTACTACATGGTTCCTCAGGTTCACTGAAGCTTATATATTCAGTCTGTTGGCGATCATCTGCAGAAATTACAGAGCTAGTTGCTTGCTGAGCCACTTGCTCAGTTTCATCCTCAATGTCCTCAATTTCAGTATGAGTATTTTCATCTTCAACTGCTGGAATAGAATTTGTTTCCTCATCCACTTGCTCAGTTGTATCCTCAACATGATCGTTCTCAGTCTGTACAGGTTCATCTTTAGCTGCTGGAATAAAAGTTGCTTCCTCCGCCACTTCCTCCGCTGTCACCTCATTGCAACGGGATTCAGTTTGCAAGAAAACTTCTTTATCTACTTCAGTGCAACTTGCTCTCTCAGCTACTTCCTCATCAGTTTTCCTATTGTGATCGTTCTCAGTCAGTACAGGTTCATCTTTAGTTGTTGGAATAAAAGTTGCTTCCTCAGCCACTTCCTCCGTTGTCACCTCATCGCAACGCGATTTAGTTTGCACAAAAACATCTTCATCTACTTCATTGCAACTTGCTTTCTGAGCTACTTCCTCATCAATTTTCTCAATGTGATCAGTTGGAGTGACATCAGTTACAGATTTCCATCCATGCACATGATCAGCAGCTACTTCTGTATGATTTCTTTGACTGTGATCCCTCTCAATTTCTCGACATCCATGTATCTCATCTAGATAAGTCTCTTTCAGAGTATCTGCATCACGCTGCCAGTTTTCAGTTTCCTTCATCATTTCATGCCCACGGTTATCATTTTCTTCAATTCTCTCTGCCGTACTTTCAGTGCAATACGAATCGCGTATTGGCTCGTCTCTGCACTCCTCATCGTTGCTTTTGTCAGGGTCCTCTTCATTTGTGATTTCATTTCTGTCTTTCCCATCTAGAGAATGAGGCTCTTCCAATATCTCATTAGTTTCTTCAGTGTTAGAATCTACATGCCTATACAAATCGGCTTGTCCCGCACTGTCTTTATAACAAATATAATCTAACTTCTCACAGTTTTGCTCTTCACTCTTGGCCTGTACTTCTTCATATTTCATCTCATTCAGCACCTGTTCTCGTACACTCGTAAACTCAATCTCTGTGCATCCTTGGGATTCTCTAATCCCGTCTTCTTCAGTATCTGTAGGACACACTCTCTCGCTCCCGAAAGGGAAGAACATAATATCTTCAGCCACAGATGCTGCAACACCTGGGTTCAGATCCACACTACTTTCAGCTATTTCTTCCCCTGAAGTATTACTACAGACTGAATCATTTTCATACGGCTCAACAGGCTCTGAGAGAAAACCTATTTCCATTTCCACATGCTCTCCAAGATAACCAGAGGCATCCTGATTCTTTTCAGCTCCACACACCTCACCATTCTCCGCTTCTAGCGAATCAGGTTTAGCTTCTTCAGATTGCAGCAGAGATCTTGTACCTGCTTCTGTTTCATTCGAATCCTCTTTCTTTTCCGTGTCAGTTTGCCAGGCCATAAAGCTAGCTATCTTGTTCTTCACTCCATAGAAAAGTTGATTCAAGTGCTTCTTTGCTTCCCACTCCCCCCCACCTTCTTGCCTATCCCTTTCATCAATTAACTTGGACGTGTTCAGATTTCTTTCTTCTATACATTCCTTGTCCGGGACAAACTTCTTTTGGTCTTGAAATACTGGGTTATCCTTGACAAACTTTGGACCTTCAATCGTCGGGAATAGTGGGCCAGTTTCCAATACACTTGTTCTTTCTGGAACTGAAAGTCTGTCATTTTCACTGTGCGGTGGTGAAATATATTCATGTTTTATAGTTTCTTTTGTACTTTCCTCCTCTTCCTGAACAGTTTTCTTCTGATCTTGAAGCACTGGCTCATCGATGAGAACCTTATTCGGCTGTTCAGAATTTGGGGAGGGATGGTGATTCTCCAAAGCACTCGATCTTTCTGAAAGTGAAAGTTTTTCCTTTTCACTATCTGCTGATGAACAAGATTCATGTATCCTACTATGTTGGAATCTATCAACCTCATCTGCAAGTTGATTATCATTTTCTACTTTCACCTTGAGACTTCTCTTCAAGAACTGAAGTTTTTGCTCGCCAGTGTCTACTGGTGGACGATAATCATGCATCATAGTTTGTTGGTATTTGTCCATCTCATCTGCAAGCTGCTCATCCTTTGCTCCAAACACCTTGAGCGTATCCTTGAACCTGAGCTTGCTAGATCCTTGACCCTCTCGCTCCAGATATTCTTTTGCCAACTGAAATGTCATAGCAGCCTCCTCTAATGCCCTCTGCAAGGCAGATGCAGATATTGCAGCCGCTGAATTCATGTCTAACTGGCTGTCCAAAGATGGAGGTGAGTCAGCAGCATCTCTGTATACATTAGTTCCAAAGTTTCTCCAGCTTGAGTTCTCTGATATTTTATAACGACTCTCAACAGGAAAGAACTGAGGCACACTTGATGAAGGAGCCATCATAGAGGGCTGCACTTTAACACGTGCAGCCCCAGGATCATGTGAGGCGTCAAATGAATATGAACCGCCAAAACGAGGTTTTCTCTGAAAGTTCCCATCTCGATCACATGAATGTTTACGATCTCCAAGATCCAAGCTTGTTATCCTAGAATGTCTACCTTTCTTCCGTCTTAAGTTAATGGTAACATCATCGTCGATCATGTTAGACAGCCCTGCTTCTGGAAAAGTCAGATGTGTCTCTCGAGATGTATCAAGTGGAATTGACTCGGTTAATCTAGATTTGTACTGAAACCCAGAATGTTTGCTCTCACCAAGTTCGGAGCTAGTATTCCTTGAATGCTTTCCCTGTTCCTCTACTGGATTAAAATCCAACTTGGTTCCCTCTTTGAGAGCAGGCATTTCACTGGATAGGTTATCTTGAACAGAATCGACTTCGTGAAGGGAAGATGTAGATTCATGAATTGCATGGACTTCAGCTGCACATGTTGCCTCACTAGTCTTGGTGTTGAGCATTTTGTTGTTCATATCATCGAAAGGCTTTATACTGTCAGATGGTTGAAAAAATGAATTTGTTGACTCTGCAGGGGACTGGGAAGTGTTGTGAGATGTATCAACAGAATTTGGTGCAACTAGGCCTGATGCCTTCAGAATGCCAAACTTTCCTTCCTGTACATGTTCAAGATCTGAGCTAGTATGCCTAGAATGCTTTCCGTTCTTTGCAAGATCAACAGAATTTGACGCAACTAAGCCTGATGCCTTTAAAAAGCCTGACTTTCCTTCCTGTACATTTTCAAGATCTGAGCTAGTATGCCTAGGATGCTTTCCGTGCTTCTTTGCAAGATCAACATCCTTTCCTAGTTGTGTGCCATCATTTATCACAGGTACTTTTCTAGACAAAGTAGTGTGAGCAGAAACCGCCTCTTCCCTCTCGTAAGTATCTCCAGAGAAGTCACGAGCAGGAGCTGTTTTAGATATCTCACCAGACCTTTTCATCGCAACCTCATTTTTTATTTGCTCAAACTCTCGCAAGCTGTCATCTGATTGAAAGGAAACACTTTTTAGGGTCTGGCCATTTTGTGGTTGTCTTAAGATCTCTGGTCTGGCGGTTTCCATCGTTTGCCCTTTCCTCCTACATTAATAGAATTTTGATGTATCTTCGTCACTCCAAATGCAATCAAGAATAAAAGCCAAATAGGCTTCTTTTCGGCAGAAAGGAATTGCAGATAATTTGTAAACGAGTGCTGCTATGGTGACTTTGTGAGAATATAAGTAAAGGTCTTCTGCTTGAATAGTACCTCAAATGGCAGTATTACAGCCAACAATCATAATAGGCCATCAGATATTGATGGCATTAAAGTTCAAAATTGCACCAACGCAGTGTCACAAACAAAGGGAACAGAAATCTCAGAGGACCTACAAATTCTGCCCGAGTGAAGAGGTACATTTTAACAAGACCTTTCTTTTAAATATCTTCCAAAAGATGTTGTACAGGCAATTAAAACATGTCAGTCAATCTGTTCAGTCCCATAAACTTCACCATCAGGGATACTAACGGAGAACCTGAGCTTAATCATGTCAGGCCTTGTAGACAGGATTCCCCCCCCCCCCCCCCCCGTTATATTATGATTAACGGGTTGTGACTACCGCATTTCAGTTTCCCCGAAATCAATAAAGACAAATCACCGTTTTTATTACCACTCGTATATTTTAGGAAATCAGAGTTCTGAAACATTTAATAGATTTTTCCCCTTGTTCATAATCATCTATTCTCACGTACTTCCAATATAGTCACTCTCACACCACAGTCCGTAGACAACAATGAACATATTCATTTACATTCTAAAAACACATATGTTGCCCACTATATGACTTACCAATAACCAGATACTCACCCCTCCCCTTTTCTCTCACTTTCGTCATGTCATCATTGACAAACTTAAGAGTGTGTTATATTTCTCGGCATCTTGAAGTGAAAAAAATATCATTTCTCATGTTTATCCAAAAAGATAATCAAAGACCTAGAGCATGAAGTTTACGTTTCCCAAGTGATCTTTAACAGAAACAACAACAACAACTAGATTACTTCTATATAAGTACGATACAATGTCAATGCAGACTGCGTACCTTGGTATAGCATTTGATGAAGTCTTAGCCTTCTTGTTTAGCTGCTCAAACAACTCCTCACCATCTGGCAAACCAAAACTCCCACATTCAACCCCACCAAAAACCCCTCCATAATCAACTTCTCCTCCTGCTCTTTCTCCAGACACGGTTGCAACTCCGGACGCACTACGAACTCTCATATCTGATGGCAGTGGCAGGTCAAGCACAGGAATCGACGAATACGAGATGTTCCAAGTGCCATTGTTGGATCTCGACGAGCCAAACATTTCGGCATAGTCATCATCAATAATTGTGGAAAAATGCTGCCTACTTTGAGGTGGTGAAGCGAAAACATCGTCATATATGTGCTTATATGAAGAGGAAGAGTGGCTGAAGTTGGGTGGCTTCTTTAAGGGGAGCGAAGACGTTCCATTTACTCTCTTCACTTCAGTCATATCTTATATCTTCCCCTTGCTTTTAACTCTACATCAAAATTCTAAAAACATCACATTTCTATTGCAACGCAATAAGAAAACCCAAAATCACAGAAAATGTGAAGAATCTTCAGAACCACTATGATGATAAATGCAGGATGCTCTGATGCAAAATCATCCCAACATTCACCGAAACCAAATTTATTTTCGTGCATAGACGAGCAGCTAATGCCGCGGGGGGAGAGAATATAAGGATTCGAACTCGGAACAACCCTCGGGCAAGTTGATCTCTTAACCACTACGCCAACCTAACTCATCAAAATTCACTGAACCAAAATAAAACTAATGCAACCCAGAAAACCCCAGAATTTATTATGTCTAACTAACAGTTGAAAGACAAAGACTTGAAACTCATGAGTTTTAAATGGTAATTCTAACAGTTAATTAACAAACTGCTGGGTAAAAAAACATTCAATGATTGAATGTGGCATATGCTGATAAATTACCCAGAATGACAAACAACAGCAGCAGTAAATGTAAACAAAAAAAGTAAAAAAAAAAATTACAGAAAACAACAAGTGTTTACCAGCAAAAAATGCCCAGTAATTAACCACTGCAAATGATTAATTGCAGAAAATATTCATCACCAAAAGTGTAGGAACCTGCTGACAAAAAATCACCAGAAAAATAGTCAAAACCAAAACAAAATAAAAACCCCAGAAAAACCCAGAAATAATTACGCGTACCTGAAAAAACCCAGAAATAATTTCCAATAATAAGATTAATTGAGGTGAAAATCCCACCAATAAAAATGACTTGTTCTTGAGGAATGTTTTGAGATTTTTGATGATGAATGATTGGACGGTGAGGATTGAATGAGACTGAAGTCGGTGGCACAGTTGACGAGGAGAGAGAAAATTGAGATTTCAGCAGCGTCAGATATGGTGAGTGAGAGAGAGAGAAGAGAAGAGGTAAGCAAGCCTTCGCTTTCAGTGTAATGAAGAAGCCACCATGAAAGTAATTAAAGAAATGAATATTAATCTTATTGCTGTATTTACCCGACCGAGTAGAGTTTATTATTCTGGACATTAATGGCTTTTTTTTTCTTTTTTATGTTTTGTTCTTATTGATTGATTTCGAGCCGTTGTTGTTTTGTTTTTCTCTTCTGAACAAGGATTTGATGTAAACCTTAACTCGCAAATCTTAAGGTAATTGTTGGTAATGATCCTAGGTTTAGATTCGTCACTTTAACGAGGACGTTCATTGACTCCATAACGGTGTAATCTTTTGGTTTTCACCTAGTGACCGATCATTTTTCTCTTGTCTCCATGTGTGTATATTCAGTGCAAAAGTTTGATGCATTAGACAATAGTAATATAGCATATCTGAGTAACCAGAAATATTAGGTGCAAATGCCGATTAAACTTTTATTCCTACCTTAACTAAAGAGAACATTAACATTTTCAACCTTAAGCAACCAATATAAATGCAATTGTTTATTAACATTTGTATGTGTTGCACACTTGCAGCCTTAAAGGTTACGTCTGTAATCAATAAATGGTGATAAACTTGTCAGTTCTCTTCTCAATATTCTTATGTCACAATCAGCGTCTCATATACCCTTCTGAATGTTCTTCCATTTTACTTATTAGGTCAGCTTACGTATTTGTTTTTGTGTTCATTATGTTTTGTGATCTCACGTCTTTCGCCCACTTTCGTTTTCAACCACCTTACTAGTTATAAAAAAAAAATCATAGAAAATGAAAGTAAAACACAACATTTTTATTTTTTTTTTGACGGGAACATTATAAAGAAACGAGGAAGAGTATCAAACTTATTGTAATATTTTCTTTTGGCTACAATTTTTGATTTTTCTTCTTCAACTTATGTTAGCTTGTGTTTGTCTTACGTACTTATTGAAGATTTGAAGGGCCAGTCAACTCAATGATTAGTCTTAATTTTGTATGGGTGTGAATGTGTGATTATGGGTCAACTTTCATAATTTTCACGTCAAACTTTTAGCTCGTTGTGAGATTTTTATGCACTTATGCTTATGCTGTCGGACAGTCGAAACAAACAATTCCTAAGATAGCGATCAGTAGTTGGTGTTCGATCTACATTAGCTCATCGCTTTATCGCATAGTGTGGAATACAGGGGATGTACGCCGGTGCAGTGTGATCAATCTCAATCTTAATCTGTTTTTAATCTTCAACGAGGACTAGTTTTACCGAATACTCCTACAAAATAGAGGGAATGCGGCCTAATTAATAAATGGATGAAATTATCGTTAGTCTTCAAATTGAACTTTGTTTAGGGGAAACAATGTTAATCATTAAGAATCACTACGAGGGGTTAACAAATTGAGAGAGTTGGACCAAAAATTATCGGAGCTTGTTAGGAACATAAACTCTAATATATCGGAATAGATTGAAGCTTCGGTGAATTGAATTGATCAACAACAACCTTTACTAACAAAACAAAGACTAGTAAACATGAACAAAACGGAATATAATTAACCTAAATAATATCGGATTGAATCCCTTTTAATGGATGTACAAAAACTTGCGCCCATAGGGCACATGATAAAACTCCATTTCCTTACTTAATTAAGTGATATTCTCACTTGAAAAAAACAAATTTTGGAATCTTTTTTATTAATTCAGGAGAATATCACCAAATTATGGGGGGGGGGGGGAATTAAGTCTTATCAATTATCATGTGCACTATGGGCACACGTTAGAAAAATCCGTAAAAAAATTACAATTTCATTAAGTGAAATTCACTTCTGTTTCTTAAAAGTACAGTGAATAGAACCTTAATGAACTTGAAACAGTATGTAATAATCTGAAAAGAATTTATATATGGTACACAAAACGAATTAAAGATTTATTAAGAAATATCAAAACCTTGAGATGCATAACCTTTTTTCTGCATTGCAAAATAATGGCATTATAGATCTCATCCAACGTTTAAATTGTCCTTCTAACTAAGGTGGCATGTATATATATGAGAATCAACAGTATAAAGCTAAGACATGATTGACAGTTAAAAGGAGAAAATGATGATAGAGTGTTTGAGAATAAAAATGGAAAAGTAAAAGGGAATAATCAGCCTAGTTTTAAAGTCTACAAATATGATTAGATAATTACACCTAGTACCAAAAAAAAAAGATAAGATTCAAAATATATATCCTTAGCTTAGCTTGTCCAACCAATGAACCAATGGAGCAAATAAATCAAAGTTGGGGACAACAAATTTTTATGTAGTAATAATAATATTACTGGATAAAACATCATGACAATCACTAATGAAGAAAAAGAAAGGAAAAGAAAGAGAGCAAAGATCTGGTAAGAGCACGTACAGTGGTGTGCTTCAACGAAATGGAGAGTTAACTCTTGAAGAGAGAGGTGAGAGAAAAAGTTAACTATAACCTCACAGTGGTGTGCTTCAAGAGAATGGAGAGTTAACTCTCCATCAACATTTGATGTAGCTAACTCTCCATTTGCAGCACACAAGTAGCTAGCTACAACTCTTACTTCTCCCACATACTCCACCCATACTCATATAATATGTTACCAAATTACGGTAATCAATCACGATTTAAATATTTTATTAATTTAATAAAGTTCGAGAATAATTAATTTTCAAAAATAACTTTTTTTTACTCAAAAAAATCATGTTTTATTTTTTAAAAAATAATTTTATAATATAATATAATTTTGATGTCGACTTATTTTATGTGATATTGAAAAATATCGAACTTATAACGATCTTTTACGAAAACATAGTAAAAGAATGAGTGGAAAATGAAAAGATGTGATAAAATAATATAATCGGGTCCACTAAAAGTGAGGTGGAAAGTTAGATAGGAGAGTGATAGCATTGTGAGGGTGAAGTAAGGTATTGACTCTCCAAGGAGAGAGAGTGTGTTGGAGAGGTAGTGCTTTATGGAGAGTGCGCTTCAGCGTTGTACATGGCCTAAGAGAGCCCCCCATGCTACCTTTAATTGCCTTTATCAGTCTCTAGAGCAACATCAAGATTCAAGATCCAGCTTTAAAGTTTTCTAGTCCTTAAAGAGTAATGAGAGCCAAACATACAAGTACTCTACTGCCTAAATTGTTATCAA
The DNA here is from genome assembly GCA_963457585.1 of Spergularia bocconei. Taxonomy (NCBI): domain Eukaryota; kingdom Viridiplantae; phylum Streptophyta; class Magnoliopsida; order Caryophyllales; family Caryophyllaceae; genus Spergularia; species Spergularia bocconei. Next base: position 2,019,068 of record OY734947.1, read on the forward strand.
ACTTGCTCTCACAAAGTTAGTTAAGGGAAAGGGATCGGAATCGCAAAACGCAGCACCATACACGTTACGGAATTAACATTCGCCCTTAAAAAATTCAAAAATTAATACTTTTTTTTCTTCCCTGGGAGTTGATTTTGAAATCTTCAGCTAAGTCTCATTCACCGTACAACTTAATCTCTGACGTAAAACTAAAATAATGTCTTTTAAGAATCATGGTCGACCTCGAGGGGTGTTGATCAGGCCACACAATAAGCCAACACCAGAACATAGCATTGGGTCGTGGGTTTACTAGTCGGCTTCCCTAATCACAAGAGTGTGGCTATTTATCGATCGAGAGATGTTAATTGGACTCGTTGTGTTCAATTACTCTCTCGTCCCTTCGGCTAGTGTATTTTTGTTGGTGGATGGTGATCATTGGTTCATAACATGTACTCCTTATATTAGTGGTACGTGTCCAAATGTTAACTTATATCTTTCGCTGAAACTGATAACGTAAAAATTTAGAATATGCCAGAGTTTATAATGTCAGATTGTCAGTGATAAACGACCTTGCAGGTATCACAAATTGTTGTTTTAGGTAAAGTAAGTATAATTGTCTTTGTAGTAAAGCAAAAGAGATTAGTAATCTATAATCTTGTTCTTAGAATCATTAGCCTGAATTGAATAGTATGCACCAAAGACTTGGTGTAGATAATAATTTGGAGCATACGGTAGGTAGCGAGTGGCGACAACCCACATCACATGGATTTGGCCGCTAGACTCGAGACACTGCTCTATGCAGCTGCGACCCTCAGTTTTTTGTTCCCTTTGTTTTACTCTTGTCTCTAGTTCTACGTGTTGATGAAGATTTCTGTCCATTTCTTATCGCACCACCAAATTTAAATGTCTTAAGAGTGAGTAAAATTGTTGGGAACCAATTTATAAAATGTCACTTTCGTAAGGAAACATCTTACTACATTTTGAATATTATCATCTAAACTGACACAAAATCTAACATGAACATGGTCTACCTCTATTGTTCAGCTTTTGATTCCATACTAGCATATATGGAATCTATACTTAACCTTTAATAGGCTAACATTTGAGCCTACATGGCGTCATCTTAACAGATGCTGAGCTGGAAATGCCATGTCAAATCCGATGTGTCATCCCCACACTGCTTTCCTTCAATTTGTTCTCACCCTCAAGGCCTCAACCAATCACATCCGTTTCAAATTTTAATAAGAGTCTCTTCCTCTTTGTCTTCCTCACCTTATTTAGAGCGTTGTTAGAACATATCTGAGTTGCGCCCTTAATTGATCTGCTCGGTCTCCGACTCTCCAGTTTCCACTCCCTCCTGCGGTCTTGCCCCTTCTAATAATTCTTCCACCTCCATTAAAATCTAAATTAAAGACCATTCAAAGTTAAATAAAAGACCTTTCGAAGGGTTGTCTTTTCTAACTTCTTGCCTTCCTCCTCGCTTTATGATTTAAGTGCACAAGATGAACGGAAGACTCTTCATGTGTCTAGCCATGGCCTTTTTAAATGTCATTTTTGTGTGTGTTCGGATCGTTTCCTCCCAACTTTTCGGGGGGTTTTTATGAGAAGAAATCAAAGAGTGTATGCGTTTTAAATTTCGGTTTTCTTATTTGATTGATTAATTATGATTGGATTGGATTGGATTTAATTTGATTGATTATTCTTCTAGCATTGGTTGTTTTACCAATGGATTGATTTTTTTGCAGAGGAAGTTTGCAATTTTTAATCTGTTGAAGAAGATCAATTTGTTTTTTTGTTCTTTTTTTAAGGTCGGTTTCTAGCATCTTTCCGTTTGAATGTCGATTTTTTGCATCTTCAAGGAATTTTGTACTGTTAATTCGAATGATAGCTGTTTGTGAGTGCTGTGCTGATAAGTAGTTCGTTTGATATGATTGATCGATGAACTATGGAGAAGAAACCAAATGATGCTAGGAGATAGTCGAGATACTGAGATAATTAGTGAAACATCCATGATCCCTCACAGGCTCTCACCATTCAAATACTCTCATTTCATCCCCTGTCCCTTCCATATTTTGCAAAAAGTTGTCCGGCGGGGCCTCAGCTTTACAGCTCAAACTGGTTGCAATTGTATATCAATTCCCTTCGCACTGTTGGCAGCACATATAGTATTGGAACTAAAATATTCTATCCTTAGTTCATTCCATTACGGCTACTTTGTAAGTCATGGTTCGAAGAGAGTACCAGCTTGGCTGTCACGAGGGGACTGCCGGACTGCCAGTTTATAGACCGGAACTTCTTATTATCTTATTGTTGAGTAGTGAATATATGTCATGGTTGAAGTTAGTGTTAACCTTCTTTTTTTTTTTCTTTTTTTTTTTTTTTTATAAACAATCAGTAACTCTTAATCTAGATGAGAATATAGATTCAGTTCATTTTATTCTCGGTCTTTGAGTTTTGGTTGGTTTAGATGTATTCACTCTGTGTCTTCATTCCGTGGATTAAATTAAATGAAAATTGTAAGTTCAGGTACATACCTTAACTATGTTACTAGAATGCCTACCTGTAGGTTTGGCTGCTCACTGGAAAAAGGATACGCTAAGAACTTCTTCTTCGCAGGTTAAGATCAAGGTCAGATCTTTTAGGACACTAAAAAATAATCCAAAATCAGACAATTGTCTTTTGGTAATTTACAATTGTCTTCTGATTTCATGTTGTTTGGCGCCAAACCCTTAATGTGTTATTTCCACACACTTTCCTGTGTATCTATTGTTTTTTTTTTTTTTTTTTTTTGATAATACCTGTGTATCTATTGTTGCAATACTGTTTAGCAGCTAATTATTTACTTTTTCAATTAAACTTCTTGATTCTAAAAGGCCTAATAGTTGGGAGTCTTATAAGAACTTAGTTGTGTGTTTCTCTTTAAATTATCAATGCCTTTTCGCTTCATAGATAACATTGAAGATGTGACTTTTTTGTTAGCCGACTTTGACCCATTTCAGTTTAAGCGTAGTGGCTAATGTGTGTTGATGATATGTTTTGTTTTTTTGTTTTTTTTTTTCTTTTTTGGTACTGATGATATGTTTTGTAAAGATGAGGTAGCATTTCTTTTTCTAATATTATACTCCGTAATCAATATGTTAAGTTCTTCTGATCACCCTTTTTCTGGAGGTTGGTTTGTTTAAAGATTTCCACTAGAACGCTGAATATCGACCTGGCTTAGCATTATGCTTGATATCATTATGCTTGATATTCATTATTAAAAAGTTGAAATTGAGTTTGTCATGTCATGCTTCAAACTTTGTACCTCCGATTTGTAACCGTTTGCCATGAGCTTCTCAATTAATTTCTGTACAGATATTGGTCAGGCAGTCAGGCTAACAGAGTTGGTGGGGGTGAGCCCGGCTGATATTTATGATTGAGTTAGAGAAAGAAATCCAATTAGCCTGACCAGATTGAAATGGCGAAGATTGCCTATGCTGTTAACCTCAGCCAGGTACCCATTTCGCCCTTGCCCAACAGAATCTAACCTCTTGACAGCAACTCTGGTTCCGTCCTGTAAAGTACCCTCAAACACAGACCCAAACCCTCCACGACCGAGCCACTTTTCAAATTCTCGGGTAGCCAACTTCAAAGTCTCATGTGAGAATCGATTAACTGTGTCAATGACCACATCAGACGGATTTTCTCCTCTTTACTGCCGACCAGCAGCATGCTAAAAAAGACCCATAGGTCTGCTCACGCGTCTTCTTTGCACTTTGATGAAGGCCATGGCGTTGGAACCCCACATTGCAGGGTGGATGCGCATCAAATTGAGTAGCCGAGAAGCCGAGAAGGTAATGAGCCATTACCCAATGACATGTTTTCCCTGTAGTAGAAGATGGCGGCCAGACAACCGCAGTTTTGTAGGCATGCATTTTTGCACCTGTCAATGTCTACACCGATCATAGAGCGACCAACTTTAAAATAAACTACATTCTGAAGCTCTATCAAAGTATAATTTGTACAGGACAAATTGGTGAGTGGCGCACATCCTATATTAGGATTCGAATTATTAACGAATGTGAAAAATGTCAAACTCATATCAGAATCGTCTACTGGGCATGAACATTCAGTTTTATTAGTGCAAACCCCATAACTGCCACAATTCGTAGGATATGTGCAGTGCAATCATCACCACTGTCCGGTGTTAGTAAATCTCGGACTAGCAATTTAGTACTGTTATCATATCTAAAAACTTTTAGATGCCCATCTGGATCAAGGCGTAAATAAGGAAAACTACCACCTCCATTTCCAGTAAACCACCAGGTTGTTTCTTCAAATTACAAATTGCGACGGAAGAAGGAATATAATCTCAAATTACGACTCTTTTCCAGTATAATGTGATCTCAGTAAATCTCTAAAAAAACAAAAAGTCTACTTGCCTTTCCGCTTAGCCATTTCATTTTTAAGCAATCAGGTGATAAGAGGTTTCTATTTGGTATCTTTTCAAATTCTAATTGATCTTTTTGGGGGCAAACATAGTGAGTCAATCTAAGTTGCCTGGCATTTGTGGTTGAATAGCGTTGTGTTACTTGAGTATTCTTTGTGCAGTAGGATAAGTTAGATTACATAGATATTATGTACCTTAGGTGTCAGAGACGTTTGATTAACTCGCACTATATTCAGGTTTTTCAATTGCTTACTGCACAACGTCAAATTAGAATAACGAACTTCAAAATGCTAGGTATTTTGTCTTTAGCAATCAAAACTGCTAGGCCAACTTTGATCATTGTAGATGTGAGTGTTTTACATTCAAGAAATAGACTTTTAGCGAGTGGACTTCTTACTGATTTTGAAAGTGTTGGATATATAATAGGTAAGTACGTAAGGTGGAGCACAAAAAACATGCCAAGGGAGATTATAGCACAATATGAGGTACCTCACGAAAAAAGGGATGGAAACCTATCGGTGTCAATGGCAAAAGAAATCCAAAGCATTTTTACAGTGGATCAGTTGGTTTATGATATCCAGAGTCTAATTTTGTGAAAAATTGAAACTCCCAACGATGTAAGCATATTTGCCATGTCAAAGACTCACAAGGCTCTCCATCACTCATTCTCCTCATTTTCTCCGTCCATTCACCCCCAAACACGCAGCCTCTCTTCATCAGCTTTCATTTTCTCTCTCCTCCATTGATGTTCCTCTCTCCTCAAACGTTTCCTGCTTCTTTCTCCTCTTTTGAAGATCCTCACTCCGGTGAGTGTATTGATCCTCCAGGTAACGTTTCCTTTCACTCTCCTCCTTACCTTTCACTCTCCTCCTTTTCCCTGATTTTTGATTCTGTTTTCATAATTGTTTTTTTTTTTTTTTTTTTTTGTGGTTTTCGATCATTCTTTGTTTGATTTTGTTCTTGATCATTCTTTCCAAATAATTTTGATTGTATGATTGTTGGTTTATTTGATTTTGATTGTGATTTGCTCCTTTTTAGATATTACTTGTTCGAATTTCGATTGCTCATTCCCCAGAATTTTGATTGCAACACCAACAGCAGCCGCACCCTCACTCGCCGGAAAACACCCTCGTTCCGACTACGGTATTTTTGTTACTTTAATCAGGCTCAATCATAACAAAAGATTGGATTTTTCATATCTTGTTTTTAATTTTTCGAATTTTGATGATTTGAGATGTTGATTTAGGGTTCAATTTCTGATGATTTGAATTGGTTATTTAGGAATTTTTTTTTCTTCCAAGAATTTTTATAATTTTTGATTTTTGTTAATTTCTGATTTCTGGTTTTTCTGAATCGTGGTTTTGTTGATTTTGCTAAACATAATCTCAATTTTCTTTATTTCTGATTTTTCCTGCCCATTTTGATTTTGTGTTTTCAATTTCAACTTCAGTTTCAGGGTTTTTTTTTTTTTTTTTACCTTGAAACGTACAAGCACTTGCGAGAAACACTAGGATTTCCATTGGTTGGCAGATCGATGAGCTCCACAAGAAGCTCGATGCCCACATTAAAGAGGTATGTAGTTTATCTTATATTCTGATTTCAGCTTTTTATTGGGCATGAGAATTCTTTTTTATAGGGTTTTGAGGGTTTGTTACATTAGTTAGAATTTCATCTAGGATTTCTTCTGGTGTGTTACATTAGTTTAGGATTTCATGTGGTGTGTTACATTTCTTTTGGGGGGATTTCGTGCGTTCAGTAAGGGGAGCCCGCGGTTTGGGATTTGATTCGTTCATCTAGGATCTGATCTGTTGTGTTTTAAACAAGCCTTTTTGTGTACTTTGATATGGGATTTATTTCACAATGACTTCACAATTGCAAATAAGTAGAAAGATTTCTCTGTATGCATTTAATTGCTTATTGACTACGAAGACAATGTTAATCCTACCTTTTTAAATATAAGTAGCAATCCAGTTGGTGAATATGGTATTCGGTTTTCCGGTTGTTCAATGCATTTGTCTAATCAAAATGGTTCAAGGATTAGTGTTGAGTCGGCGTAAATCGCTTTTGCTGAATGCTTTCTTTCTCATAAGACCTTGATAATTTGATGTCGATTCATTGTTGCACTGAAAAACTGCCGCAAAAAGTGGAAACAGGACCTTGGGGATACGTGTCTTAGGGAGTTATAGACTCCAAAGTTTTAAGCTTGTGATGGGAATATAGAGAGGCTAAAATATTTCATTTGTTAAGCATTTGGTAGTATGATTGAGATTTTATATTTGCAAAATGGAATGACAAGGTGAAAAGGGAGGACTTTTGAGAGTTTTGACTAAATGAAATGGTTGGCATAGATAGATGGTGCATATAAATATGTAGGCCTGCATGCTGGGTGATACATTTTCTTACATGTTGTCCTTTGATTCAATGCTCGCTGTCGAACAGGCTCTTTTTAGAATGGACAAACAAATGAGTTCTCATCATGAGTGCTTGCTGCATACAGTCCAAAACGACACACCTTCCTTCTCAAAACGACGCTCCTACCATCCCTGATACTGACAAGCAAATCTCAGGTTCTTTCATCTTCTCCTTCATTTCCTACATTTATTTTTCCCTTTTGTTTTCTGGGTATTCCTTACATTTCTCATTCTTCTCTTATTTTTGTTCAAAATTTCATCTTTTTCTTGCTGAAAAGTTTTGATTATTCTAACTGTTTCTGGTCCAATTTGTCAACTTTATCTCTCCTACTAAATTTCCCACTTACATTTTCGCATTTCTGATTCTGGGTATTTCTCAAATTTTTAAGAAGGTTTTGATTTTGATGTAATTGTTTATTTTATGGGTAATTTTTTTCAGTTTAATAATGTTTGGTTGTGTATTTGTTAGGAGCAGAAAATGGAGGAGGAGAAGGAGAAGGTGAGAAAGTAGCAGTATTTAGGTAGTACAGCTTGAGTAAGCTTAGAAAAGCAACAAATGGGTTTAACACAGAATGTATAGTATCAGAAAGTGGGGGAAAAGGGCCCAATGTTGTGTATAGAGGAAGACTCGATGCTAACCGCTTTATTGCTGTTAAACGCTTCTCTAAGCAACCTTGGCCTGATGCTCATCAATTTGTGGTTTGATCCTCTTTTACCTTCTTTTTCGAGTTTTCGATTTTTTCAACTTTTCGAGTTTCTGTGTTTGTATGATCTTATGTGGTTGCTTATGACAAGTTTAATGTACTTGATAGAACCCATGTTATACTCCCTATGCTCGGAATTAGCTCTTGTTTAGCATAGTCTCTTGTCCGATATTTGGGATCGATTCTTCAAAAGGATGGAGAATTGGATGGAGATGTGGCTCATAGGATCAAATCAGGTTGGTTGAAGTGGAAGAATGCCACAGGACTTCTGTGTGATCGAGGAATGCCCAATAAGTTAAAGGGTAAGTTTTATCGAACGGCAATTAGGCCGGCACTGTTATATGGCACGGAATGTTGGGCCGTGAAACAGTGTCACGTTCATAAGATGAGTGTGACGGAGATGCGCATGTTACGGTGGATGTGTGGACATACAAGACGTGATCGGTTGAGAAATGAAGTTATTAGGGAGAAAGTAGGGGTTGCACCCATAGGGGATAAGATGATGGAGAACCGACTGAGGTGGTATGGCCACGTGAGGAGGAGGCCTAGTGAGGCGCCGGTTAGAAGAGTCGAGGGGTGGAGAAGTGATAATATTAGTAGAGGTCGGGGAAGACCCAAGATGACTTGGACGAGGGTGATTAGAAGTGATATGAGCTTCCTAGGGCTTGAGGAGAGTATGGTGTTGGATAGGGCAGTGTGGCGAGACTCTATCCATGTGGAGGACCTTTTCTGATCCCTTTTGATTTATTTGTTTGGTTTTTCCAACTATTTTTCCACAACTTTTTAACTTGTGTTCAAAATTCATATGTTTTGCTATATAGTTTTTAAAACTTTTTATTTATTTTGACGACTTTCTAAATTTCCTTTGAAAGAGTTTAAATACTTCTAAAATGTTTAAAACGTTTTCGAATTTTCTTCGCGTACACAAGACGGTTACAGGATGACGATTCATGTTAGCCGACCCCAAATCATTTTGGGAATAAGGCTTGGTTGTTGTTGTTGTTGTTGTTGTTTAGGGTTTCAATGCAAAATAGTTGATAAACAGGTGAGTACAGGAAATTGCTTTTTAGGCGGATCCAAAGAGGGCAATTCATGATCTCTTAGTTGAGGGTAGTTAGTGATGAGGACAAATATAGCGAACACTAATCTTTGATATAGAATTTAAGTTGGTGTCTTGCCTGATTTGCTAAAAAGTTGGATGATGAAAGTTGTCTAAAGTGTTTTTTTTTTGCTTTCTGGGGTGTGAGTATTCTTCTCTCCATATGCGCCTCTTTATACTTTCCTGGCATGTTTGCTTTTCAAAAAACCGTAGGGATGCAGCATCCTTGTTGGCTTCTAAACTGGTTACTTTTCGTTCAAGTATGAAGTTTGTGAGTATCCATTGTAAATGAGAAACACTCTAGGCCTGTAGATAAGATGCCGAAAGATACTTACATGTTTGGTTATAAACTTGTTTCATAGAGGATTGTAGATGAAGATGTAAACATAATAGGTACTTTTGGAAGTCCTTTGTTTCCTTGAATTGCACAAAATGTTAGTACGTCTTAGGTGCCTCTGCTCCATTTTGAAACTCAGATTTCATGAGGATTTCTGACGATGCATTGACAGTTGGCACCATACCTTATTGGAAGATATACGTTTTTTTCCAATCAATGTGATGCGGATCACTTTAGTGACATAAATATGTCAGTATTGAGAATCGAGTTTGCCTACACTCAACTACCCAGCGTCTGTTGAATATTTGAGGGTTTACTTCCCTTTCCTGATCCGTGATATATTATGTGTACTCTTGTTGTCTGCTAGGCTATTATCAGTTACGATCATGGTTAGAACTTCACTTGCCCAGTTACGATCATGGTTACAGGAAAATCAGAGGCATATATAAAAAGGAATTTGAAGAGAGTTGATGATGCTGAATTTGAAGAGAATGAAGTATATGCTATTGATATACTTGCATAGGTGAAGGATAGGTACTACCCTGCTTTCGGTTTGGTCGACCACTTTTGATTGTCAATCATCTTGGATTTGCATTAACAGTTTGTGTTTATGAATATAGCCTAAATGTTGGAGGAGAAGCAAACTACTATCTACAAAAGAGCAGTGGACAAAAACTATCACTTGAAAATGAAGGCACAGAGGTTTATTTTCAGTGAAATTAACCGAAAATTCCCCATAATGCCATTTACAGCTAGGTATGCGATGTTTCTAGAAGATGTCTTGTAAGCTTGTTTATTTTGGAAACTTATTAACTGTATAGTATTTTCTGTCTGATAGGGCATTAGATGAGAAGCGTGCCAAGTTTGGTTTGGTGGAATGTCAATCACGATCTTTTGCAGCCCTACCCTGTAATGTACGGGAGGCCTGGTGAGCTAGATTCTCCTCTGGGCTGAATGACTATTACGGAGCACTTCTTTTAATTGTTTTGGTTTTTGGAGTGGAAGTTTACCTGGTATGGTCATTTCACAGCTGATCTACATATGCTCATTGTGCAGGTGATTTCATTGCTCATATAAAGTTCACTGTTCTGCTCATGCCAAATGGCTCAGATCGTATCGCATCTCACCCTTTGCAAGAACTACAGCCAACTAGCACAATAGATGACCCCGAAATCAAGGCATGGTTGGTTCTGGTCACTAAGACAAAAAAGAAAGGTGGAGGCAAAAAGAAGAAAGGTTAGTTGATCGATAAACTTCTCTTCAGATAGTTCAATTCCCATGACGACCGTGGTTCAGGTGATTTTCCATTTTTTGCAGCTTTATTTGGCAGTCATAGTAAGTTAGTTGCAGTTTGAGTTTCAATTAGGTAATGATTGATAGCAATTTTTTATATTGCTTACTTAGTAGTAGTTTACATTATCACCTTTTCAAGTGACTGTTATGGAGTGCGTTTGGTATGAATTGTTTCACTATGTTTTCATTCCGCTGTGGTGTTTATTGGCAATTTGTTAAGCCTTAAGAAGTGAAGATCAGATTTGAACATGTGAACTAATTAGGAAAGGTAATCTAGGATGAGAACAGTTTCTTTTGTAGGTGGCCCGTGGCTGCTTTCTAAGTTAGAGCTTATAGGATTACATAATTCATTATATAAGCTTAATTACTTATATGTGAATATCCTCTAAATTTCTATGGAGCATAGTAAGTTTAAAGGCTAATTGTTTCTTGGGTATACTCGGGAGTTGAGATGAAAATGTACCAGAAACTGATTCTTTTGTGTCGTTTAATTTAAAGCTGCAATAAGTTTTTGTTTACTTTCTTTTCTTAGAGTTCAACCATGTGTGCTTTCAATTTTGACAGGGTTCTGGTTTTGTTAACTTAGGTACCTTTCTATCGGTTTCTTTTTTATCTCGAATTTGGTGATTCAGTTCATGTTTTAGGGTTTAGATCAATCGTTTATTTTCTTAACTTAGTAGTTTTAGCAAATTACCCATTATTTTCTAATCCTCTTTCTTGCTTGCAGGTATCAGTGGACAACTTAGATGGTAGACGTCTACACACGCTGATGACTTCTGCATTTAAACATACGTGACGTGGTTTATCTTACGTTCAACATGATAGGTCTCTACCTATTTGGCATGATTGTAAGATACTTCTTTTTGATCTTGTACTTTCTTTTCAAAATGTATATGTAAATCTAAAAACTCAGGAAGAAGCTGGTAGGCCAGGACACTAATTTAGGTTGAACCAGGTAGCCGTATATTCCTACTGATTATAATAGTGTTCCAGTTTTTCATGTTAAAAGTAGTTGATTCAGAATAGCCATGAGTGATTTTGCTGTTAATGATTCATATATTATGCTTAGCTATTCATCTTTAAGCTGTTATTTTGTCACCTCTTCTAGGTGTGGATCTGTTTACAAGTTGTTTTCTTTTCCTCTTCCTTGCGGATTGATGACTTTTTAGGTGTATGGATGTCAGATAAGTTCCTAAAAGATATCCCCCTTTTTAGGTTTTTTGCTTCGTAATCCATTCTGACAATCTCTACCCATTGATTGTTGAGTGGGAAAAAGGAATATATAAATGCTCTTTTTATTGATCTATCTCTTCCTAAATTTACATGTGGGATTTGGTCCCGCTGTATCTAGATTTTTTACTTCAGTTCTCATGTGTGTGATTTATGTAATACACTTGCCATTCTTATTCCTCTTGACCAAGATGAATGAATTAGCGACTTTGGTATTGTTTCAGCATAGCTCAGAATGCACAAGTTCAGTATCGCACTTGCTTTCATGTTGTATTAGGCTGCTATATATGTTTCCAGTCTATGTCATCATATTCTCTGTAGTTCTTAGGGGTAAGACACTATAGTCCAAACCCCCCCCCCCCCCCCCCTCCCTTGACAATAACAACAACAACAACAACAACAACAACAACAAAGTGTCTCAAAGGTCCCGCCTATGGGAGGTAATGGTGGGTCGGATGTATATGCAGCCTTACCCCTATGTTGAAAACACAGTGGGGCTATGAATTTGAACTACGGGATTTCAATTAGATGGTTGGTCGCTACTCATTTCAGGGTCATGTTAGAAGTCATTGGAAACTCATCAACCCTACAAACCAGCTGGTATTGATCGTAGGCCTTTTTCTTACGAGGGTTCCATGTGGAGGAACCTTTGCATACTATTTTTGAGTTATCGTGCATGCTTGTACCTGTGCTGCTTGACATCAATGACATTAATTATTGTGTCCCTGCTTTTGGTTTGCCAGCTACGGAATATATCTTGGTTGTGTGGAGTTAATGTGTCAATGAAGGGGGAAATATGACGTCGATAGTGTCTTAGAGGGAGGGAGGTCATTCTGCGCTCTGACCCCTACATTTGTTAAGTTTGTTTTTTCTCGTAGTGGCAATATCATGGAAGTAATTTGTGATGAATTTGCATGAATATATCGACAATAGAGCAAACATATATTGACTGTCACAGTGTTCTATAATTGAAGTGCAAGTTATATGACTATTAGGGATTACTCCTCACTATGCAAAAGGCAGCTAAACATGGTCCTACAACCACAACACAAATAGTTTTTGCCCTCTTGTCCTCATCCATCTTCCAAAAAATCTCGCCTGACTTATTTGGTTTGACAAAAACATACATGATCTATTGAAACAAAAACTTAAGGAAGCTGAGAAACAGGCTGCGATGGAGCAGGTTGAGAAGCTATATAATCTTTTCTGTAAAACCTACTGCACATTGTTAGTCGTGAAACTGGAAACCTCGGTTGTATTCTTACACTTCCCACCAGCTTTATAGATGGTGAACTGTTTGTTGACCTTTCTTTTTCTTTCTTCTCTGGACAGATTAATCCTCTTGCTGAAACTTTGGATAACCAATTGGTGGCAGCCGATGCAAAGCTCAACTTTGATGACAATGCTGCATTCCGACAAGAAAGATATTTGCTCTGCGTGACACATCACAAGAGGATCCACCAGAGGTATGTTTTAAGGATCTTAAATCTTGCTTATGAAATCTACTCTACACCCACTTTATACATGAAATTTTTGTTTTTGTGTATAACTGAGAGTGGATTGACATATTTCCTAAGGACTTGATCGTTGCTTTTAGGAAATGTACTAATGTCACAAGGGCATTTTAGAAACACCGATATATGTGTCAGATGCTTCTGTGTCTCCCTGGCTTGGTAAGGTTATTGAAATTTTGAGTATTATTCAAGATATACCATACGCCCGCCTCCAGATTTTGGGAAGAAGGAAAGCAGGTATCACACCTAAACTTACGTACTGGAAATAAGCTAAGGTGCAAGTATTCTATATGGTTAGTAGTGCTAAGGTCATCAGGGATTTAACGTTTGAGCAATTCTATTTCTATATATGCCCCTAATTTTCCCGTAACCATGATTGTAACTGGGCAAGTAAAATAGTGCTAAGGTCATCAGGGATTTAACGTTATGCGCTTTACGAGTACACGCCCTAAAGTTGCAATTTACACGGTACATCGCATGCATTGTTGCGATGTTCCTCTTACTGGTAGCGTGGTTACTAAACTCTCTTGAGATAAGAGTCTGGGGAAGGGGTTGCTCTTATATTGTAGTTCTAAGGAAATCGATTGCTTATTCGACCAATCTTCTTTATAGGCTATTAAATGCTCAATGGTAGAGCAATGTGCAATCGGGCACATAGTTTTGGGTTCGAATCCCAAATAGCCTAATGGTTTTTGTGCGCTTATGATTGTTGTCATTATTGTCTCTACGATATGTTTTGTAGTTTTCTAACTATATGGGCGACTATCTTCGAGCATATGAACATTCAGTGTGTTCGGGCATATGAATCACACTATATATTCGAGCATATGAACATTCAGTGTGATCGCCAATAAATTACAACCCGGGATCCCAATTATGTATATGTGCATGCCAAGTTTTCGATGGCTTCGCAAATTAACGATATTTGTCGAGGATTGCCTAATGTCGCCTATGTATGGCTTCGTAAAAAAACAATGTCTGCCGAATATCGCCTACTAACTCCTCATGTTGGGGGACCGTGCGCAACGCGCGCGGTCCAACAACTAGTACAATCAAATGAATATTACCATAGCGGTATACGAAAATCAAAGCCAAGCCAAATAATTTGTATATCCTGATAACCAAACGCCCTCATATAGTTTTTTTTTTTTTTTTTTTTCGAAGGGAAACCACTCGAACTATATCATTCCGTATGGGCAGCTACAAAATCTGTAGCTGCAAGATCAAGTACAGACTCCGGACCACTATCGACCCAAACTCGAGCCGAGTATTCTATTGGACTCAGTGCGCAATTAAATGTTTACTAAGAATAATATGACACGATATATAACTTTATTACTCTTACTCGAGTACAGTGTCAATAACATTTCATGTACGAATTAATAAATAAAAAAAAATCAATCACAGTCCCGTGAGTCCACGGGCCTTAAAACTAGTTCTTCTTTCATTTAATTAGGTACAAAATGAGCTTTTATCATGTGCTATTTGGGCACGCGTTAGAAAAAACGTTCTTCTATTTAATTATTACAAATTACAAATGCTTATTAATTGAGGATCAAGGTTGGCCTAATGGTTAGAAGCACAACCTGTGCGGGGGTTGTCCCGGGTTCGAATCCTCATATTCCCACCCCCGTAGTATTATCTGCTCCTTTGTACAAAAAACAAAAAAAACAAATGCTTATTAAGTACAAAAAGAGCATTATATATAGATAGATAAATATATGTATCAAGAGAAATACATATGGAATCTTAATTAATAAACAGAACAATAATGGAACATAAAGTATAAATATGAGATTATATTGAATTGTTCTCACGTAGTGATGATGAAATGTTGCCATGAGTAACGTTTTAAAGAAGCAAAGATTTCTTCTAACCATCACCCCCAAATTAAGCTAGTGTATCGAACATGATATGCCTTATTTTAAATAAGTAGTTGTCCGAGTCCAACACTTGAAAGCTAGTACAAAAGCAAGTTACGCCGAACATGCTCATAGTCACATTCTGAAAAAAGAGCGAGGTACCAAATTAAATAAATGCCTTATCTATTTTCTATCCTAAGAAAACCCTTTCAACAAAAAAAAGGGTTTTTGCCAATAAGCTAAGGCATTGATAGAACTTGCACGTACTACATAAGAATGATCAATTAATTAGTCAATATATTAAGGAGTAAGACTCTAGTTTGCATTAAACGTCTAATAATGCTCTCTAACTCAACCTCAAGTTTTCCTACAACACTAATCACTTCCTCTAATTTCTTCTTTTCCATGCGAATTTCCATTGAATCGCACCTCTCTAGCAAAACACTTTGACATTTCATTCGCATTAATTTTGATGCAAATGGTCTCTCTTTTTGGCCTTGAACGACAATAGCAATAGCAGTTATTGGTAATGTTATAAGGGATAATAAGGACTCCAAAATTGAAAGGGTAGCCCCTCTAACTTCCCTTAAAACATGCACAATTACTATAAGACTATGATCTATACGTGAAAGATCGGACGTAAAACATTTGTTGGTCTTCATCAACCCTTTAATGTCCCTTACACATTTGATGACCTCCTTCTTTAACTTCTTTCTGTACGAGCGATGATCTGAAACCCGAGCCTCAAAATTTGGCCCGTTACAATCTTGGATCTTAGCCCTTCGAAATGATCGTTGGAGCTCTTGGAGGTGTTGTTTAACCAAATGGAACACGTCCCTTGTCGCGCTACACAGATCTAACATCTTAAGAGATGCTTCTGATACCTCTTGGACCGACGACATGATGCCATAGTTGTTAGCATCATTTTGTTGGTGAAGGAGGGCTTGTTGAAATTGTGGTGAGTGAAGCAGATCGTTTGCGCACTTGTGGAGATCCCTAAGATCACTGAAATTCAAGCAAGACATATTACGCTTGTTTCGATTGTTTCGCTTGATGTTGGCTTACTTCTAATAGAAGAATGAAAATGTGATTGAAAATTATTATAAACGTCTATATATGGATTATTATTATGTAAATACAAAATGAATTGTACGTGCTCCTATATGCTATAGTGTTATGAGTGTATATATAGTGCTGAATTGTGAGAACTTCGTGCAAGTAGCGTGATAGTGAAGGAAGATGAGCATGAAGCTTCGTTATACGATAATGTACGGAAGATGTACGTAGATGCTAGGTTGTGAACAGCTAGTAAATTTGTCTGTACGAACCTTCGTACGTACAGATCAGAGTTATTGCACGGATTATATGAACTAGATAAGAAGCATACTACATTAAGATCGAACATACATAAACAAACTGCGTAGATTAGCTGGTTAAGGATATTGTATGTTGACGTTGAATTTGTTTAACTTACCTGGCCTGTTCGTGGTGAGGGGAAACTGGGAAAGCCGAAAGCTTATTAACTTCCTACTTCACGTGTGTGTATGATCATGATACATTCGCGTGTGAGGGGTTGTCAAAAGTACAAAAAGCAATGATGAAATTTTAACAGTTGAATTGGTTTAAAATTTTAATTGAGATGATTATTTGACATGATATCAAAGCTAGATCTCTGTATATGATTCGAACGTTGTATATACTCATAAAGTAGTGACCGCCCGCGCATTTCATCCGTTCAATTTTCTAGGTTTTTAGTATGATTTGGCGCCTAATTTAAAAAAAAAAAAAAGTATCCATTTGACGGGATTTTACACGCCCTTAATCAAATATTTATCGAGATTTAAAGTTCAAATATTGATAACCCTTTTATTCATTAAGCGAACTCTTAGTGTAAGGTTATGACTCAACAAAAAAACTTCTTTGCTTTCTAAGTTGTGTCGGTGTAAAGGTAAATTTATAACTTGGTATGAGTAATACAAAAGGAGTATAAATCAACGACGACAAATTAATTTTATAACAATCTATACTTATCTATTAATAGGCTACCATCTCAGCCTACGTGGCGCATGCTGAAACATTGACAACGTGGAAAAGCCATGTCACAGCTTATGTGTCATGCCCTCAGAAATTTATCTGCTCCCACAGAAAGATTTTTTACAACGGCTCAGCCTCTTCCTCTTCCCGTCTGTTTCCATTCTTCTCCCTTGCGGAGAGCCGTAGAGCCTTCTCGGACGATTCACCGCCCCCTGAAACGCTTAATGCTGCCCATCTTTCCATCTCCCTTCAATGGTATATATATAATATATTTCTTCATCTTCTGTGCTCCTCTTTTCACGCGGAATTTTTTTAATCCTTTATGTTAGTTTTAATTTTCAGGGTTTTGTTTTAGTTTCGATTGATGACAAATTTAGTTTTTGTTTCAAATTTGATTGATCATATTTTAGCAGTTTCATTTGTAGTCAATCAAATTTTCAGCTGATTGTGCCTTTGATTTAAGTTTTTGAATTATTGGGTGGTGATTGCAGTCAGAAGAGGATTTGGCTACGCAACAACTGGAATTACATGTGGAACGAGCTCAGGATCGTATTTTCTCATAAAATGGGTGAGTGTATATTCTATTCTTCAATTTTCTTTTAATTTTCACTTTCTTTAATTATAGGCTTCGATTTTAATTTTCGATTTGATTCATTTCTTTGATCTACGATTTTTTAGGGTTTGTTATTGTCGCTGTTAGTAATTGAATTCGATATTTTTGGGTGGCCGAATTTACCAACTTTTTTTGTGCAATATATTTTTCACCGATTGGTTTTTATTTTCTAATGATTTTTTTTGCATTTTTAATACCTGATATACAAATTATGGAGTATGAGGGATGATGATTTGTCTTTGTTTGCCATGAATTATTTGTTTTCATCACCTTTGAATTTATTAAATATAATTAACTTTCAAACGATTCATGGATTCATGTCAATCAAATTAGTCGATTCTTTCATATTTTTTGGGTTCAAGGATGGAATCCATGTCCAACATCTGTACAGATCTAAAATTTGTACTATTTAAATATATTCCTAATTTGAAGCTATACTCATCTGTCGTTGATGTTATTTTTGAACAAGTTTTGTTCATGCTCTCTGATTTCTCTACTGGTTGATACCCCGTAATTTCTGTGCTGCCTTTCTTCGAAACAAATTTTTTTTGCCATAACATATTCAGGGTTTTCACTGTTTTTTCTTCGTGGCTGTGACGAATGAGATACTGAGTAGGTCTCATTTGTTTTTGTGTCAAAATTAGAGGTCTATTGTTAGCTCCATGCCTGCATCAACGAATTGATTTGAAGACTAGACCCTCTTATTTACAACTCTTTTGAAATCCTTGGCTAATGAAGATATCAAGGTGATGCAGTTCATGTGATTGAGGCGGCAATTGGGCAAGCACTTGACGCGTCCGCCTTTGTCTTCGGCTACGCGTTCCACAACATTCGAACACCATCAATTCATTCTCCGCCAATCTTCCCGTCAGCCAATTTTTCAGCAATTGAGGTCTTTGTTGCTTTTGGTTTTGTACGTACCAGTACCGGCATATCCAGAAAAGTTAGAAATTTACATTTCATTATAGGTGACTATCCAGTCCGAATGGGAAGAGAGCAAAGTGTTAATCCGATTGGTTGTATTTGCAGCTTGGATAGGAGAATGATTTCCGGATCGAATCACATCAAAAACCGATTTTTAAGGGATTGAGATCTGAACTTCTGACATCTTCTGATTTTCGGTCCACTTAAGCACCTCCAAAAGTGCAAAGGCAGTAAGAAAAGAAGTACATCTTGGTCGAATGGTCGGCGTCTCTCATGGGAGTGAGTTGTACAAATCAGGTGCCAAGAGAAGGATGAAGTACCATCTTTGGAGATACGATTGCATAGGATGGCAATTTTGTTGGCAGTTTGGTTTATGGAGATACGATTGCATAGGATGGCAATTTTGTTGGCAGTTTGGTTTATATTCTGGTTTTGGGTGGGGTATTGAATGTTTGTGGAGAGCTTATGAGATTGTTGAACATGGTATAGTGGGTATGAGCCTGGATTAGGTGATATATATATATGGATTAGAATGGTGTCCGGAGAAGGGGCCATTTTGTTGAATATGATTTCATTTCTATGTTTCCATATAGCTAAGAAGGTGGCAATGAAAGTAAATTACAGAGTTGAAATCAGAGTGGTTATTTTTTTTTTTCTGACAAAGGTAAATCAGTACAGAGTGGTTATGTAAGTATGTAAGCATGTTCTCTATCCAAGTATGTAAAAAGAGTGGGGTTACCTTTGAGATGGTGCAATATCGAAATAGATGTAGTTTTAGAATAATTTTTGCAGAGCATGCACGTTTCATTGACCGGGAGTCCTTTCTTGTGGAGGATTTCACGAGTTGGGACAATTTGGTGCAGTAATTTCCAAATGAAATATTTCCATCTCGGCTTGATTGGCATTTTCCACATTAGCTGCCAAATTTTGTGAACTGTCTTGGTTATTTGGCATTTATGTGTGATTGCCTGATAGCCTGATTTCGTGATGTAGCTACCAACCATCACTGGTAAATTTCCAATACATGAAGCCGTCTTGAGTAGGGATGGGTGGCTCCATGGCACAAATTTCCGATGTTGTACTAGGAGAAATATCTAACGAATTGCAGCTTCGTTCCAATTGGAGTTTGGAAGTATAATTTTACTGATTCCAGGAGTGGTCTGAGAATTTATTATCTTGATTACACTTTGTTTTCACATGTAGCTCGAGAGATTTGACCATTGCACTGAGAAATCAGGTTGTGTGAATGTTTTTGAGTTGGCCATCGCCATGAAAAGAGCAAACATCATGTCCTAGGGATGTTACAGGAGTTATATTAGATCACAAACCCAATCGTGTACTCCATGTCAAAATTTGAAATCACGCTGATGGTGCAAAAACGCATTACCTTAGTCAAGCTTTACCAAACTTAAGAATATGAAGAGAATATTAGTTAAAATTAGAAGCATGTTCGGTGGATGCCAGCAATTAAATTAAATCAATATAGTTTTCCAGTGCTTCTTTTGTTATATATAGCTCGCTACTTGGATCTCTAATGCAAGGGGTGATCACACTTCAAAAGTGATTCATCTTTCTCAAACAAGAAAAAAAAACTCACTACTCCCTCCTGAAAAGAAAATAAGTTAGTGTGTATGGGTAAAAATTATGAAAACATATTATTGTGACAAGAATTTTAACGTTACGCAACTAACAATATAAGTTCTATTATTTTTGGTCAAATACTATTTCGTGAAATTGATGGTCAACCCATAGTTTCGAAAAGTAAGATCGACGTATATATATTTTTTGGCGGGAGCGCCTAATTATTTTGCGAACTATGACACTCGAGGACATAATGCCACTACCATTTTGAACTATTCAGCGGCAGAAGTGATGTAAGGGGAAAGATGGAACACATAAAATGCAAATTTCATTTTGGCTCTATCTTTGGTAGCCAAGTTTGGCAAAACTTCATTCATTGCCGTGGTAGAATACAATTGGGCAGTGAATGTATACTCTCCAAATATAGTGCGTTGAGGTTTAACAAATAATCCCTCTTTCTCAATATAATCTACGTTTATAATTCTAAATTGTGGGTAAGTTTCGACTTTCAATTTTATAAAAAAATCAAATTAGTTGAGAGTCATTCTCAGATTAGTTCAGTAAGATGCACAGTAAGATGCAGACTTATCAAGTATGGCCTAAAAGAGTATTTTTTTTTTAAAAAATAATGGCCTAAGAGAGTATTAGTTACATAGATTTGTGTCGAATATGTGAATAGAATCATGTAAGTGTGTTGACACAAGGTAAAGCTTCCAAAGGTTTCTACCACTATCTTCCGTTCAAATGATACGTAAACAGGTCCCGTGATGTCACGGGGCCAAAAACTAGTTTGCACTTAATTCACAAATAGATTAGAATAAATGCGTTTAGACGACCGTGGCCTGGACAAAGAAACAAAGTAACGCATTAAGCTGCACCATGTCTTTGCTTGTGATCTAGGATTAATAAGAAAATCTAAGGTAAACGAAGATCCAAACTTTTAGGAGCTTATCTTCGGTGAAATTACTTTGTATTGACAAGGAAGGCGTAAACAGCATCAAGATTCAGGCATCGATCAGGAGCTGAAATCTTGCTGGTACATTTCCCGTTGGCACACCTCCTAGCTACAAAATCTACATGTTCAGTCTACATATAGAGGTCAATTAGCTCAACTGATTAAGTACTAAATCCCTTATCCATTAAGTGATCTAATGCGTATGTAATGTGATGAGTTTAGGTGATTATTGACTAACCTAGACCGGTGGTTTTCGAGCAAAATCAATAATTTGGAAGCCAAGTTTGAGGTAGGAGAGGGTATACGTACTACATTGAGTGTTATGTGTTAGAATTAATACAATCCAACTACGATAATTACAAATTAAACTACGAAAGCACAATAGAACTATAATCAGTAATTTTACAGTGAGACCGTCTCATCGTATGAGACCAATTAATCAGTTACTTTTGATGGATTAGCATGTTACTTTTGAAATAGTTTGGCTTTGGAAAGTAATAGTTACTTTTGAAATGTGTGAGAGGTCTTATCGTATGAGACCGTCTCACACTAGAATTTGCAAACTATCATTATACACTAATTATGATTAGAGAAGAGATAATCTGATATATGTCTCTAAGGTGTTATTTAGTCCCCACTATTAGTGGTTTAGGATACTGATTAAGTACTCGATTGCGAAAGCAGCAATGAAGTAATTTTCTTGGACATTATTGTGTTTTTTCTTGAGAAAAAAAAGATAGTATGTTAATACAGATTTATTATACTCTGTTCCTGTTTATACTCTGATGTACCATGTTATAGACCATGAGTCCATGATCTACTGGAATTAAGTTTTCTTAGAGTAAAGTTTACTAGAATTAGAAACATCACTAATCTAGCTACGGCCATACATGTTATATATTCCAAGTTTACGACTTTCGAATGACGAATGTCCGTTAAGTAGGGAATAAACAAGAGTTAGATTGAGGAAAAGTTTATGAAAGAATATTCGATTAAGTAATCAATTACATTCCTAGATAACTAATTAATTAATTGTTTAAGATGTTAAGTAGCAAAACTCTAGTGTGGATCAAACGTCTAATAATGCCCTCTATTTCAACTTCAACATTTCCCATTGCCTTCTCAACTTCTTCCAATTTCTTGTTCTTCATCCGAACCTCCATCGAATCGCAACGCTCCAACAATCTCTGGCAATTAATCCGTCTCAATTTCGACGCGAATGATCGTTCGTTAGGCACGATACTTACGGTGGTTGGCATGGAGAGGAGGGACACTAGAGACTCCACAGCAGAAATTGTTGCTCCTCTAACTTCCCTTAGAACATGCACTATTACTATAAGACTTTGGTCAATAAGTGAAAGATCGGAAGTAAAAAACTTGTTTTTACTGCCTTTAATGTCCCTTAAACACTTGGCTAGGTCCTTCTTGAGCTTTTTTCTGTAAAGCCCATGGGCTGAGACTTGGGCCTCGAAGTCCGGCCCATCAGTTTTGGCCCTCCGAAAAGTGTGTTGTAGGTCATGGAGGTGTTCCTTGACCAAGACGAGTACGTCCCTTGTCACACCACATAAATCAAGCATTTCTAGTGATGCATCCGCGATTTCTCCGACCGACGTCGACATCTCCGGCTGGTGTTGGATCAAGGCTTGCTTGATTTGTGGGGAGTGGAGAAGATCGTTTGCGCATTTGTGAAGATCCTTCAAATCGCTGAAATTTGGCATGATTGACAACATTTTGTAATGAATACTCGTAAAATTTAAAGCTCGTTAAGATTGCTTTCTCTAAGTAGGATAATGAGGATTCGAACTTAGATTCTAAATGCAATGTTCGTGAGCTAGGGGGTTTCAAGATGAAGATACTAATCCCTTGACTCGAGTTTTTATATATGTGGTACACCCATTAGAAAGGGAAGATGGCATGAAGTTTCTTGAGCTCGGTTGGAAGAGGACATGTAGGAAATAGGTATGAACCTTCCGTACGTATAAGTTTAATCAAATTAGTGATTAATTATAGAGTTAATTGTTGTTTAATTAGTTGTTAATATATTGTTGATGTTGTCGCTGACAAAGAGAGAATAGAAAATGTAGGACTCGTGCATTGGATGTACATGTTCATGAACATAGGCACTATATATTAGTGGATAATTATGGTGGAGAGTTCTTGATTAATTAACTTAATTATGGATTTTTGTATCATAGTGTGAATAATTGAATAATATGATCTTGTAGAATATTGTGTACAACTGTATCTATTTGTCATTTCTTAAGAGAGGCGGACATCAAAATCTTGAATATGGATCCATTGGAAAGTTGGCAGTAGGAACTTTCCATAATATACAAGGGTTATTACCATATTTTAGGATGTTCGTACTCAGGTGAAATGTTGTTATTAGACTACCCACATCAGTGCCCTGGGGCAAGGGCATTGGATTAAAAAAAAAGGAAAAGTAAAAAAAACTGGGGCATTGGAGAAAAAGTGGGGCAAAGTTTGCCTTCATGCTTGCCCCGGGGCAAAGCCAAAATAGTGGAGAGAGAGAAGAAAAAAAATCTTTTCTTCCATTTGCAACAACTTTTTTTGTATTATAAAAATTTCAAAAAATAAAAAAATTTACACCAACAATTATAATTTTTCATTCTCTATAATTGGAGACCACATTTGATATACTTTGTGATAATTTTGATTTTATTTTATAAATATGTAGTGTTCTTGCCCTAGGGCACTAATGTGACTTACAAGGGCATAGAGGTATGGCAAAGTAATAAAAAACAATTTTTGGTGTATTGCCCTAGGGCAAAGAAAGGCACGAATGTGGGTAGTCTTTAGACTACCCACATCAGTGCCCTGGGGCAAGGGCATTGGATTAAAAAAAAAGGAAAAGTAAAAAAAACTGGGGCATTGGAGAAAAAGTGGGGCAAAGTTTGCCTTCATGCTTGCCCCGGGGCAAAGCCAAAATAGTGGAGAGAGAGAAGAAAAAAAATCTTTTCTTCCATTTGCAACAACTTTTTTTGTATTATAAAAATTTCAAAAAATAAAAAAATTTACACCAACAATTATAATTTTTCATTCTCTATAATTGGAGACCACATTTGATATACTTTGTGATAATTTTGATTTTATTTTATAAATATGTAGTGTTCTTGCCCTAGGGCACTAATGTGACTTACAAGGGCATAGAGGTATGGCAAAGTAATAAAAAACAATTTTTGGTGTATTGCCCTAGGGCAAAGAAAGGCACGAATGTGGGTAGTCTTAAAGAGAGAACGTACGGAATACGTGTATTGGGCAATGGTTATACGGAGAAACTACGTGTACGATAAGAGAAAAAACGATTACAGTTCAGACTTCGTCTAGCATCATTTTTGGTTTTCTATTTTCTATTGTTTCGAAAACTAAGATCTCGTTCGAATATGGTCTTCAACTTTGTATTTTAGCTTTCACTCTCAACAGGGCCGGCCTTTAGCCTAGGCGAGCTAGGCGGCCGCCTAGGGCCCCATTTTTTTGGGCCCAATATCTGTTAATTCAGTATATGTAAAATAAAGTGTGATAAAAATCATGTAGGTGGTTCTAGCCCAATGGTTAGTGATTTGCATTACAATCTCTTTATTTGGGTTTTTTTTTTAATTATTCTAAAGGACATAGGGAATCTCGAAGCCGGCCCTGACTCTCAATATGACCAGTATTATTGAAAAAAAACATAAACGTGAGTGATATTAAACAAGCCTGTAATCAATTCTTCTAGCACTATGTGGAAAAAGTGGGCCGAAACACTAATTCTGACAAGCCAAAACCCAACGCCAAAAACTCTAATTTCTTCCATGCATGTGATCTACGACATTTCTTGTTAGCCGATTTCAAATCTGCGTTGTATCAAATTGCCTACTTGCCTTGTATAAAAAAATCGAACTAGATTTCAGAAACATTTTCTGATTTTAGAAAACTGTTTGTCACTGTGTACACCAGGAACTTCAATGTTAACAGACAGATTGTCGCGGCCTCTTTTAGCATAGTCACAGTGACAGAAACATTTTCTGATCGATTGTTCTGAAGCTTGACATTTTATTTCGGCTTTCTTCAAGTTCACAAGACACTTGGAGAGGGTCTTAGAGATCATCTTCTTGGACACAATGTACGTGTGCATGCAATGTATGCCTTCATCATTGCTTCCCCTGCTTGGGAATTGCCATTTTTTCGACCTTTATTTTTGTAGAGAGGTAATGAACTCTTTTATATATGGTTGTTGTTATTGCGAGGATGAAGGATGAAAATATATAATGGAGAAAGGGGAGACTTAGCATCTTAGCGAAGCGTGAGCTCATCGTGTGGAGGATTTCCGTGGATGCGCCTATATAAGTCTTGGAAACAAATAAAAATATGTAATTTGTGCACGAGTTCAATACAGATGAACACACCAGACAGTAGATTTAGAAGAGACAAGCAGCTGATTTTCTGATTTTTCTCACATGATCGAGCTTATTAATCATTTGTGGCTTAGTTGTAATAAATCTTGTTAATGAAGATTAGGAGATGGATTTGAGAGTTGGTGAAAGAGAAAGAATATGTACAACTAGAATTGGTTGTGAACTTGTGATCCGAAATCCAAAATGGCTACCTAATGGTGATGTGCATTTTCGAGCTTATTCTGTATTCTGTTGGCGAAGAGATTTGCTGTATCTATATGGTGGGTGTAGAATTAAGGTATTCTCAATTTTGCCAATGCCTAAAGCATGGATTTCTTCACAATGATTTGGCAAATGTCAGAATAATCTAAACCGCAACAAATTATACCAGGCTGTCGTACTTGTAACTAGGCCGATATAGAGGCTAAGAAATGCACGCCAAGGACAGATTGATTCTGTACAAGAGCAAGCCTGAACTTCATGCAAATTGAACGAGGTTAGGTCTTATAGATCATATAGTATGCCTCAAGGACAGATTCGTTTGTTCGAGATCTATTCTCCTGTACACGACATATACAGTGATACACAGAGGCCGTAGCCCGTAAGAGAGTAAATGAGAGATTATTGAACATCATCAGGAACTTCATGATTTCAAATAAGTGTCATTGAGTAGTAAAAGCAGTTGCATACAGAACATGAACAGCTAACAGTGAAGTGTAAGATCAAAAGTTCAAAACACAGCAGTTAAGACTTAATAGGTCCTTAGCACAGAGAATGACATCTTTTATGTGCACTCATTTAGACATTCTTAACCATTATCAGGAATATGAACAGTTCAAATCAGGAATATTAGATGCTACTTGCTAGCAGTGAAGTGTTACAGCAAAAGAAGGCAGTTTAAGATTTATTAGGTCCTTAACCACAGAAAATGAATTATATACGGTTTCTGTTGCACACTCTCAGATATTTTAAGAGACTAATGAAGTTGATCAAAAGCCAAAACAGAAGTTAAATCACTGGTTTCAGAAAGGATGTCAAAAACAGGCCATAAGTTCAGATTTGCGCAGTCTGATCGAGGATGGAGACAGGAGACATTGAAAATAACAAGTAACAAAAGGAAATGTGATCAGGAAGTTATATGTATATATATTTCATGTATCAACAGTCTTTATCTAGGCTACAAAATTTGTGCCGAAACTATGGCACCCTAATTGTTCAGTACATTAAGTAGGGAGACTCTTGTCTTTACTAAAATTCTAGAGACAGATTCAATGCCTTCCTCAAGATCTTGGATGGTCATTTCCAAAGTCTCTAATTTTTTTTGTAAAACATTTGTATCGCTGCCAGAGAAGACAAGACGATCAACATTCTCGACTTCACTGACACATTCTGTTTCATGAGATGCATGTTTGGACTTGACAAGTTTTGCAACCAGTGACCAGCCACGGCCTTGAGACATCGCCTTTTTCCCCATTATGTATGACACTAGGGACTTTAATGTTGAGAGACAGATTGCTTCGGCCTCTTTTAGCAAACTCACAGCGCCTTCTGATTGTGCTGAAGATTGAAATTTCTCGGCTTTCTTCAAGTTCACTAAGCACTTGGAGAGGGTCTTAGAGATCTTCTTCTTGGACACAATGTAGGCGTGAATACCTTCGCTGTTACTTCCCCTACGTATAGCTGATTCGAGGTCTAAGACAGCGTCTTTAAGCTGAGACAGCGCGTCTAATGCAGAGCCAGACATGTCCAACAAAGCAATTGATCCATCAACAACCTCAGGCTCATTTGACAGGACTTGTTGGTTATGTGGTAATTGAATGAACTCGGTCATTTCCTCGTACAAATCCTTAATGTCATACAAGTCCTTGCAGATGGACGATGAAGAGGACGGCCCTGCTTCCGAGGACCTCAACCTACGAAAGTGTTCCTCGATGCTTGCATCGACTGGGTGTAGTAAGGATGGTAAACTGACTGTACGAACATGGTTAGAATTTTTGGAAATTGCCATTTTTTCGACTTTTTAGTTTTGTTTGACTGAACTCTTCTGTTGATATTGATATAATCATATAATGAAAGTTGGTTTACTTCAAATAGTTTGAGGGCTGAGTATATATAATGGACAATAGGGAAGACTTAGCAAAGCGAAAGCTCATCCTGAGAAGGATTCCCGGGGAAGCCGCCTACAGTTTCTCATCTAAACATACACGTCTTGTGAATAAAAATATGGTAATTTGCACGAGCAGATAGCCGATGAACACCACACAGTAGGCACAGAAGAGACAAGCATCTGATTTTCCCACATGAGCTTAATAATTCAGTAGTTTTGATTGTACGAGTTGGAGTTGGGGAACACAAGGAATATGGACAGCTACTTTTGGTTAAGTTTGCAAAGGGCTACATATTATTGTAGTTCTAAGCCAGTCATGCACACATTTTCTAAGCTATATTTCCGAAATATTCTATGGTAAGAGAGATTTGTTGTTGCTAAGGCCAAAATATATCGTTATCGCTTAGGGGAATCAGTCGTAGTCCTATGAGTACGTTAACTCGACATGAATATGTCACTCCGGATTTGATGAGCATGAGCATGCATGGTATTAATTAACCCTGCCATCGACAGGACAAAGGTTGCGTACATCCAAATCTCCTCAATAACCCTTCCATCGACTAATTGGAGGAACTCGATAGCCTTCATCTGATATCTGATATCTGATATTTGCTTTAGTCAAGCCTTCTATGACTGTAACAAGCTTGCTTTATGGAGATCTGATGCCAGTTCTCGTCTTTTACGATTTTAGAGCCAGAAAGTACAAGGACAATGGTCCTGAAGTGATGACATTCGGAACCTGAAAGTCGTTCATGCATGAAGCTAGGCATATCAATCTCTGATCACACCAACACCAGCACATACACGTGCACGTACTGCTTGACACCCTATCAGTTTTTCGGGTTTTACTGATCGTGTACAAGCACCAAGGCTAACCTCAACTAAGCTAAGTAAGTTACTTGTTCAAGTTTAACATATACGCCATGCCTGAAGAAGTTGCTAGTTACACAATAGACTACTGACCTAAAATGCTGCTATGTTTTCTCAATTTACAAAACTATATAGTTATAATATTTGTATGCATAGATGGCATGCCTCAGGAACAGAAGACCTTACAAACAAGTACACTTAAATAAAAGTTGCAATATCAACTTGCTGATCATGTAGTTAGTTCAGAGTCAGACTTAAAAAGTCAAGCATTCTGGAGAGTAGTATAGTATTGGATAAGATCGAAGAATCTTGACAGGCTATACACCAATTCTAAGTGGTGCAAATGAGCCAACCTGACTGTAAGTCTGTAAACCTGGATCACAGATCCACAGGACCACAGACTACCTGGATTCAAACCTGTAACTTGCAAACTTCGCGTTCACGCACCTGGTGACGGATAGTTTTCTGTGCTTGGCTCTAACCATCGATTAATAATCCAAACAGACTGTCAATAATGGTTCCCAGGAAAACAGGCAGAACTCACACCAATATCATTGACTTTATAAGTTTATAACCATATAATCTGCACAAATCCATTAAAAAATCAATGTGCAGTATCAAGTGGTGATATTCTGATGTCTGCAGTTGTTTGAGAATGCCATTCGTGCACATTGATTGCACTATTTCAACTTGTGTACATGAGGAAAACAATGTCTTATTCACTGTATTCGAACACGTCGGTCCAACTATTAATCTAATGTCCATTATTATGCTACTTTGTATATATAAGCAGAGAGTTTTGAGTAAATCACTCATTCCTTCTCCAACACTTCAAACTCGAAATCTGAATTACCTGCAATTCTGTAAACTTTCCTTCATTCAAAATAGCCTACAAGAAAAAAATGGCTCAAAATTTCACAATTCCTAGAACTACTTCACATGCTCGTTCAACTAGTTTTCCATTTTTTACATCTAATCCTCTAGATTCAAGCATAGAGGCTCTCTTACACAAACTTAAAGAGGCCGAACCCTCAACATCGGCTTCATCCATATGCCAAAACTTGTCAAACATCGAAAACTTGTACAACAATATTAACAGCTCAATCCAATGTCCCCTAAACCAACAACTCCTTTCCCTTGGCAAAAAACAAAATGCTGTCGAAAATGTCTTAGAAGGGTCTCTTGCTTTAATAGACTCATGTTCGTCTACCAAAGATGTTTTGTGCTTGATGAAGGAGTCTATTCTCGAGCTTCAATCTTGTCTCCGAAGACACAATGCTACCGAAAAGAAGGACATCAACACGTACATGATGTCAAGAAAGACGATAACAAAAATGGCAAACAAAGGCCTTAAAAACTTGCATAAGCTAAACTCGAAAAATGAAAACACCCCCATTTTGAGAGTTCTAGGAGAAGCCGAGACAATAATCGTCTCCACATTGAAGTCCATCTTGAGTTTCATGACAAATAATTTCAAATGCAATGGAAAGGGTTGGTCTGTGGTTGCTAAGTTCATGCACTCAAAACGCGTAACCAACGATGGACTAGCAGATGAGAATGAAATTCAGAGGATTGATGAAGCAATTTCAGGTCTCGAGCACAAGAACTCTAGCGTAAACGTGAAGATGGCACAAGAGCTACTAAAACAACTAGAAACACTAGAGTTCTTCTTACAAGAGATTGAAGATTGCTTAGAGTCCATTTCTAGATGCTTACTAAAAACAAGGGTCTCCCTTCTTAATATTATTAGCTCTTGTTAATCCCCTGCTTTTCGGAACAATAACTTACAAATTTTGTAAAGATTAGACAAATTCATTTGTACATCTTATTATACGGATCGAAAATCAATTATACACATCTTAATTCTCTTGAATGTATTTCTTATTTTTTTCGTTCAAGCAATATACAATGCTCGTATCCATGCCTTCGTTTAGCACTAATATTGGACGTTGCTACAATTCTAATGAATAAATAAAACAGTTTTTGCAATGCACAAGCTAATGAGACGTTGAATATGTCACGTCACATTACTATAGTAAAATCGGGTTAGGTAAAATTAATATCCATGAAGAAAGGTTGGTAATGATCCTATGCTCGACCTAACCCTCCGAAAAGCTTTTCCACCATCTCATACTCTCCTCCTCAACAATATTGAGGTATAGTCCGTATGATAGTAAACTTATTTACGCCAAGTAGTAAAAGTTGAGTTGTGATAGTAAAATCTAAGTCAACATTTGACAAGTTTACGTGACTGATCATTAAACTTTTAGAATATGGGTTTTAATGTTAACTTCAAATCATTGAAGTTAGACCGTATTGTTTTGTGACTTGTCACTCGTGTATTATCATGTTTGCGTAATGACGAGGTCCATATTAGACGCGCTACTTAAATTTAACGGATTGAGATAAATTGTGCAATTCAATATTTGGATGGTGTTTCGCCAACTAAGCAATGCAAAAGGATAACTAGTTTCCAAAACCCAAAGGTTGACATTCTAGTTTGGAGTTAGGTCAGTTAATTAGAGATCTCAATTCTGAATAACAACAACCGTGTGCTAGACAATAATATGAACTCATGTTAGTCATATACTACTAGTCCATATGGTTAAAACTCAACAAGTGAGTTGTCAATATTCCAAATGTCTAAATGTCATTATGTGAAGTAGACCGAGATCTGAAAAATGCGAAGTCCAAAGTCCAAACCCTTCAATTGTGCAATCGGTATTAAAAGATGAGATTGTTTCTTTTCTTTTCCTTTTTAACAAGAACGGGCTTGGAGAAGGATTGAGGCTCGGAGAAGGATTGAGGCTCGGAGAAGGATTGTATTCAAATACAATAATTAGATTGACAGTTACGACAATCCGTCAATTCCCTAGTACGTAGATCTAAAATCTAAAATCACAATACAAATGCCATTTTTCAACCTGGTGTTGAGAAGAAAAAAGTCATTGGTAAAGGGTGCTGATTTTGCCAAGACAACTATTACTGTTGCCAAGGCAAAATTAAGCAACTCCCGAATTTGCCCTCTTATTATATTAGATAAATTGTAACCAAAAAAAAATTATATTAGATAAATTAAACAAAGTAAAGGCATTTAGCATTGTTTAACTCGTTGCTGTACCCAGTAGGCCAAAACCCACGCCTCCACCCAATTCAACCGCCTCATCTGCACGCCCCGACACCCCCTTCCGCCACCTCCCCCATTCCAACCTGCCTCACGCCGCCCCTCCATCAACCTCGCTCCATAGGCACTGCACCCAGCAACTAATCATCTTCATCGGCTTACGTCCACGCACTCTCTCCTCCCCGCGAAATCTCTTACGTCAATGACACCACGCGCTTCGTTGACCTCCCCGGCAAGCCCTTCCTCGGCTTCATCGCCGCCCTGGCTATTCCACCTGCTGCCTCAAGATCTCGGAGCCTCCGACCCTTGCCACGAATCCGAAACATCTGCCGCCATCAGAACCATCTCACAAGTACGGCTCCTCTGTGACAATCCTTCCTATATGGTGACGCTAGAGGTGGTGCTGGTGGAGATGGGGGCGGGGATGAGTGGGCAGCCATCAATGGTTGGTTGGGCTGCGGGATGGGAGGAGATATATACGAAGGGTACATTTTATTTTTCTATTTTAAATAGTGAAAATTAAAACTATGGTGGAGACATTAAACAGTAAGGGCAAATTCGGGAGTTGCTTAATTTTGCCTTGGCAATAGTAATAGTTGCCTTGGCAAAATCAGCACCCTTGGTAAAAACCGATACGACTTGGTAAACTTTGACTTCAAATTGAAATAAAATTATGAAAAGTTTTTGTAATCAGGGTCATAATAATGTAGAGTAAACTTTAACGGACATTAGGCAAAGTCACATATTAAAACGGTTTCACAATAATTTATTGTGAGACGGAGTTAGTTGTTTAAAAGGTGAAAGATTCATTGTGGCCATTATATTGCTTTTAGTGATCTTATTCGTTTACGATTTAACCTCATAAGTTGTGATTTAAAATGGTCACAAAATATAAAATTCGACATAATTTAGGAAATAACTCATGTACTCATTTTATGAGGGGCATTCTAATCTTACATTAAACTAGAAACAATCACCAAAAGAAATATATACAATGGTTACTAAAAATGTAAAAGAGATCACTATCTATATAAAGAAAAAATGTGTCACAATAACGTCAATAAGTTAATGTGAGACCGTCTCACACAAGACTAACTCTTAATTCTCGTAAATGAACCCTAATCAAAGTCGAACGCGTGATCCTTATTTACCTAATCTCGCATAAAATTGACCGTTACACTCCCTGTGTCTGGTTCAGTTGACAGCTCACATATTTAACAGTTTTCACACGTAATTATCTAACTTTCCATAATTTTCTTGCCTATTACTTTCAAATTTTGGCGCGTAAGAACTTAACACCTATAATTCCCATATATGAACCGCGATAAATGAACCACTGTCTCCTATAAAAACTAAAGCTTTCACCCACAATCTCATATCTCAAACTCACTTCTAATCAAAAAAGTTTAGAGTCCAATCTTCTTAATCAATTTCAATTCCTCCTGTTATCAATCAGTGCGATGATTCCATCTCTTCGAACTCAAGCTCATAATTCATACATCAAAGTATGGTCGAATTATGAAACTAGTCCTGCCAAGGTCAATCAATTCCATGTCGATTTCACGGTGACAGACGTTCATCATGTGGAAATGGAAGGTTTCGGGCCGAAATTTTACCCGTCAAAAGTTAAGTATCCTTCTGTACGCTTGGAATTAGACCCTCGAGATAAATATGACACCAATGAGAGTCGAATTTACGACACTCTAGAGTCAATCGACATCAAGCAGGCTAGTTTCAAAGACCAAGTTATGACAGCACTAGAAGAGATTATTAAGACAAAGATTCCAGTTAAGTTTTGAGAGAACCCGAAACTTAGCAAAGGCTATGTATTAATTACTTGTAGAGTTGTAGGTCGTTAGTGAAGTGTCCATCATTTGTAAATGAATCCTAGTGTCTTTGTTTCGATAAGTACAAAAGTTGCAACCCAAATGACCAAATCTATCTATATAATAATATTAATAAGCTAACATCAAAAATCTTTTAATCCTACGTGTATCTTCTTAGTATATTAGCTAAGTTTTTAGCAAAAAAAAAAAAAAAAAAAAAAAAAAAAGAAAAACTTGTAGGCTGCTGATTTGTCATACTACACTACGTTAAAATTAATAATAAAAAATTATTGTATACAAAAAAATAACATACATTAATCATTATTTATTTGTTCAATTATTAATAATGTTTCATCCTGTTTTTCCATTGAAATCTAAGGTTAGTTTGAAAGTTTTTTTTTTTTAGTTTTGTTTTTAAATGATGATAGTCAATATAATGACTTTTGGTCATTGGTTTTCCATTTGACGTTACATTTTAATTTGACGTACTACATACACTTTCGTATTTTGCTTGGAGTAGCATCAAAAAGTTTGCATTTGTCATATTTGTTTCAAGTTGTCAACAAAATAATGAAATTTAGGTAGGGAAAAAAAGTATGGAAATAAAGCAATGGTTCTTCTATACAACGATATAATTAAAGGGTGTTAGTGCAATTCTTATTTCTTTGATGAATTTCGTCACTTATATTTGCTATTTGTAATTGTAAAGTTTCAAAATTGTCAATATGGTAAGACTGCTCCATGAACTACTATGTTTACATTAAAACAAAATTATCTTCAACTGTAAATTTATTTTGAAGGGACGCGTTTTCCTATAATTTTGGGTGTAACATCTACACAATAATATCAATAGGCTAAACAATCCTGCAAATCAAATGTATCAAGCACGTGTATAAATATTACATATCCATATATGTTCATTCGTTAATTTTATATATCTATTAAATTAGTTGTCATATAAATCCAAATATCATATTCACTATATTGATTTTCATATTCATCAAGAGTTTGGAAAATGGGAGATATTTACGATTGTGATGGCAGCTTAGAAGCGACTGAAGAGGGTTTTGAGAATTATGGTGGCCGGGTTTTTACATGATGTAGGTTGAATTGGACAGGTTGATGGTATAGGGGGATAAGATATAGTAATTGATGAACATATGAGGAATAAAAAATGAGCAATGGGAAATGATGAACGAGGTTTAAATAAATCTTTTAAATAAATGTCATAAATTATTTATTGTAATATTTTTGTATTATTAAGTTTAATTACTTTGTGCAATCAGGTATAATCGAGTTGTTCGTTCACATTGAGATAGTTAATTAGGGAAAGAAAAATATACCGCTTATTCATTAATTTTTAAATGTATTTGTGTTTAAACTATATATCTAATGAACTTTATTTTTCTAAGACCCCGCTTGATAGGATTACATCTTTCTGATCTGATATGTTTTGATTGCTCCTAATCTTATCTGATCTAATCTGATTAGAATGACTGCGGACTGAACTGATCTGATCTGAATTTGTTGAAAATTTGATTGAATTTCAACGTATTAGTATCAATAATGGACTAAATTCATTGAATGTTACTTGAGCAATTCTGATCTGATCAGATTTGAATGACTCTAAACCGATCTA
The DNA here is from genome assembly GCA_963457585.1 of Spergularia bocconei. Lineage (NCBI taxonomy): Eukaryota > Viridiplantae > Streptophyta > Magnoliopsida > Caryophyllales > Caryophyllaceae > Spergularia > Spergularia bocconei. Next base: position 2,053,993 of record OY734947.1, read on the forward strand.
AATACTACTTTTATCGAGACTTATCAAACATGGTCAAAAATTTGGCTGTTCTTACTCTGCTCATACAACGTCAAACAAGATGAAGGTGACGCAATGATAGATTACACAAAATTAGTCATAGAGATATAAGAGTATAGTAGTATACAATTTTCGTTTGAAAGGAAATAATAAAAATAGACCCGTGATTTCATGGGCGCATAATTGGTTTTAATTATCACTCATTCGATCACCCACATTTCCGGGTCTTCATGAGTAAATTTAACATGATGGGATTTTTAATGGCGTTTCGTGATGGTGTTCTAACAAACAACTATGGGCTGGTCAAGCATTTGAACCGCATGGTTCAAGTTGCTCTGGCTCTGCTTACCCTGGCCTGTCTCGCATGAGTGGAGAGGACGATGTTGCCTCTTACAGGGAAGTGCGCCTAGTGGTACACATAAAAGGAAAGGGATAGTTGTAGAAGCTAAGAAGAGCCCATCGGCCATCGGTCCCAAATTCTGTTGAGCCTGGTGTATAACCCCCAAAATTGTGTTGTATTTTATGTTTAAATTAGGAGTACATAATACAAATAAGACATTACTTATAACGAATTACACAACATCAGTACACAAGAAATACATACACCCAGTACACCTGTACTAAGAAACTAAAACGAATTACTGAACCATTTACGAGGAAATATAAAATGTACAGTGGTGTGGATTTCAGCTTCCTTTCCCATGTCGTTTATCTTCTAACTGCGTAGCCTCATTCAACATGTCAGCTGCATCCTTGTGCATGTCAAGCTTGGAAAGGGCAACAGATTGCATGTAAAATGCTGTAGACCAGTCAGGGTATACACATTGCGCTTGCATAGCATCTCTTAGAGCTGCATCAGGTTGGTCCATGAACAGATAGCAAAGACTTCTTCGAGCATAAACAGTGGGAGAGACCATGGTTCCAACTTCTATGAACTGTCACAGAAAATTGCGTGTTTCAGAGAACTGAGGGACAATTGTTCACAATACTAAACCAAGATCATTCGGCTAAGAAAAGGCATTGCAGTCACTTCAACAATTGTACAGCGCCGCAGTAAACCATAAATCAGCTACATAAAGTACACTAAAGAAAACCAAGATAAAGAGAGTTGATAAACACGGGAACTGATGAGGTGCTACCAAGAGTCCAGTTCCCACAAAAGCAACTAGCATGTTTTGTCTATGATGATGCTTGTTTTTCAGAAGAGGGAGTAAAAAAAGAGTTTTGCACACCTGTGAATAGCAGTCAATTGCAGTTTTGAATTCCTTATCACGAAATGATAAATCGCCACGCTTTCTAGCCTCCAAGATATCTCTCATCTGTTGTGTCCACTCTTGGAAAGATAGCTGAGCCATGGCAGAAAAGACAAGATTCAAGTACAGAACACAGGATGTGGATGTTAAATATAAATGGCCACTTTTTTTCTGTTTATTACCTCATTGGTTCCTTCATCGTCTTTGTAGTGCGTTGAAACAAGTATTTGGTGAATTGCAGTGAGGTCCAACCTAGAACAAGCATCTCCCATTGGAGAAAGAGGTTGTGGTGGAGTTGGAGGTGCATCCTCGGGCTTTGGAATTCCCAATATCAGGTAAGAAGGAACCTAGATGATGGAAACAGTAACTACTGTCATCGGTTCCTTAATTTCAGTGTCCATATACACCTATATTCCTAACTTAGCTCCAAAGTTAAAACTTGCATACCAACTGACTGAATTCACTCAACTTATCATGAAGGCAAAGAACCGATACAATCAGGTAACAGTTATGAAACAGCACGTCGGGGGGGGGGGGGGGGGGGGGGGGGGGATTTTACTCCTATGACAGTACAAAAATCACGTGCAATGTTATGCAGAAAGAAGATGCTAAATAGTGCACGGCTATCTCTGAGAAATTACAAGACGATACATTCAAGTTGATAAAATAATTGATCATTGATTACTTACATTAGCTTTACTTTGCAGAGGGCCAAGTGTTGTAACCAAGTCTTTAACATTTGGGCGTTCCCTTGGCTCGTATTGCAAGCATTGTGAGGCAAGATTGAAAACAACTGTCGCCTCTTCATTAGAAAAGTTCCCTTCCAAGTGAGAGTCCATTAGAACATTTATGTTTTTGCCACGTATCATGTCAAGAGCCTGGAGATCAGATCAAATACTTTATTTCTGAAATCACCTTGTCATACACGCAACAAAAAGAAAAAGTGCACATAATGTCAGATCAACTAGCCCATCTTATGCACAGAACTTAAGGCCCTTTCACAGTAATTAGGATGATTGACAGACTATAACTGCCAATGAGAACGCGTGTAGAGAATGAGCTTTCTTAAACATAGAACCACACCGGCACACCCACACCCATTTATGTGGTGATGCATAACACATAGCAACTCATTTTGTTATAAGCTGAATATAATTCTATAGGAATTCATTGTTAGAAGCTGAATATACTTCTGTATATAAAAGATAATGACTTTTGAAAAATTTGATGTGGTAACCCCACGACTATTTTCAATATGATAGTAACACCTGATGGGATAGAAAAATAAGTGAAATTGCAAGATGAACCATTCAGAATCACGGAACGGGGCCAAATATAAATAATTCTATCAAAAGACCCCAACTCCTGGAGATGCTAATTGGATAATGGCAAACCTGATCTACTCTTCAACAGAATAGGTGATACTGTATAATTATCATGTTACGGAGAAACGAATAGGTACAGGCACGTACATGACTTGGGGGAATATGCTTGCCCGTGAGAAGATCCAAAAGAACTGTTCCAAAGCTGAAGATGACACTTTCTGGAGTAACTCTTCCTACATTAACATCAAATACTTTTTTAGTGGTCAATTCAGTTGGGGACCTTAAAAACTTCTTACATTGAGCTTCAGATACAGGTAAAGGAGTCTATCACAGTATCACTGACAACAAGCATACATTAGAAACAGCATAAAGCCTTATTATTTTGGATGTGAAACATTTTTATCTACTTTGCAATGTCCATAGTCACGCAGGCACCATCTTATTCTTACCAACTCTACACCCTCCAAGGTCATGACATGATGAAATGATCAACTGTTTAGGAACATATAACTCAGACAAAGATTATGACAATGGAAATTATATTTTCCCTAATATTTTCCTTTAGTTTTTAAAGTAGAGTAATGTTTTTCTTTTTCAAAAGATCTTTTTCGCATGCCGGCCCAAGCCCCTACACTAAGAAAATTATCAGAAAAGACAGAACTTGGAACAAATTCACCAAGTCAGTTCCAATACTAATCGAGTGCGCCACAGTTAAATTCACAAAATTGATTCACATAGACGTCACATGAAGTCTTATAGGGGCAATACAAGTACAAACACTTCAGACAAGCCAATATTAAAGTAGATACCATTTCTAAGATACTCGGGTGGTGTGTAAGCAAGATTGGTGCTGTAGCTTTTTCCATCACGGCTGTTCTTCATCAAGCCAAAACAAGAAAGTCGTGGATCACCACTCTGCCAAAGACACAAGCTGTTAGCCAAGATACTGTGGATAAAACACTGCCACAGACATTGCCATCATTGCGATTCACTAACCCTCAGCATATAGCAAAGTCCGAATATATGTTAAAAGTTTGTGGAGCTCAAACAAGTAGACTAGTGACAACATAGTGGCAATACCTATCTCTTTGGTTTCCCATGGGTTTGGATTTCGGAATATAATGTAGCAAAATTGACTTACTAAACTATCTACTATTGAGTTCTAAAGAAGTCACAATTTGGATGCAATTCTCTTTATGTGCATTCAACAAAGCAGTATCTTTATGTTTTCAACATAGGGGTAAGGTCGTTTACATCCGAACCCCTTTACCTCGCCATAGGCTTGAGCTAGAACACAAATTCTAGAAGGAAAATGGATGGGCAAGAATGTCATTGGGCCTTGCGACTACTTGGGCAAAATCAAATCAAGGGTTTTATAAACTGAAAGTTGCTGAGAAATCGTATTGTAATCAGACCATAAACCATTTGTCGGCACTTTTGGAGTTAGAGGTCACTTGAAGGTCCGCATATACTTATCTGAAATTTATACGCTGTTGATAGCTAAAATGGCGGAAATGCAGAAATACAACCTAACTACAGCAATTTTCTACCTAAAAGGTCTTCTCTTTGATTAACCAATTTAATTCATCTAACACACAGTCTATACCAGTGGTACTGTAAAATACCTCATCAAAAAGAACTCTGTATGCGTTTAAGTCATGATACAGAGGACGGCCTTCAGTGCTGCAGTACTCTAGTGCTTCGGCTATATATAAAGCGACTCGTAATCGCATTGCCCACTCAAGGGTTTGGTTCTCCCCTGTCAAGAATACAAGTTCATTCACATCAGCGCATATAGTCCAAAAAAATTCAAAGCCATGTTAATTTACTTCGCAAGCCCATGCTAAGAAATACCAATGAGAACTCAGTAAGGTTCTGAGTTTAAACCGGATCGTGTGAACTGAGTGCAATCTCACAAATCCTCAATGGTCAACATGACCTAAATAAAGTTAGAAACTTCGAAGAATCCTTACTTTCTGCAAAGTTTGACATACTATTCCCCCTAAGCCAATCTGAAGGGTAGGACAAGGCACAAAATCATATTGATAAACTAAAGCCTCCCTGCTAGCTCTAAAAGCAACACCGAACACATATATTACACGGATTGTTTTTCTGTTGTTTCTTCTTTTTTTTTTTCCGACCAGGGGACCTGGGTGGGGAGACTTATAGGAAGCCTTGACTCAAATGCGATCACAACATCCAAAGCAAAGTAAAGTCTAAGTTGCAGATCCCTCAAAAGAGGTTGTTGCCTCAAGTTAAGTGACAACACAACATAGTGTGGACTCATTATGCGTAGTAAACTTACAAACAAACAAATCTCAAATAACGAGTTGAGCAACTCAACCCTATAGCATGCTGTACACTGATCTATAAAATCATCATAAAAATCATAAATACAGGCGTATCTATAGTCTACACACTATCACAAGGAGGAGTAGAGACCAATCTGCTTTCCTCTTTCAAGATAAAATCATGTTGGCTCATAATCCAGTAAAATATAATGGATGAACACATATCTTTCCTAGAGTCAAGATGAAGAAAGGTGGCAAGAAGGCTTCGAAACTCATTTGACCAGAACTCCATTTGATCACTTATGGAGGGCTTTCACTTTCCCAAGACTCTGAACTCCTGTAATATTGCTTGCATTGCTACTCCTCAATTCCCAATTGCTGTCAATGGAGCTCCATATTGTTACTCTAAGGGTGGAAACTGGAAAGGGTATCAGACAGGCAGACAATCTGAATCACCTTGCAAGGCATCCCACACCACCTTGCATATGCTGATAATCTCTTTTTGTTCGTGGGGATTTGCCCTCCGTGATGCCAATACTTGATGTGTCGCATCATTTTTCTTCTTTTCAAGTCTCCAGGCTACTGATGCAAAATTTCACATTTATATTGGTAGTAATCTTAACTTGATCAAGTAGCAGATTCCTGGCCTTAGTGGCCTTTAGAAGACTAGTGTCCCTCTATATATTTACGTCTTCGGATGTTACCATTTCTCATGAGTACCTTTCAGCTGGCTGTTCAGACCTTTGGGTAATGCTTTATTCAAGGACCCTGACCTCAGCACGGTTGCACACACTTACTCTCTTATAAAGCTAAGTTGCAGTCCCTGAACTCTGACTTTCAATTATACCACTATGGTTTACTTGTGTGCTGCCTTCTTTATTCCTATAGGAAATGACTCACAAATTAATAAGCTATGTCTCAACATTTAACGGGGTGTTAAAATAGTTATGATATCATGACAGTCAGTGTGATATTGATGTGATTTACTAGTAAATTGTGATATCTTGACATTAATTCTTGGTAGGAAATCCCTTAGCTCCCAGAAAATTTGTCTAACGTAAGTTGTTTTTAGCACTCCTCATAATCAAACGAATGCATAATTGCATACCAACATTCCCCTCTCTTTTTTTCCTTATCTCAATAGACCTGAGTACGCGCCAAATGAACAGGGTAAGCAGAGTCCAAAATGGGTTTGGGATAATCATACAGGGCTCCTTAACTTAAGGTCCCGTCAAAAAAAAAAAAAAAAAAAACTTAAGGTCCTTGAATTTAACACTACCATCTAGAGAAGGCTAGCATATGGGAGTTCCAGTCTATAACATGTCAGCCTACTTTTTTCCTGTATTACTAAGGCAAGGCAAAGATGAGAGTTCTGTTAGTTTGGAGCAATTAGCTCTGTTGACATGATTGTATGACTCGATTTGCCTACCAATGAAATCTTGCTACCACTGATAATATCAGCACAAGAGGAATATCAGCACAAGGGTAACCCTCTTGTTGATAGAAGTATACTTTAAAGCTTAGTAAAGACACACTCCCATCTAATATTTCAAAGCTCTACTAGCAAACTGATTTGGTGCGGGGTTTTTAATGGCTAGGTCATGCTCATAGGCAATGGAGTCTGAAACATGAAGCCTGATGGCGAATGTTGCTGAGGATCACAAAAGGCTAGAGCTCGAAACTTAAGTGTGCTGCTTTTCAGCAATACTAGTCTATATTGTCAAGATCATTGTTTCACTGCAGCGACTATGGTCAAGCAAATTTGTGTACTTGTCGATTTTATAAAGTCAATCCAGCTGAAGATTAATTCGTGCTTGATCAATGTAACTGATTGATAAGCTTCATCTTCCAATTTAGTTGTAACTGCGGGCTTTTGCTTGGTTACTTTTCTAGCCCTGATGTACCAGTTGTTTAAATACTCACTTTCCACTCAGGTACTCCTTGTTTTAAAAGAAAAAAGAGAGACTCCTAATCAAGAGAAGTGAGCACTTCCCCTTTTGGTTATTAGCTAGGGGCTTGGGTTACTAGATAATTTGAGTACTTTACTCCGAGAATCAAGCATCTCTTGAAGCCTAATACTGAGGCTAACTACAAGCAAAGCCGTCTACCTCTTTAATTTTGATCACGATAGCAGAAAAAGGTGCACTTTATAGCCATCATTACTTTACAAAAGGATCCACAGGAAGATCTTAATTGCTTCTAAATTTCTTCCCAAAAGAGAGTACTCTTTAAGTTTGAATTTCATTCTTAATTGGGAAAATCCACAATCAAAATGCCTCATTGACTCACCAAAATTAGACACCCACCCCTTAATTACCATTTCCTAAAATGCTAACATCAACCCAATCAAAGCAATAAATCACAAGATCAACAACTTGCAAACTTATGCCACACCAAAATTAAACCTAATAAAACTGAAAATCGAGTGGGACATACAGTGAAACAAATGCTTAGCAAGGGTATCATTAGGCATAAATTCCGCAACGAGCAGCCTCTCATCCCCATCACAACAATACCCAATCAAAGTCGCCAACTTCTTATGCTTCAACTTCCCAACTCCCTTCGCCTCCTCCTACACATAATAACAATACAATCAATCAACGAATATTACACACCAATAAATTAGGTCCGACTTTCGGATAATCCTCCTATTGCCAATTGGTTTTAGAACAGAACTCCGCTTTTAAGCCCCACCAACAATAAAAGGTGAAATCTCAAATGTACGCAAACCTTACCCCCTAACAATCCCGAGACGCTATTTCCGACAGCTACTGTTCTATAAACCCTAACTAAAAAAAATTAAAACAAAAAAAAAATAGATTGATGGTTCATACAGCAAACTGCTTAGGATCAGGCCATGCAAGCTTGGAGAACTTCTTAACGGCGATCTTACGGCGGTTAGCAAGGCGGCCGCTATAAACGACGTTAGGAGCCTTTTCGCCGCCTTCGGAAACAATAGACTCGGAGCTGAAGTTGTCGGTGGCGGCTTTGAGGTCAGCTAAAGTGAACTCAGAGAACTCCGCCGTGCCACCACCGGTTACGGCGGCGGAGGAGGTGAGGGGCTTGCCGTTGGGGTGGTTAAGGGGGTGTTTGGATGGGGTTAAGGTTGAATTAAAGCACCCCATATGTAGGAATAGTACTACCACAAGTACACAACTGGAAGCTTCAACAAGAAGAATGAAAAAACAAACACTCAGGTTTTGTTGTTGTAGGTGAGGAGAGAGAATTGTGGGAAAAGGAGGAAATGGAGTTGACTTTAATTGAAAGAATAATTAGTTATGAATTTATTTATTACTAATAATTACAGTATCTCTCATTTTCAATAAATAAAAAAATAAATAAATAAATAATCTCTTGTTTATGTGTCTTTCTATTGGAGAATAAGTTTTTCTTTGTGTGATGGTCAATTTTGAGAGGGAGAGAAAGAGAGATCTGAGGATTGGTGGGTTTTAAGTTTTTTGGTGTTTAGTTTCTGTTTGCTATGTGTGAATTGCTTTTGGTTCGCGTAGGCTCGTTGACAAATGGAGACACGTCTGTTTTCGAGTGGATCTAACTTGTTATATTGTGTGACGTGCTTAGTTAAAATGTTAATGATATACTCGGGTGCAGCTTCCATGGAGTTGCTCCAAAACTCCATGGGGTGGAGTTGTAATACCTGGTTGGGAAGCCTCCATGTCACCCACCTAATTCTACTACTCCGTATCACTAATTTCGTTATCCCTCCCCTTCCCCACTGCAACCACAACTCCCCTAAGACCACCACCGTTCACCCTCCCTATCTCCACCGTGTCGATTTAGTACTGCCACCATCCCGTCGAAAGGTGGCACTCCGAGCCTTAACTGAAGGCCATCGGGGGTGGTTGTTTTGTGGGGTTTGAGGTGAGAGAGGATTAGAAAATGAGAAGAGACGGAATCTTGAGGTGAGAGAAGATGACAATAATCGATATTGGCCATTGATATTAAGAAGAGTGGTTGCGATTCACCCACTCCACCCCCCACAACTTCATGGGATCGGAATCCGATATACTCTATGTCATCGACATAAATAAGAATTTATTATTTATTTTATTGGTAGAACTTGCCTACGTATAATGTAACCCTTGCCATTATTTGCATTCTGCAATAGGACCGGACTATTTGGTATTGTTTTTTGTTTTCAATTTTTCTTTTGCGAACTGAAATCCCATTTTGTTTGTTGTAAACCAGAAAAAGTGACTTTTTTTGCTTTCAGTTGTCTATTTTAATTTTCTATAAAGAATATTATAGAAACAATGATTATAGTGTCGTAATTATTACTTATACTCTGTATGACGAAATTTTGTGATGAAGAAAACCAAAATAGAAAACGACGGCGACAGTGAAATCGAACAAGCCCGGTTATTCGTTTCATTGGTGGAGGACTTGAGCTTACCTCCCGTTACGTGCCTTTTTATGCATTTTTGCAATTGGTTTGTTTGTAAAAGGTGAAATTTCAACTGACTTGAATTCACAACTACTAAGGGTCTGTTCGGCAAAAGTAGCTGTAGCTGTAGCTGGTAGCGTTTTGACTAGCTGTAGCGTTTATAGTAGCTGTAGCTGTTATCTGCCAGCTGTTGGACGGTAGCGGTACAAGTAGCTGAAAATCTATGACATGTTCGGCATAACTAGCTGTTAATAACTAGCCAAAATTACATAAACGGACATCGATATGTGCTTGCAAAATATATTTACGTCTTTAGACGTGGACTTAATCCTAGTCCAACTACTCCGTATCAAATAGAATTATATAATATACATAAATGATAATATGATAATAATAATGTTTTTTTATATATAATATAGTAATAATAACACAAAGAAATACGAAAACAACAACAACATGCACTACACTGCATATAAGCCGTAAGAAAAAAAAAAAAAAAAACAAAGTATCAAAGGGTGGAGAGAGAGGAGCAGTATTGAAGTAACATAAGGAATCATAAATTCATAATATGTATATTAATCCCTTAATTATAGGATTAAAAGTAGGGATAATTTAGAAATAAATCACCAACATCTACCCAAACGTTACTCTCACCAACGTTTGAAAAAAGCTACAAAATCATCTAGCATCTACCCTAAAAGCTGTACTGTCGAACACGTCAATTTTTTCAGAGTAGTGGTTGGACTTAGTCAAACCACTAAAAGCTAGTAAAAAGCTGATAAAAAAGTTGCGCCGAACACACCCTAAAGGTGGGTAGCTTTACAACAAATTGAAGAGTTTGCTCATGTTGATCTTCGACAACTGATTTGGATTGGACAAATTAAGAGAGTAACAGTTTTGGCGAAGAAAAAAGGCCCAAGTTCAACGAGCCCAGCAGCTATTACAAGAGCCAAAAGGCTTTTTTCATGCATCAATCATCATGGACTTCATTAAACGAATGGGCTACATTTCAATGGTAGGCCAGCTTTTGAAATCACTAGTCACTAGTCCAACAATTGAGTGCAATTCTTACAAGTTTCAACCTTGTTGGCGGACTCTTGCTACTTTGCTAGTAGTCCCTTTATTTCATTCATCTGTTTACGTTGAATTGGGTTCTGTGATAGGAATGCACACCCAACGTAAACTAATGAATAAAATGGAGGGAGTATATGGATTTAGACAAATTATGAAAATTTTAGATATCGTACTTTTGGTATTGGTCTTTGATTAGAAGACCTGAAGGAAATGAGGAAGACTGGCCACGAGTCTAATGAGATTTCATCTATAACATGTGGAGTAGTCCACTACTATATAAGTTAGTTCCCTCAACCTAATTATGTAGAAGCGGGACGATACTTTTAGCAAAAACACTTGAGCTCCCAACATCACAAATCTCACTAATTTGCGTCTTGTTTTGGTTTCAACTTCTAGGCTCTAGCACCTACTTTTTATCAACAAACTCACTAGGGGATACAATTGTACTTTTCTAGATTCTCATACAGTCATACGTATGTGGATATACACACAAATATTGACATATATATAATAGACGGTTAAAATGTTACAATTTACCATTACAAGCATCCCTTATATCTATAAAAACCGCCCGTGAGAATTACCATGCTTACATTTTATCTTCTACACCTATCATGCAATGCAAATAACTACAATCTAATAATTCGTCTCATAATATTAACAATCCGAAAGACGGAGCGAGGGACTAAAATAATAAACTCCCCAAGCTCAAGCTGGATCATTGTGCATATTGATCAACATGATCATAGACGGTGGATGCATGAAATAAGTCCAAACAAAATAAGACATTCGGACAAAAAGCGTGAAGAAGAAACAAAGATACGGTGTTGTTATTACTACTGGCATGTGTTGGAGATGAGTGAGGTTGTTCTCTTGCCGCAGACGAAGCAAAAAGTTCAGGTTGGAATAATAACTACTTGAAATTATTTATCTATTCATTTATATCAATACCAATAATTGGCACTACTATTTGTATATTTGGGTCCTAGTGTACATACTACTATGGTATAGTATAGTCTCAAATAATTTAACAAGACATTGGACATATCATATTATCATGCATGTTATTGGGAGCAAATTAACCAACTGTATGATCAAATAATGATGGAATTATGTGCATTATTACATGGGTTTCCTAAGCTATACGGTTATTGTACAGCCTATTTGGATCACTAGGGAACAAGAATATCATCAAATCATTTGGCTTCGTAAACTTGTTTTTCATATTATTGAGCCATTTTTCTAGACAATACATAATTGTTCTTATGATTGTGTTCTTTTCCATGTCCTTCATTATTGTTATTATCCTTCTACTACTTAACTTGTGTGTTGTTATGTTTTTCAATAATCTTTGGATTTTCAATTTTTATTTGTTCTTATTGTTTGGTGCGTGGATAATAGAGAGGGTGCGATGATTTGTGTAACCAATTATATGATTTTCATTTTCTAGTAACATTATTATTAGTTCAAAGGTGAAAGTAAGCTTCCACTTGTTCATCAGTTTGGTTGATGAGATTCTTCTTATGTTTAAGATTTTAAATCCAAGCAACAAATCGCCTCTAACTAGTATAGGGGATGGGACATGAATCATGATAGTAGGGACCTTATTTGCCGTTTCTCACCGTTTATCTTTTTAAAAAAAGATAATTAATAATATGCACCATAGATCAATTGGTGATTACGTAGATAAAGAATGATGAGTTAGATTTCTTCAATTCGTTTTCATTTCACTTCAAGATTTCGACAATGTTTTAAAATAACACTAAATGACTAGACTAATAACAATATTACCTTATTCTGTTAGGTTTTGAGTACGGAATATACATTCTAACTTAGTTAGTCCTTATAATTAGTATCATTTCCAATATATATAGCATACATGCATGCCGGTCGAAATAAATTTTGTCACCGGATCTCAATTATATTAACCATCACTCAACATTTATTTATTTTATTTTGATAAATTAAACAATAAGCTTGCCAAGTTTGGCTAATTAATCAAGTAATAAAATTAGACATCATGAAAAGAAGCACACATTATGAAGCAAAAAATTGATGATGAGGCCAATTACAAATTACAAATTATTAGATTAAAACATGGATTGGGGTATTCCGTATTCCATTGATTCACACATGAATCAACCAGTACAAGCAAATAAGCAATCGATCAAAACATTATTAATTATCATGGATCATGAACTCAATTCTCTCATACTTGAGTTTTGTGAAAATATAATAAAGATCATACATCAAATAACGAAAACTGATACACAATATGAGAGACGTAATATATGAGTATGTATATATTCATTCTGTTTTTTTTTTTTTTGTGATGTACTCGTAACTTTAATTAATTACAACTAACCAAAAATTAGTATATTCACCCAAACTTTCATGATCTTTTTTTTCCTTTTTTGTCATCAATACCCTTTTTGAAGGTAGAAAAAAAAACAAATTCAATTGCTAGTATCTATTTTTTCACACATCATGAAACAATAGTATAGGACAATAACAATGCATGATGATGATGATTTATGCATGGGTTAGAATGTTGAGGAGAGAAACTCTTGTACTAATCAAGCTCCTAAACACCCTTTCACTTTCTCTCTCCATTTCCCCTACACAATCCTCCATCTCTTGCATTTTCTTCAACACCTCCATTTTCACCTCATTATTATTACTATTTTTAGTAATATTATTATTACTATTACTATTCTTTTTCTTCCTTAATTCCAATAAACCTTCAACTCCTCCCAAAACCTTGACAAATTCCTCAACCCCTCCTCCCTCCCTCTTCACCCTCCTGAGCCCGAACCCGGCCCAACCAGGCTTACGGCCCGGCCCGTACGAGCCGGACACGCCACCGAAGACGGCTTCGGAAACGGAGACGGTGAGGCGGTGGACGTCACGGATGACGGCGGCGAGCTCCTCGTCGAAATCGACATGGTGGGGCATGCACTCGTTAAATACGGCCGCCGCGGCCACGGGCGGCGGCTCGGCGATTGATCCGACGGAGGAGATGAGCTTGCCAATGTCAGTAGCAATTTTCTTGTGGGTCTTAGCGTAAAGAGCAAGCTTCGAGTCGTCTTTCCTACGGATAGCAACTTGGGCCGACGACATTTCCTGCTTCAGGCCCAACATGGACGCATGAAACACCTCGTACACGTCAACAAACCGGAGAAAGTCTTCTAGAAGCCTCTCTACGACGTCGGTTTTGGAGGAGAGCGAGTCCTGCGTCTGAGGCAGCTGCAGGACGTCATCCAAGGAGTCCAACACGGACTTCAACCGGGCCAGCCCGTCTACCATCCGGGCCGACCCGGCCCGTTTCAAATCCTCGTCTCCAACCCAAGCCCGAAGCTCCGTGATCTCGTCGCGGAGCTGTGGGATAAGGGGGTGGATGCGGCCGCATGGGAGGGAGATAGAACGAACATGTTTCGACTTTCGGGCCGAATTCGGGTTCGGGTTGAAGGCTTGGATTGGGTTCGGGAAGGAGACTGTTCTCCGATATCTTCCCATTTTTTTATATTTAGATTTAATTAACAAATTGGGAAGATGAGAAATGATCAAGAAAATAATAATGTGAATTTTGGGTAAGAAGAATTTGAAAGTGAAGTGTTTTAGGGGGTGGAGTTTATAAAGGGGGAGTTTGTTAGAGAAAGGGAGGGTGGAATTAAATAAAGGGGGAAAAGTAGGCGCGCACGAGGGGATGGTGATAGGGACAAGCCAGGCTGTGGATCGGGCATGTGGGTAGTCAAGAAGTAATGACTTGATCAGGAGATAGAAAATGTAATTCAATGACTTTTGTGTTTGGCTAGTCGCTAGTCGGAGAAAATAACAACTTACGTGTGAGTTGTTAAAGGTAGCATTATGTTGATAGTACTTGTCTTAGTCGGCTTTGAGTTGGGTAACGTACGATTATACGCATGAACTATGTTAGTTAAATGACTTAAATCCTTTGGTCGTACGGTATTGCGCGCGATCATATATTCGTCTACATGTTACGATTAGATGAAATCTCTTTTCGTCAAAATTACTCCAGATCTGCAAGTCCCCTGCAGGTGGGAAGCTATCTCAAACAATTATATGATATAGGGTATGCGAAATCGTCATATTCTAACATTAGTAATCTTTATTGTGATAGAGTATTTTGTCCGATTTTGATAATTTTGTATTCGATTTATATCAATAATATTGTAGATGCCATATGGCCTTTTAATTAATGATATTATCTTCCCCTTTCACAAAATAAAAAAAATCTTCCTGGACGTTGAGGATTCCACTTCACAAATTCCACATTTTTAAGACATGAATTGAGATTGAAACTTTCAGAATTTAGTCAATTTCGAATATTAGCGAATTGATACAAATACACTTGATGTATTAATAATTATTTATGTGTTGTGTCATGTTCATCCACTACCAAATTAAGTAGTGATGACTTACCTCAGCTCATTGACTTTAAATTTTGGTTAAGCCAACTCAATAAAGGATTAATGAGGAGAGGGACAAAATGTAAATGAATTGAGTAGATGGTTTGAGACTTTGAGTATAGTAATTAGTGTAGTAGTTGCATTTGCAGTAAAAAGGAGGTATAGTTGATCAAAGGGAATTAATTAGGGCAGTACGATCAATTTGCCGCGTTCCTGCATGGCTGCATGCACCCTGGGGACCTTTGACACCGATTGAAAAAAGCTCGCGCTAACTACTCCATATCAAGAGAACAGAACCCAAACCACAGATTGTCCAAATTAAAGAAACACGGATTTAAAATAAAAAAAATGAAAAAGTGGATGGAGTACATCGTCACTTATTTAACGTCTGATAGACAGCAAAGATTGACCAGTGGTAATTATCGTTGATAATTTGATCAACAAGAGTCAAAAACAGGAAGATTTTTCATTTGATTACTTCAATACTATCATGTTAGATTCGCCCATCACCACATGTAACAATACATTTCTCGATCTTCTAGTTACATCACTACTACTCTTATTTCGTCGGGAGTTTATGGAAATATTTCTATCATATTCACATGTAATGCCTGTGAATTGTAGTGATCATTGTCGGTGATTTGATTTACCATTTACGAGAGTAGAAAACGAGAAGACGGGAAAAATGCACAAGGGTCCAAAATTCTTTTGTCTTTTAGTGTGTTGAACAATCATACAATCTCCTATAGATATAACCCAAATTGCGGTTAGAACGCGTAAGAAAATGATGGGGGGCTCCCAAATATTTAGGAGAGAGTGACGTGCTGGCATTCATCAGTTCCATTTGCTGTGAAGTGGTCCTTATTATTTCTCAACCTATACTATACAGACCTCTTCTCCTACTCATACATACATAATTACATATGATAGGTTAAGATTCCACGTGGTCTGCTACCGCGTTAATTGGTTCCTCCGCCTCCTCTTTCTATTTACAGCTTACTTGTTCGTTACTTTCAGTTATTTTCGGCCAACCGCCCGCCTCTATTTTCAGAACCTATTTTTCAGAAGTTCGATTTCATAATTAAATTGGTACTTCGTTCGTATAAGTTATGTTAACATCTACGATAGTATCGATATAAATTAAATAACAGGTTTTCTTACGTGTATCCATAGGGCACATGATAAAACTCAATTTCCTACCTTAAATAGACAATACCCAACCAACATTAAAATGGCGTTTCTGCACACCCTTTCTATCACATTGTATTAATCATCGTTCATCAAATTTTGAGGAAGCTCATTCTAGCTAAACTCTGTCGTCTATGGATTGTGGAATGTTGATTTCACGTGTGTACGAATATTTCATAACTATTGCACTTTACTCCGTCCGTATATACTACGGAATAATATTTAAGAACCAAATGCACATCTTGTTTCTATACAAGGGGAATGATTAAAAAAACTGAGTCAGTATGAGATTTAAATCATTTTCGTGACATGAGATGCGTATTAGAGCTAATACAAGTCTCTATCTCTATGGTTTTGCATTAACGGTTTTAATTTTGAATGATTGAGAAGTCAAATCTATCGTATCTCTAATCGTCTATGAAACACATGAAGAAAGATTTTTCAAAATAATAATGTTTATAGAATAAATATCTGACGGATCGGAAAATAAGATGTTCCACAAAATGGGGTCGATCACATCGATCACCCACGCACGTTTTCGTTCAGACTAGAACTGCTACTCTACGTGGCGGTTCATATCTTTGCTATACACAGACACAACACAGTACACCGAGTACAAAGCAAACGAAGAAAAAAACAATAAAGTTTTAGAACAACCGCCATGCGAGCCGGCGATTCTATAGAGCATACAAAAACACCACCCCACGTGACAGTTTTACTCTTCACGATTAGTTTATTTATTTCTTATTTTACTTTTTGCATACATGAAAAACCGTCAATTCATTTGTGAAACGGTTTTTCTCTCGCCCCATTTTATTAGATGTTGATTTATACTTTAGCGTATTTTGAAAGTAAAATTGAAACAAGAGCACGTAAACAAATACAAAAGTGGCAACCGTAGACCAGCTATAACGTAACGACGACGTGGAACTTTTCTATACATGCAATCTTTTTCTCAATCTTAAGCTCAGTGGTATTAACCATTTGGACTTAATTGCTCGTCTGCACTATTTATAATTAGGGCTTTGAGTGATGAGAAATCTTAATCATCATAACTAAGATTTGGCATATGTCAGGTTAAACTTTATTTTCGAGGGCCATATGCCAGCTTATCATGTACTAGTGTAAAATAATGTATTATGGATTTTAGCTAGTAAGTATGTAGAACTGATTTTCCTGCTTGTCGACCAGCCAATTGCATGAATTGAATTCGATCTCGGCCATATGTTATGCTGAGTGACATTTAAACTTCGCAGTATCACCTAATTGCTCGTTGCGAACTTATTCAATGAAAAGTCTCAATCTTTTATTTATTTATGTATATGTAGCTAGGAGGGCATCTCAATTGTCATAAAAATAGGTATGTCTTATCGCCATAAAAATATTTAGGTATGTGTTATTTATTTATTTATGTAGGAGGGCCTCTCAATTGTCATAAAATATTTAGATATGTGTTTCTTTTTGTTTATTTTTATAGGAGGGCCTCTCGGGCACTAATTATTTCGATCGGAATTTGTACCAATGAATTTTTTTTATGTGCCATAGTAATTTGAAGTAAACGACTTTTATATGCTAAAAAGTGTATTGAATGGAATTTGCCCCACATGTACGTGAATGAATGAATGTTACTCTTGAAAACAATGCTCAGTTAAGCTGAAATCAGCCCCTAAATTAAAACAAGCTCATTTGAAAAAAAGTAATTCTGAAATTGGATTGGATCATTAAAATTCAAACGAATAGAAATTAACTACACCGTAATTTATAAAAGGGTGCACTAAAATTGCTAGAGGTCTACATTGTAGACACAATTAATTTGTCTATAATGTAAAATTGAGTTACTAGTAGTAAAATCGAGATTGAAGTAGTAAAATTAATTGTAATGAAAAATTCAGGTAATAAAATTAATTGAGTGAGTAGTAAAATTTTGATAGTGTAGTAAATTTTTTAATGATTGTAGACATATTTGGATGTCTACATTGTAGACCTCTAGCATTGTCCGTGCACTAAATTAAATAGATAAAATAATAGCAATGGATCGATGGAGTTGAAAGAAATTAAATATATGTAAAATTATGGAGTGAATTTTATAGACCTAAATTGAATACATCATTATTTCTAGGAATGGAATAATTGCAATAACATCAATTTAAATTAAAGAGTATCAAAACGTCGTAGTTCTTTATCGATCTCTAAAACAAACCAATGCTAGATTTGATTCAGCTCATCATAAATATTTTTATACTCGTACTACGACTTAGGCAATGAGCCATTCATTTGTGATAATCGAGTCATTGTCAAGGGGGAAAAAACAGAAAAATGCTTAATTAGATCGTTTAAAGTTATGATCGACATACAACTAAGCTAAAGATAGAGACCTAGTCCGCAACGAAACCCTAACGAAACAAATGAAATTATTTCATAATACATATAGACGACTTACTAGCTAGGAGTAGAAATAAAGCCCGGCCAGCCTAAGTGATCGACCCCCAAATTATTGAGTTATTGGTGATTAGTGGTTGATGATGAGGATCAAACGTCCAATTAATTAGCTAGAGTTTAGTAACTGAAAGCTCAATCAACTGAACTCGTTGGACTGGATTAGTCTACGTGCTTTATTAGTAATTAGTACGGATCGGAGTATGTCTTAGCTTGCATGCGATTTTGAAGGGATTTGTAAAGATTTGGTAAACCTTACAATCGTGGGTATTGATGGGAATAATTGGGAATATGCACCACGAACACACTGAAAACCAGCAACTATGAGAAGTAGTCCCTGATAATGCTAGACAATTATCAATCTCAAACTATCCTTTGCGTAAATAAACAAGTAAATTCAACAAAAATAATGAATTAGACTCATAAAATGATAAAAATTAATGTCTAATTCTGATATAAAATTTACAACCGTAATATACTTGCACCAGCTATTTGAGTATCGAATTTAAGAAATTATGACATAGTAGTTTTACTATCACTAATCCAATTTAATTAATGCGATAGTAGTGCGCAGACAATCAAAATATATCGGTACAACATATTAATATCGACAAACTATTCGAAACGATCAACACATTAGGCCTCCAACGACATTCAGTCATCAACTAATTAAGTATATGATGTGCGCATTAATGTGAATGATCCGATGGAATCTTTTCTTGGTAACTTGGAACTCATATTCCAATGGAGATATTGCTACTGACGGACGAATCACAAACAAAATTGAGGGAATTTTACTTTGAGTTGTAAGTACGTCGAATCTTTATCGTATGGGATAGTTTTCTGCGAATTGAAGTACTCAGATTTTATAGAATGACATTTTATTATAAATCAACAGATAACATCATATCAATCAAGCAAGCATTTATTCATTTCACGTGTAATATTGGATGGAGCCAACCTTTTTCTGCATTGAAGTTTTCTACAGTAATTAAAAACCAGTGTGTTCTTGCGCACTTTAAAGTTTTATACTCCATCATATATTCATATAGATCCACCTAGGATTAAAGCTACAGTACATTTTAAGATCGATATTTTTTTTTTTTTTGTAATGATCAAGCAAGATTTATATAAATCATGGGAAAAACCCCGAAACCATTACAAAAGATGCTAACCTATGCCTAGAACTGCCAACAGGCTAGCAGATCAAAGCATGGTAGCAATAGTGTCCTCGGGAATTCCTGAGTTTAAGTACACCATCCTAACAGCAACAATGTATCTGATTCTATAAACAATCTCCTCGACACTTAAAAATCGATATTTTCTCGAACGTACAAGTTATCTAATTTAATAGATTCAAAATTTTGCGAGGTAACATTTTAAACTTGAAATTCTTTTAATTAGTTTAAGTGTCATTATTGAAAATTGAATTCGAACGAAGTTTACATGACTCGACATGTATTGACCAATTTTTCAAACTCTTGATTTGGCACATGTCGAAGATATTTAGATAAACTAATTCATGAATTATCTTAGTAAAATTATTATATGTTCTAATAATTGAAAATAATATATAAAAAATTTTAAGTTTTTCCATTATACATACGTAATTATCGAGAGTAAAACTATGTCGGTATGTAACCATTATTAGACATCTAGACCTTAATGGAGCAATCGGCCCGGTTAATTAGTAAAATTGTCGTTTGCTATAAAACAACTAAACAAGTTATAATTATCACACTATGCCTTTTGGGAATGACTCAATGAGTGAATCTAGCTAGCTAGGTCAAGAATGGTTGGAAATTGACTTAGGTAACGACTTAGATAGGGAATGAGTTAGCTTAGCTAGTTGTTGCAGATATAATTGCATTACCAAACCATAGCATTTAAAATTGACTTAGTTAATTAAATGTATCTATGAATGTTAATCCCATGTGAAAGAAAAAAAGAAATAATAACATTGCAACCTGATAATAAAAAAACTTCAACTACCCTAGATTTTTCGTTTTTCTTTTTAACAAATCTAAGAAAAGTTTTGGCTTTTGGTGAAAGTATTTGAAAAAGCACATTCATAAAAAAAGAATTTGAAACAAAAACCAGATCGATCATGATCATATGATTTATGAATAAAAAGTTAATTATTATGCATATCAACCGCATCAAGTTGCTCAGCTTTTTGCCCTAAAGGCTAAAGATAGTTCCAAAGTTGGTTGGATAAACTCACAAAAGGATTGTGTAGAACCCTTTCTATTAGGAGAAAACGAGTTTATAAAATGGTTGGCTTGAAACATGAGGAAGGAAAAAGACGTGTGAAAAGGGAGATTTTTATTACAAAAATCTCATTTTAAAACAACTTCTAATAAGGTTAATCTTATCCAAACAGCCTAGTAAAGCTGGAGATGTGGAGAAACAAGCCGATCTTACTACTCTAATATAACGAGTATAAGAAGGGTACGTTTAATTATTTCAAAAAAAAAAGGGTACGTTTAAAGTACGTAGTATATACCAAGTAGCGCACTAGTATTTTAAGTAGGTGATTTATTGATAAACTAGTTGTAGTAAATATATGTTTGGCGAACTAATTGACTGATATCAATATCAAAATTACGAAAAAAACTAAAATATAAAGTTGTGGCATGCATTTAATTTTAGGAGTAAATTTTAAATAAAAGAAAATGCAATGGTCCTTTTAACCACAAAATACTAAGAAAATTAACATTTCACCCGACGCTCATGAAATAATAGCTTCTACTCCAAGTGCTACTCAAAAGATAGATTGTTGTAGTGAAAATGTTAAATGCCACGATCTATTAATGTAATGCAATAATAGATAGATCTTATCACGTTATACATTTTACAAGAAATGCATTAATATTTGGTTTGCGAAACTTGTTTATGTCAATAGTGCACACAAACTAGCACAACAATGGCAAAAACATTTTGATCGAGTCCTAGGCCATATAACTAGCTAGCACAACAATGGCAAAAGCGAATACACTTTGGTTATTTAGCAGTGCACTATTAGTGTTTTTATTTGACAATCGAATTAAGACCTTTTGTTCTCTTAAAGGACAAAACTACAAGAGATTATTCATATTTTCTGTGGAAATATATGTTCACGACACATAGGGTGGATACGGAGTATGTATAAAGTTATGTTCAAGTAAAGTAGTACTACGATAGTTAAAATCAGGGGTTCAGGACTATTATGATACTACATTATACTACCGCTACGTATGTACGACCTACAACTACCATAACATAATTGAATGAAAAACAATATTATCCTAGTGTTTTTTTTATAACAAATATTATCCCAGCTTGTGCTAACTCGATAGCATCTATAATCAAAATAATACCAAGCTATTTTGGGCATCAAAATGGGACAACATATTTGCCTCAAAACTATGAAATGTATGGTACGTACAGTAGACCAGTAGTAATAATAGCAAAAAAAAACTGGAGTATATACTTCTATTTGAATGATTTCTTGGCTGTCCTCTGTGCAAATGTTGTGAGAGTACCAGGTGATGTACCATGAGACGCCAGACATGACAGATTGGCCCAAATAAAATTTGTCAATAAATAATAATCGAAGTTATTACTAGTGTGACCTCTTCAATATTCTTCTAACTGTACATGATGAAAAGTGTGTGATTCCCTAAATCATGCCAGATTTGGTGCTCATTCACTCGTACCAAGAGGCAAAGATCATGAGCATGTACCTATGCATAATTCCTAACGTCATCTGTTCGATCACTATTCACTAATACATGGTTGGAGGCCGGAAGACGACCGTGGTGGTGTAGTCTGGTTGATCGGATCTTAGGTGCGCATAAACAGAGTTAATTCGACGAGTTTTGGCCGTGTCCAGCCCGATTTCAATTCTCATAATTACATACTCCACCATGCATGTTACACTTCCAACCAGATTAATTACTCATTGGGTAGAAATGTCGCACATTAGATCGATTAACATAGAAGAAAAAGAGTTTACAAAACTAATTTAAGCTAAGTTATCCAAGCACAAGAATCAAAATTAAGAGCCACAACTTATCACAACCCTTACAAGGAGTACTTTAGGTCCGACATTATTGTACAATGCCGGATTCATTCGACATATATAAAAACATTAGTAAAAGTTTGCCTCAAAATCAAGCGGAAATAAAGTGATGAAGAAATGGATCGGGAGTATGTATCTATATACCCTTTGGATGCCATTAGCAACATCATTACACTGTTTTTTATATAAGCAAGTCTTAATGTATATTTATATACACGACCGTGGTATGACGACTCTTTGCAATTTGAACACAAAAAAAAAGAAAAGGAAAAAAAAGAAAGAAGATTAGTTGACTTGTTAGACATTACATGCACAAGTCCAAGCTTATTTAGTTGCGAACTTGTACATTACGTCAAATGTCAACTACACACATAGATCTCTCTTCACTTTTGATGAGCAACTGTACTTGACCACATTAATGCATCATACGTCTTAGCTTCTTTGACAAGCTCTGCCATGTCCAGCGGCATGGGATCTGGACTCTTCCGATTTATTTATTATTATTTCAACTTGACGTGTTTTGTTGCCACTGCTTAAACATGCCAGACACAATTGTTCTTGAGCGACAAAATTACCCAACTGTTCGTTGGAATTATGTCCTTAATTAGGGCAACGGTTATTAATCGCAGTTGAGTTGAATTTGAGGGTGCATAACATTCACGAAGAATTGGTGATAGTTAAAGTTTTAGGTCATATTGTCTCAGGTTTGAATACATGTAACCTATCCCCACAACACTA
The DNA here is from genome assembly GCA_963457585.1 of Spergularia bocconei. Lineage (NCBI taxonomy): Eukaryota > Viridiplantae > Streptophyta > Magnoliopsida > Caryophyllales > Caryophyllaceae > Spergularia > Spergularia bocconei. Next base: position 2,077,211 of record OY734947.1, read on the forward strand.
AGTGCTCATGTGTAACATAAAGATCATATTAGGGAAAGTATATATTGTATATTTTGGTTTTGTTATTGTTTGGTAAATACAGTGTTTTAGGTAAGTCGGGTTCCTTGTTTCGCAAGGCCTCTCTCTTGTATATATATGGACTGATTGTTGTTAATAATACACACACGTAATTCCTCAAACATATGTGTTATAGAGTTTTCTGAGTATTCTATTATGGTATCGAGCTAGGGTTTATGAGCATAGACGAGTTTACGGGAGAAGAATTACCAAGGTTAATTTGTGAAGACAGTGAGGATTCGTGTCGTCCAATTGAAGAAGAAAGAGATCGGGAAAATTTTTTCTCCATGGCTGGCGAGAAATTGACACCGTATACGATGGTCGGGAATGATATTCCCGGCACCCAGATCACGCACGTCGAATTCAAGGGAACAAATTATGAGGAATGGGAACGCGCTATGAGTATTTCGCTGCTTGCCAAGAACAAGCTTGGCTACGTTGATGGGACGCTGCCTCAACCCGCAGCCACATCGGAGGAGTACCCCCGCTGGCGGCAACAGAACGCCATGGTGGTATCGTGGATTTTTGCTACTATCGAAAGTGATTTGCGCCAATACATCACCTACAGGGAGCTAGCTAAAGATTTATGGGATGATTTGAAGAGCCAGTATGCGGTTAGCAATGGCTCGCGTTTGTATCAGATTAAGTCTGATATCGTGGCTTGCCGACAGTCACCTACGGAGACTATAATGGCGTTTTATGGGAGAATTAAGAAGCTATGGGATGATTTCTACTCAATTTTCAAGATGCCGGCGTGTACCTGCGGGAAGTGCACTTGTGATCTCGCCGGAAAATTGCGCACGCTTCGAGAGAACGAATGCGTCTTTGAATTCCTGATGGGCGTTGACTCACGTTTTTCCACCACTCGTTCCAATTTATTGGGCACTGACCCGCTGCCCACCCCCTATCAGGCGTACAATCGCCTTGTGTTGGATGAAGGTGTGATGGTGACGGCATCGAAGGTCGAGGCTCCGTCGACTGATTCGGTGGCCTTCACTGCTCAGTCGGCTCCTCAATCGGCGCCGATCAAGGCCGATACAGTAGCCTTTGCTACTCAATCGGATCCTAAATCTCGCTCCGACAGAGGAGGCAGGGGAGGACGCGGCGGCTCCAACAATCGTGGTAATTGGGGTCGCGGCTACTCCGGTGGTGGTGGTAACGGGGGTGGCGGCAGTGGTGGCGAGCGCAGAAGGCTCGAATGTTACAACTGTGGCCGTGAAGGTCACATAGCTCGGTTTTGTGATTATGATGCGCCCAGATGGAGCCGTGAGGAGAATCCGCGATGGGGTCGTGAGCAGGAGAGCGGCACCGGTCGTGGGCGTGGTGGTCGGAGTACAGGTGGTCGCGGCGGTGGCGGTTATTCAGGTGGTTCCGGGGCTTTTTCGGGTATTGCTCGGACCTCATACCAATTCTCTGCTCCTGACCGCGGCGAATTAGGACATTTGAGTGACCGTGAGTGGTCTGAGCTCCTCGAGTTATGGCACGACCGTAAGTCCAATTATGATCGTTTGAGTGGTAAGTCATTTATTGATTCGTGGATTATTGATACCGGTGCGTCTCGTCATATGACTAGTCGATTATCTTGTTTGCGTAATTTAACTGCTATCGATCCGACCCCAATTACGCTTCCTAATGGTGACAATGCTATGGCTCATAAAATTGGTGATGTTGTGCTTGGTGACCGTATGGTATTGCGGGACGTTCTTTATGCGCCACAATTAAATTGTGATCTTATATCGGTTTCTTGTCTTCTTTCCGATTCCCGCTTTACTGTTCAATTCACTAATAAATTGTGCATTTTTCAGGACCGTATCTCGAGGACGGTGATTGGACTGGGTGAGCATCATAATGGACTATATTATCTACGAGTAACACTACCTATTCGAGCAAATAAAGTCGCAGTGGTTGATTCAGCTAAGTTGTGGCATCGGCGTTTGGGTCATCCGTCATCGACCGTAGTTAGATTTCTACCTTTTGTTTCTAGCAAAGATTGTGTTAATTTAGACGCCCATATTTGTGATGTTTGTGCACGAGCCAAGCAAACTCGTGCTAGTTTTCCCTTGAGTATTAATAAAGCTTCTGAACGTTTTGAGTTAATTCATTGTGATTTATGGGGTGCGTACTCTGTCAATGCTAGTTGTGGTTCTCGATATTTTTTGACGATTGTGGATGATTATTCACGATGTGTGTGGGCATATTTGTTACGTTTTAAGAGTGATGTTGCGCGTACTCTAAAGAATTTCTTTGCTATGGTAGAACGTCAGTTTAAGACTCAAGTACGGCGTATCCGTAGTGATAATGGGCGTGAGTTTACCTGTTTAAAGTCCTTTCTTGATGCACATGGTTATTTGTTTGAGACGTCTATGGTCGACACACCGCAACAAAACGCCCGTGTAGAGCGTAAACACCGTCATATTTTGAATGTTGCTAGGTCGCTTATTTTTCAGGCTGGGTTACCTGTAAAATTTTGGGGGGAATGTGTGTCTGCTGCGGTACATTTGATTAATCGTACTCCGATGAAATTGTTTGGTTGGAAATCCCCTTATGAGGTTTTGTTTGATCGGTCTCCGGATTATTCTCTTTTGCGGGTATTCGGTTGTTTATGTTATGCTAAGACCCTCAATCGTTCTCGGGATAAGTTTGCTAGTAGGAGTCGTCGTTGTGTGTTTATGGGGTATCCCTACGGGAAGAAGGGTTGGCGTTTGTATGATTTAGATGCTGCTGTGTTCTTTGAGTCTCGGGATGTTTTGTTTGATGAAACTGTGTTTCCATTTTTGCAATCCTCTTCCCCGCGCTCCTCTCCTTCTAAGGGTGTGCTTATGGAGATTGATGATGATTTTGTTGAGCCGGTGGGGTCTGTAGAATCCGCTAACCCCGTTGGGTCTACAGAGGACACGGGTTCTCCGGGCACCTCCTCAGCACCCCCTGCTACGGTCTCGGTGGACTCCCCGGCAGGGGGGGCGGCTGCCTCGGTGGAGGGCCCTTCGGGTGGTGCTTCGGGTGGCGATTCCGGTGATTCGGCTTTGGTTGGTCCGGATGCTTCGTATGATTCTTTGTATTTGGGTCGTGGGAAGCGCGTTAAATACGGGAATGTTCGCTTGCGTGGTTTTGTTACTCCTACTATCAAGTGTGCTTATAGTCCATTGCCACCCGCTCGTCCTTCGCCATCCTCAGGTACGCGTTATCCCCTTGCACATTTTGTTAGTTATGATCGGTTTTCTCCTGCACACCGTTGTTTTCTTGCTGCAGTTACAGAGGGTGTTGAGCCTCGTACCTTTCGGGAGGCTATGTCAGATGCACGTTGGCGGAAAGCTATGGCTGATGAGGTTTCAGCGCTTGAGCGTAATCAGACCTGGACGGTTGCTGATCTTCCGCCGGGTAAGAAGGCTATTGACTGTAAGTGGATTTATCGTATCAAGTATAACTCTGATGGTACTGTTGAGCGTTATAAGGCGCGTTTGGTGATTCGTGGGGACCGTCAGATTGAAGGGATTGATTATGATGAGACTTTTGCCCCTACTGTTAAGATGGTCACAGTGCGTACTTTGTTAGCGGTTGCTGCTGTTCGTGGTTGGGAATTGCATCAGATGGATGTCCATAATGCATTCTTACATGGTGATTTGACGGAGGAGGTTTATATGCGTTTTCCTCCTGGCTTCGATAAGGCGGTGTCGGGTAAGGTGTGTCGTTTACGCAAGTCGTTGTATGGTCTTAAGCAGGCTCCTCGTTGTTGGTATGCTAAGCTTGCGTCGGCTTTGCTTCGTTATGGATTTCAACAGTGTGTTTCTGATCACTCTTTATTTTCTTTGGTCCGCGGGGGTGTTCGCCTTCATGTTTTGGTTTATGTTGATGACTTGGTTATTGCTGGGAGTGACAGTTCTGCTGTTTCGCAATTTAAAGCTTATTTGAGTTCGTGTTTTCATATGAAAGACTTGGGTATTTTGAAGTATTTTTTGGGTATTGAGGTTGCTCGTAGTAAGGAGGGCATTTTCTTGTCTCAGCGTAAATATGTTCTTGATATTCTTGAGGAGACTGGTTTACTGGGTGCCCGTCCTGCTGGTGTTCCCATTGAGCCCAATCATCGTTTGGGCACGGCTTCTGGCGATCCTCTTTCGGATCCGTCATCTTATCGTCGTTTGGTAGGTCGGCTTGTTTATCTTGGTACGACTCGTCCTGAGCTCTCGTATTCCATCAATATTTTAGCACAGTTTATGCATGCGCCTAAGAAGGTACATTGGGAGGCGGCTTTACGAGTGGTTCGCTTTCTTAAGGGCGATCCTGGTCGGGGTATTCTACTGCGCTCGGATGCTAAGTTGTCTTTGGAGGCTTCCTGTGATGCTGATTGGGCGGCTTGTCCTGTGAGTCGCCGTTCGCTTACAGCTTACATCATTTTCCTTGGTTCTAGTCCCATTTCCTGGAAAACAAAGAAACAGGTTACGGTTTCTCACTCTTCTGCTGAGGCCGAGTATCGGTCCATGTCTGATACCACTCGAGAGCTTAAATGGTTACGTCATATTCTTGGTACTTTGGGTGTTCCGATTACTGCACCAGTGCCGCTGCATTGTGATAGTCAAGCTGCTATGCATATTGCTAAGAATCCTGTTTTTCATGAGCGCACTAAACATATTGAGGTTGATTGTCATTCAATTCGTGATGCTCTTTGTGATGGCTTCATTGCTCCCTCTTACGTCTCTACTGATGACCAGGTTGCGGATATTCTTACTAAGGCCCTTACCAAGGCTACTTTTGATCGTTTGTTGTCCAAGTTGGGCATTTCTTCGTTACATGCTCCAACTTGAGGGGGGTATTAGGGAAAGTATATATTGTATATTTTGGTTTTGTTATTGTTTGGTAAATACAGTGTTTTAGGTAAGTCGGGTTCCTTGTTTCGCAAGGCCTCTCTCTTGTATATATATGGACTGATTGTTGTTAATAATACACACACGTAATTCCTCAAACATATGTGTTATAGAGTTTTCTGAGTATTCTATTAGATCAGAACGTAGAAGTGGAACATCTTTGAACAACCATTATTTAGAGGGGAAAACCCCGACTTAATTAGAACCATATATGTATCAAGATCTCCAACAAGATCGATTTCATATACAAGAGATCATAGAAGACTAAATCAAAGTTAATTAATTAGAATGAGCATGCACTCATATAAATTCTCGACTATAACACAATTGGAGAGTATTAAAAAGAGGTTTCTATAAATATCTCAACAAATGGTTGGAGACTAAGACATGTCTCACATCCATCATTTGGCTAAACAACTTAATATTCACTATTATGACGTTTTAACAGAAAACCTTTCACATTCTAGCATTAACAACACCGTAAAACCCTCGAATACCAATAGAAAAATGTAATATATTTCCAACCATCAATCACGTCTACTAGACTACTACTACTCAACTTCTTAGTATATATATTCAACTACAATAACTAACTAATCTTCACCTATTTCACCATTTCTCCAATTCCACTATATTTCTAAATTCCTATACATTATGAGGAATCCAATAATTTGAATAAATTTATTTTCATACAAATCTAGTTGTAACATTTTTAAAAGGGGGCATACATGAACTGATTTTTTAAATTGTAGTAGTATAACTATAACTATAACATATATAGTTTCAGTTACCAAATAATAATAATAATGTTATATGATTGGGGTAGCTAGACCGACGGCATATGTAACTGTTAAGTAGTTAAGTACTACTAACTGAAACAAGGACAAATTAATAAGAACATGAAGCTAGTTCTTTTTTCCGTGAAGCTAACCAAGCGGCTGATTGGGTGGCTAAATGGGGTCTCAACATCCTACAAACTCAGGATATACCCCTGCCACCTCCTTATCCTCTCTCTTGTATTTTGTCTTCTGACAGATTAGGTGATACCCTGGCTAGAAGGGTTACCTAATCTGGTACGCTTTGCGTACACGTTCTTATCTTTGTAAAAAAAAAAAAAAAAAAAAAAAACAAAAAGAACATGAAGCTAGTATGTGATTAAGTCACGTGGTTTATCTGCGTTGCGCATGTCGTTACCATGTGTTTTACTTACATTTTTATTATTTGTTCGAATGTCTGTCTCTTTTACGCGGTGTTTGTTTGGTTCTACATTTTCCATGTTCCGCCGTTGCGACGTTCGACTGCTTTGTATAATTCAAAAATCTCATCCACAGTTTTTTTTATGTATGACCAAGTTTTGGGAGTATAATGCATGTCAACTATTAAGCCCTAATTAACCAAGGGTGAAGAACTGAATAAGTCGTCATAATTGGGATCCATGCACCCCAAAAAAAAGTCATCATAATTAGAAGATGGTGTTAATTAAATTGCCAAAATCTAAAGTAATGGTGCTAGATTGCGTAATTGATCTAGTTTAGGGAGTAAATTTTTACTTTTCGCCGATATTGGTGAAGGTTACAATTCAATGTGACTTCTTTAGTATTACGAGTAGTTTAAATTAAGAATACCATATTATCATGAGTTCAGATTATGTATAGATACCACACCTTTTGGATTACTAATCCACTCTTAACACAATAATTGGTAGTACTATACACCTTTTTAAGCGATTGTATATATATACTAGCCCGAACACTGTACTGTGCTGATGGTGCTAACATAACTAGTTTTTAAGTGTATAACCTCTAACATCTTCCATAAAATAAAATCGTTACATTTGAGAATTTTAGGTTGATAGGACTAGCTAGTGTGGCAAGAAATGCTGGTGACACGTAGGTTATAAGTGAAACGTGGCATTCTCGAAGCAAATGTTTTCCATCCATGCAAAACTCTTGAATAGCTCAAAGACTCAATGTCATCAGATCAGAGTTCATTACCAAAAAAAGGTAAAGAAATCGAGAGAAAAATGGATAATAGAGAAAGTAAAGACACAAAGAAGGGAGGTGTACAAGAGAAGGATCATCAACAACACCAACCGCCCAACATCTCAGAGATGAAGGCGACGACTCGAAACGCGTACGGTGGTGGCATGTACGCCCAGGAGAAGGCGGGTGAGAAGCCATCTGATCCTCCGGCAAGCGATACGCAAAGTGCTGATGGGCCTTCTGAGGCCCATTTTAAGCCCAAGCATCAGCCTCCGTCTTCGGGGGATCGAGATATTGATATTACTGGCCAATCTTACATTCAATAGTTAAAAGTCTTTAATTTACTTTGCTAGCCTTACTAGCTAATGTTTTCTTTTTTGTTGCGTTAATGTTGATGCTAAATAAACCTTAGCTTGTGCAAGTTCTGTAACTTCTATGTTGATATTTGCCTTTCATGTTAAATGTCCTCAATTGGAATTCGAAAATCGTCGTCCTGATGGTAATGATTCATAATAATCTCACGTCAGACAATCAAAGTTAGCCTAGTAGCTAGAAATGTAACTTGCTCACTGCGCAGGGTTGTTTCGGGTTGGAATCACATATCCCCACCTCCTTAAACTACTCCCACGTACGGGTGTACCAACAGAAGAATCACATTTTAATCAAATTAAACACAAATAATTACGGAGTACAAGTTTCGATCATCTTTAAAGGACTTGATATTTCACGGCCTAGTGGCCTATGGGCTGATGCACCGGAAAGGTATGAGTATCATACTTCATTGGGCTCATTTTGAGCCCATGGAATTGGGAAATGAGCCCATGGAATTGGGAAGCTTACACAGCCCTTTGTGTCTCATTGTACGATAGCAGGTTGGTTTTTTGTGCCAATAGAGTCTCATATTGGTCGAAATGAGTACCGAGCCTGAGTCCTTTTAACTTTTTGACGTTTTTGTTGATATTGTAACTTGATCGTGGCAACAATAAGTCTCGTAGAATTGAGATATAGTAAGGATACCTAGCGTGGAACTAACACAAGGACTGAAGTAGACGAGAGATTTTGTGGACACTAAGGCCCCGGTTCAGAGCTGACAAGTGTTCGTATCCGTGTCAACCGATACAATGAGTCTCGTAAAATTGAGATACTACGGATGTATGTAGTGTGTGCGTGTGTAACTAACATAAGGATTGAAGTCGACCAGAGAAGTAGACACAAGGCGTAAGACATACTAAAATTATGGACATTCCACATTCAAGGAACACTCCAAGAGAAAAAAGAAAACAACATATGTCAAACTTCAAGATTATGAAAAATGCGATTTTGTATACTCCCTCCATTTTTTTTGGTTCTTTACGTTTGGTTTGAATTCCTCTCACAGATTCAAATCAAACGTAAAGAACTAAAAAAAGTGGAGGGAGTATATTAATTCATGTTGTCCACAAGTAGTAGACAAGAAAAGAAGAAAACTCCGTTAGTAAGTAAATTTTAGTGGGTAAAAAAAGAAAAAAGAAAACCTGTTAAAGCCCTCAAATTCAATCACATCCTCTCTTTCTCTATATCCTGTGTCCTAATTTTTCTGTTTCCCTCTTTTTTGTTCTTTTTTTTTTCTACACTATATCATTTTTATCTTTGTACAAGAAAATTGTATTATGTGACATTGAACTATTTAGGTTCTAGTCCAAGTTTACATATCTCTTCCAGAGGAGGACTATCCCACTTAGCTGCCTTTGCTTTAATCTCCTCAAAATCCTTTATACATTTCTCCACACTCAAAGACCCAACTCTCCTCCTGAATTGAGCCAATCTTTCTCCGGCGGACTCATCGAAAACATCTTCCCAGCCTTCTTCCCACGCTTCGCTTGCGTCACAGAGTTCGAGAGCGCCGTCTTGCCAAGGTGTCCAACTCCATCCTCTATACAGCTGGGGCATTACCTTAGCCACACACGCCCCTATGCAAGCCGGCTTGCACGGCCTGCACTTAGCCCCACTCAGCGGCCCAGGACTTGACAGAGCCGCAACAGGCACCCCATATCCGTTTGGCGGGTATGAATATCTCCGGTCTGTCACAATGCAGAAGGGCTGAAGTGGTGTTTTGTATGAGATGTTGTAGGCCTTGAGTTGAGCCCTAAAGGCAGTTTCCGAGTTGAGACCGGTGTAGTTCAATCTGTCAAGGACAGGAACTAGTGAAAGACGGGAGAGGGCGATTTTGGAGGTTTTGTAGTCCCCAACCCCAAACCGATCATTGAGCCCGCCATATGTAGACCCCGGAGGAACCACATACTGGCCCCGAACAAAACTTCTCGGGTGTAGTGCGGCAGACCAATAGCCATCGACACGGGTGCGGACAATCCAATCATATGTGAACCCTTGCTCTTTCTGGTGGGCGTCAATCATGGTCACGCATCCTTCCACCAGGTTGAAGTATTGCAATAGTCCCTACAGAAGAGATCAAAAGGTTGACCGTTAATTTATTACTCCGCACGAATCATGAAGTCAATCATGAACTATGATCTAAACCAACCTGGAAAACAGTGACCCATATAGCAGAGGACTTAATGACAAATAATTGGTTGAAAAGGTATGCAGTAGATCGGAGCATTCTCTATCAAGTAATTACAACAACTATCTACTCTGAAAATTCATTTCACCAAAACACAAGCAAGAATTGATTGCCATTAGATATATTCCTGGTCCCAAAAGTAACGTATAGATGAAGTTGTTGTACCAAATTCCGGAAAAGTATTTTGTCGTTAAAATTATCTGATCTGCAACAGAATTTAACTTTCTTGCATTCATCTTTACTTTGAAAAGGAAAAGCACAGCTCTCTAGCAGCTCACTGTCAACACCATAGTAACTTTTTTACTTTGGTCCAAAACTCAGTCCTCAAATCCTACATAGGTTCATGACGGATCCTACGCCCACTCTTCCGTCAGAACAAGAAAAAAACGAAGACAATATTTTCACCTTGAGGTTAAAAAGTGACTGGAAAGATGGTGAGTGATTTTGAGTAATTGGATATAAAATCCGTAAGGAAAAAAAATAATTTCAGTTACCTGTAGGATTATAGAGTAAAAAATTACAACCTAGAGTATTAAAGAATCACACCCCAAATATTATATTTGGTGTCAGCTTCACCACCACCTCTGACTCAAGTCTGTCTGGATTCTCATTGTAAGAGTGGGAAAATTAATACTGCGAACAGCTAACACGACCAGTTAAACACTGTACTACACCTAAGTTCAGTTTTAATTATCCCTCACAGATCTAAACTTAACTGGGTTGTGCTGTCAGCCTGTCACAACCCAAATACCAGAGGGGGAAAGTTGGCATTTTGACCAAATCAATAATGCTTGCACAATACACACTAAACTCGGAATCTATCTTCACCCAAGCCTTCAAAGATGAAGGATCTCCACTACGTTACGGACATGTCTGCTGACAGAATGTTTGTACAACTACATTAGGCCATATTCTACTACTAGCTGGTCAATAAGGGTGTTGAGTATGACACCATCAGGCCCCAATTAATCACACAAGTCTCGTTAAAGATATGCGTCCCATAAATAGAGGACAACATTCCCACGAATTGGACCGGCCAAAGGGGTACAGCGTACACTTGACCCAGGATCTACATCTGCCTACCAAACTATTGTCCCCATTCCTCAGAGACCTCCTTCATTAAAGAGGAGTTTGTGGATCAAATATATGTAACTACACCCTTATATTTCAAAAACTCTGGCCTTATGGAACGGAATATTGGTGACTACTTTGAAAGCAAGCAATTCCTTATTAGAGGCCAGGTGGCTTGAAAGTAGGTGGCAATGCCCCCATCATCCAAAGAGAGTGGGTCAGAGCCACTATCATATAGCCAAAAATAGGACCTGGACGAATTATCTTCTAATCTTCTATCTAACCCCTTACTACTTAACAAGTAAGCTCAATTGACCTGTCACCAATGTAGCTTCTGTATATGCAGGATTTTATTTTCTTCAGACCTAGAGCCAATGTGTCTAAACTTTCCTTGTAACTCTCCAGAGCCAGTTTCTAATTAATTGCCCTTATTGAAGTTGTAGCTATGCAGACATTTTCAATGATGACTAGATTAGAAATTTAGAACAACAAAACTGGTAAGGGGGTCTCATCGAGGTGCCAGCAAAAGGTCTCAAATTTGCACCAACTCAGTGAAAGTCTTCCGAAAGATGATCTTCCTAAACTAATAAAAATGCACAACACGAAATCTGAAAGCCTTTAAAATAACACAAGCAACGTCATTTCCATCATTCAGCCAACCACAACCTCAACTTCACGATCATCTCTCCTTTTTATATGCTGTTATCCAAGAGCCGAGATATCCTACCAAGACCACAATTACCTTTATAGCTTCAGTACAACTCTTCCTCTTATCAATAATCAAGTATCTTAAGATGGTCCTTGGCAGCAAACTCAAAATGAGGAACATTTCTTTTGCACCCACGATGAGAATGCTCATTAAACTCCAATATCTCAAGTCAGTACATACATCAATATATATCAATCTGAGATCTTGGAATCGGATCATGAAATCTAGGTCATCTTCTCTATATAATGAACGGGGGGGGGGGGGGGGGGGGGGGGGGAGGTTTCGCAGTTCAAAATCATTTGCCTGGATATCAACTGGTGACGGGTATACACTAATATTCATGTTTTTAAATAATTGAAATCGAGATATCAACTATCAAGGTTTCTGGGTTTACCCACCAAAACTGTCAGCCATCGGCCATATGTTATTTTCCGCGATTATGATACAACAACCTCGACCCAAATCCGAAAATCAATATCACAAGCTAATAGTTAGCTCTAACCACCCAGCAACTTCTAACTTACGCATAATAATCCTTTCTCTAAAATTCAAACTAATAATAATCCACGCACTATGTTTCGTGAAAACTAACAAATACTTCTTTTGGCAATTCAACTGAAAAAAAAGTCAATGCTTTTCCTTTTCTGGGGGCGTTCCAAACTTTGACTAATTCTGGTAAAACCAGAATCAATAAATTTTCGGATTTGTTTTATAGAAGTAAAACCAGTAAACCACGTCCAAAGCAAAGCAAGTCCACGTGCATTTGACTCGCAATCCATGGTAAAAATGTCAGCTTAATATTAATTAATTAATTAATAATTGCAATTAAAATAAAAAAATAAAACAAAGACTTTAAATCTGGTCAGTTTCTTTCAACTCAAACCCATGACTCCGTGACATATACAATTCCATGACTTCAATTATTCTGCTTCCGTTTCAAAATTGTGTAATTAATTTTTAATTAAGTAAATAATTAATCATTTCTTTTTAAACATAATTAATCACCACATTAAATTTCTAAAATTATTACAAAAACTAAATAATTACCATCACTTCCGAAAATAGCAAAATTTAATAATCTACGGTAACGTCATTCTAAAATACGAATAAATTGGGAAATTTAAAAGTAAAAATGAACCTACAATAATCAAAATTCGCATAAATAAGGCGTGTAATAGACTTTTAAACATGTAATATAAACACAGATAACAAGAATGATTCACCTAATACGTGCAGTGCCGAAATTGCGGCCGGTTAAGTCTCGTGTGAGACGGTCTCACAATTAACGACAACGAAACACAATGCGAGGAGAATTTAAAATTCAAAATTAGAAAACTGACCTGAATGCCGTTAGGCGAATTGGCGGCGGTGAGAACGCGGAGCTGTGACTCGGACTCATCGATTCGTTCCGGTTTAAAGACTCGGACCGAGGTGACTCGGGGAGCGGAGGTGAGTAAAGAGAGCTTGAACGAGTTGGAATCGAGTGGCGAGTTAAGAAACAGGTCCGAGTTAGGGAACTCGTTAAGGATCCGGTCGATAATTGACGGCCCGGTGAGCTCAAACCTACGAGCTCCGCCGACGATACAGACGGCGATCTTGGACCGAGTCAGCTCCGCCTTCGACGGCGACGACGACGCCGAGCCGAGGCGGTCGAGGAGGGTGGAGAAGGCGGCGGACGCGGTGGCGGACGCGGAGGTGGAGGAGAAGAAGAGGAGGAGGAGAGAGAAAGAGGTGAATAGTAAGAGGAGGAGCCGCCAATTGAGATCCGACAGCCGCCTCGAGAATTGTGCCGGTGATTTTTGTGGACTGCCTTGCATTTTTCGGCTGTTTCTTGGCTGTAGATTTTCGAGTTCTTCTGCACTCATAATTTTTTATTTATTTTATTTTTATTTTATTAATATGATGTTGGTTAGTTTTATTTTGTTTGTTTGAAAACGAATTTATGGGCAGTTTTGAAAGTTGGGAGGAGCTGGAGTGGGAGAGAGAAAGATGGGAGGAAGAAGTGTGTGCTGAAAGTTTACTTTTTGGGAGAGGGGGCATTTATTGTGGAATTTTTATTATTATTTTAATTTATTTATGAATCAGAATTTTCTGATGAATGCTTATGAAGTGATGAAAGGTACTTCTGGGGGTTTTACGCTTTGGACAGGTGCTTTCTGATGGGAGTATTCGGTATTATGGTCTAGGTAATCCGTTCTGGAGTATTTGGGGGACTAGTACTGTTTTTTGTAATCTATTTTGGGATTTTGAAACAAAGTCCGATACAGATTGTCCATTGGTTATGAGTTACGGAGTATTGATCTATATAGTGAAGGTTTTATCCGAGGTTAGACGGGGACGGTTTTTAAGAATACGCCTCTATATAGCACATGATTGAGTATATATAATACTAAAGATGTGATTAAGTCAATGTCAAGAAATTAATGGTGATTTAATTAAGTCTCTCTTTCTTCCTGGATAAGTTTGGATGATTGGGGAGGAAATTTTGCTTGGGGTAGGGTATGATTGGATTTATTTGGATTATAGGTAGTCAATGTTTTGGTTTGAAGCTAAGCGAGGTTGTCTTTTCCTCTAGGTATACAAAAAATTTATATTAATGGTATATCTTTCTGGATTTTCTTTGATGGGTTATAGTTGAAAAGGCGTAACTATTATCAAACTCGAAGGTCGATATTATAACCTTCACATTGGAGGATAAACAGTTGAGTCAACCATAAATTAGGGGATTGGAGTAGAAGGGAAAGAAAGAACATCATTTGCTTGGGACTTTGGGAGAGTTTACAATAAGAAATGGGTTTACTCCTTATTAAGAATTAAATTTTCAATAATATGTTTAATTAACAAAATGGATTGAGAAATAGAATGTACAATGAATTGGGGTGTACGTCCATAGTTTTATGTTCGAAATAAGACCGCTACTTCGCTCGGCGTTAATATGTGTTTTGAAATAGTAAAATGCAAAGTAAAAAAAAAAAAAAAAAAAAAAAATTGTAAACAGGAGTCTGGGAATAATGCAGGAGCATGATTTCTCGGTCATGGTAGTATACTAGTATTGACTCCCATGTACACATTTCAGACACTAACCTTGGGATATGTCCTATTAATATAGCAAAAGCGACTACACTCTGTAACAGGCTTCTAGCGGCACAAAGTCTCAACATTGATCGATTGCATATTGAAGGCGATAATCTGATCGTCATCAACAGTCTCCGAGGTCTATTCTGTTGGTCGTGTACTATTGTTGTGCTCCTTCGCTACATCTTACAAATCCTTTGTCAATTTCGGCATGTTACCATCACACATGTCTTGCGTGGCCAATCAAGCAGCCGTCTAGGTGGCAAAATGGGGTCTATACATCCTTCAAACTCAGGATATCCCCCTCCCCCCCCTCCCCCCCCTCCCCCCCCCCCCCCCCTCTTGTATTTTATCACCAAATAAGTAGATGAATACCTGACTTGAAGGGTCACCTAACTTTTGTACGCTTACGTGCTTGTTCTTATCATTGTAAAAAAAAACATTAGTAATAAGAGCAATAGAGCAATGGAAGAACTCACAATTGAGTTCTTCCCATGCCACATCACTTTTTGACAATCTCCATATATAAGAACTTAAGTCACAATGGAAGAACTATATATTTCTTTTTCTTAAATTATCTCACTTAAAATTTTCATGTCTTTCTCTCTCCTTGGTTTCCGCAAGAACTAGGTTCTTATATAGGAACTTAGAGCATTAGCAATGGAAGAACTCACATTTGAGTTCTTCCCATGCCACCTCATACATTTGCAAACCCAATACATAAGAACTTACACCTACAATGGAAGAACTAGCTTTATTAGTTCTTAATTAATATTTTTAATTAAATTCATTCTTTCTCTCTCCTAGTTTTCCGCAAGAACTGAGTTCTTAAATAAGAACTCGGTTCTTATTTTATACCTCCCTCAATGGAAGAACTTACATTTTGTGGTTCTTATTTAAGAACTCGAGGTGGATGAACCACCATTGCACATGCTCTTAGTTCTTATATTTGGCATCACACAATGGAAGAACTTGCATTTTTGGGTTCTTATTTGAAGAACTCGAGGTAAGAACCACCATTGGGATTGCTCTAAGTGTTTAAGTTTACGCTTTGATAAATGATTGCTAAGATGTTGCGGACGCTCTTAGTGACCTATACTCATAAGGTCCATATAAATAATACGCGTAATGGATAGTGATCTAGCTTATTTCAACCCGATAAAAACTTATCACAACCCCAATAAAGCATTCTAAAATGCAAGAAGACTTAAAACTCAAATTGCATCTACTATTGTACTATCCAATACTCGTATGAGTTGCGGTGATGATGGTCAATGCAAAACTCCCTGTTAAAATTTTGTAAGTAGTCACTCCATATCGACAACAAGTAGTGCCTCGCCAAACATTTCCCGACCGCGTCCATCCCAAAAGAAGGCAAAATACCAAGCACGACCATTTGATCAACTAACCACCCCAAAGCTCAAGTAAAACAGCTCAAAGAAATACTCCTACTAACAAAGTTCACCATTTTCGTCTGAAACTCGCGAAGCCGAAAAAAAAAATAGAAAAATGCAGGGAGGATCCACCGGCATTGGTTACGGTCTAAAATACCAGGTACTAAATTCATCTCCAGAAACCCTAATTTATCCTCAATTTCAATTAAAATCATCAATTAATTTGATTTGATCATCAAAATCCCCAAACTTCATACACTAATTACTATTGAAATTATACTGATTATTCAGGCGAGATGCATCGCCGATGTCAAAGCAGACACAGATCACACCAGCTTCATCGCCGGCACTCTCAGTCTCAAAGAGGAAAATGAGGTTCTTGATTAGCTTCATCTACAAGATTTATTTAATTTCGCGTATTCTTTGATTTGTAGTAAAATTTGGGGGAGAATTGAGTTTAATTAGGGTTTATGATTAGGTACATTTGATTCGGCTTGCGAATGGCGGTACCGAGTTGATATGTGAAGGGCTGTTCTCTCACCCTAATGAGATCTGGGACCTTGCTTCTTGTCCTTTTGATCAGCGCATTTTCTCCACTGTTTTCTTCAATGGTACTTACTTGCCCCTCGTATTGTTCGGGTTTTAAATTACAGTCGATGTTGCGTAATGTGGGTTTAGATGTTGCTTAATTAGAGGTTTTTGTCGTGATCGTACTCGTATTTGTTAGTTGATGGTATTTATGCACAATGTAGTTAGTTAGTTACATATTGACGATTATTTGCAAGATTGTCTCCGAGAGCATTGGTGTGAAGATAGTGTTTTCTTCGTGTTTTGAAGCTGATGATCTTTGAAGAGTTATTCTGGCATTTTGTTGTAAGATATATAGTCTCTATGGTCAGGTTTGGTTATGATGGGTAATCGATTAATCCCCAATTCTCCATTACAATGTAATGAGATCCGTTTTAGTAGCGATTAGGCTTCTGTATATGAAATGAGGAGTAGAATGCCCTCGAGTTCACTGACATATGAAATGAGTTCTAGGACAATTTGTTTTATTAGAATTAAATATGTCAAATGAAAGGAACAAGTACACATAACACGAGTGCATAGTTGATCTCTTGCCAAATGAGGAATCTAATGCACTTAGCTAGTTAGCTCCTAATTAGGTAATTTGTTGTTAAAACACGTTCTTAATTTCGAGGTTCTGAGGTTGACAAATTCCGTACGAAACCTTTCTGTTCATACTAAAAACTTGGAGTTGTGCTGCTGGTGTTTCCCTACTAGAGGTGATAAGCTACTCTTCGTTGCATCAGAATATCTCTAGATCGCGTGTCAGCTCCCCCCTCTAAAATGCTGATCACTTTGACTTAAATTAGGAGCTCCACACCTTTCCAAACATCTTCCTCCAGCTCCTACCTTTGATTCAGAACAAACCACGATAGGAAGCTTGTGTCCTGCTCACTACTTTCTTCATGAACATTGGTTATCTTTTCCCTAGTCAATTTAATCTGATCTTCTACATTGTCCTCCTCAATTAAGATGCCGATCGTCCAAGTCCACCCTTTTAGTCTCCAAAACATATAGACCATCTAAGGTCCTCTAATAGGAGGTGTGCAACAACATTGTGATACACCCACTTGCCGCACCTTTTTATCTATGCGCCGCTTAGTAGCGATTGTTAGATACAAACATTGGACCTCTTCACACTGCTGTCTCCACTGTTTTGTACCCTATTAGCCATTATTGATAGCATTATTATTTATGTCTCCTTATGCTTCACTCTGCTCATATTAACTGTACTGTTGTTAACAGTCATTTCCACCATCTCTTTAAAGGTGAATCATTTGGAGCTGCAATATGGCAGATTCCTGAATTATACGGCCAGTTGAACTCTCCTCAGTTGGAAAAGATAGCTGCTCTTGATGGTCACAGCAGTAAAATCAAAAGGTTTGTTGTAAAGTTTTCACTCATCTTCACTCCTAGACCAATATGATGCTCTGTTTATTTAATTCAAGGATAGATCAAAGGTCTACTGTTAGGTGCTTATCAAACTGGAGTCCTTTTTATTGGTGCTCTCTAAATCACTATCGTTTCAATGATGGTTGTGAATGCTAAGCCCCAAAGATCTACTCCCTCCGTTGTCTTTCTGCTGTCTCATACAACCTGGTCAAAAATTGTTCCAAATTTATTATTATTTCTCCGAAGATGAGTCGAGTAGAATGAAATATGATTTTTGCTATCTCTAATTGGAGTTGTAGTAACTAGTAAGTGGATATTGCGATAAAATGTTGGTCAAAGTTGACATTGTTTTGTTAAGTGGCGCCAACATGAAGCAACTGTTTTACGTAATTTTGATTGTAACTTTCTACAAATGCATTAGAACGTCTGGCACCCACGAACAAGCAGATACTTGCCACTTGGTCATAAAAAGAGGCAGCTGATACGTTTTGTTGGGCTAAGGAGTATGTAGCCATTGGTTAATCTGACCGAGTCTTCACATGTGCTTTTCTGTAGCATATAGTAACTGCAATTGATGACTCTTTCAATATTTGTCGATTGGAATTCTGTGCTCATATTGCATTGTGGATGTTTGTCTTTACTAATTAGTGAGGTATGCCTCTATTGTGCAGTGTTCTTTGGTGGCCTACTGGAAGACATGACAAAGTAATTAGTGTTGATGAACAGAATCTGCTCTTGTGGAGTTTGGATTCTTCAAGGAAGACGGCACAGGTAATTATATTCAGTCTGTACTGTACGGGTACACTCTCTCTAGAGCTGTCCCACTTAATGGTACTATGCTTCAAGTTGGACCTTTGATGGTATCTTTGCGGTTTCACTCGTGTTTACCTTTGCCACACTTTGGTCAGTTACATTATCCATGACAAGACTAGACTGGTGAATTTTCAAGGCAGATAATCACGAGAACTGTAGATGATTTTTATTTAGAAGTACCCTAAATGGCTAATTGTATAAACTGCCATTTTTTGGTTGAGTCCACTGGTGAGAGCTTTCACAGAAAATGAAGAGGATTTTCTTTCCTTTTGGCTGAACGGAGGGACTGAGGGACCACTGAAATGTGTTCCTTTACTTCATTTTTTTTTTTTGGCCCATGTGCCCATAGGGGGTTCCATTTCTAAGAGCTAAGGTTGTGGATCTTATATTGTGTGTCTCGCTTTATACCTTAAAGGAAATCTAAGAGTATTCCTAACTTTTGTTTGATAAACCATGCATCTTAAATGCATACTTCTTACATGAGATGCATACATTGGTAATCACTCCTTTATGATTATTGTACACTTGTACTGCCTGTTGGTTACTTTGCTGGTTTAATAATCTATCGAATTATTTCCACTGTAAAAGGCTGATTCTCTTCTTGATTCCTGATCTCATGCTTTCATTTGGTGAGACACCAATTCAGTGAACCATAACTAATGATAGGAAAGAGTTAATCTATGCTTGCCCTTCGAGGCCAGGGTGGGTTCAGCAGTCAGCCTCTATTCTAATTACAAAATTTCCTTCAATTCATAAGCCCGAGTATCATGATTCCCCCAAAACACCCTGAAGTGACTGCTTTTTGTTTCAAGCATGACTGTCCAGTCGATGGAAGGAAGAAAACTTTCAGATTTTCTTCCTCTTCTGGGAAGACTTCGTTTTCCGGGATACCCTGGAAAACTTTGGTATGATGTCGTTCTAACGTGGATTCGCGTAGAACATCACGCCACCACACAAACATGGTATATAGGAGAGATAGAAGGCTCAAACTGAGAAGTGTCATCTTTTGAGCGCATCTCCTGAAATCAAAGATACTTTTTTTCTTCAGAGACCTGGAAATTATGTTGTATTAGTGGTCACGTGGTGTCGGCTTCTCAACAATAGGGATGTGTGCTCTGGCTTTGCGAAGCAGAACATGTGCTTCGACCTTGTTAGTTACGCCTTTTGAAGGGGAATGAATTTCCCATGCTGGCATTTGATCCACTTCTTAATCTTCTAATTTTGCACCTGTCATTTACTCAATTTGCCTCATTAATGTCAGATCAATCTTTAGTCTCCTTCAGTTTGCTGATGCATGATTCAATACTTGTCAATGTTGTAAATTACTCTATCTATTTAAAAGCAGCTGAGCTAACATTGCCTAGGGGACTAAACTGTAACTTTAATGAATAAAGGCTAGGACTATTGACACTTCTTCAGTCCTTTGTATATCTCTTGCTCTCCTACTAACCCAATTTTCTTTGAGATAAGATATTGTGAGCGTGAGTGTTAGAGAACTTTAGTAGAGTCCCAATAGTCCCACTCTACCATCTAGTGTTTAAAGAAATCGTGCTTTGTTAACTGACACGTGATTCCAGTTGAATAAACAAGGCCAGAGAAAGTCGTAGTTGTGAGCCATATTACGTTCGATTTCTTAAGTGAAATAGTTTTGGGGCCAACATATATTATGAAGATGATGTATAAGTAAACGAAATTATTTGGGAGTTGGATACTTGGATATGCAGTTTGGAGATGTCTAAGAGGTTGAACAATCCCCCTTTGGCATATTTGCATGCGCCATTTAGAGGAGTTGTTTACCTGTGCCTTGACTTGCTTTTGAGCTCTATTTACCTGCCGCGTTTTTTGAGCTCGAAAGCTTGATAGTTTGATCTCAGTGGTCTTAATTAGTATGTCTTACACTTATACATGTAGAGTTCTTAGTTCTTACTTTCTATTCTTCTTGATGTGATCATATTTTGCAAGGAGTCATTGTTGTATAAATCCTCTGATTCTTATTCAGGTTTTCCTGCTTTCTCTAGGTACAATCGCAAGAGTCAGCTGGGATGCTTCATTACTTAACTGGTGGAGCATGGAATCCTCATGATCTGAATGCTATTACATTGACTAGTGAATCAGCAATTCAACTCTGGGACTTACGTACAATGAAGTATGCTCTACTTTATAAATTTCTTTTGTTGTTAATGGTTGGCCTTACTTTTGTCGTTTTTTGTTTGTTACTGGAATGGTTATGCTTTTTTCCATTTCCAGTGGAGCCAAAGACTAATTATTATTTGGCTTTGGGATATAATGGAATAAGCAAAATGGCTCATAAAACTGTCTGTGCTTCTTATTTTGTGAAGTAGCAGTCAGTCGGTGTGATTCTCGAAGCAATTTTCATTTTGGGTCTTCCGTGCGCAGTCTCTCTATGTTTCAGTATGAGTAAGGCTTGCGTGCATCCGACCCCCCTTACCTCGCCTAATGGCAGGAGCCTTTAAGGTGCTGGGTAAAGATGTTATATTGGAATGGTTATGCTCAGTGCTTGTCTGTTGTCTTTCGGTACCAAGTTGGATGGAAGATTTGTGTGCCCTTTCTTCCTAATAATACTTACCTTCAATAACATAGATAGGTTTTTAAAACTTGCCCTCGAGAAAACAGCTAAACTCCTTCTAACTATATCTAGAAGCCCACTGGTGTTTGTATCTCATGCATGAAGCGGACAGTAAGCTAGTGCTTTACTTCTCTTTACTTAGCCAATGGGGTACAGCTGGGATATAACCTTCTTCCTCATATTATCGTTTACTGTGATATCATCTTTAGGCACCCCATATTCAACCCTTGGATGATATAAAATTTCCCTTTCCTTATAGGATCAATTTATAAACACATGAGCTTTTACCTGGGTTCTATGCCGCACTTCATTATTATCAGTGCAACTTTCAAGGTGGTTCATCTCAAATTTGCCTCTCTAGGCTATCAACCTTAAATTTTCTAAAGGATGAGACTGCGTATATCCCGCACACCGACCTCGCATCGGGCTATAGTTGTTGTAATAGAGTATCAATTAAAAAGAGTCAATGGGGTGACTCTTGTACATAAAGACACCAAGGGACTCAATTGCAAAAGGCAAGCTAGATGGTTGAACCTCAACCTACCATGGGATATGTTATCTAGTAAGACTAGAAATGTTAAGTGCTAGTACAACAACTTCGAGATGTGGAATCGGAGAGTCCATCTCATGATATGGGCTCGTTTGTTGGATTATGCAACTGGGGAAAGCCGACATAAATCATATTTTGGAATGTCTTTGACCAGGTTTTGTTCCAAGCCCACACTTCTATATCGTACTGTCACAAGCTGGAGAAGTGTTGAGTGTAGGTTACATTTTTTTTCGCAATGCTGTAACTTAGTGTATTCTACTTTGCTTAATTTAGCTGGTTATGCTAAAGAGGACGAGCTTGTCATGGTTCACTAAGGTTTTGAGGCCTGCAGGCTTCTAAATAGGGAGACTACTTTTGGAGTGTGCTAGACCAGCTGTATTTCATCTTTATTCTGAAGAAGCGGATTCTTGTATGCTTTCACGATTAGCTCACCTTTTGGATTTGGAGGGCAAAATGTCTCTGGCTTCTCTTTTGACTTGCGCTAGGAAATCTTGATCAGCTATCTGCTAAAATATTGGTCCATTTGTTATTGGCTTGTTGCCTAGCTGTACATCTCCTCAGCTTTAAATAAAAAATTTAACCTCCATGACACAACATAATTCGATGTCTAGATTCAACTTTCAAAACCTTAGCTTCCTTTTGAACAGATGCCAATGCTTGCTGCAATGCTTAAACTAGATAGCTGATACTGATGCGGTGATGCCTAAACAGTAAGGACTGGCTAAAAATAAGCTCCAATTCTCACCGAAGTTGAAAAATTGGTATTACCCCATATCTAACAACAACAACAACAACAACAACAACAACAACAACCAAGCCTTATCCCCAAAATGATTTGGGGTCGGCTGACATGAATCGTCATCTAGTAACCGTCTTGTGTACGCCATATCTAACATTTCATGAAAATTTTCAAGCTTGTGACCAACTAGAGGATCTCTCCTCCAGTGGAGTACTCTATAGATGTACCCTTGTATAGAATTCAGTTAGTTTGATTCTTATTGGTAACGATCATCACATTGATTGTCGAATGGCTGGTTGTTGCTTAGCTTTTAGCAGTCTTGGATATTTAATCCCACAATTTCAAGGATTTTCGTTGTTTCTTATCCTCTTGTTTAACTTTGGGGACAGATTATGTACTTAGCGTCCTTATTCGCTAACGCTGCTGGGTATGTTTTGCTACATAATTGGAGAAACCTGTAGCTTCCTCTAATTTTTTGGTTGGTTAATTCCTTGTCATCCACGCACCCTTTTGATCATTAATACATTTTTTTTCTCATGATAAATGATTTTTGTGAACAAGACAATAAGTTATCTGCTTACAAACTGGATTTATCTTCATTTCTCTGTGTTTATAAGTCACAATTGTTTTTTAGAAGCCTTAGGTATTTGTTGGGTATGTTTTTATTGATTGGTAGCAAGTAGCAACTGCTGATATCTGAGATATGTTTCCAATTGAGTGTTCTGGGTTAAGTTCTAGTGGTTTTATTCTACTTTGTGCTCTTTTGCAGAATGACCAACACAATTGAGCAAGTCCATGCCCGCGATATAGATTACGACACCAAAAAGGAACATATACTAGTAAGTAACTTGGTTAGTTTTGCTCACGAATTGAATTTTAATAGTTTCAATTATGAGACGGGCTGTAGTTTTTTTCACTTGCAACAGTGTGATGAACTCACAATAGGTAGGCAGAGGAGATGACACCGTAGGATAGTCACGGTAGCAGATAGGTGCCGAATACGCCAAATAAACTGTAAAGGATAGTAAATGACGTTCGAGTGGCCCCACACTCCAAATGTAAACTAAAGTGACAACTTCAACAATAACAATCTGATGATTTCTAATCTCATAGCTATCCTATTTATAACAACTGTTGGAGTGAGCCCCAAGCAACTACGTAGTGACTATTTGCCCTTTTCCAAGTTTTTATTCACTTCTGGCAGGCTTGAAGGATGTTCAATTACAAAAAGAAGAAGAAGCTCACTTGCTATGCTAAGAAAGTCCCACCTAATATTTTAATAAGGGACTAGCTCACTCATGTGACAGCAAACAATAAAGCATTAGTAATATTTGGTCATACAAAGAAATGGTTGGGATTGATACACTATAAGTGGTCGGTTCAGATGAAAGAGTTTTAGGGGCCGTTTGGTTAGAAGGGGGAAAGGGAAGGGAATGAGAAACGGAATAGAGGGGAATGGAAACAAAACCCCCATGTGTTTGTTTGATACAAAGGAATCAAACAAAAGTCTTCCTCCTCTTCTTCAAGCCATGGACCACCTCCCTCATTTTTTGTCCACTCAAGCTTTCTTTCATCTTTTCCATGTCAATTTTGCCCATCTTCTCTTCGGCCACCGCCGCCACCGCCTTATACCTTCGTCCACCGTTGCCATCGTTCATATTTGACCACTTAGTGGTCGACATTGACCACTAAGCTCACAGATCTGGAGCTTTGGTGGGCAAAATCAACCACTAAATGGTCTAATCTGAGCATCAAGGGAGTACGAAATACAATACAAACGCTTGACTAAATGGTCTATCTCCTTTTTTTTGTTCATTTTTCTTTTTCTATTTTTTTTTCCGGTGGTGGCAGAGGGATGTATTGGCTGAGGCAGGCTTTTTTGGGCTTGTGGTAATGGCGGTACTAAGTAGAGTCTAGGCTAGAATTTGTGGTTGTCGACCAGGTGACGATGGGTGGTGATAGGTGACAGTGGGTGGTGGTCAATGATGGTGGTTGGTACAGAAATGGGTGGTTGTCGTAGGTGGTCCTAGTGGTTGTCTTTGGTAGTGTAGGTGGTCCTAGTGGTTGTCGTTGGTTGTGGTACTGGTGGTTTAGAGTGAAACCCCCGAAGTAGGTAATCCTCAAAACCCTGGGGTCACTAGGGAATGAATTTGGGGGAATTGAAACAGGGAAATGGGGGTAACGGAATGATTAAAATTGTCAACCAAACATCTACAAAGGGAATAAGAGGTCTTAGTTCCCTTTCCCTTTCCTGAAAACCCCCTACCAAACGGCCCCTTAGTATCTGAAATAATACTATAGCCATGGTGTAACGGTATTGTAACCAGCAAATGATTAATGATATGATGTAATCTTAGCAACTGCTACTTAGTCTTCTGTTACAAGTATCTCAGGCAATCGAGAATCACCTTGTTGGATCATAGCGCATGATATTGTAATTTTGTTGGGCTTCTGTCCTTCCCTTTAACACTGGCTTAGGCCCCTAGTTTGTTAATGTCCATGTCTGTTTGGCCATGCTTCTAGTTCTGCAATAGTGCTTTTTAGAAGTAGTGTCTGAGAGATATTTCTACAGAAAATTCTGGTGTTTGGTAATTTCCTTTTCGAAGTGCTTCTAACTAAAAACAGTTTGATAACTGGTTGGCACATTCTACTTGAACCTAGAAAAAATAAATCTGGAAAACATTAACCAAAGCTGTTCCAAAATTTGATCTAAACATTGAAATTTGATCCATTCTCAGCATTACTCATCATCAACAAGAAGAGTGTTGCCCAGCAACCCCAAAGTTAAACATCTTTGAAAGATGAGAACTTGAGAATCTAGGCACCACCTGATGTGGAAGAAAAGAGATTCTGATGTGTTGCAATCTTTGGATCTTGAAGATGATAGATATAAAAGAGCAAACTGAGTTGAAGAGAGCAATAGTGAGTACAAGGAGTAAACTGCACGATCTCCCCGATAATCTTAAGTGAGAAGCTTTGGGCACTCTAACAGCTGTTTTGGGCTATAAGTGATTCTATTATCACCCTTGTTTGGCCCAATCTCTCCTTGTCAGACCTAGAAGCAGTTGTAGAAGGTTGGCCAAACAGGCACATAGATTCTTGATGCTGTATTGAGGATTTAATCATGACTCTTAGATTTCTAGTTTCTAAGGTATAGTAACTTGCGGTAGATTGAGGAAGTGGCCCATCATTTTATAACTACCGAAATTCAAAGGTGGCCCGTGATTAAGTGGCCAATATATTGGTGGAGGGAGTAGTAATCACCAAGTCAAAGAGGAAATGGGGAGTTATTGGACAGCTTTGTAGAGACTAAAGCGTAGATTAAAATGACTTGATTGTATGAGATCTAATCTTACACTGGGTTCTCTGTTCTGAATACATATTCCATACTCTGCCAATGAATATATATGGCTATAGAGAAAGCAAAAGATAAACACGATTGATATGCAGTTATGCTTGTAAGCTTTAACAATATAATTCTCTTTTTAAAAGTGTTTATCGAATAAGATGCAAATAGCTGAGACCTTCAGTGATCCCTATAACACTTCGTTTTCGAACAAGCGTGTATGCTATCACACATTCACACACTTGAATTTTTCTCAAATTCTTAGTTCACAGTGGAAGGTTGTGATGATTCTGTATTTAAGGAAGGGAAGTACACTGCTCGGTGAGGAAAATGCTACGTGCATAGTGTAATTTAGTATATGCCGAGCATGGGGAGTAAACATGATATAGGACGTCAAACGTTTGCCTTAAAAAAACGATGATAAAAGATGTGCATTAATTGATCTGTATCCCTTATCTTCCATTCAGGTAACTGCCGAGGATGAGTCTGGAATCCGCATCTGGGATCTTAGGATGCTAAAGGTTCCCATCACTGAGCTTCCTGGTCATGCACACTGGTAATCTATACCAAGTAGGGATGCAGTCTTTCTTTATTTTCTGCTATGTAGATCACTATGTGCTTCATGTGAGCTTTGGTGTGATGTGGTCCTATAGAAAGTATGGTGGAGTTTGTTTGGGAGAACGTGCTCTTGTGCTCTTCATGGCATTTTGTCAATTCCGACAAATTTATAACTTTAATTAGTTTTGTTCTTTCTGCATAAAACGTAGATTATACAGTCAGGCTATGCTTCCTGTCTTCATATGGTAGCAATTTATTCCGTTCAAGCATTTTTTATGCAACCATTCAAGTAAATGCTCCAACATTGAGAAACTGGTTGCCAGTTTGAAGTTTTCTTTTCTTTTTTTTTTCCTTTTCTTAAGGGGTGTGTGTGAGTGTGTTTTTTGTTTGGCAAGTGGGGCTGGAAGATCTTAAGAAGATCTAGGGGAAATAAAATTAACTCTAGCTGTCCAGACTCAGACTCAGGAGGGCCTGGTTCAGTAGAAAGGCCTTATCTTCCGCTGGACAGATTTAAGTGGGTACATATTTACCAATGAATCACAAATATGCTCTCGATGTTCTTTCTTTTATGCTGAAATCTTCTTTCAAAACCTGAGCCTGTCTAAGCCTTGCCAACAGAAATTCCAGTAGCAGGAAAGTAAGAGGGGAGGTTTTTCTTTTCCCGTAGTGAGCGTTTGTGTATTTTTTGTGTACCTCAGTTACTTGTAGCTTTGGAAAGCTATCTTGAAGGTTAACTCTAGTAACCTGGCTTTGTGTGCTGTTGATGGCAGGACATGGACAGTCAGATGCAACCCAGAGTACGACGGCCTAATCTTGGTGCTTTCTCTTTCTTTTTTATAAGGTGTACACATTCATGGGTGTGAATGTTCAGTTTCTTTTGCATGCTAGTGTACATACTTGAATCTTTTTTCGTTCGTTTGCATTCCTGGAGCGGAGGTTTGAGTGAGAACCAGTATGTCAATTATGAGCTTTTCCATTTTCCCTCTTCATTTTTGAAGTGTGTGGCTGGTAGATGTCATGCCTATCTTATGGTGATATATATGACAAGAGTATAACGGACCGCTCTTTATTGATAGCATCATGAAGGCATTTCATCGAGTCCTTCACAAAAAATGGCCTTAGATCAATTGCTTACTTTTTCTTTCGACAGTAATTTCTAAGCTATTTTCTGTTACCCCTGTGTTAATTTGCAACTAGTCTAAGTTATCAACTTATTATTTGGTCCTCTCGTCACACACACACACACACCACACTCCCAATGTCATGCTCCTAGGCCGGTGGGCCCCATTTATTGTCAACTTTCTAAGTAGGTTTTCTCAAAATCACTAAATAATAAGCACACTTGTTTGTCTAAGTAGTTTTTGGAGTCTATAAAAGTGTTTATGAGTCTTTTATCGATGCAACTGTAAGTAATATATACAATTATCTTTTCATAACTTTTTCCAAATTTGCCCTTAATGGTAATTAAAACCCGCTCTCAAGACAACGGCTTTTGCCTAGGAGAGCTTGCTTTTCATTTTGCCACTATTTTATAATCTACGTGCGTTGATCATATGTTTTACCTTAGTGTTGTTTGAGTTTTGGGCCACAATTTTACTTTTGTGGAGTTATTGGTTATATGATTGTAACAAATATACTTATATACTGCTACTTGTGCAGAGTGCTGGTACAGACTCAGCTGTTAACCTGTGGTTGGCTCCTGCACAGAGCGCTGACGATGTAGTATCAGAAAGGTGTTGTTCTTGTTGATATTTTTATAGGAACAGTTAAATTTCTTCTTTGATCCTTCTCAGAAAAAAAAAAAAAAAAAAGATGTATGTGGGTCAATCATCTAATGTATTTGCTTGCAGTGCTGAAGAATCATCACTGGAGCGTCCCGACCCCTTACTAAATTCCTACAGTGATTATGAAGATAGTGTTTATGGTACCTAACTTCAGCATAATCGTTCTCTTCTTTACTTCATCACCTCAAAGTACTTATCCCCTGAATTCATATTCCAGGTCTTGCTTGGAGTTCTCGCGAGCCAAGTGTTTTTGCATCACTATCATATGATGGGAGGGTAAGCACACTTGTTCTGAAGTAATTATTAGACATGTGTTCTCCATCTCTCTTCCCCCACTCTCTTCTCTTCTTGTCTCCTGTATCAATTTGGTGTTTTGTGTGACATCTACACTTCCACTGCACAAAAAAGAAGAATCATACAAATTCTACTTGGTTTTGAATCTTTTGATGCAGCTTTTTTATGTGAATGATGTACCATTCGAAAATAAGAAATTTGCACACCACCAAAAGGCAAACCTACGTATGCGCATAATAATGACAGTTTATTAATTTAAAAATAAAAAGGTGGAACCTGGAAAATGTCATATAATGTGGAGAGGCCTGCATTCTGATCTGAACATTTTCGCAGAAACATACTGATCTTTGCTATGCGGCCTATACGTCACATGTCTTAACCACTTACTAATTTAGTTTGAATCTCCTTTCTTTGCCATGGAACAGGTGGTAGTAGAATCAATAAAACCTTATCTTTCGAAGAAGTGAAGTTCTTTGGACGATTATGACATGTAAGTTCATAACCCCACAGTTGATATCTTTTGCATGAAGTTGGACATGAATTATTCAGTCATCTTGGTTTATATAGTTTTCCTAAACAAAACGTGTCTGATGTCTTTGCTTTCTCATAAGATCTTAGTTTTCATGAAATTTCTCGATGGTTTCCATTCTCAGCTTCGGGTTTCCACTTGTAATTTGTTGCGCAGAAATAGCCAAATTTGTGGCTCAATGGTCTTATTTTCTGAGTAGTCATGTCTTGGGATTTTCTGAAATTCTCCGCATATGTTTCTCAGCTTAACATCTGATTTTATGTTTTCTAAGCAGGACATGTATGTGAAGATTTAAACAAAACATGGTGCAATGTACTCGGTTGATATTCAGCATGATTCTCTTACCTCCTTGTATATCGCCACGGCTTTGTACGTCAGCCAATTCATCACTTCCTTGCCTCTTAAGGACAGGGAACTTTGTCGAGGACTCATGTTCTATTTGAAGGAATGTCATTTGCTGCCAAGGGGCATACAACTAGTTGTGAGTTGTTACTTGTGAGGGGCTTGTATTGCATAGATTCAAATTCTCACACCCCACTGAGAAACAGTATTCAAGTGAGGTAATTTGTTACTTTCAAATTTCACATAATAGTTTTGCAAGTGTGGAGATTATATACTAGATTCGCCCATGATTACCGTTTCATTAGATTTAGGTATGTAATTTGAACAAGTACAATTGCTCTACTTCAATGGACTTCACATTTCTTGATGTCTGATTATGATGCTTTAGTGCATTACTAGCGTCCGAGCCCAATTCGCTCATAGGTAATTTAGTGGCGGACTCGTCACTTGTTTTTCCACGTAGATATCCAAGTGTGATGATGAGGTGGCAAGCCTATCTTTTGGCTTTTTACTTTGAAAAATTGAAGGAAAAACAAAGGTTGCAGAAATTGCTCTCCACCAACCTCCCAGAATCCCAGCCACACAACAAATAAC
Source organism: Spergularia bocconei (assembly GCA_963457585.1). Lineage (NCBI taxonomy): Eukaryota > Viridiplantae > Streptophyta > Magnoliopsida > Caryophyllales > Caryophyllaceae > Spergularia > Spergularia bocconei. The sequence goes on from OY734947.1 coordinate 2,107,013, forward strand.
CAGAGACTTGTAATTCACTCACATCCTCCTGACGTGGGATTTGTGATGGCAAATTCATTACCAAGAATTGAGTAAAATGTTTGACCTTTTCATACAACCTGAGAATTTTTCTCACCATGTATAAGATTTTGTAGGACCCTCGATCAGATATAAACTGTCTAACTGTCCCAACATTTTGAAAATAGATCGAGAAGATCATTCAGATAATTCCAAGGCTGACAAAATTTGAGGATAATGATAGAAACTCGAAATAATCTCTAAAATATTTTGTAGTCCTTTTCTACAATTCTTTGTGCTTTGTTTAGATAACATTTGCATTTTCAAGTCAGACGGACAAAACTGAAACATCCATTTATTGTAAGTCGTAACACATCGAACTAAGGTTAACATATCATGTGAGACTTTTACAATCGTGAAAACCCAATTGGTGATTAATCCTATTGCCAAATTGACTTAATAAGTCCCGTTCAATTTAAGATGGCAAATGTAAGGAAGAACCATTGCACCAACTATTATTTGATTTACAAACACTTTACTTTGTTTCAATGGATTCGGTCTACTCTCTGGAAGTATAAGTCTTTCGAATAATCTTTTGTTTCAATGAACTGTTACTCGTATATAGATATCAGATATGTCAATTAGCGCAGTGGAGCTAATCGGAACTTTAGATGGATAAACCAACACAAAGCCATTTTAGTTACACAAATAAGCAGTTCAGCACTAGACTAATGATCTCTTTTGTCCACATTATTAGTTTGATAAAAAGAACACTTAAAAAAATTGGGATCAAAGAAAAAGATTAATTGGTCCACCTTGAGAAAATCTCCAACCAAAAAAGAAAAGAGTGTGTCATCATGTGACGCTAAAGCTTATCCAAACCAAAGTATGAGGCAGAATCAACTACTCGTACTGGTTTCCTAGTTTAGTAACAGATGTCCACGTATTTTGAATCATATTATTCTGTGGTTTGACACGTGGCGTACTGCCAGTCCCTGGTTGTGTCCTCGTGTTTTGAATTTTTAGCCTAATCCACATGCCATGTCAGCTAATTAACTGGCAGCTGACACGTACTTTTCTGTCTGATTTTGGTACTAAAGATTTAAGAATTGTATGTGAAGTTGAGATTGGTGATGCGGAAGTTTTTCCGTATGCCGTGCAGATTTTTTGTTCCCCTAGATTTTGTGTGTCATATGCTCGAGTGACAATTTGCGAAGTGGATTAAAAATGGTGTTGTAGTTAATAGTTCTTTATGCAAGTTTGCGGATCATATGATCGAGTTGGACAAGTTTTCGACTTTCGGTGGAGATAGTCTCCTACTATATAAAAGGATTTATGTCGATATACCACACAATTATTGTAAGGTGCACGACACGAGTCAGATTTAGATGTAATTACCATGAACTATGTTGGTGGAGAAACCAAAAGTGTGACCCTTTTTATATGTAGCTGGTGAACATTAATCTATTTTTTGTGGTTGTTTGAACTTGTAAGTTATCACTCGTTTTATCATAGTTGGAGTGTCAATTTTGAATGCTTATTTTTTTGGTTACAAATACTAGAATACTAGAATTAGCTACTGTCTATTACATCCTCCAATGGAGGTAAAATAATAAGTTTATCATCAAAGGAAATTCTTTGAACCCGCAATCTCTAAGATGTCGACTTCCACTTGCTCAAGTCTTCGATAGTCTGCAAATATGTTGGAGGAAGAATCGCTATCGCTTCCCTCGCCATATGATCCGCACCATGTTGTGCCTCCTATTGACAATCTCGACACTCGAACAGAGAGCTCTTTGCTTTTCAAATAAATATTAAGTAACCTGTCTATGAATTGGTCATATTTTAAATGCTTATGCTTTCTAAATTTACCTGATCGATTTCCAAGTAATTTTAGTTGAGTCACTCGATCGGGTTCGTTATAGGCTTCTAGCCCCAGCTCGCAAGGACGTAACGATGTTTAGCGGGAAATAGGCCATAGAAAACAACCTCGCAGGGGGACCCGTGAGAGGAAGCCACGTGGAGAGTAAGGAGTGGACAAGCACATAATAACAACAAAAGCCAGGTTTGATCCAATTGGAGAAAAAGAGCAACTAGTGGGGTCCACCCGATGAAATCAGAATGCTCACGTGTTTGGTTTTAATTAATCCGGTTTGTTCCGCCCCCCTCTTCACCGGGATTCGCATTTCCCACCCAAACTTACTCAGACTTTGCAGCAGCTGCTCCACTGCGTCGTCTACATACTCCCTCCTCTCTACGTTACTCCACAATTTAAAACGGTAGTATATTTACGAGTACACGAGTGTCGGAGAATTACAAAATAATATTAATCACTTACATTTTCGAAATAAAAAGATAAAAGAACAAGGGTTACAACCGTTGTTTATGACAATTTGTATCGATACTGCAATACTTTACAGATTAGCAGTTGGCAAATATGACCACAAATTTAGTATTGGAATAAATGAGTCGAGGTAGAGTGAGATTGAGTAACGTTAAATCATTCACAAGAATACATTGAATACCTCGATTATTATTATTTAACAAGTGGAATCCGATTATATACCTACTTTGACTCATCTATGTTCAACCTAATATTATTACAAAATTCGTAGCCAATTATCGTGCCAAATTCATCTGATATTAAATATAAAGTGAATGCTCGTATTTTGCGTAATGTACTCATTTTCGGTGTCAAAGTAAAAATTAACTCAATATCGTCATTTCTCATACATTTTCCACTAATTTCACCATCATTATTAATTTAATTTATCGAATAATTCTCATTTTTATTTCCTATTTAAGCAACACCTTCACACTCATAACACTCTCTCTTTCTTTCTCTCTCCTCTCTCTATTTTTCTTCTTCGAACACCATCTTCTTCTCCTTCTTCTACTACTTTGCTCAAACACTCCCAATTTTCTCACCGTAATTAATATCAACCGAAAATCTAGGGTTTCTCCGAAGTTTCTCCCCCAAATTTATTCACATTGTGCTCTCCTTCCAATTGCGACGCTTTAATTTTATATTATTTAATTAATTGAAGAAAAGATGACATTTCACTGAAATTCTGAGAGTTTTTTCAACAGTACGGCGGCGGTAATGGCGGCGAGTTCCGCCGGCGGATTTACGACGCCGTTTCTTAGTTTAAAGCTTCCGAGACTTCACGATGACGTTTCGTTCCTCCGCCTTCACCATTGTCGAACCTTCGAACTCGCCGCCGCAGGAAACACTCGATGGCGGCGGCGTTTTAACGGCGGAGGAGAGAGAATGAGTTACTGCGGATGTTCGGCGGCGGCGGCTCCGGAGAATCGAAACGGTCGGAAATGCGAAGAGTGGCGGAGAAGTTTCGATCCGAAGGCGAAGAGTCTTCGTAGAGTTCGTAGCCAAGCTTTGCCTTCTTCGCCTTTCACATCTCCTCCGTACGCTCTAATCTCATTCTTCTGTTAATTTTTCAAATTTTAATTTTGTTTTTAGTTAATTATTATGATTATTTTAATGTCTTAATATGTTTTAGCAACTTGTTTGATGTTGATTTGTTTGATGAAATTATGTTTTTATTATTATGATGCGCGGTAACAGTTATTCTTAATTACATTTGGATTAATTTCATATGGAGCATGAAGATTGAAAATGAGCTTGGTGTATTGATTACGCTGCTCAATAAATTAGTTTCTAATACGATTATTGTTGCTTGTCTGTGCAATTTCAATTATTATGACGTAGATTTTGATTAGTATGTGGTTTAATTTGTTTGATTATGACGTAGATTTTGTAATTTTCCGTATTTTAAGCGAATTAGTTGTTTATATCTGTGGGGAATTGGATGTAGTGGAAGCGTCTTTGTGCTTCGTCTTCCTTTTCGTCTTTGTTAGCAATGTGGTGTGGGAGAATTGAGGTCGAGGTTGTTTGAATTGAGTTCAAGGACGTTGTTCTGGTTAGGGAATTCATGAGAAAATTGAGGTCGAGTTTGTAGTTTGTTTATTTATTAAGCGGAAGTGATTGTTAATTGTCGACATTTTGATTGGAATGGGTAAGAGAGAGGGGCTAAATTGGGAGAAATGTAGTTTTTGGTAGGAAACGGAAGGAAATGACGGCCCGAACAACACTGGAAATCGGATGGAAAGAAAATTTTCAACATAATATCGTTTACTTTTCTTGCAATTGCTCCAACATTTTAGTAGCTAAATTAAACAACAAACCCTTACTGCTACATTAGTTATGGGCAATAGTTTGGGGCGAATATCTGACTTAAAATTGTTGGGGGATGATATTTTTGTTTACTTTTCGCAGTCGTGCTAATGGTGGAGTGAGCCTCAATGGCTCATTGTCCAGTAACCCGGAGAATACTTTGACTGGCAATGTTGATTTGTCTAGAAATGTTCACTAAAGAATCTGGACCTTGGCAAAGCTACACTTTTAAAAACCTTTCAAATTAAGGAAACAAGAGCTAGGGTTAATGTCAATATCGACTGTAAGCCTAGGTAATCGTGTTAACTATGATGGAGAAAGTGAACATCAAAAGAAATTTGGATGATCCATTTTTATAAAAAGTGATGAATAAAGAGACCAGCTCTGATTAGCTCCTAGTGTGTGAGATTCTTAATGATCTCATGTTGTAATGCAGAGTCCGTTTTCGCTCTAAACCCAGGTGTACGTGGCGTATCTCTGGTCCGCAGTCTCGTGACACTCCACCTAAGAGAGGTACCTGAAGATGTGTTCCTTTTCCTTTCAATGCTTATTCATGTGGTCATCTGACTAGCTGATGTAGATATTGGGAAGGAGGCTAATAATTGGTCAGTTGGCTAGTTGTGCTTTCAAAAGTAAGTCTCTGCTGTTCTGAACTTCTACATTGTGTTGTTTTTTCTTCCATCTTAGACACTGGTATTGCAAACGAGAAAGATTGGGGCATCAACTTGTTAAATGAAAACCTGAATGAAGCAGGCATCAACGACGATGGTAGTACATGGTATCGCGAAAATGGTGATGAGCTTGGAGAGAATGGGTACAGATGTCGGTGGACAAGGATGGGTGGTCAGTCTCAAGATGGTTCCTCGGAATGGAAAGAAACGGTAATATTTTTTTAAATCGTGCTCTTGAAAATTCAAAAGCAGTTTGTGTTATCAGTCGCTAGGAAGATTAAAATCCTTCAATAATCCCTTGTTGTCCTGAGGGTTTCCTGTGTTGATGATTGCCAAGGAGAGGCATTTGCTTCATCATTCTTCCATTACTTCAAAGCATCATCTTGGTTGAATCGTTACTAATGAATGTGTTGATCTCATTGGCAGTGGTGGGAGAAAAGTGACTGGACCGGCTATAAAGAGCTAGGTACAGAGATTTTTCCCTTTTTTTTCTTATTGGTCAGTCATATCCTTGAAAGTTGGAATGGGTGTGCAGATTTTCTTTCTCTATGTTACAAATGATCCTTTACTGGTAGGTGTACATGTGTAAGATTATGCATTAGAATTGAGATTTACTTTCTCTATCTTGCTGTCTTGATGGGGTTAGGGAACGAGAAAGCTATCTCCTTATGCAATAGTTGTGGCATTCATCTGCAAAAAGTTTGAACTTGAATAACTGAGCTGTGACTTATGTGGTGACAAGTTCAAATTCTCACTAGGGCACTTAAAAAAGGTTTTATGGGCCAGTTGGGATCTTCTTCACTGAAGTAAGATTTGAAAATAGCTGTTGAGTTTCATGCGTTAGATAGATAATGTGCTTCCTCTTCATGGCCAATCTGCTACATAGAGATGGTTATGCTGATAACTTGACACTGCCAAAATGTTCTGCAACTCTTTGGTCTATTGAAGAACATGATATGATATTTGTTTAATTGATAAGAGCTAGGGTCTGAGTTATGGTTTAGGTTGGCTTTTGAGAGATCTCGAGTATGGGGGTGGATCTAATTAGTCAAAGTACATAATTGTTATGAAAGTGCAGCTCATATGATTTACGAAGATTGTATATTCATTGAATAAGTGAACATAGAACCATCAGTTTTGGAGATATTGAACCGCCTCCATCTCAAATGGATGATGATCTTACTTTTTTAGTTTGCCACTTTGCCCGAAAAGAACTATCTATGTTTAGTAAAGGTATATAGTAGCCGTCGTGAATTACCCTCAATTCGATGGAACAAACTAGAGATGTTCAAATGAAAGGCACCAATCATCTTTAGTTATGATGAAGCACTTGAGTCTTGAGGTTTGAGTTTCTGTAAATGACTCTAATTGCAAGTGATTTATCTTTTGTATATGGAGGGTTTACGTTGTATGTGCTTTAGAATTTCATATGGTTCTACCCATTTACAGAAAATGACTCTAATTTTATTAAGATAATTAACTAACTCTTTAATGGTGTTGGCATGGGTTTAGTAGTGCAAGCAACTGTCTTTATTGAGAAACGTAGGATTAGGAAACCTGAGTTTGGGACAGTCCTTTGCTCATCTTCCTGCAATGTGCCTTCTGGTTGTCTGCGGTTCATTGTTATTTTAATATAGTTACTATGTAGGGAAAACTGCAATGTGAATGAGATTATGATGTTGTATTAGAAGTATCACTAGTATAGAAACAGTGGCACGACCACACATGAATTATGTGTAACGTTTGCTTAACAGATAAAAGATGCTCTGCCTCTGTCTTTGTGGTGCTTGAAACTTGCCATATTGGTTTGTCATTTTGGGACGCCAATGAGTCAAATCTATTGGCACTTAGCCCCCATTCAATGGAGAACTAGACTAATCCCAAGCGGACGTGACCTTGATTCGTGGGCTGAGTTGAATGATATAATATACTCTTGAGTACTCAAACCCTGATCTACAGCATGTTATCTGTGTTGCTGGTTCTGAGCAATTGTTATTTTTGATTTAGCCCCTATATTTTTGTTCTTTGTTTTGAAGAATGTCATTCTAATGAATGCGTAGACTGGAAAGTGTCTGTTGGCTCAACAAAGTTTGTCCTCATCCAAGCTGCTGTGAATCTGTTTGATCTTGACCTTCTGATTTTGACCTTCAAATTGACTGCTTATTCCTTCCCCTTTTGATGTTACTATAGGTGTGGAAAAGTCAGGAAGAAATGCCGAGGGAGATTCGTGGTGGGAAACATGGCAAGAAATGCTTCATCAAGATGAATGGAGGTATGGAGTTTTTATCTCAACGCTGAGTCTAAATCTTGGACATATATAACTTTGCCCGATCATACTATCATTGTCGAGATACCAGCAAAGTTTTTTTTTTATTTGTTTTGTTCTTTTTTTTTTTTTTGGTTGTTGTTGTTGTTGCTGTTGTTGCTGTTGCTGTTGGTGTTGGTGGTGTTGGTGGTGTTGGTGGTGTTGGTGTTGTTGGTGTTGGTGTTGTTGTTGTTGTTGTTGTTGTTGGTGTTGTTGGTGTTGGTGTTGGTGTTGGTGTTGGTGAAAATTAATTCTACCTGTTAATTTGCAGTAATATAGCAAGAATAGAGAGAAGCGCACAGAAACAGGCAAAATCAGGCACTGAAAATGCAGGATGGTATGAAAAATGGTAAGCACTAAAAAACTAAGTGATGCCTAATTGTGTTTAGTAGGGTTATGGAAATTAACTTGGGTGTTTTTCTCCTCAGGTGGGAGAAATATGATGCCAAAGGCTGGACAGAGAAAGGAGCACACAAGTATGGGCGGCTTAATGAACAGTCATGGTGGGAGAAGTGGGGAGAGCACTATGATGGCAGAGGATCTGTCTTGAAATGGTAATAGCCTCTCTTATGCAAACTTGTTTGTTTGCATTTCTTCAAATCAGGGAGCAACTGTTAAACGCCATAACAAACACTGGGGGCGGTAGGCGAATTGCTGAATTCTGGTCTTCTGAAGAAACCATTATGGAATATTTTCATCATTTAAAATGTGTAATTGGGGTGGACTAGACGGGATATAATGGTCTCCTTGGCTGTATATGTCCTTCAGTGCACTTTTTAATTGTTTGGCTAGTGGTTGTCAGTAAGATGGTGCTCTATAAAGTTATTATTCTGTTTATGGATACCAGTAGCGGACTTTCCTACTGCTTGCTGTTTGGTCTTAAGCAAATGAATTGCTCCCCAGAATAGTAGAGTTTGCCATTTTCTTTCCGTATGCAACGATTATGTGTGTTTAAGTTATCTTCTTCTTTTTTTTTTTTTTTTTTTTTTTTTTTTTCTGAATAATAACTTTTCATGTTTTGATCTGCTGCCATGAACCCATAAAGTTTGAATTGCATTAACGTTTGCTTGTTCCGGATTCAGGACAGACAAGTGGGCAGAGACAGAACTTGGAACTAAATGGGGAGACAAGTGGGAGGAGAAATTTTTTGCCGGCATTGGCTCACGACAAGGAGAAACTTGGCATGTGTCTCCTGGTGGTGAACGTAAGACATTCTCCTTCCTTTATATTTCAAAATCTAGGATTCCTAATATTAGAAGTCCTTGGTATTGAACTATCAACGCGTACAATGCATGAGTTCATTTGAAATTAAGTTGGAAGTTCTTGCTCATTTGCCTTTTGACCTGGGTATTCCATGAAAAAAAAAGGTCTATCTTGTGGTCAAATTTTCCGAGTTTCTGAATTATGCAACCTCTATTAAACAAAAAAGAAAAAATAGAAAAGGGAACACTGACAGCAGGTCTGGGAGGCATCAAATGTTTGTTATGGGAGGTTATGCAAAATTGAAAAGTTTTGTTTTGGTTTAGGCCACGATGAAGTACTGGATTATGATTTTGTTGACAAATAATGTAGTGTGAGTGAAGTCATTTATTCATTCTTGCAGAGGTGTTCTCCAGAAAACTGAAGTATTTCTGCTTCTTTCTTTTTGAATGTGGTGTGCAGGTTGGTCTCGAACATGGGGAGAGGAACATTTCGGAAATGGGTATGTGGCTTTGTGTTTTGTGGACCGTTTTAAACTGAATTTACTATTTCGTTACGCACTATCTTGTCTTAAGCTGCATCCTTTATTTTCAGCAAGGTGCACAAATATGGCAAGAGCACAACTGGAGAGAGTTGGGATATAGTGGTTGATGAGGGAACATACTACGAGTAAGCTAAAATTCTTTTACACGACTAAATTCAGATGACATTTTCTTTTCATTTTGGTTTGTTGTTTTTCATTAATGCATGTCCCTGTTTGTAAAGGGCTGAACCTCATTACGGATGGGCGGATGTTGTGGGCGACTCTACCCAGCTGCTGTCAATCGAACCACGAGATAGACCACCAGGCGTTTATCCAAATCCACCACTACCACCTGTAGATGATGCATCAGATTTGCCACCTTCCTCGTGACAGGGTGATTTCTTTTCTCAGTCTAGATCTAGTTAGTTGGATACGTGAAACTCGATTCTTGGGTTGAGACTTGAGAGTGAATCTGTAACAGAATTCTTTAACTACTATTCTTATCATTCTGTGATTTATTAATTCTTTTGATTCTTCTGGTTAGCTGGGAGTTTGGAAGTTGGAACGAACATGGACTGCTACTCATGTTCTCTGTGAGGTAAGGGCCCTGCTTGAGATCATTTTATATAAATCAAGTTACCAATTGAACATACTCTGAGGTACTTCGGCTCGCGAATTTGAGCTCGGGGCATGCAATCAGATATGCAGAATAACTCAGGGCATGCAAATCACATATATGCAGAATAATCGGTATCACGGTTCAGATCTGAAACTGGAGTAGCAAATCTAAGGAGCAATTTACTCATAAATTAGGGCCGTAATTTATATAGTGACGTCTTTTACATCATAAATAAGCACCAATAGTAACATGATCTAATTATAATAAGCCGAAGGTTGAGTCCATGTGACATCAGATGTACTACATCAAAAAAGGGTTAATATGTTCATTCATAGAATTGGCTGAAAAGTCACTAGACGAAACAGAAGACTACATACTAGTACATCGCAAATGCAAGGCAACAAAAATAGCATTTTGAGACTACCTACTGACTGGAAGGTATAAAGTAAAACCAGAACATCTAACTCTAAAATTATGTACTAATTCAAAAGAAACAGCGGTAAAAGCTTTGCTTTCATCTGTTGTTAGAAAGACGGGGTCAAGTGTATATCCGATCAGCAGCACCGTGATAAACTAGATCCAAAATCACTTCCAAAGGTTGTGGTACATGGCCCAAAAAGCAGATAGCCGTGGTGATCATACGCGAGATGCCAGTAAGTCAAACTTTGTACAGATTCTCAAACTACAGCTCACCTTGGAATCTCAACCTTCTCGTGCATCGTGTCATCTATGCAATTATCTTACAAGGCAAGACTCACCTGAATGATCTGGTATCTTAACGGGATGCAGTCGTGATATCACTTGGAACCAGGTAGTATGATTGCTAGATGCAAGCAACATTCCTAGTCTGACAATATATCTTCCAGTTCAGGCTCGTCAGTTGTAATTCCATCATAATCAAATGTGGTTTCATTCATTGCTGGTTTGTCTAAGGGGGTCACCTCACCATCAAAATCTGGATCAGTAATTTCTATATCATCGTCAGCATCGTGATCCTCAGCTTCTTCTCTACTTCTCGAGTCTTTACCCATCTCAATTTTCCGTAGGCTTGCATCTCTCTTTGCCTTTGCGTCAGTATCTTCACAAATGCATGTAGAGGGATTCTCATGAAATTCACCTCTACCCGGTCTTACTTCATTTGGCAAACCCATGAATCCTCTCTGATAAGAACGAGCTTTCGCAGCAAACTCTTCCCAAGTCATGTTACCTCTGTTTACAAAGAGCTTGGACAATTTCTTAGCATTGGGTCGTATGGTAGGCTTATGCCCAAAATATCTCCTGAAAGTACGAGACAGACTAGTCAGCATTTAAACCAAAGGTTGACCTGTAACTGACTTTAGGATGTTGTCAAAAAAAAAAAAAAAAAAAAACTGTCCATAGGATCAGACAACGTACCTTCGCCCTGCCAGCATCTTCGCCATATTTCCATTGTTGTTAGTAACAAACACATCACTTTCATCACAAACAATAAAGTCAAGTGCTGCCATGCGAGAGGAAAATTTGGAAAATGACTCTAGCTCCTCCTTGCTGGCTATCGTATCCTTGGAGTGAAAATTAGGAAAGAGTGACTTAAGTGGCGCTAATGTTTCCTCCCCGCCATATACTTCCCCAGAGGCAACATAAATATGAACATCACTACCGTAACCCAAAGCTCTCAACATCACGCCCACTTCTTCTGGGGTGAGTGGACATCTTCCTTGTCTCCTTGCCTTTTCTGGATTACTTACCTGCATTGAACCAGCAGCAATCAGTTCCCTTATTTAGGGTTAGTTGATCAGCAAGACAACAGCTAATATCCAGAGTGTCCGCTTCAGGAGTTCTCAAAAGTTGAAAAAAAAAGTGATTCGATGTGTCGATTGGACAGAGTACTACAGCTATAAATATAAGAATTTGCTGTCTACAATGCCATCTTCCCCTGAACTTGAGAAACACTTGTCACACCTCAAAACATAAATAGTATGGTACCAAGGCTTATGAGCTCTAGACCAGACAGCACTGTAGGTAGGCGCTGTTTGGTACATAGTTGGGATCCGGAATCGGGTTTAAAGAAACCAGAAAGGCATTCCTAATAGCTTGTGTTTGGCTACCCAAAAGCCAACAAGGAATAAGACAAAAAAAAACTTTTTCACTCGAAAATACTTCCCCTCCTCAGGAGTCAAAACCCGATTTCTTGGTGATATCCACGTGTGGGTTGATATCAAAGAAAATCAAACCAATCCGATTCCAAAGGTTTGACCAAAAGGGGCCTTGGTGCATAATAAGGTTACGTCAGTTTCGTCAAATTGAGTAACAATAAAATTGAGGCCTCTGAAGTCTTACATGCAATGTTTTCCACCTGCGCCTTATAGCCCCCAACTCCTTCCTTTCCTTGTCCCCTCCACCATAATAACATCCCGAGAACGCCAGCATATCAGGTTCAAACCTGCAGTGGACAGCTAAAATTATAGACTTCCATAGCAATTACGGAGTAATAATATACAGAACCAGCAAAAAACAATACTTGGAAACCAAAGCTCCTAATTACCATTGGACATCCTCAAAACAATAATTCATAAATAATCATGCTCACAGAAACTCTAATTGGCATGCTGGTCATTCTTGTATTATTACATCATTATCCTAATTTCCAGCAGTTGAAAGATAAGTTAAGTATGACTAAAGGAAGACGACTCTCAATAACATTAAAAATGTAGGTTTGAGACTTAAGATGCCAAGACACGTCCGTACTTTGTATTTCTGCATCCTTATACAAAGAAAGTCGCAGCTAAACTGCAGAAAGGATCAGACAGATGTACTATTGAACTTAACGGTAACCTGAATGGAAAGAAACATGACAAGTATATAATTGCCTACCTCAAATGTAGAGCAATAAAGTGCTTGCTCATGGCCCTCATCCTCTGCACCAACAACTGACCCATCCCTAGTATGGGGCTCGTGAACTTCACAGCATGATAATTAACCCTACATCTTAGCTTTTGAAGATCTGTCTCAAGTCGATTTGCAAGTCTATAGTCAAACTTGGTAAGCCGAACAGCCTGTCTCATTCAGCCAGACAGAAAAAAGATAAATGTCAAAGAAATAGATGACCCCCTCAAGTCATATCCACAAACAATAACATCACACACGAACTCTCAGCAAAAATGGCAATATAATGATATATCGGGGGCGTATCCGGTCAGAAGTAGATTTATGTCAGAAGGTCAGAAGTGATCTGAGCCATTCATCTAATCCAAGATCAATGGTCAAGATTAAACCAATAAACCAACAAAAAAAAAAAACCCACTCTCTCCTTCCTTCTTCTCTCTCCTCCCCCAACCCCCCTCCCACCTTCCCCGACCACCCTAGCTCCGCCCACGGCCGTCCCAGACCACCACCATCACCGGCCCCGACCCCACCACAACTGCCGCCTCCATGCCGCGACCATGCCTCCGCCGTTCCCACACGCCGCCGCCGCTTCCCACCTCCCCTAATATCCCCTCCTTTCTTTACATCTCCCTTGCAATCCCTTATTTGAGGCGATGATGGTGATGTGTGTGGTCGGCGGCGTATGGGGAGGGCCGGGGGAGGGTTTATGGGCGGCGACGGCTAACGATAAGGGCTGGGGAAGGGAGTGAGAGAGGAGAGAGAAAATAAGGAAAAGAGGATGTGGAGGAGGCTAGAGACGGTGGCGCGGGGAGAGGACTGCCGCCGTGGGGTCGCCGGATCGGCGCCAGTCGAACGGTGGTGGTGGCGTCACAATAGGTGGTGGTCGGCGCATGGGGGCGGCGGTGGTGAGGTGGTGCGTGGTGGTGGCTATGGGTGGATGGAGGAGGAGAGAGAAAAAAAAGGGGGTTCATTTTTCAGTTTTTTTTTTTTTTTTTTTTTAATATGAAAGTTATCGATTTTAGAGTGTGGAGTTATTAAAGTTACGTATTTTAGTATGTGGAGTTATTGGAGTTATTAAAGTTATCAAAGTTATTGGAGTTAAGTCGGATTACGTGTTTTATAGTTATTGAAGTTATTATAGTTACGTGTTATAGTTATTGGAGTTATATTAAAAAACGTGTTTTAGTTATTAAAGTTATTGGAGTTAAGTTGGAATTACGTATTTTAGTTAAATATTGTTAAATTAGAGTCGTAAAGTTATTGGAGTTATGTGCTATAGTTACTGGAGTTACGGAGCAACTAAAGTTATGAGAGTTAGTGGAGATCAAGATGTGTGGCTCAGATTACTTCTGACCTTCTGACATAACTTTACTTCTGACCTGATTCAATTCCATGATATATCCATATATTGATAGTTAAATGGTGGAAATATTATAATGTAAGTTTTCAACGATCCTGACCTCAAAAAATAAAAAAAGTTTTCAATTATCCTTCCAAAAATCAAAATTGATACCATAACATCGTAACCTTTGAAAGCTAGATGAGAATCAATGCAAAAAACCATTATGAGGAATAGAAATCATCATCAACCAATACAATAGATAAAAGATAAAAGAAACTCACGGAAGCAATCTCCAATAAACCAAATTAACAGAGGTGCATGCGTAGATGACTTACATGCCTTTTCATTATAACAGGTAACACTCGTTTTTCATAGCATCTTTCATTGCACTTCCTGGGAACACGCATGGTTGTTACTTTTGGTCCTTGAGGAAGATCTTTCAAGATATGTACATCCTCTACTAAGGTGGATATGAACCAATCAACATCGAAGATGTCCTCAAAATTACTGCAACAACATCAAATATACAGCAAATGCTGAAGATTGTTAAATCGTGCAAAAGTCAATACACCAGACATTAAGGAATCCATCCATATTAGAAAAAATACCTTGCATCCTTCCAATAAGACCTCTGGTCCAACTTTGGAACGACAAGTGTGGCATTCAGAATACGAGCTGCAACAACAGCATCAATTATCTGGAAGAAGTTACATGTCAGCAGTTTCCAGTCGTGCTAGAAACTAGACATGCTTAATTTCCAGTCATACTAGACATGCTTAATAAATCATAAGGCAAAAATCAGTCTAGAGTCCGGACTCCCTACAACTAGGGTACTAAGGAATTAAGGATAAAAAGGTGCTAAAGATATATGGCAGATACTAATTACTGTCCTTATATAGCTATATAAAAGCCCCCCTCATGTCCACCTAAGACTTCAGAAACTGATGTAAAGAAAGAAAAGAGAGCTTCTGAGGATATTAAGGATCCAAATTCCCTGCAATTGCTAGTAAACTGGAAAGGCAACATGTGCTGTTCTATATTAGCTATGCCCATGCCAAAAAGTTACACACAACAAATTATATGTTCCGGAAATGCTACATGAAGATGTACCTGGTACCCCAACTAGAATAGTCATTTTGTTTCTAAAAGTAGTTCTCGGTGAAGAAACAATGAAACAAGCTATAGTTTAAAGAGAATAATGCCAAACATCAGTGCTCGGGAACTTTTCAATGACTTAGATCTACAAGCAGGACATGAAAGCTTGCCACATGGGAAATTGAGTAACTGGCTAATCTCAAAGAAATAAAAGACAGAATTAACCAAAGCCCATACACAATGAGTTAGTAGAAAAAAGTACCCCAGTTCTTTGTTGATTTAAGCCTCCACTTGTTGCAATCATTAAATAACGATTTTTACGAGTTATTTTATCTGCTTCTGCAATATCAAACAAATCATAAACTTAGGCGACAAGGCTAAGGGTACAATCACAGAATGGCAAAAGATATATATCTCATACCACGATCAGCATTAATATGTGGATTCAGATTCTCAAGCAAAGGGTATAAAAGAAACCATGACAAAATCTAAACATTGGTATGGCTTCATGAAAATGATTTTCTTACACTTCAATGAAAACTATTACTTGGTTTAAGCTCATCAAAGATATTACACATAAAAGAGGAACTTCTACCTACAACACTATTGAACAAAGCTCCCGAGGTAAGGCATGCAAAGATAAATGATACATACAACAGCATTGACCCAAAACCTAGTGCCTCAAAGGCTTCCGCCTATTGCAAGGTAGGAGCGTAAGAGGTATGCAATCTCAACCCCTATGCTAAAAGCATAAAGAGGCTATGAAAATTGCGTTCAGAATCACATTGACTGACGATTACACCATATAATAAGCGTAGACACTATAGTCATCTATTTTGCCCCATACCATTCTAATCCAAAAGCCAAAGTACAGTGAGTCTTTGGCTAAAATCAGACATGACAGAACCTCAAGATCAAAAATCGAACAATACACATAATTTGCAAGATTTTTCATCACCTATTACGTATCAAAATCTTCGATATTCAAGCAATTCTAGCAACAAGACAGCAAAGATTGCAACAAATAAATAACAATGCAGAGATCAAACATCATAATTTCGCCCGAAATCTCATCAACAATCATAATGTACTAAACAAGCGTACATAATACACAACCAATTAAATCACCAGAAATTGAGTATAACATTTCAGAACAATTCAAACTCAAAATTACGGAAAATGAAAGCCGAAAAAACGAGAAAACATACTAGCAAATTTATGGCTGGCGTTACTACATCCATAGAAAAACTCCGAATCTCTGGACTTCCAAATATCATACTTAGATTTTCCTCCACTCTCCTACACAATCAATCGAAAATTGTAGAACACGCAATTCGGATTAAATGTATACGAAAACCTAAAAAATCACTGGAAATTCATCAATCAATTTGATTCGTATACCGGAACAAAAAACGCCGAAACGCGGTTCGAATTCTCATCATCCTGCATAAAAATCATCAAAAACGAAATTAAAAAGTGATCACGCTAATCAAAGCTCAGATTCGAAGTAATTAAGAGCGCGCGAGAGAGAGAGAGAGGTGAGTGATTACGGCGGCGGAAGAAGAGCGGCGGCGGAGGTGGAGGTGGTGGAGCGGAGGAGGAGCGAGAAACGAGAGGACGAAGAAGAAGAGAAAGAATACGCCGAAGATGACGGATATGGCGGGAAGAAACTGCCGGAGAAGGCGGAGGCCGTTGCTACTGTGGCGGTGGTTGTGATGGTGGCGCCGCCGCGGGTTCGCCATAATTTTCACACTTTTGGCGCCAAAACAGTGTAATCTCCGGCAAAACCGCACCTCCGGCTCCACCACCACACGGCGAATCTGAAGAAAGAATCTGTCTCCAGGTTTTAGTGTTGTTTTTGGCTATGGCGGAGGAGAGAGAAAGAGGACGACGTGTGTGGGAGCTTTAGTTAGAGAGAGAAAGTGAGAGAGAGGGGATCTGATGAGAGACTGAGATTTGATTTTTCATTTTTTTTTTTTTTTTTGATTTTGATTTTGATTGTTTTGTTTTTGGTTAATTATGAGATTTGAGAAGAGATGGTTGGCTTGTTCGATGACGACAATTTAATTTGGTAAATTTGCAACTTGAAAGTCTTTGCTCGCTCGATGTTTGCTAGGAGTTCGTACTTGATGAGAGTTGTCCGAAATATATAATGCCACATCTTGTGTTGGCAAATCGGAGTATCGATGTGTAGTCAGATTCGAGAATTAATATTGGTCTATCAGTTTATACTCAATAAGTATATGGTACCCCCGGGGTACCATGAGCATGGTACCCCCAGCTTCTAATTGGGGATGTGTCAGATTCTATACAAAGGTCCAAATTGTAAATAGGCCCATTCTAATTAAAGCCCAATACAACAAACCCCCACCCCCACGGTAGCATTTTTCCTCCTCCCACCTCATTTTCTCTTTTTTCTCCCTCCATTTTCTCTCTCCTCAAATTTCTCCCTCTCCGGGATCGCGCGCGATTGTTGTGACTTGTGGGGAAGTGGAGGGAGGAAATGGGGGTGGGGTGAGGTCGCCGAAGTCGGCCACCACTTTTGGTGGTGATGGGGGAAAGGATGAGGGATGAGAGAAAATGAATGAGTGAGTTGGTTTTTATTTTATATAAAAAAAATCATTATTTCATATAATTTATCATTACGATACACAAGAATGGTCATTATCCTTATACAAATTAGTCATTATAATATGCAAATATGGTCATTACCCTTATATAACTTGGTTATTATGATACACAAATAAGGTCATTATCCTTATATAACTTGGTCATTATTATACACAAACACGATCATTACTCTTATACAACTTGGTCATTACTATACATAAATACGGTCATTACTTTTATACAATTTGGTCATTACTATAGACAAACACGGTCATTACTATAGACAAACACGGTCATTACCCCTATAGAATTTGGCCATTACTATACATAAACATGTTTCATTACCTTATACAACTTGGTCATTACTATACACAAATATGATCATTACCCTTATAAAACTTGATCATTATTATACACAAACACGGTCATTACTTTTATACAACTTGGTCATTACTATAAACAAACACGATCATTACCTTTATAGAATTTGGTCATTACTATAGACAAAAACAATCATTACCTCTATAAAACTTGGTTATTAGTATAGACAAAAACGGGCATTACCTTTATAGAACTTGGTCATTATTATACACAAACACGATCATTACTCTTATACAACTTGGTCATTACTATACATAAATACGGTCATTACTTTTATACAATTTGGTCATTACTATAGACAAACACGGCCATTACCCCTATAGAATTTGGCCATTACTATACATAAACATGTTTCATTACCTTATACAACTTGGTCATTACTATACACAAATATGGTCATTACCCTTATAGAACTTGATTATTATTATACACAAACATGGTCATTACTTTTATACAACTTGGTCATTATTATAGACAAACACGATCATTACCTTTATACAATTTGGTCATTACTATAGACAAAAACAATCATTACCTCTATAGAACTTGGTTATTACTATAGACAAAAACGATAAAAAACGGTCATTACCTTTATAGAACTTGGTCATTACTATAGACAAAAACGGTCATTAACCTATAGAATTTGACCATTACTATACACAAACATAGTCAATACCCTTATAGAATTTAGTCATTACTATACATGATTATGATCATTACCCTTATATAATTTGATCTTACTATAAGGAAACATGATCATTACTTTAACGAAATTGGTCATTACTATACCGAAATTGATCTTACCTTAATGACTAACATGGTCATTACTATTTCGAAATTGATCATTACTATAAAATCATGATCAACCATATGGAGTGCTTACACCCAAAACATTTTTTAGAGCAATATTAGTAACATTTTATGCCGTATTCTTCATGAAATCAAATACATCAACTTCACTCAAATATAGCTCCACATATAAAGCACCTGCACATGTGGGATCAAAAGTGGCAGCTTTTTACTTTTTGATCTCAAGCATAGATACAGGAAAATCGAGGGGGTTGATTGGTAGGGGCTTAATCGGTGTTAAGGTTGAGCGCGCGGTGACTCCGGTGAGAGGAGAAGGTGCAGGTGCCGAGATAACCGGAAAGTTGTGACAGCCGGCACCGATAGGCGTGCTGCGGCGGTGGTGCGTGGGTGGAGCAGGGGGAGTGGGGAAGGGGGAGGAGAGAGAAAATATATTATGTGTGATTGTGGGAGATGAAGTCTGACATGAGTTTTCTTTTTCTTTTTTATCTTCTTTTTATTTACCTTTGGGCTTGGGCTTTACTCTTATTTAAATAAATTTGTATGGGCCGAAATAAACCTGTTCCAAAATTGGACGGGGGGTACGATGCTCATCGTACCCCGGGGGTACCATATAATTTGCGGTTTACACTTGAGAATTAAGATTAGTCTAATACGGAGTAGTGTTTGATAGAACTTAAAATAAGTCGTATTCAGGTCAGTTCAGAGTCATTCTCAAATCAGGCCAGAGTTCGGGGTGTAAACGAGCCGAACCAAGCCCGAGCATCATATGTTTGGGGCTCGGGCTCGGCTCGGAGCTCGGCGAGCTCGCAAAACCCAAGCTCGGGCTTGGGCTCGCTCGAGCTCGGTCCCTAGCTCGGTTCCGTAGTTGTGTGCGCAACAAAAATGCAACGAATTTTCTATATACTACACTAAATATTACAACGAAAGTAGACACATTACAATATAAGTTTAACGTATAAACTAGTAAAATTTGAGTATAACTTTCGAAATTATAAAATATTAATAATAAAAATTAGCTATTTTTGGAAAAAAACGAGCTTTCGAGCTTTAGCGAGCCGAGCACCAAGGTGCTCGGGCTCGGCTCGTTTTAGTGTGAGCTCGGCTCGGGCTCGGGTTCGGTCAATCCGAGTACGAGCCGAGCTTTGACCGAACCAAGCTCGGTTCGTTTACACCCCTAGTCAGAGTTATTCAGAATTGCTCAAATAACGAGCAATGAATTTGGCCCATTAAAATTGCATTTCTGTGATGCATTTCCGAAGAAAAACCCTTAGTAATGCTCATACACGGCAAAGGCAAATGGTTTCCATTAGCTACAGATACATGTTGATTTGGAATCTCTCTATTACACAACCAAATTTCTCTGCCACCTTTATATCCATACAAACAGTTGTGAATACTACCTGAGTTAATCAGTATGTGTATAGGTTTTCTGTTGACAAAACCAACCACTCTCATTGTCTGAAATCACTGGTTTCCAGATAATACATTGACATAGATGAACGGTTCTTCTGTCACTGCTCCCATTTCTTCTCCAGACTTCATTTCAGGCTCTAATTCATCCTCTTCACAATCTACTCCCACCATAAACACATGTTTCTCCTTGAACATGCACTTAACACCCCTGAAATAAGGTTCATCACAGTGATATTATTCTTCTTTTGCTATTTGGTGGATAGGTTATGGTAGGATTTTTGAGGGCTGTGGTTGTAGGACTTGGTTGCACAGGTTTTGCAGGAAACACAAGTTTGTGGCTCGACCTGACACTAGCATTCACAGATTCTTCCTGACCAATTTAATGGCTTCATCCATACCCTGAGGTTTAGAAGCTCTAACAAAAGGTTTTACAGTATGTTTCAAGCCACTGATAAAGCTGTCCAAAAAGTAATTATCGGGCAACAGTGAGTTCACAGCTTCATCAACCCTTTGAGCCTTTCAAACTCATCAATAGTGTCACAGTGGAGATATATAGTGCAACTTAAAATTCGGAGTGTAGTACTAAATGGACTCAACTAAATCATGGAATAATGTATAAATGGATTATGACACCTTGCTTGGGTGTTATTCACTTAGTTGTTTTCACACGGATTCTAGTGCAAACTTACCTCATGGATACTCAAACATGAAATCAAATATTTTTTTTTACTTGAATTTCAGATTCTTGTAAGTTTTTTTTTTTTTTTTTTGTCAAACTACACCTAATTAAAGATTTTGGAAAATTCACGTGCTGTCCCCGAGGTTTACCATTTTGTGCGCGATGTCCTTATGTTTGAAACCTTTACATTGTGGTGTCCCTGGGATTTGCAAAACACGACATTTGGGGTCACTCAAGCTAACGGTGTTTAATTTTTCTCCTTTAAGTGATGACATGACGGTCATTAACTAATTTAATTATGGATTAATTACTTTATGTATTTTATAAAAACATTGAATAAATAAACAAAATAAACAAAATTCAAAATCAATTTTTGAAAATACGGGAAATTTATTTTCCGATATTAATAAAAAAAATAATAAAAAAAGTTCCAAAATCAATTTTAAAAATTATTGGAAAAAAAATTCGAAAAAAAATATTATAATTTTAAACGCAATTTTAGTGAAATTTTTCCTAAAATTCTGTAGATTCTAAGAACTTTTGTGCACATGGTGTCCATGAAGTATACAAATTAGTGTAAGTGGTGTCCTCCAGTTTTGCATTGTTCAACACACTTAATGAAGATGACATTTTGTGAGGCCTGAATTTATTTGGATTGTATAGATTTTCAGCACTTTGTAACCCCTGCCCTTGCTATTCAAATGTAATTTGATGAAAACGGTACTTTTATTCCCCGCTTTGACCCATTGGAGGGCATTGACTTGGGGGTGAAAGTAGGTCTTGACATTTTTTTCTTTGAGGTCTTGACATTGGTTGTGTACTCAATGTACTCTAAAGACGTAATCCGTTCGGTATATGTTTATATATATGCTACCTATTTCAAGCAATATGTGACGTTGTGTACTTGTGTTTGTTGGTTGTTCTATGTCTCGGTGGGTGCACTACAAGGATAAAGAAAAATTATGCACTCATCGTTCAGCAAAAAAAATTAAAATCCATTTTCCAAAAAACCTGCCCTTTAAAACAATGGGGAAGGTACTGGAGAGAAACAGCAACAGAGAAACGACTAAATATCGATTTCACATTCAGATTCCTCTAATAACCTCATTTTGGTGTTACATGTCTCCATTCGGTATACATACGTGAATCCGTCTTGAATAGGATAAGTAAATTACCGCATTTATGGAGAAAATCATAGCCGGAATTATTTTCAATGAGCCTATATGATTTCTCCTGGAGGCAACTCTGCAAGCTTGGCCGGAGAACCCAATACCCTCTCCATATCATAACGAACTTCAATGTTGCGAACACTATAGCCAACCACCATTAGCCAATACAATAGTTTGCCTAGTTCTGTTACGCTTGTCTCTGTCACACTAGTCTGCAGCACACAGAAAACACAGGTAAAGACATCAGAGTGACCAGACAACAGCCGAACAGCAATTTTCCATGAACAGCAACCATCAGATATACTAGTTGAGAGAAGGAATAGTTTTAATGCATGCCCTATTGGCCTAAGCTGATGCAGCAAGCTTTGCCACAAAAACCTTCTTTGAGTTATAAAAGTGACGCATTGCTGCAAGGATGGCAGGAACGAAATATATGATAGAAAAAAAAAAGTAGAAATGCTTTGGACCTTCATTTGTGCAGGATCTGAAACAGCCAACAAGCGCTTGATGAATGTGTTCATAGCCAGGATGACATCTTCTCCAGCACTACTAGTCAACTCCTAAAGATTTCGACAATAAAAAAAGGACCAACGATTAGATACTCACCAATCAACTGAATCACCACGTTGTTTTTATAAGAAAGTAGAACTCATCTACATTGTCCGTCAGTCAGCATAGGGCATAAGCTACTTATTTAATACATGCAGATGAAATGGTAAACAACTAATTATATCCAAAATTTCTAAGGGTAAACCTGATACAAAAAATGTTTTCCGTTCATCAACAGATATGAGTACATTAGAACAAACGATCCCAAAAATTACCATGCACATGAACAATGAGTCATAAGTCATAACAAAGCTAAAAATACAACCCTTCCCCAAACATAATCCGAAGAGAGACTAGAATATTCCCAAAAGCAACATCTCGTTCTTCCTGCCACCTATGCCATCGAATTTCATATGTATATTTGTCCAATTCAAGCACCTACCAATTTGATATTTCAATGAATTAGAAACAATTTCATTTCTTAGAAATTATAACGCATTGGCTTCCCCCTTTTACAAGTCCTCGATATGGAAATGTGAGGGGTCTTATAGTGTGACAACACACAAGTATCCTGTACTTTTCGAGTTTTCGCTCTAAAGGTCTAATTAAGAAACTGCTAACAAAACTTAGACCCGACTCTTTTCAAGTAACCCAAGAACCACAGCAGCTCTTTCTCACCTTAAGCATTACCCAACAAGATATCCGTGATCCTACTCAAAGTGTTTGTTGTTAAAGAATGCAAACAAAACCAAGTACTGACCTCGACCAAAAAAAACAAGAGTACTGCAAGTTCTTATCATGGGATGGCCGCGTGACATCTCTTATTGTGGAAAAGTTATGCATGACGCAATGAGAAAAGCGGTTGTCCTCTGTTATTGTCCACCTTACAGGTAGAGTCTATATACAATCAGCTAACTCATTTGTTATGAACTACGTAAGAAATCACAGAATCTTTCAAAACTCAAACTACTGCTAAGTCCAGTCTTCTGCTGGATTGGACTGCACAGCATGCATTTCTAAGGGTATTTTCCTATTGCATCTACATTCAGCTTGCTTACTAGTGGTCTCTAATTTGTGCGATATGTTTGACTTCCATAAATACTATAAATCACTACTAATAACGCAGCTTAGCATCCACTTAACTAGTTAAGCTGTTTTGCAATCCATCACAAGGCACATTCCATAATCACGTTTACATATAACTTTATTAGCCCTCAAGGTAATGCTGATTTCAACATATCAACCAACTAAGTACCCATATAAGGCTAGTTAAACGGATATTCACGGGATTAAATTCCAAGGCACAACAAGGGTCATGCCTGATCTCATCACAACTCAAGGAGTAGAACACTTGTTCGAACCCTATCAGAATGCGATATTCGCATAGAAGCTTATAGCCTTAGTAACAGGCCAAAGTAGTCACACATAACCTCTCAAATTTCAGCAACTGTGTAACGCAATGCCAAAATCCCAAAAGGGAACTACCATTACCCATATTCTGACTGGGCCTAGGAGTTCAAGTTTCTATCTTTAAAAAGGAAGGCCATGGACCTTGACTATGAGGCGGTTTCACAATAGAATAACTCCTAACCAAAAGTGGGAAGCACCACCGCCACTTCAAGAACACAAGGGAGAGCTATAGCAACATTCGATACAAGCTTCAGAAACATACAGAAAAACAGCCAATCGACTTTGCCATGCAACTAAAACAACAAAATCTTTTTTTTTTCATCAAAACAAATTAATCTTCTAATAATTTCTACCGTCCTCACCTTCAAATTTTGGGGTTCAAGAGACTTCATATATTCTATCAATTCGTTTTGACCAGTTTCAGATTTCCTTGCAACCTGACGACTCAACTCTTCAATTTCTGCTTCAAGAAGCTCTATATATTTTACAGCATCCAATTTCTCCAGACCAGAGACGTTATTCCATCGAATGACTTCACCAGAAACTTTCTTCTGGGTGCCAGGAGCATAATCTGAAGCACCCTGCAAAATGAGTTCAGATACACACAAACATAAATTTGAAAAGCCTACTTAGACGATCAGAAAATATAAGCATAATTTTACCTTTTCTTCTTGAGGTTCAGGTTCCACAACATGCTCTATACTTTGTTGGAGTTCCAAGCGGAACTGAGCATTCCGAAACATATAACCGGTCATCATAACACTATACATAAGCTGAGCCAGATTTTCAGCCACCTGAAACAACAGCATAGCAAATCAGAAATTAAGTAAGATCACAGAGGAAAACACTACGAGACCGGGATGTGTAGAGAAAGTATAAGCCTCTCAAGAGGGTAAAGTGCTTACTGTAGTTACGGTCACGCCAAAGAATTGAGGAGGTAAAGTGCCCATCATGTTTGTCACAGTTTGGCGCATTGCATCCACAACCTATGTGGTTATAAGTACGTCATATATCCTTGTAAAAAATAAAAAATAAAAAAAATTCAGGCAAATAACACGTTCTAAGATCCAGAACTATTGCCTCACAAATGGCATAAAAGTAAAGTATGTCGCATATAATTCAGAGTGTCAACATATGCAAACCTGTGGAGGTGCTCTTTTGACAAACAGTTCCATAAATTCTGGTTGCACGTTTTTCACGTATTCCAGGAGAAACTCCCTCCTATCTTTTGGCTGTTAAATTAAGAAATTAAAATGTCAAGATGAGGAAATAATTACCAAGTCGTAAAATAGCTACATATAAGGAAGACATATCAAGATATTCCTAATCTCCTAAATGGAACACAGTTGGCAGTGGGCACTCAACATACATCCAATAAGGCTTCTGACATTTGAATGTCTTATTAGGGCATGGCTAGCAATGAAGCCTTAAATTAAAGAGGGAGGCCATGGCTAAAACCTACTGCCCTCCAACCCATCAGTTGTAAATGTAAGCAACCTTTTAGTTTGATACAGTAACGTACTAAGTTTATCAAGAAATCCAACTTCTCAAAAGGTCATAATAAGAATGTAGTTGAAAGATTTCATATGGACGATTTTACGACAACCAGATCAAAATGCACAATTTACTTCTTCAAATTTTGAGAACCCTGAAACTGTCTTCACTGTACCATAGCGCACCACATTTATCGTTTTTGAAATAAACTATCTTTTTCATGCATAATCAGAATAGCATGTCCTTAGTGCAAGCTGTGAAGGTATACATCTGATAATCTGGTTGCTACACAACTCTTTACTGCATCACCCATAAAAGCAGTTGGAACTATTGCTTTTCTACTCAAACAAGCAAAGCACAAAATCCTTAAGCAACACGTACTCAACCCACAATACCGCATAACAACCAGTTCTACTCCGGCATTTAGAGTTTGAGACCCAAAATCTGAGAAATTTCAGATAACACAGAATCTCACTACTTCAACATCATACTTCACTGATGCAAAATCGCCCATGCCCCCATGTGGCTCCCTTTGCACCCGAAAAAATTAAATGTACTCCTAGCTAGTTTTCTTGAACATTCTCGATTTAATCGCTACGATAAAATGGTACTTAACAAAATGCTCGTTTCGCAACCTAGACATATCAATTACTAGTACAACAATTCAAGTAGCTCGAGTTCAGATACACAATTGCTTGTAAACAAAACCATATAAACATAACCACACATATGAGTGATATGATCGTCCAAAACCCGAAAATTTTCCGCAATCCAAAAACTTGAGCTACATTTCATCCAATACAAATCGTGTAAATCAATGTAATCCAATACATAAACCTCCACAAAACCATGATTTCACCAATTCAGAAAAGGTACACTATTCAATCAACTAATAATTTCCACAAAACTTCTTCAAGAAGCTTCAATAGAAACAATACCGCATAAAAACGTATGGTATTAAATTACACTGAATTGCAGCATGAAATTAACATTGAAATTATCAAAATGAAATCAATTTGAAGGGAGAAAAAGGCAATTACCACTGAACCATTATTACCGTCGCGGTTATTATCGTATTCGGGCGACGGCGAATTACCCAAATTAGCGCGAATTCTGAAAGAAAACTTCCTTAACCTCCGCGAGAAACTTACTGTGGAAGTTCTAGATAACAAAACGGGCAATCGTGATGAAGAAGCTAACGAAGAAGAAGGTTGGTGGTGAGTTAGAATAGAAGGCTTGAGTATTAAGGAAGCCATTGATAAGGTTTTTCTTTGAAATG
Source organism: Spergularia bocconei (assembly GCA_963457585.1). Lineage (NCBI taxonomy): Eukaryota > Viridiplantae > Streptophyta > Magnoliopsida > Caryophyllales > Caryophyllaceae > Spergularia > Spergularia bocconei. Next base: position 2,133,616 of record OY734947.1, read on the forward strand.
TGAAGGTATAATTTAATTTTAATTTTAATTTAATTTTATCGTTTAAAAAAACCCTACGCCACCATTAACAACGTCCACTTCTATCAGTGAAGGTTTGAGGTGTGAGTAAAAAGAAGAGGGACAAAAATGACAACTACTACGGAGTACTCTTTTTCTTTGCAGCTTTGTTGTTTCGGATGATTGGATGAAGGAATGCTTTTGGAGGGTTGGGTCGGGTTGTTTCTCGCCATGAGACCCGTCAAAAGATGATCCGATTTGAAAAGATTTAATATAACTCGACTATTTCAACTGACTCGGACCATTATGAATATTACTCCAGATGGTTGAGGTCGTTCGATATCTGATGTGGTGATGTCATGTGCTCATTGGAGTGAAATTTTTGTGTGAGGCCAAGAGGAAAAAGATATGACATAACATGAGAAATAAAATGGGAAAGAAAATATAAAACGAAACGCGAAATTAGAATGTGGTAAAGTCAATCCTGACAAAATGGTTTAATGAACACGTAATGACCGTGAAACTATATATTTGAAAACATATGTACTTGACTACTTGGTTGAGTAGGTATAAAACTCAAACAATTTGACTAAAGGCCTTGAGCTCATACCACACCACATGAATCCAGTATTGTTGAGATATTGACGTTCTACTCGATTTCATATTAGTACAACAGCACTTCACATGAAAAAGAAACTAAAATTCCCTACAGAAATTGATTTTTTTTTATAAGTGACTGGTAGGGATTTCATTCCATTAACAGATTTGGCATGCCTTCACTTTAACACGGTCTCCTCGATCAATCTACATACACATTGGATTTGGATGAATATCATCCTTTAAGAAGTATTTGTCTCCAATCACACGGTGTATGATTTCAGATATTTTTTTTAGTTTCAATCCATTTACGCGTGAACTTAATAATATATACTCCGTATACTTTAGAACCTAATTAAAATTATATAATTCGGCAATGAAAATTGAAGATCAATCACAACCAAATTACTCACACTTGGTATGGTGAGAGTGAGACTGATGTTAGAGTATTAGGGTAATTTCTTAAATTTTTAAACTAATCTCATTTGTATGACCTTTACTTGGTAGGCTATACTCTTATCATCTATTAGCACTTGACAAGTTAACATGGCTCGAATTCACGTTAAAGAGCACACTAATGTCGAGTTTTTGGTAACTTATCGCTCTCAATCGTGTGCAATCATACCCAACTCGAATCTAAACTAAACCGCTTATGTTTTGTATGCCAAACTAAAGTCGAGCAATAAAGTCAAAACAAAACAAATACTCACAGTGCATCTCTCACAGTCGTCGTTTATTCTCTGTTTGTTCACTTCGCTCTGTTAGTTTTACTCCGTAAGTAATTTCCGACGTTTTTTTTTTCATGATTATCATTCTGCATTGCATTTCATTTTCCCAAAATTGCTAAGCATAGGTTTTTATCTTTCATCTGATTTAATTTAATTTAATTTAATTTCTGGATTTGGGTAATTTGAATTTCCCCATTTCCTCACTTTTCTTATTTTATTCATGATTTTTTATGAAGTAATAATTGAATTGAATTATTCTCTACTTTTATTTTTGCTTGCATTCTTGCCTAAATTCGTATATATTGGCGTATATACTGGGGTATTTTGAGTGTATTTATGTGTGCCCACAAGGTGTTCGATGAAATGCGTGACAGAACTTTACTACTATTAATATGTAACAATTGGTTTATTGTTGTTTCTGATGGAAGATGTTGATTTTCTGAACAGTTGTGGGAAGCTTGCAGTATAAGTATTAGTCTGCTGTTTCGTGTTCGACGTCGGGATTGTGGTATTGTAAAGCTTGGTTGCCTTCCCTATTGCTTATGGAACTGTCTTGTTGAGGTTTTTTACCTGATAGGCGATGCGATAGCGGGATCAGAAATGTATAGGACTATGTAAGGATGTCTTTCTATTAATGTTGCCCGTAATCTTGATTAGCTCATTTTCGCATTTTGCGGATGGCCTTTTCTGTATGGTTGATTGTGTGTATTCTGAATTTCTGACAGTTCAAGGTGTTCGATACGAGCAATTGTAGAAGTTTTTTCAGGACCTGTGCTCCCGAAAAGGGTACGTGTGCTGATTTCTAGGATGTATGTAGTCGTTAATCTATAGTAAAGGTGATTTTAGGGTATGGTCAAGGTTTTATAATTCAACTTTAGGGCTTGGATGAGGTAACATTCCTTTTGAATTCGGAAGGAGGTATGTATCGGTATTAATTTCATGGCATTGCTGCTGCAGGGAAAGAAGTATGGATTTATCGCAGTGGAAACATTTCAGACTGCTGCTGTCTGGAAAGGTAGGAAATATCCCTAGCTGTTTTGTCTCATTATCCTGAGTGCCTTAAAGACTTCCGCCATAAGGCGGGGTAAGGGGGGGTCGGATGCACGCAAGCCTTACCCCTATTGAAACATAGAGAGGCTTCGCACGAATGACTTAATATGAAAATTGCTTCGAGAATCGCACCCACTTACTGCTACTTCACAAAATAAGAAGCACAGGCAGTTTTATGCATTTTGCTTATTCCATTATATCCCAAAAACAAAGAATAGTTAGTCTTTGGCTCCATTGGAAATGGAAAGCATAGCACTACAAACTCTATGTATCTTAGTTGAGGGGAAGTAGGGAAGGCGATTGGACGATTTCCCAACTAAATACTCTCCAAGGGTATATGGAGTCTTCGTTCGTAGAATCTCTTTGCAGTCTTGGACATAAGAACATGGGAAATTGTTTAGGACTTGTTGCTCGATTTGCTACCCTTGGTTTTGTGGGTTTAAGTACACGTGTTGTGTAGTTTTATCTCCATCAATAAGAACCCAAATCTTATCTATTGAGAAATTAATCAATTTTGTTTTCAAGGTTTGAGTGTTTGACTGTGTATACTGTAATTTACTGCTCTTCTTCCTCAAGAGTATTGCTCCACATCGAAATGAATTTAGTTAGGAACAATTTTGTTGTTATCAGATGTTGGTAAGAGACTCAAAAGGGAATATGTCTTCACCAGAATAGAAACAAATGCAATTCTAAGGAAATAAAGCAAATAACAGTTTTGTATAGGAGAGGTTCATGAAATTGAAACTTCCATGCACGCGGAAATTACAAGTTTTTGCAGGGAGTTATTGATAAACCCCGCTCCCAAGGCTGGATCTACTTCCCATACGTATCTCAATGTGACAAGACATAAGTTTTCCCAATTTTCGTTTAGTTAATCTTCCATTTTATTCTAATACTATCATCAAATTTTTCTTACCCAATTTTAATTTTGATTTTTTTTTGCTCAATAAAAAAAATTGCTCCTTTAGTTTCTTGCTTTTGCTTCCAAATCTCCACCCATCTCCTCTCTCCTCTGCTGTCGTGACTTGCTTTTCTCCTTCTGTTTTGTTGAGCTTGTACTAGCATGAAACCAGAGTAATGATATTTAGGGAGGTGATATTCTATAATTTTCTGAAAGTTGATAAAGAACTACAAAAAGAGATGAGGAAGAGGTGAAATCGGATCAGAGGAGCTATAGCCGAAAGTAAAGAGTATCAGATTCTCGTTTCAGGGCTTGAAGAGTGAAGGGCTGTTCACCACCTGGCATAAAAGCTTATGATACAAAAATGATTTAGAGTTAAAATCAGACTTAGGTGACTCTTTCAAGTATGTACAGATCATTCGCGTAAAACTATTGTGTGAGCCATATGATGTAAATGTAACTTCCTTATAAAATAGATAGGAACTACGTAACTCTACAAATTCACCAAGGAAGTAGGCACCTGTGAGGCCTTTCTCATCACATTGCCCCCCTCCTCCCAACAGAAAAAAAATAAAACAGGAAAGGTGCTGGTGGAATACACGAATATTCTCAGGGCAAAATCATTCTCTTGACTATGTTTTTTTTTCTTGCTTCTTTTTGGGCTGAGATAGCAGCCTAGCAGATGTCTGAAAAGGAACCCCTGAAATACTTATGTTTGCTTTGCTATTTCTATTAATAATTTTTTCTTATAAAAGAAGTTTTCTGATTACATGGTCGTAAATCTACTCTCATATTAGTCTCAGAATTGGTGTCCTGCTTGGATGGTGATCTGTTCCTTGAAAATATTATCAGTGTCTATTTATGTTAATGGTCTATGGAAAGGACTTCACAATGTGCTCTATTTGCAGGTCCTGTGACTTTTGGCTATGGAGGAGAATCAATAAGCAAGTCCATAAGTCTTCAAATTCTTAGTGCTCTACAGTTAGGTAATAGAAGTCAAGCTTCCAGTCTACTTTCACAACTTGATGCTGACAGCCACGTGTTGAATGCTGAAGAAATTGTCAGCATTCTTGAATACTGTGCCAAAACACCAGATCCCCTGGTGAGTGTAGTTATGTTTGAGTTTGATGAAGTCTTGAAAGAACTATCTGGTGTGAAATGATCTTTGCTTGAGGTATTCTGTTTGCATCTTTGTATTTTCCATTCAAGGGAAAGGTTGCATACATCCGATCCCTTCTAACCCGCCCCATGGACCGTATCAGTGAGGCACCAGGGTATGAGGGTAATCTTGATATTCCAGGTAACATTGCATGTTGGCGATCTCATACCATCTTGGGACTACGGCCTTGTTGTGATTAAATTGTTTTCTGCCACTTGGCTTCTGCTTTTTCTATTATTCGACTTTATCCTGTTTGTTTCTGGAGAGTGGGGAGGGGTGGAGGAGAGTCTATGTATGAATAAAGAGGTGCTTAAGCCAACAACAGAGAGTGCTTTCACTAGCAGATGGAAATGACCAAGGGCTGTAAGACTTTTTCCCAGCATTTATGTTAATGTCTTAAGGGAATTCTTTGTAATTCTTGTTACAGGATACTGTAGCTGCGTGGCATTTGTAAGCTTGGTGAATTTGCAAAAGCTAGCTTGGTGAAAGTCAACCTAACCAGTTCATGTTTCTGTTTTGCTATATTAGAACTTTGATATGTACCCAACTAAAGCTGATAATACAAAGTTGATATATTAGAAACTTCTGTGTACCATTTTGTGTACCTCTTTAAGCACATCTAGCTATGGTTAATCTAATCCTTTACTGGCTTTTTTTTTACAAGACTAGAATCAGTTTATCGAATGATGCAGATTAGTCTTTTCTTCTCTATCCTGACGTTGTATATGTAAATGTAGTCTCCTAGTCTTCAAGTATCATTTGAACTGGTTTTAATTTTAAGCTGTGGTGTTAACATGGCCTATTGCCCATTCCAGTTTGTGATGGAAACCTGGAGAGTCCTTCAAGAGAAGAAAATTAGTTTGAATCAGAATTGTTATTTGCTTATCGTCCGTGCTCTTTTCAATGGTGGTCACCTGGAAGAGGTATGGAATTAATTTTTTTTCCGTCATTCTGTACATATATATCCCTGTATATGTTATCGCTAAATTGGGTATCACCTGTTGTTGAGGCCTTGCTACCAACATTTTCTTAGGCATCTATGCTGGCAGACATGCATATGAAAGTTGTAATAGGCTCTTTAGTATATGAAACATTTCAGTCAAGTTTGTGCGTGTGATATATGGTTGACCCTATCATATTTTTATGGCAGGCAGTTCGCCTGGTGAAATTTCTTGGAGAAAATCACCGTGTCAGTTTTCTATTGCCTGTGTACAATTATCTTCTGTCAGCTTGCACCAAAATGAAAGATGTGATGTATCGTGATCAATGTTTGAACTTGATGGACCACCATTTGTTCGGGAAAAATGAATACACGTATACTGCTCTTCTCAAGGTATTTAATATAAGTGAGTAGTTTATGCCTTTGGATTCTTTTTTTTTTAAGTTCGCCTGTTTATTTTAGGATCTTCTCCATTGGTTTCTGCAATGATACTTTTTCTTAGGAAAGCTAGTTAACGCATTGGTGTGAGACTGGAGTGACGAGTGGATGATGGCGAGCTTATGGCTTTATCTTTATACTTTATATCAACGGAAACTGCTAATGAGAGATGGGAGTCTTATTCTTCGGGTGTTTCCAGTTGCAACTCTCTTTTTAGGGCTCTCCCACTACACCAGCTCCATTTACTTGAGCTTAGTCATGACAGGCATCTGGAAATCTTAATTTCCATTGAATTTGAGGCCTTTGTTGGACTATGGTATTAGGAAGACTAAACACTTGTGACAATCTTCAGAGGTACAGACATGGAACTGCTCTTACCTTAGTCCATGTGTCATGTGTAGGAATCATTGTTAGACTGGGGTGAGTCTATTCCGCCATTGTGATATTGCTCATACTGTGTGGTTGAGATTTATTGGTATCGGCAAAGAGCTGTGGCTGTGTCCTGGCTCAGCGGTCAATTTCTCAGCATTAAATTTCAAGACTTGTAGAATTAAATATGGGAAATGTGTGCGAGGTGTATTTGGTGTATCTGGTTGGAGAAGAATTCTTATGGACTCTGGGATTAGATATTCGTTTTATTAATTTTGGGGAAGGTTTATTTTGTCTTTAGCTTCTTTGTGTAAAGGCCACTTGACGCAGTGGGCTTGGGTTTGAGTTGATTGGTTTCAAAAATCATTTCTTTAGAAGCTAAATGCTTATGGAGATTTCCAAAGGAACCTGATGCATTGTGGCACTGTGTTATTTAGAGCATATATGACCTTTGTGAGAATGGTTTGGACAAACAACTTGCTTAAGTGTCACCAGTGTGCGCGGAACTTTGTGTCTTAAATGTCTTCTCTCTTCTTGCATCTTGTCGAATACAAGCTTAGTAATGGTTGTCGTATCAAATTGGGCACGACTGCCAACTTTCAGATTTGTATCATGGCTCCAATTGTGTCATTTTAGCATGGGAACTCATGGTCTACACCTACACAGAAATCGTCATGAATGAGAGATGGACGAACTTTCTTGCATGTTGATTTTGTTGGACTTTGTTCATGCCTAGAATGTGGAAGATTATAGGGTATGAAGGGTTTATGGGATCTTTTTCTTGTAAGTCATTTATTGCTCCAATCAACTTACCCCCTGTGTTATTTGTTGTTATTTTTATTGCTATCACCATTCGTTGAGTGTTGATGAAGGTTTGTGGGTTTGGGTGGATAATGGCACTAAAGATTATTACCAAGGACATAATTCAACGAAGATTATTACTTTGTATCTCTATCCGGACATATGAGTTCTATGTTGCCATAGTGCAGTGGGGGAACATTACATTGTGATTTTGCGGAACATTTATGGGGATGCCTCTTTGGTGTGAGAGGGGAGCATTGGCTCGCTGTGGAGCCACTTGCGTATCTGCAATGCTGGACTTGAGAGTTTTAAGGATCATCATTCTTTGGAAATGTACTTCATGGCAATCTTTTGGTGCCTTTGGCTGGATTCCTGGTGAAAGAAATCCCACATTTGTATAGGAGTTAATAACCCTCTTGATTCACATATTCTTTTCTTTTGTGTGCTAAGGTTGTTGTGTTAGGATATTTCTACCACTATTCCGCAACTTAATTGGGGGAATCTGTCGTTTGACCCGTTTCTCTAACTATCCTCCACTCTTCATTCGTTTGATCACTTATACAATTTTTTCTTATCTAAGAAAAAGTAACAAAGCATGCCTATATTAGGTGTTCCTTCACTTTACCAACATGTTTTGATTTCACGAGCAACATCCCAACCCAAATCTCTATCCTTTTGGATGATAGATCCAAGATAATGATAGAAGTCTAATCCTTGGACAGTCTTCCCATCTTAGAAATATTGTCTTGATCTATATCTTTAAACAGGAGTTCTAACATGTATAAACATGCAGAAAGCATAAAGAAAAATATGTACATATTTGAGTTGATAGTCTTAGTTAACATTCATAAAGTCCCGAGGATTTCTTGTCCAAGATGATCTTACTGAGCGGACACGCTGTGGTAATTTGAACTGCCAATACACCAGGCTTTATTAAATTTACTTGCTGGAACTCTGCTTACATCATTCATGTTTAGAGTATAATAGAATAATGCAAGAGAAGAGAATGTTGCCTTTTACCTTTCTGGCAGAGTGCAGATTTGTTATCTGAGATGAGAGCTCATGGATGGTAAACTGAAACTTGTTAGAGTTGGATGTTGTGTAAAAAAGCTTAAAAAGGAGTATGAAGAAAGGGTGGATAGCTGATTTTGAAAGACGATTCAACTTACTGTTTGGTGGTGTATTTGGATTGAAAGATCACATCACATGTTTGATGATGCTGTTTTAACGCACCGACAGTTGAAATTTCGCTGTTTGAGGTTGTTGTTATAGGTGGAATCAGGTGTTACATTCTCACCAACCCTGGACCTTCCCCCTTTCCGCGGATAAAATTTATCATTTGTTTAAGGGCTTAGTTAGCTCTCTTATGTATATGGGCGTCACCTCCATGGCGACTTTTTGTAATTGGGCATCACCCCCGTGGTGTCCTTATTTTAATATATTGATATCCTCGCTATCTTATAAAACAAAATAAGAAAATACAAATATACAGCTCTGTAATTACTTAACCTGGTGCTGCTACCTAAGTTGTAGATAAGTTTTTAACTTTAGCTCATTTATGTAGAGTATCGTTATCAGCCTTTGGACTCTAAAATGATGTTGTCGGAGGGGGACAGAAGAGTTTGGGTTTACTTGCTTTAAGATCTCTGTGCAACTTAAATGTTTTTCTGTAGTAGCACAGCCAGAAAATTTGGTGCTTTAGTAGAATATATGATGTTAGTGTTAGGCATTGACTTGACTTACTTCTTACAGCTTGCAGTTTGGGAGAATAATTTGTCCGCGGTGCATGAAATTCTAAGAGAGCATTGCAAGTATTACAGTCTAAACGTCATCTCTTTGAGAAAGTTCATATGGTCTTTTACGCGGTTGAAGGATTTGGAATCTGCTTATAAAACATTGCAATATATGGTTTCTGTATCGCTTAAAGATGGAACCTTTCTACGTAGAACTATGATGGGCAAGATTTATAGTCCATATCTAGACATTCCTATTCCCTCAGAGACTGTAACAAGTATCCTGGACTCTGATTCCCGACAAGATGGATGTACAGCGTCTCATGTTTCATCTGATTGTGAAGAAACTTCTACAAATCCAACTAATGCTTTGCAACATAATCCCTTGAACTCAAACACTGGAATTCTTGATGATCATAAAAAAGGGCCTATCAAGAAGGTCTTGAGATGGTCTTTCAATGACGTCATACATGCATGTGCTCAATGTCGAAATCCGGAGCTAGCTGAGAAATTAATCATGCAGGTAAAGATTGTCCCGCTTTTCTGCCTGTATGTACTTGCTAGATACTTATGGCTGGTAATTTATGATTCTTTCTCGTTTTTGTTTGTGCTTCTGGAGACTTAGCTCATTATTCTTATCTACCTCATGACGAGGTTGAGTAATTTCGTGCCAGTTTACTTTAAATTACGTCCCTTTACAAAGAGATTGAGAAGATAAAAACCCTCAGTTTCTCATCTTCACAGCAAGTGTATTCGTGTGCTCTGCATTGTGTCCTTACATTCTTGTGGGCCTTTGTATATCCAAATGTATTTGAAAGTTGCATATTCTGTGAATTCAACTATGGAAAGCTAAATTAGGATTCTTGGGCAAGAAACAGAAACCTATCAGTTGAACTATACACTTTGTCCCTCTTCTCTAGACAGGAACTGCCACTCAGCCGTTTTTCAATTTCTTGGTCCCATGAGCCTATGTACCCAAATAACGCTTCTGAGCTGTTTTATGGTTTCTATGTGATACATTGCTGTATAGCACTTTGTGAAACTCCAATCTGTTGTCCAGCACCTTAGTGTAAAACCTTCAACCTTACAGGTGCTGCAGAATGGTCGTTGTCCTAGGGGGGCAATAATGGAGAATTTTGTATTACTGATACTTCTGTAACTGTTAATCTCGCTACAAAGTATCTTTATGGCCATGTTTCTCTAAGTGTTTATACAATGTTTGACTGATTGTTCTTTTGTTTTAATTTCCTTTTATCAAGAATTGTAATACTCCTTCATCACTGAGACACTGGCTCCTTTTTTTTCCCTCCTGATGATTAGATATAACCCAGGATGGGCAGGGGTCCGTGCTCTTTTGGAGCGTGAATTACGGAAATTAAATATTTTAATAAACTGGAACCGACCCGAGCATTTCGGGGACTTTCTAGCAACAGCATTCCTACGAAATTTATTAGGGTCAAGAATGTCTGAACTTGTGGCTGCTTTCACCGTTCTGTATCAAAGGGCATTACAGACTTGGAATTGAAACAAAGTAACAGAAAAGGGGGGGGGGGGGGGGGAATGCAGTCCTCTATTAGCCTAATTGCTTATTTTCTTTTTCAATGTTGTTATGTCATCTGTATGATTAATTTCACTTTGTTGAGCACAAAATATACTGAATAAAAGGCTCCAATTTCTGTAGATGCAAAATCTTGGACTGGAACCATCGCCACACACAATTGACGGCTTTGTCAGAGCAATTATTCCAGGCAGAGGAATTAGTGATACCATAGAACTAGTGAGTTGTGTGATAATCTCATTCTGACAAAAGTTTTTTTTTTCTTTTTTTTTTTCTTTTTTTTTTTTTTTTTGGCTTTACTTTGTGGTTTCTCTAGAATAACATTCTGCCATCCCTTATTACAAATTTCAGATAGAAATAATGGAAGAGAAAGAAGTGAAGCTATATGACTCCACTCTTTCAACTCTTTCAATACGCTGCAGCAGAGCTTTACAGTTGGATTTAGCTGAATCCTTGCTTAATCAGATTACAGCTTGTCCAAATCCTCATGCTTATAATGCATTCCTTGCTGCATGTGATCTGGCGGTAAGCAGATGCTCCTTTGAAATTGTATTACTGGTCTATATATTCAAACACTTATTTCGTCGTATTACTAGTCTATTTATTCTTTATGGTTCTGACATGTTTTTTATCTGAATTGGTGCATTTGTTGTAGGATCAACCTGAACGTGCAGTAACAATGTTGGCTAGGATGAGGGATTTGAAAATCACGCCAAATGCCAGGACATATGAGTTACTTTTTTCCTTATTTGGGAATGTCAATGCTCCGTATGAAGAAGGTAACCTGTTATCACAGGCTGATGTTGCTCATAGGATCAACGCCATACAAGCTGATATGCTTGAAAATGGAGTTCAGCACACTCAACGGTCAATGACAAATTTGGTAATAATTTGGCTCTTTCTTTTTTTTTCTTCTTTGGTCTGGAATGTGACAAAATATCTCATACAGCTCCTGTAATGGCTAACTTTTTTTTTTTTTGAAATAGCTAAATTATATTTTTGACAAGATGCTGAAGGCCTGAAGTATTCTTTTCTCCCCTTAGTCATATTGTCTAATGACAACTGAGTTACTGACCTTGTTGTTTGAGATCTAGTTTCTGTTTTGATGAATTGATCTTTGGATAAGTACTTCTGCTGGCAAGTGACAGAATCCATCTGCTGAGATTACAATGTGTTATCCCACGTAGGCAGATAATATGTTCGTCTGCTTACACAAAACAGTTTTTACTTACTATATGACAGGTCAAAGTGCAGTGCTACCCATTGAAATCCATCCCAAATGTTGTGCATGTGTGGTTTTTCGTCATTGGTCTTTTTTTTTCTTTTTTTTTTGTTTCCGTATGTGTTTAAACAGGCTTGTTTTGTTTGACGTTTACTGTTATGATTTATCGTTTACTATTAATTCATATGTTTTGCTATATAGTTTTTAAAACTTTTTATTTATTTTGACGACTTTCTAAATTTCCTTTGAAAGAGTTTAAATACTTCTAAAATGTTTAAAACGTTTTCGAATTTTCTTCGCGTACACAAGACGGTTACAGGATGACGATTCATGTTAGCCGACCCCAAATCATTTTGGGAATAAGGCTTGGTTGTTGTTGTTGTTGTTGTTGTATTGACATATGTGTTAAGTGTGATGTCATCTGAAAATTGGAAGACTAATGTATTCCACTGTCATTGTTGTCGGTTTGCCGCTTCTAAAGCTGAAAGCACTTGGATCAGAAGGAATGGTGCAGGAAATGCTACAGCACTTGTCTAGGGCAGAGAGACAGTTATCCGCGCACAACTTTTTTAACACGGATCTCTATAATACCATACTTCACTCTCTTGTTGATGCTAAAGAGGTCAGCCAAAGGATTATTTCTTCTCTTTCAGGCTGAGATTTATGGCCCTGATTGTCTCCTGTAATGTGTTCTTTTCTTTTGCTATGCAGAATTATAGGGCAGTTGAGATTTTCAAAAGTATGAAACTATATGGGCTTCAGCCTGACGCTGCAACTTACAATATCATGATTGATTGCTGTTCAAATATAAGATGTTTCAAGTCTGCATGTGCTTTGGTTTCCTTGATGGTTCGTGATGGCTTTCCTCTGCAGACACTAACATACACCGCACTTATAAAGGTATATCTTTTGCATTCAGTGTTCCGTGACAAATTTAATGTTATGTAAGGTATGTCAGTCTGGCGGTATAGTTTTAGGTAAGGTGTAACTTTAAATTAGGAATTAGAATGGACCGCTGTCATACACTCATACCTGGCCTATGCCTTTTAACTTATGTGAGTGCAACTGAGGATTTCAAGCCGCGGAGGTAAACCACAGATGTGACATGGCTAGATTGGGGCGAGCCCTATCTGTCTGAGATGAAGATTGGGACAATGAATTCTCGATTTGGTCTATCAATCATGATTAGTTTCATCTTTTCAGGCGTAGGCACCTGTGCATCTATGAAAGCCTTCCTGTTTATTGTTTTGGTGCTCAGATAAGAAAAGGTTGAGCTCGTGTATGAACAGCCAAATGTTAGTGTCAAAGAGCATGGAGTAAATGGGGCAGTTTCCTTCTAAATGTTGTCTAGGCTGTATGTCGAGGACTTACGACAAGTCTCCCATGAGAACTTATGTCCATATGGTTATTAAAAGACCTATCAGTTATTAAGATAAATATGCTAGTTTTTACTTTTTAGGATAGAAGGCTCCCCCTTCTCCCAAAGTTTGTAATAATTTTCTTTTTTAACCTCACACTTTTTCCTTATAACTCACGGTTAATTTTTAGAACTTGCGAGCCTACCTTGATCACTAACAGGTCCGACCATATCATGGTTATGTTATACTGCACACAGCACACCGATCAGGTGCTAAAGTGATATTTGTTTTCTCCTTCTGGGAATTGATCTTTGACCTTTGACTAACAGTTCACAGTTTTGTAAATCAATTTAAAAGGTCTGTCGAGTAATTGTGCCACGTTAGCATATGTTACATTCTTTTGGTTTGTTAGTTGTATTTGTCATTAGAGAGGGCAGGACTTTCCAGTTTCCATCAATGTTTTAAAAACCGGACCGGACGTCGAACCGGTAGCCTCGGGGGTTCGATGGGTCAAGGGGTTGGACCGGTTCAACCGGATCAAAAAACCGGATGACGTCATAATGATAAAAATATAAAATAATTAAATTTTTGCCAAAAATATTAAAATACATACAAAAAGAACCAAAACCGGTCAAAACCGGAATGAACCGGTCGGTTCTGTCCGGTTCTTGACCGGTTTGGTAAATTAACCGGGGTTTTGGTCCGGTCAATCAGGTTTTGACCACCCCCGGTTTTCTGACCTAATCGGTCCGGACCACTGGCTGGTTTCCGGTTCAACCGGTTCAACCGGCGGTCCGGTCCGGTTTTAAAACATTGGTTTCCATCTAATACAGGGTTTGGCTTGTGGAATAAGTTTATGGTTTTCTTTCTCAGGTTTTGCTGGAACATGATGCTTTTGATGAAGCCCTGAATCTTCTTGACCAAGCCCTATCCGAAGGAAGTGAACCCGATGTCTTGCTGTTCAACACCGTCCTTATGAAAGCCAGTTTACAGGTACTACTCTTATCTCTTAGCTGCCACGCAAGTCTGTATTATTGTCCAATATTTTTTTTATTTCTACGCTGTGTCCCTCAAAACTATACCAAGTGACAGACAGCTGATAAAAGCTACCTAGCAGTTCATTGCTGATAACCTCGGGTCAAGCATTCTGGTGTAGCTCAATCATTTTAAAGATATCTGAACTTCCGATTACCTTAAACAAAATCCTGGACACTTTTCTGTGAGGAAAGCCTATTCATGTGGTTCCAAAATGTACCGCGTTGTAAACACATCCTAAACGCACATGCACTTTTATGGATGCAAAAATTGCAGGTTATAAGTGGTGTTCAGTCTGTCCAAAAGGTTGTCCATATGACGCCCCTTCACCTTGTGGAGGACATTGTGTTTTCAGTAACTGAAGAGAGAGAATGTATGAGAACTTGTAAATGTTTTTGTGTGGTTCCAAAGGAATTTACTAGTATAATGGGCTTGAAGAATCTTTTATCCAAACAGATCAAGAAATTTAGATGCAAGAACATTGCTGTGGCACCACCAGCTAGTTTTTTCAGTTTTCTCATTTTCCTACTTGGATTTTTCACCAAATGAAAGTTCCTTGAAATTGCCTCACCCTCTCTTGCAAGGAACTCTGGAATAGGGAAGTCAGGACTCACAATTCTTATAAAACTTGGAAAGATGAGACCACGCGAGAAGGGGTTCAGATCCTCTAGAACTAATTTCCATAGAGTTTGTCGAGTGTGCTATAAATGGAAATCAGGACACTGGTATCCATTATTCAAGTACAAACAATATTTTCTTTTTGGAAGTAGTGCTTTCCATTTCAAGGATATTTGACATGGAAGAGTTGCTATACAACTCCAGAGGGTTTTATCACTGTCAGAAGCAGAGAGATTAGCCGATTTCCTGCAAACACTGTCCAGGGAAATAAGATGTTATTTGATTGCCTAAACCAACAAGAGATAGCATCGAGGATATGATCTCCCAAGTAGTAGTGTAGGACACCTGCCAACCTCTATGTACCTCTTATCTTAGCCATTTCTAAGACCTAAGTCCATACGTGCTTTTGGTGACCCGCTGGAATCACGGTCAGGCTATAACTAGAGACTTCATAGCTCCTTCCTACCTAGATATCTTTGGACACTTGAGCCTTTCCTAATTAGGTAAGCATTCCAAGTTCTATCCGACCTGGTGATCCTTCAAGCTGTTCTGAGTTCTGACCGCAGATAAAATAGAATACCTCACAGGTTATGCAGCTCCCGCTGAATCTTGTTAATGCAAAGGTAATTTGAAGATAATTAGAAAGACATACACCTGGACAAGTCCTACACAATCTCCCTCTTCAGTTGGTCATCTGTCCATCCATTGATCCTCTTAAAACCCCTTTACTACTGCATCCCAAGAGAAAATGTTCCTATTACCGGATTACAGAACTCTAAGTTACATGCTAGGAAGACTCTGGATCATAATGTAGTTGCATTTTGACGCATTTTTTTTCCTACATAACTTCAAATATATGAGGATTCACGTTGTTGCTGGCAGTTTATTTCGAACTTGTTGCCCATATTATTTTCACGTGGTTTGATCAATGTTCCATCACTAAATGAATCTCAGGGAAGAATCGATGTTATTGAGCTTGTACTGGAGGTGATGCATCGAGAGAAGATCCAGCCAGATCCATCAACTTGTAGTTATGTGTTTGATGCCTATGTTGATCGTGAATTCTTTGGTACTGCTGTTGAAGCATTACAGGTCTTGAGCATGCGGATGATTTCGACGGATAATGATACTGTTGAGATTATGAGAAGTGAATATGAGGATGTAATACTTAGTGAAGAACCAGATGCAGAAATAAAAATAATGCAGACTTTCAGTCAGTCGGTGAATCTTACTGCTGCCCTTTTAAATTTAAGATGGTGTTCCTTGGTTGGATCCTCGATTTCATGGGCGCCTGATCAAAGTCCCTGGAGCAAGAGACTTGCTAGCACTGCTACTGGGCAAACACCAGCTGCGTCCTGAAGTCAATATTATACACTGTCTGCTTCTCTTGACGAATGCACATATACATTGAAGACCATACTGTACTGATATATTTACTTTGCTGGCTGTCTGGTGATGAATAGGGACCTTGGGTCTTATGGACACTACATGGTGGGACTATGTATTTGAAGCCTATGATACAAGTCTGAAGACTCTCATCAAGTAATCACCTCGTTACTGATGTGCTACGAGAGTGCTGGCAACGAAGACCATGAATTTTGGATAAAGTATTTACACTGGGCAAATACTTGAGGTTTTTTGAGAACAAACACTTGAGGTTTCTTGAGAACAAACACTTGAAATGGGAGAAGCAAATCAGAAGATGTTCTCTTCCTGATCTCGAAGGAGAAACTATGTCAGGCCATTCCATTGTCGTGGTCACATTACTTAATAATGACGACGAAATTCATAGGAAAATGGCTTGTGCAGCAACAGCTTTGTGGAATGTTGCAAATTTTGTACAGTACTATGTTTTCCATCCCTATTTTAAGTGTATAAGGTATTCTCTGTAGAGTGTGAGCCTTATTGAAGAATGATAGAAAACTCTTGCTCACAAAGCGTGTATTACAATTTACAAATATAGTATTACTGTTACACAATAACAAGTTGAATTTACCATTCATCAGCTATCACATCTTCCTCTGGAACGATTTTGACAACCCAACTTGGAAGGACACTCAATGGTGGCAGCTCGCAACTGGCAAGAATGGTAAAAAGATCAATGCCCTCAAACAATGGTCGCTACACGCAGGACTGGTAAAAGATTAATGCCCTCTTTGTCTAAGCTTGTTGCAAACTTATACTCGAGTACGTTGTCTGAAATGCAAAGATATTCTCTGATTGAAGAATTAACGAAAACTCTTGCTCACAAGAGTGTGTTACAAGTATTACACAATTACAAGTTGAGTTCACAATACATCACAAGACCGGAAAAGATCAAAGCCATGTTATTCTAAGCTTGATCAACTCAGGCAAATTGAGCCAGACATCTAAACTCTAATATCATACTAAACGATTGGTAACTTGGAGAATGATCCTTACAAACTACAAAGCCTACAATTTCAAAAGCTTCATATATAACTCCATCAGGATGAGCCTCAAAACTAATTTCCTACAAACACCTTCCACCATACCCTGCGTTCCTGAACAATGCTTGCTTTATATCCTCTGAACCCACTACTGATCTCTGTTCCATTTCCTACAATCAACAACAAACGTCGAGCACATATTATAAGACGGGCAGTGTGAATTTCCAGTAGGAACGAAATCAAAAATCGTTCACTCAGAAACTTTTTTTTATTTGACGAATACTTGAAGTAAAGTGTGTGTACCTCGGAGCAGGAAGCTTGCAGGGAGAAATCATTGAAACAGCTTATCACACATTGCTGAATCTCAAGGCCTAACGCTTCTAGTGTCGTGACAGTTGATAGTAATAGACCCGGTTTTCCAGGACAACATATCTCGACCCTGGTATCCAAGTTCCTCCTCTCGACATCAAACTGCATGGATTGACAAAGGGCCTTTAGTATACTGTATTACTATTGTGGCTCCACAATTTCACCCAAAAAATACAGTCATTTTGAAGAAACATTTGTAATGTTTCACCACGAAGGGGCCAAGTATCAAATTTCATACACTATAAGCACCACCACCACCACCACAACAACAACTAACCAAGCCTTAGTTGCAAAATGTGAAAATGATCTAGGGTCGGCTAACATGACTCGTTCTCTGAGATCGCCACATGAATGTAAACTATGTAAAATTGTTCTTGTGTCCTTAAAATGGAATTGTTCTCTGGCGGAGGCATGCATACAATTTCATATAGAAGCGCCAGTATTGACACTCGTTCAACATTAGCACACACGTTATTTCGTAAGAAATGATGTTACTACCTCGGATCTTTTCATTTACTAACCTTTGGTTTGAAATCCTCACAAATTCAAACCTAACGTTAACAAATGAAAAGAACGGAGGGAGTATCTCCGAAAGATTAACTTTTGGATGTCACATTAGCATTACTCCAAGAAAACAGCAAAACTAGACACAAATGAAGGCAATGTATCAACACAAATGAGAATTTAATTTTAGCATAAGAGAGAGCAATACTTTGGGTGAATTTCTGACAAGAAGCTCATTAGGTTTGGGTTCCCTGAAAATGCTGAGAAGATTGATTTGATTGGAACCCGAACCGGAACCCGCATCCGCATCAACATCCGGATGATCATGAACCTCTTCTTGCAAGTTATTAATCCTCTCTAGTAGCTCCTTCATGTAATCAATGGTATCCCCAAGTATTGATGTTCTATCCATCTGCACACCATCACAAACTATTCATTAGCCGACACTAAATCATTTTAATAATAAGGCGTGATTGTTGTTGTAATCACAAACTCCTCCGCAATGGTTACGCTGGCGGGTTATGCGCTTGGTTTTCATAATCTGCTTAATTTTTTGAGGTTACTTCACTAATTAAGCAGATTATTATCATGTTAATTCACCGATTTTGCTTAATTATTCACATTTCCTTGACTTTTCACTAACTACTACGGAGTAACATAGTTCTTCCTAAATGGCTATTCAAAAAAAGTACACCCCTTTATTTGATGCTTTGATCATCAACTTTCTCACCTACCTTGCTACCACCCCCCAACTCTTACTTTCTCGGCTTACCTTTTCCGCTATAGAGTCATCTATGTTCGAAACTATTGTAGATGTCGTGTGACCTTTTTAATTAATGAAATCGATCTTCTACCTCCAAGAAAAATAAGTGTCATAAATCAGTTACGCCCACCAAATCTCATCTTGAATCACACCTAGATACCTTCACTCGCAACTCAAAACAACCCACCAATCACACACAAAAATTCCCACTTTTTACCACAACTTTTAGCACGCACTATCCATATCTAATGTCTTGGTCACTTACAAACGTGTTCCTCAACATTCTCCACTTTCTAATGTTTTGTACTTATAAATAAAATCCTCCATATTTCATTGTTGTAAGAAAATAAAAAATAAAAAAGGTATCTACACAAGTAAAGTACTCGTTAAATTATCGACTTTTCTATCGTGTGTCCATAGTTATAAACTATACGAAATCTTCATTCAATAAAACAAATTACGAGACCAACTAAAAAAAAACTCGAGTACACAATAGAAAAACCGATAATAAACGAGTGTAGTACCTTGCTAATCTTAGGAACGACGGATCTAAGCATGGAAAGCCGGTCATTCAAACGCTTCCTTCTCCGGCGCTCCGCCATAAGATTCTTGGACGGCTGTCCTTCAACCTTCTTCACCTTACTACTCTTTGCATTACTATTATTACTAGCAGCATTGTCGCCGGCGCCGCCGCCGACGTTGAAGGTGGTCGGAATAATGTCGTGAGTATTCAAGCACGACGACGGTGGCTCCGCCTTGCATGGGATCTCATCCGAGAACATCTGCTGGTGGTGGTGGTGGTGGGCGGCGGCGGCGGCGTACAACTCAGCCAAGTCAAGGTAAGAGGAGGAACTGGTTACTGACAGCGGCGGCGGTGGCGGTGGTGGTGGTGTAGAGTCGAAGGTAGGGCCGCCGGACCAGGTGGTGGTTGTGGTGGTGGTAGTGGTGGTGGTTGGGGAGAAGAAGGCGGTGAGTTGATCTGTGGTGGGGTCCCATGTTTCTCTTCTTAATGCAAGTAGCTCATCTAAGAAGCCATCATCTTCGTTCATTTCCATCTCCATTATTGTTGTTGTTTCTTCAGCTTGTGATACAAGATTATAAGTATCTTTTTTTGTTTTTTTGTTTGTGTGTGTGTAATGTGGGCCGTGGGTTTTGGGGGGATGTACTAATAGTTAGGGGTATACTACAGTATAATCACTATAGTATAATGTTCAAAACCCAAATTATATTCTAGTAATTATGAAGTAATGATTAACTAATTATAATCCTAACTACATAGTTACCCTAGTCTGATCTCAAGTTAAGTAGTACTACTAAATGTTAATGTTATTATATTCATTATCATTCATGTAATGATCTACTTGCTCATCTCAATGTTATTATATTCATTCATGTAGTGATAATTCACTTGCTCTAATCTCTCAAGTCGGTACTCTCTAGTCCTTCGTAACAAACGAACAACGATAGAAAATATCCACTTGCTCATCTCTTAAGTCGGTAGTCTCTAGTCCTTTGTAACAAATGAACAACGATGGAAAATAATGCGCGAGTGAGGGTATGAGAATTCGAACATAAGACAGCTAAATATACTAGTACATAAATGATATTATATTTAGTCATGTAACGATCGACTTGCTCATCTCCCGACTCCATGGTCCATTATCGTCACGAATAAACAACGATATAGAATGATATGCGGGTAGAGATACGAGGATTCGAACACGGGACAATCCTAAATAAGTTAATTTGTTAACCAATAGGCTAATTCATAGTTGGGTATTGATTAGTATCAAGTGGTAGCAACAGTCCAACAGTAGTACTAATAAGGATTAGTATTTGATTTAGTGAATAGTTTATGATGGGAATAAGGGTATGTTTTTCTTTGGAGGTCGTTCTCACCGAAATCTGCAGATTAAAAAAATTAAAAAAGAATGATAAACAGTCTGAAAAGTTTGACCCACAAAAATGTCGAGATCGAAAAGGACCGAGAGTAGGCTTCTTGGATATAGGCACCCTATTTTGTTTGTATATTCATTTGTCATCCAGTACTACTCATACCACGTACCCTTCATTTCTCTTTCTCTCACTCACATGCTCATTTCTTCCATTCCGCGGGCCCCTTAATACTTTAGACCTTCCCTGTCCTCTACTACTCTTTGCTAATTATTCATTCCTTTACAAACATCTATTCAAAGCCCTCCGGGTCGCAATTTTTACACTCTTCGAATTGATTCTGACACAATTTTCTCAAAGCCTTATGCAAGTATTCTAGTTGGCCTTGGGCTGAGTTGAAGCTTACCAACAACTCAACAAGGCCCGATGGCCCAAATGACGATGACTTGTTGAAATGCATTGTAAACATAATCCGCAAAACATTTTTTCTTTGATCTGTGAAAATAAGACCAACTTAACTAGTTTTTCCGTAATTTGCAAAGATAAGTACTGTAATAAGAATACTCGATATAAACCCCTCCCTATGTCTTTTCATTTCGTTACATGTTGACTGTTGAGCTTGGATTACCCTCACAAAACTCGACCCAACGTTAAAAAAAAAAAAAAAAAAAAAAAAAAAAAGTCAAAACAAATATTAGAATGTCGAATTTACATTCACAAAACTTTCTAATAAAAAAAAAATCAATGTTCAAGAATATGATCTAGGATGACTTTGACAACCCAAAGGACATCTTCCTCACCACAACCAGTCACAAAATTGACCCAAGCAATCACCGGAAACTCGCTCGTCTGCTTCGCCACCGTCATCGCAAACGATGCCGCCACAACTCCCGCCGCAAGACACGTCGTATTCTCCGAAACTAACCTCGAAATCGACTCGCTTTCGTAAACCAAATCAATAATATCCAAGCACGCCTCAAAGCTCACCATCTCCGCCACCTTAGCCACCTCCTTAAACTTCACCACCAGCTGCTCCACCGTAACAAACACCGAATTCTTCACCGTGCCGATTCCGAAATTCACGCATTGCAGGAACAATATCTCCGCGTCGAGGTAATCGGTCTTCGTGTAATGCTGGTCTTTGATTTGATCGTCGCCGATTAATTTCACCGATTTTAGTGGTAATGGAGGAGAACCGTGGATTTTCGATGAAATCCAGAGGGAGATGAGAGAGAAAAGCTGCAAATTGGAGTGATTTTGGGGGTTTTGGAGGAGCCAGTGGCGGTGTTGGGCGGCGGATGCGGTGGTTGTAGGGAGGAACCGGTCGGCGAAGAGTGAGAGAGCTGAGTATTTGATTAGAGGAGAAGTTTCGAGTTTCGCCGCGCTTTCGATTAGGAACGCCACCGCATCACGGCGGCGGTGTGATGCTGTGCTAAAGGAGCCGGTGGTGGTTTTCGTCAGTGTCTCTCTCATTCTTGGGGTTTCCTGTATACGTTCCCGCCAAAAAAGAACAGAAGTGTATTCCCCAAGACAGTCGGCCACTGATATTTCCGTTGTTTGCTTTGCGAAAATTGTTAGCGTTTTGACTTTGACACTATTTTTTCCGCAAATTATAAAAACGTGTAAAAATTAAAACGTCAACAATATATGTAGCAGCCGAAAGAAAAGAAAACAAACTCTCATTCATGTGAGTTTTTCTGTTACGATACCGAATGTTAAGTAGATGATAGTCAATAGAACCTCAAGAGCAGGGACTCCGATAATACGAAAAGAAACGGCAACACAACTACACAAGCTGCATTTCATTGAATTTTCTGTAAATTAGTTTTCAATTGATAACAAAGTAGAATTGAATCTCGAACCTATAAATAATAACAATACATAGCAGACTTACAAAACTTTCGGACGCTTTCAAATCCGAAGGTAGCCTGCCTATAACTTAAGACCTAATTGAACTACCTAATACATATGGGCAAACAAACATACAAAAATTGTAATCGGAACCAGTGCTTCATTCCCAATCACAGCAACAACTTTTGTGGAGCTGCACAGAGAAGCCGCAAAGTTTGGACTCCAGTTTCCATCAATTGAGTAGCAACGGAAACTTCTGTTCTGTCCACTTGGGGTATGCACGCTTGAAAAGACTCAGGCAAACGGTGTCAGATTGCTGAAGGACACCGTTTAGGAGACACTTCATTGCCCCTGCAAACGAATAAAAGAAGCTTTACATTTCCTGACTACTTGTCAATTCGACATTATGGTACTTGTAAAGATGATTATAAGTGAAAGGCCTAAAATTAATACATGGCTCAGTTTCTAAATGTGCCACGTAATTTCCTACCGGTTCTTTCCAAAGCTAGGTTTTACCACATAACCACGGTTTTGCCACCTTAAACTATTTCAAAGGGCAGACCTAGAAAACAAGAGCAGAAGGAGCCGGGGGAGACGGGGTCAATCGTTCATGCTTTCTAAACCTTCGCAAAAGGTAACCAAAAATGAAAAGCAGTATCTTTATCCCCATAATTATTTGTAAGGCTTAGATTTTATGATATTAATGATCTCGGTTATCCACATTCATATGTTTACTCCCATAATAAACTCCTGACCCAATCGTCAACAGTTAGGGAGGGGATGTGGATGATGGATGACTGATGTATGTGTGCTTTCTTTCAGGAACATATGCTTTGCGTTTTGGTTTTGAAGTACAAGCCTCAAAGTTTCAAATCAAATCAGTCAGCAATCATATTTTGATTATGTCAAGCTATTAATAAAACTTTTCTATATACAATTATAATTCAGACTTGAAGTTTCGACATTGCTTATGAAGACAGAAATTTGATGTATCTAGTGAATTCATCTGTATGATCAAACATGTATTTTCCCCTCTAATCAAACATGACGTGATCAATAAAACTGCAAGATGATTCACAGTAATGACAGATGAGTTGAGAAAAGAAAAGAAAAGAAAATCACAATTTCCCTTGAAGCTGTGACACATGAAAATTGACCACCAACCTTATATGGAAGTAAGAACGAGCCATGTAGGCAACCTATAATGACAAAAGAGCATTGAAAATTTAAGATGTACAAAAACATACCGTGTGTGCCAACAGGCTCCTTGATACGCCCGCGACGCCCACATTTAGACCACACCTCGACAGGCTGCAAAATTTTGACAATTGATTCAGCTCGCATTAATAACATTAACCAAGTTCAGATTCCAGCAGTCATCAACCACTCAAAGACGAAAAATTTGGTGAGGGAGGGGGGCGGGGCATTTGACTGAGCTCTGAAAATTTTATCTAGTCTACCCAACCACCCAAAGAAAAATTCAGAGTTAGGAGAGGAGAAAGTCAATAGATTAAGAGAAATCAATATATTCAGGATTATGAAACATACCTTGAACCATCTGACATCTTCAGGATTATGAAACATATATCTAACTACAGCTTTAACTTTGGATACTCGTTGGGGATAGCTGCACAAAAGTAAAATTAAAGTATTCAGAACACAGTGATTACAAAAAAAAGAAAAGAAAAAAAGAAGAAGGATATATTCCAAGTTACAATCACATAGTTGACCCCGACTGTAAGACATGTCTGCTATAGGTGCGACTGTGCAAGTAACAAGTCCTTACAACAAGATGGAAATGTTGATACTCTAAGTCAGTTATTCCACAGAACCAAGGAAAAGAACTCCTGAAGGTATGACAAAGGATGATGTTCTACACACTTGCTAACTGAAATCATATGTAGAACTCAATTTTACAGTTTTCCTCCGTTTATAATAGAAGTACCTTCCTCGGTAAAAGTTACACATAGATAGTGGATGAAGCGTTCAAATGTAGAAACTGAAGCAAAACAAAACTCCCCTTTGGAAAAAACAAATCTTACGGTGCATTCATTATTTGTGAATCCATTTAGAAACTGAAGCAAAACAAAGCTGCCCCGCAAAAAGTTGAAAACCGAAAGATAAAAAGCTCAGGAAATATGCTACTTCAAGCAACAGTTACTGAAATGCAAAGAACTATCAACTGCTCTATCTCTCTTCATATTCTTGTTGAACAAGCTCTACCAACTGAGCTACGTCCTCTCGAGCGGCCCACAAAAGATGAGGGACCCCGTCAAAAACGGGAACTAAGAAGAGGTCCAAATGAGACTAAACACACGAAAGACCACATAATAATTAAGACAATATATCAAATTTCCAACAACTATAAAAGCAAAAAAACCGAGAGTAAAGCCAGGAAGTATATACCCAGTTAAAACGATTCTCTTCAGATTTATCCTATCTGGATCAACACTACTCAAAGAGCCAACAGCAGCTACAACATATGAACCAGCATCTCCTGTTTTCTTCATGGCAATCAAAGGAAGAGGCCTAAATGAAATTGGAGCATATACAGAAGCTACAGAGAAGCATCCAGCACGAAGAAACCGCTCCATTTTGTGCTTGTCTGAATTATTGTTGTCGGAAGAAAATATTGGCCTTCACATTAAGTTAACAGCATCAGTATTTGAGGACAGAACAATACAAATGAGAGCTGAAACTTATAGATGCTTACCTCGCAACAAACTGCCTAAAGCCAACATGAAATATCATTTCTTCTTTCCCTTTGATTGGCTCAGTGTAGCTGTCGTGCTTTCTAACGCTGAAAAGGGAACAAACAAAGTATGAATCTATTGAACTTAAAGACATCTAAGATTAAATATAAAGAGATGACGAAGAAAACAATACCTAAAGTGAAGGACAGACATCTTAGACTCATGCTGCAAGAGGCCGCATGATATGATGGGAATAGTCTTTGCACGCATACACAGTTTTGAAGCAACAGTAATCAGTACTTCTTTGACATAGAGCCTTGCATATGTGCCGGGGGTTGCAGTGTCATCCCTACCATCACTGTCTAGTTCCAACGCTTTCGCATGTACATGCTTTTGTGTTCTTGCGAAGTTATCGAAGGCAAATATTCTAGCATACTCAGCTGGTAGAGATTCCTAATCATTCATGAAGCAAGTGATCAGCTAAGCTCCTAAACGTTCAGAAGGGTGTGCATAAATTTCATCAGAAAATTACCTTCGGATCCCATGAAGATGTTCTCAAGGATTTAAGGCCTCTGTACTTGGCAAAACGCTTTCTAGCAGGCACATCTAGAGGAGCATCCACTTCGTCGGGAAACTCTAAAAGACAAATGTTGTGAATTAGCTAACTAAACATAGATAGAGAAAGACATAAGATTCATCTACAAGTAACTTGGGTGCTTCCAATGTACCCATTCCTAAAGAACAATGACCCAAAAGTTAAATACGCTCGTGACCAAAACTGAACTTTATAAGATCAAGAATGTCAGGATAAAATAAATTAAAACACATGCAATACAAGGCTGTACTTTTTCATGTTGAAGACAGAGTTCTGTGAACATTTTGCAGTCTAAAAGTACCACTCATGTAAATCTAGAATTCGAATAGACAACTATGCTGGTGCAACGAACTACTTTGAACCACATAACATTAGCTGGAATGCAAAACACACCAACTGAGAAATATGTGTAAAAAAATCCCAACCATTAGTTTCTTAATGCCAGATGGCTCAGTAGAGACCCATATAGAGAATTAACACATAGACGATCCAAATTTTCACGAATTTTGTATAGACTGCTTACCTTCGACCAGCCTTGCCCACACTAGGGCATTGAGCTAATTAATGCATAAAAATGCATGAAAAAAATAAATTAACAACCAGTGTCTCTTCACACCTTATTTTGCAATTCCCCAGTTTTTTTAAATTTGATCAAATTCCGTCAAAAATAAACAAAAATGGTTCTTTGATAACCAGCCTCTTTAAAAGAAATTTCAAACCAGCCAAATAGGGTGTGGCAGTAAACACTCAAATAAAACAAAACTAATGTAACTTCAGTAACCGATACTTGTTTCCTCGACAGTTGATTCCCACTCTTTAGAAAACTACTTACTCGACACCAAGTGTAATAATCCCCACAAATTAACAAAATCTAGAGAGAGAAACCTTCACCATCCTAGAGAGAGAAACACAAACACAACCGTGTTATAATGTCAGATGGATCTGGGTATGGATGACTGAAAATATTCCAAATACATCGACTATTGGTGCTCATTTCACAAAGTCCTCGGAGTGGGTATTTGCACAAAGAACTAAGATTATTTTTAGCCAAATGTACCATTAATAATCATACAGTAGCTTAAGATTAGTAATAGAAAAATATATAGAAGTGAAATTAATCAGCAAACAAGACCATTGAGTTATTCTACACCTATACACTAACTAACGGTGCTATTTTGTAATTGAACAAATTCCCCAGTGGGTACTTTATGCACAAACAATAAACAATTAGGAATTTAGGATTGCTTACAGTCAAATGCACCATTAGAAATCATGCAGCAGATTGGGCGCTAAAAATTTCATCTATACCTTATATTTTAGAAAAACAAGTGATAAATAGATTCCTACGAATTCCTACAAAACTACGGTTACCACCCAAACAAGGCCCTATATAAAATTCAGTGTAGAGAGAACTATATATAGAAGTGAATTAATCAATAAACTAGACCATAAGACTATTTACCCTCATCTTCGGCATGAGCTTCTTTTAATCTTCTTATCTCGTCCTCTATCTGCTGCCTAGACAAGTTCTCTCCATCCTGCAAAGAAAGCGAAAGCCTTTAGACTTCACAGTAATAGCAAAAAGTTCAAAGTAATACAAACATGAGGGGAGCACAAGAACTTGACCAAGAAAGAGTAAACCAGACTTTCAGGAAACAGAAATCACCACAACTATAGCCTACTCTTTCATAAAAATGTAATATCAGAAGCTTGGTGGCCAAAAATTCATTTGGCTATATAGATAAGCCACATGACAACAATATACTGATTATACTTAGTAAGAATTCAGAATGTCTTCCACAAACAATGATAAAACTTCCACTACCATAGGTCCCATGTAAACCCTAAGCTAACTATACACAAAAATTCAAAAGCTACATGGACCAAAAAACTAAAAGCAGATGAAACTGCACCAGGGAATAGATTTATATCTATAGCAGCGAACCTACCACCATAACTGAATCAGTCTCTGTCTCTGCATCAGAATCTCCCAAATTGAGAGAGCGTTGATCTTCATCGAGATCAAATTTGCTGGAAACATCATTAGATGTGATACCATCATATCCCTCATCCAAGACCATACCATCATCTCCCCCATCAATGCTTCCCAAATCATCCTCGTCACTCTCATCCAAAATCCAAGCTGCCTGAAACAAAGGACATTATAGTTAGCTTGGCACCAATCATGTGACCAAAATTATTCTTCAGTGAATAATTTGACAGACATTAAAGCAAATAAAGGCCAACAATAAATCAAATACAAACCTGATATTCTGAAGTGCCAGATGGAAGTTTCCTCTTCTTAAGTTTTCTCTGCTTCTGTTCCTCCTCTGCCTCGGCCATTTCATCCATTGTTGGCCATGTCTGACAAGAAAATAAAGAATCATAAAACCAATCGAATGGAATACACATAAACCAAATGCACTAACCAAAGTTATTGAAACCCATGACACAATCAAAAATAACTTCTACAGACGAAGATCACGTTAAAAACTGTGGCTTAAGATAGACAGTTGAAAACATGCTCCTTTGGCCACTTCAAATTATGAGATGTTATTATACTGACACAAAGATTAACACTAGGTAATAAAAAGTAGCTGGAAGGGGCCTTCAGGTATTAAAGCATCTGTCCGCAAGCATCTGTCCGCTGAAATGATTCATATGAGGTGGGCACTCTAAGAGTGTTAGGTCAAGTAAATCAAGGAAAGAATTGGACTGATGGGAATCCAAGACTATCCACAGAAATGATAGGTTCCAATTCAACTGGCAAAGATTTCAATCGATTTCTATTAATCCCTACAATTCAAAGATTACAGGTTTCTATCATTAAACAACCATCCTGACTCATCTCATCAGCGAACCTCTTTGCAAATCAGAACTGGACTAGTCATTTCTCAAATAAAGCAGAGCATATGACAGATGAAAAGCACCCGTTAATTAGTTTCAAGTACCAATAGCAAAACCAGGAACTGATATAGCTACCTGTTCTCCAGCTAGAGGATCGGGAATGTTTTCAGTGAGCAATGGTTCTTGCTTTAAACTGTCAGGCATCAGAGAGCGCATCACCTAGAAAAAAAAACAAGAAAATGCATGGTAAGCATATTAGAAAGAAATGTAAATGAAAAACAAAACTAGAAAGAACCAAAGAGAACAAAGGACTTGCTCACTGATTGCAGAAAGACAATTTCCTGATTAACTTAGCTAGCTCAAATTACTCTTTTTTCAACCATATACACTTGGTAATGTTTAACAAGCTCAATTTTTTATTCTCAGGTCCATTTGGCGGTCCCTCATCTACCACCACCACATCTCTAGCAACGCCGTCGAAGTTAGTTTGAAAAGGCGCGGGGCAAAAAGGGACCGCAGTGAACGGCTAAAAGAGCATGCTTCACTTAAGCGAGGTGCACATACACAAAAATAAGGGAGGGACTATTGGCACTCAAACGAGTACTTCAAGCACTCCCACCCATATGTCCCATACATTTTATCTCAAAGGAAATTGGGTTAGTGGGAGTGCAAGATGGATCCCAAGGAGTGCTAGTAGCCTTTCCCAAAAAATACTATAACGATAAGATATGCACATGAAAGAACTAGTTACAAACTACTTCTCTCAACCATTTAGAAGTAATGGGGATCCAAGATGAAGAGGGGGAGCGGTGGAGTAAATTATCGATTTTAACATGTAAGTGGCACCAGCAGCTACCTCATGATATCCGCCAAGGCCGAAAATTTAATGGTCTGAAAATGATAGGCTTAACACACAACTTGGCATAGTACATGAAAACAACAGGCAGGCATGGACAATTATCTCAGTAACATAAGGTACCAACCTCCACATCATCTTCATCAGCATCCATCGCGTCCTGTCCTTTTCTAGGATTCAGAGCATATGGATCCCTCAGGATTTCGATTTTGGAAAGTTGATAATCACCCGCGCCAGCAACATGAACCTGGTGAATCAAAATGATCACTTACACCTGGTATCTTATTAATGCTGAATAAACAATAGAAGAGAGTTTAGAAATTGGCTCGGAATATTACCAGCTGATTCACAGAGAGACTACGAGCACGAACATAGCCCGTAAGAACCAGGGTGCATTTCCCAGAAGCATAATCGTGATCAAGCATCTCAACCTGAGAGTATTTAAAATCAGAAAAACAATTAGTTCTAACAAAACTTCAACTACCTCTAATAATGATCAAAACACTTGGATGTAAAAAGTTTAAAGCTGAAGAAGCTGTGGGATATCAAAACCTTTTGAGTGGCAACATAAGCTCGCTGGGTTCTCCATTTGGGAGTAGTCAATGTTTGCTCCTTGTAAAGCCACATAAACTGCATCAACAGTTGAAAACCCCATTACATGTCACAGCATTTTGCCGCCATGTGAGAAAAAGTAAAATAGAAACCATATTTAGTACCGACTTCATGAACCAAGATCAATTGTTGAAGTACTAAAGAAGCAACCGAACCAATTCTATAGAGCTCACATAATTTACCTTGTGAAGCTCATCCTTTGTATCTGCCACATGAAACTTGCATCCATCGGGGAAGTCAGAAGCAAGACCAGAAATACAGAATTTCTTAGCTTCATGTCTTCTTTTCAGATCACCGGGCAAATCCTGAAAGTAAAATAATGATATTAACTAATAATCTAACAGTGTCCCTGGAGCTAATTCCCCTGAAGTATGAAGCCAAACAAGAAAATCGGCTTCTTACTCGGATTAAGACGGCAAAATTCGGCATGCCTAAGGATTTAAATACAGAAAGACACTGTTCTCCAAATGCATCCACATAGTCGGATGAACTTCCTTCGTAAGGAGAACTTGCCGAAACGACAAAAGCTATCAAATCAGCAACCTACAGCAGGTATGGTCAATACAAAAATAAGAAACCCATTGCACAACAAATCATAAAGCCTTAGCCAGTAAAATGCAGGACAAGACAGATAGTCATTAGTGAGGTTGAAACGCGAATAGTACCTTAGCCATTTCCATGCATGAGGACAAATCGCCATGAGGAGCTTTAAGCACCTATAAGCAACAATCACCAATAGAATTTAGGCCAGCAAGAAGCTACAGAGTTCAAGGGAAATTGAACACAGACTAATAAACCCACTAATAATGCATTATTCCAAGCGGTGATTTGCAGCTTCTCTAAAAGTCTCTGAGAGGTAAAAGCATAACAAAAATACGGTGCACCATTCTAAAAAACAGGATAAAGAAGCACTACATCACAATGAACCATTCAACAGAAGCTACCAATTGTAGGACATTAAGAGTAATAAGCAGAGATCCCTTTCTATTGGAGGGGGAACAATTTAAATATAAGATATACTATAAAGAGCCCGGTCTGCTTAGTGGGCAGATGGGGCTTCCCGCCAAATTTCACTAGAGCCCACCCATTCAGATGAGGAACTCCCCGCACTTTTTTCCATCAAAAGTCACCAAAAGATTGCACTTCCAAAACCTCTTTTGCTCCTTCTAACAGCATTCGTCAAATGGCAATGGCATCTAACATATCTATTCGAATGCACCATAACCATAGTTTAGCAGCGCCAATCCTTTATGTGTT
Organism: Spergularia bocconei; assembly: GCA_963457585.1. Classification (NCBI taxonomy): domain Eukaryota; kingdom Viridiplantae; phylum Streptophyta; class Magnoliopsida; order Caryophyllales; family Caryophyllaceae; genus Spergularia; species Spergularia bocconei. Next base: position 2,164,768 of record OY734947.1, read on the forward strand.
TCTCACAGAAGTTCCAACTTCTAAGTACTAGTTAAAGCCATAATATACGAGTAGAGCAATCATTCCCCACGATGGTGGCCGACACAAGCAATCACAAGGCAGTAAAAGGGTTCGGTGTGTACTTCACTCTAATAGTTCAGAATATACATAATCCTCCAGACTATAACTCGAACAGATTAAGAGTGCTAATCATTAGAAGACTACCAAACAACCCACTCAATTTTCTCAACCAAGAATAAATCAAAGACAACTCATAAATAATGACAGAAATATGAAGTTACTAAATGAGAGATCCCGAATATCCAACCAAGAAGAAAATAATAATACCGTAGCTCGCATCTTGTACTCAGAAGAGACAACAGTGGGGAAGACATCATCGCTGCATCTGGTTGGCGATAGTACTGAAACTAAATCTTTTTCGAGCGAATTCAAATCAACATGAGGAGACAGACCAAATAATACCTAGTCATGCACGATCAAAGTTATATCAGCGACGGCCAGCAACATCATTAAAATTATGGTCATTTCAAAGCTACATTCTCACAACAACCCCATGACGTCGAAATTAACTTACTATAACACGAGGTGGACTATTTGTCGAATTCAACGCTCTTTTCTCATTAACAACAGCAGCATTCTTTTTATCGCGAATCTACAAAATGTTTCAATATAAACATTCTGTAAGCATCCAAAACTATAAACACATTAACACATATACTATCAATTATCATCAAAGTTACCATCTTGTTTTGCTGACGACGAGCAGCTTTCCCACGCTTATCCGATTTTCGCTCATTCTTTGTTATTTGATGCTTATCTAATTCAATTCATATCAACAAAAAAAATTAATAGACAGTCAAAATAAGAGTCCTAACGCAACATACAGAATTACCGAAAGCAAATACGAGCGAAATTAGGTGTTCGAGTAAGGAGAACCTTTAACAGTTTTATGAAGATTGCGAGAGGATTTCGACGAGAAACGAGTTTTATGAGGCTTGTTAAGTTGAGAACGGCCTGTCATGGTCGGTCGTTCCTCCGCCCTAGCGCCGTCTTGGAAAAACTGAGGGCGACTGTGTTAAAACTCCGATAACCGATAATACCAAGCCTGCGAAAGGGGGAAATCTTGCACGTGAAGCTTCTACTGTTTAATTCATTAAAATGCAGGTGAACTAACTTATTTATCAATTGTTTTCCATATCCAATTAATTACAAACTGCAATTTAATGAATTTCACTGTTTCAACAAATTGAAATTGAAATTATATCTTTCAGCAATTTCTCTTTGAACTATACTCAACAAAACTTCACCAAAATTTGTAGAATAAAATTGGGGATTTATAATGAACAGAAATCGGAATTTGAGCAAAATGGAACCAAAAAATCGATGAAATAACACGGAAAATGAATTTGAAAAGTACCTGTAATAAAGTTGCAAGATTGATTTGGGCCAAAATTACAGGATTGAATTGGCGCTAAAATTGCTCAATTTCTACTGCTTCAGAATAGCTTCAGCGGCTGCCTTGTTTTCTTTCTCTTTTCTTTTTCTTTTTTTCTAGGGTTTAGGGTTTATCGACGGATTATTAGGTTCACGGTTTCTGTTTGTTGGTTCGTTGGGATTAACCCTTTAACTTGAGCATTGGTGCGATTATTAGGTTCAACACTTGAGCATAAGATTATGTGATGCGGGAGCAAGTAATATCTCATTGAGTGAAACTAGGGATAAATCCTTGGGGTCAAGTTATGTCTCTTTACTCACTTGGACATGATTTAAAGTTTGGGAGTTGCTATGGGCGTGACTCATGTGAGCCAATTTATTGACGGAACAGTTTTTCAATGCCATTTTGTTTCCGTCATAACTTCTTGGTTACTGCATATTTTTGAGTCATTCAACATCGGCGTGCAAGAATTTTTCGTGATCTTTCCAATGACACCTCTTGGAGCATCATGAGACAAGCGCGCAAGAAGTTACAGTCCCAACAACCCATGCCTATCACAGTAATCCGGAATTGCCTGCTTTTTTGTTTTTGCATTGCATGCTTAGTGGGAGCTACGAGTTAGGTGCAATTTCCCTATTATGCCACATTTCTTATGCTCTTCTATTGTTTCATAGTGTTTGTAAGCGTATAAATAAAGGCTAGCTCAGTTGTACTCAGACATCTTGAAGTTGAATCAGAAAAACAACACACATTTAAAGTTCATTGCTGAACCTTCATTGTAGAATTGATACGTTTTCAATTCTTTGGTTGATTTACTAATTGCGATTAGTTATCGACTGTTTATTACTTAAGGCGGGGTAGTCTTGGGTATAAACAACCCAATTTGTACAATTTCAGGTCGTTCTTGTGCATCCATATCACTTTTTCCTGTTTAAACACATAAAAACAAATAAACGCAAAACCAGCTCTTATAATCTTATTTGTGAAGTTTTTAAATTACTAAAACGCTTCCCGATTCCGCATCATTATGGCTCCTTTTATTTCAAAAAAAAAAAAGATTATGGTCCTTCAATGTCGTTTTCTTTTGTTTTCTTTAGTGGTCAGTTGTCGATTTTCATTTTTAGTATGACTCCTAAAAAGTAATTATCAATTTAAAGTGTAACAAAATAAAATCAATTTAAAAGTTGATTGACTTAATTAACAAAACGACAAAATCACGTGGTGTCCAAAATGTGCGTGGTTTCCCTACTTTGCAAACTAGTACTACGCTTTTAGTGCCCCTGAACTTTGCACTTTCGACATTAGGTGCCCCTAATTTCTCATTTCTTTAACACCGTTAACTTTGGACCGTTAAGTGATTATGTATTGATGTGACAATATTCTTTTTAACATCCCTTAATCACAATAAAATAGATCATTTATGTTTGGATTTTTTGTCTAACACTACCTAATACAACGTGCATTTTGTGAGACAGTCCCTAATATAATTTTTTTTGTCTAACACTACCTAATACATCGTATATTTTGTCTAACACTACCATAAATGGTTTCTGGCCAAAAAAGAGTCAACTTTCCGACAGCACGCGATTTTTCACCCCTCTCTCATTCTTTTCTAAAATTTCCGACCTGAATGACCCGTTTACCAGGTATACAGTTACAACTTACAAGTTACAATTGACACTTTCCAAAAGTCGAAAAATCCATCTCCCAAAAACCGTGAAAAGCATCTAACAATATTTCCCTCCACATCCTCTCCAGTCTCCTCCTCACACATCCTCCACATCACCACCATGAACATCTTCCTTCTCTCTCCACCACTCCCCACTCGCTTCCCTCCTCTCCACCTCCATACCCCCCTCTCCCCCCACCGCCGCCTCCTCTCTCCACCACCACCTCCTCCTCCGCCCTTCCCCTCCACCACCACCTCTCCCGCCACCACCCCCTCCTTCCACTTCACTCAAACCACCGCTGACTTCGACGACAACGACGAAAACGACGAAAACGACGCCGCTCCTCGCACCTCCCGCCACCGCTACGACTTCACCCCTCTCCTCACCTACCTCTCCACCACCTCCACCACCACCACCGCCGCAACAATTCCATCTCCCGACTCCAACTCGCCTCCCGACTCGCTCGACCCGGCCGAACTCGAACTCGCCGACTCGTACCGCGCGGTTCCGGCGCACTACTGGCACACACTGCTAAAATCTCTCGTATCCGCCACGTCACCTCATCCAGTCACCACCGCGTACGCCGTCGTAGCGTGGCTGCAACGCCACAAGCTCTGCTTCTCATACGAGCTGCTCTACTCAATCCTTATCAACGCCTTGGGAAAATCCGACAAGTTATACGAAGCGTTTCTCCTTTCGCAGCGGCAGAAGCTCACTCCTTTGACCTACAACGCGCTAATCGGCGCGTGCGCTCGAAACGACGACGTTGAGAAGGCGCTTCATTTGGTGGCGAAGATGCGGCGCGACGGTTTCCCGCCCGATTTCGTCAATTACAGCTTAATTGTACAATCAATTGCACGGACGAACAAATCCGATTCCTCGATTTTAGTTAAATTGTACGATGAAATTGAAGGGGATAAGATTGAGCTTGATGCGCAGTTGTTGAATGATATAATTGCAGGTTTCGCGAAAGCCGGAGATGTCGATAGGGCGTTGTATTTCCTGTCTGTGATGCAGGCGAACGGATTAAGCCCGAAGACGGCGAGTTTGGTGTCGATTATAATGGCGTTGGGGAACTTAGGGAGGTTTGAGGAGGCGGAGGGGCTGTTTGAGGAGTTGAAGGAGGGAGGGATGAAGCCTAGGACGAGAGCGTATAACGCGGTTTTGAAGGCGTATGTGAAGGCAGGGATGTTGAGGGATGCGGAGTTGATTGTTTCCGAAATGGAGAGGTTTGGGGTGTTGCCTGATGAGCATACGTATAGCTTGTTGATTGATGCTTACGCTAATGCAGGGAGGTGGGAGAGTGCTAGGATAGTGTTGAAGGAGATGGAGGAGAGCAATGTAGGTCCGAATTCTTTCGTGTTTAGTAGGATTTTAGCTAGTTATCGCGATAGAGGGGACTGGCAGAAGGCGTTTCAGGTGTTGAAGGAGATGAGGGATTGTGGTGTGAAGCCTGATAGGCATTTTTACAATGTTATGATTGATGCGTTTGGGAAGTATAATTGTCTCGATCACGCTATGGATACGTTTGATAGGATGAAGGAGGAAGGGATTGAGCCGGATAATTGTACTTGGAATACATTGATTGATAGTCATTGTAAGTGTGGGAGGCATGATAGGGCGGTGGATTTGTTCGCGGAAATGCAAGAGAGTGGTTGTGCTCCTTGTGTTACGACGTATAATATTATGATTAATTGTTATGGTGAGTTGGAGAGGTGGGATGATGTTAAGGTGTTGTTGGGGAAAATGCAGGGTCAGGGATTGTTGGCTAATGTCGTGACATATACGACTTTGATTAATATATATGGGCAGTCAGGGAGGTTTAAGGACGCGGTTGAGTGTTTGGAGGTCATGAAGGCCGGAGGATTGAAACCTTCCGAGACCATGTACAATGCCTTGATCAATGCCTATGCACAAAGGGTATAATTTCTGTGCTTTACTGCAAACTGTTAGTATTCTGTTTGTTTACTTTGTAGTAATATATAGTCTTGATTCAATGTGTATGTTCCTAGCATTGTATGAGTTGGATCTGCCAATGGGGTTGATCATGTAGAGCGGAAGCATATGAAACCGAGTGAGTGGTATGCATTAGATTAAAACCAGGTCCTTTAGGTTTTAGCTGTTAGCACAGAACATCATACTGTGAAACCTGGTCTTTTGTTAGGTTAGGAAGTTAAGATCGTTGGGGCAGGGCTGTATCATTCCATAAGCTTCTACTTCTACCAAGGATCACATGCCATTTGTGGGGGGATGTACAAAACATTTGTTCCTCCGCATTTATAGGCATAACTGCAGGAGTCTATAGATGCTATGAAGTATGAACCACAGTATTGGCAACCTCTTAGCGAGAGCTGACAAAGGAAGATAAACATTGAACGCTGAGCAAATTTCATCTATATATTGGTGAGGAGTCGAGGTCCAGAATTGCTTGATTGAAGTGTTCTGTTTAAGTCAAGCCTTGATTTCAAAAAAAAAAAAAAAAAAAAAAAAAAAAAGAAAACAGGCCACTCTCTGACCACATGTTCATATGACCCAGTTTCAGAACTATCTCTATTTTTAAATATGCCTCCAAAACTTCAGCTGCATCTGCCTCTTAAGCAACTGAAACCCTGTTCACTCTCTACGGCAATTGCAAGAAGCTTACCTAGTATTAGCTTCCTCCATTTTTTTAACCTCACCTTTTCCACCTGCAAAGACCGCAGCATCAGAGTTGATTTGTCCAAGATCAGCAAAGGAGTATATCACACGATACACGTAATTGGACAAAGGCATATAGGTCGCCTCCACAGGGGCTCCAACATGAGCATGGAAGGTTCTGTAAACGTGGATCATATTCAAAAAGCTTTATAACTGTAATATCTGAATCCTTGTGGTTGAAGGTGCTATCGTTCCTGGTCATTCATACCTCAAGCATTAATGAGATTTAGAGTGTTTTATCTCGCCTATATATTCCTTCCCCATTCGCAGTCTTTTGGTGAAGGAAATTGAAGTCCTTATTAAGGATTTCATTGCTATTCATCCTACTGACTTTTTTTTTAATAAATATTTTGGGCGGGAGTGTTTTGTATTGAAATTTCTAGCACTCAACTTCGGATCATGGTTGATACTATTTTGTTTGCTAAGTATGTGTTTGACCTATTGTTTTTCATATGCAGGGATTATCAGATCAGGCAGTTAATGCATTCAGACTCATGAGAGCAGATGACCTCAAGCCAAGTATTTTAGCGCTTAACTCATTGATAAATGCATTTGGGGAAGATAGAAGAGATTCAGAAGCATTTTCTGTCTTACAGTATATGAAAGAGAATGTAAGGGACAGTGATTCACTACCCTTTAGTTTCATTAATCTCAAGTTATCATCTTATTCTAATTCTCTGTTATTATATGCAGGGGTTGAAACCAGATGTGGTTACATATACAACCCTTATGAAGGCGTTAATACGTGTTGACAAGTTTGATAAGGTATGAACTCCTGTATCTGAACCAATGTCTGTTATCAAAGCTTTATTATGACTTTTCGCACCTGCTGTCATGCTTGTGGTCCAGAACTTCTGACGTTCTGTTCTAGACCTTTATGATTCCCTGCTTTCAGGATGAAGTCTAATCTCTGGAGGGTTTCCTTTTCCTTTTTCTTTTTCTTTCTTTTTTTTTTTTTTTTTTCTTTTTTTTGTGGTTACAATGTCAGAGTTAAAATAAAAAGGTTACTTCTGTATGTATTTCGTTGAGAACGAGATATAGGAGCTTCTGGATCATTGCTATATTGGAGTCTTCATGGTTTGGTTGATGTGAAGTGTTATTTCAATAATATCGCTTAGCTTGTCCTCAATCCATCTTGTTATGTGGAGTTTCTGAGGTGAGGAAGATGTGAGTGTCTGTGTGTGTGTGTGTGGGGGGGTGGGGGGGGGGGGGGGGGGGGGGGTTACTATACAGCCTATACGCAGATGCACTCTCCTTTAATTGATTTCTTTTAATTATATGTTAGAGAGTATAGAGATGCATACAATTGACATTGAGCTACTTAGTAACATGATTCAGGTTTGGTTGTATATATAAAACTTTTGCATTACTTCAGGAATTGCATAATTGTAGAATCAGAAGTATCTGATCAAATTTATATATGAGAATAATATAAGACCCATTTCAAAATTTCAGGTCCCTGCTGTTTACGAAGAAATGATATTGTCTGGATGCACACCTGATAGAAAAGCTAGATCAATGCTGCGTTCTGCTCTGAAGTACATGAAGCGCATGCTGAAATGATAGCTTTTGCAAATTATCTTCCGCCCACTGCTGATTATACATACTCCATATTATCTGATGAACTTGCCTATCTGCTATTTTGGCAGGGTTAGTCTTCTTATCTTTCTTCATTATCTCCGAGGATTTATCATTTCTTTATATGGTGTCTGATTTATGTTGGCTGGGTCTACCCGTGTAAACATGGTTCGACATAAAATCACTTTCCCCTTGTAAGTAATAGGCCATTGGTTTAGAGACTGTATGTCTACCCCTGTAGCCTAAAGGTGCTCTTCTATCTCTGGTCCAGTCATCCGTGAAGGTTTTTGCCTTTGGAGATTGTATGTCTAGCCCAGCATTTTTGTTTTTAACGAAAACTACCATAACAGTATATTAAGAAGGGCCGGAAACTTGATAAATGAGTAGCCTGGGACTAGAAGGGCTGGTATCTGAACTTGTCAGAATTTCTAAGTTCTGTATGAACTCAAAACCTGGTCACTTGTTTTAATTGCAGATGTTACTGAGCGTATCTGTTATGAGCAACATTAGCTGAACAGGTCCATGAAGACCGATGCATGCGTACCTCAGACATCGAAACCAGGGGATAGCACATTCTTGGTTGATTGGTTATAATTTGCCGAAACAAAGCAACTGGTGAGGGATTCAACTGATGTCAGATGTTAAGATTAGGATCATACATAGCCAAAGACTGAATTTGTAGATCAATTGTACATACTCCAGTTTCTGAATTTTGTACAATGCCTGGACACTCGATACTTGTAGTCATTTTTCCTCCCACAGCCATGAGAATTATGGCTACCTTGATGTATCTTTACTGTAAATCAATTGAAAAAAAAACAATTATTCGTTCAATGAAATTAGTTCGGTTTCAGCTTCTTAAAGGCCCTCATCACTACGGGCTCGTTTGGTGGCCATACGTTAGTCGTTAGGGAAGCAGAGAGAAGTGGAATATTTGCACAACTCGTTTGCAACAACATATGACAGGGTAGAACGAACCAACATCGTCTGTTTTCCTTGAATGCAGAAACTTGAGAGCTGATTTTTGCTGTTGTCTTGGGAACTACAGAGGATACAGACTTGTTTCGAGCATATAGTCGAGGAGTGTTGCAGGCCTTTGACGACGAGGTACTTCCTCTAGGTGAAACAAAACTAACACGGGCAATTCAGTGATTAAAACATGGAAACGTAATATAAAGGATGACCGATAAGTACTGCAACTGAGCTCCAATTTCATTCTATACCTCAAAGAATCATATGTAGTAAAGGGCTATACTGTGGTACAACAAAAATATATTAGCCGCACCTTCAATACGAGGGCAGGCATGCATTTACAGGTTGTGGTATCAGGACTCAGGAGGGTATGGTAGAAGTTAAGGGCCTCTGAAGCTTGCTCTTGGATATTCTACTACAGAACATAAATAGCAATATAACGCAGGACAACATAAAAAGTCGAAAATATGATCTTATCTCTTGCAATCCAAGATCAAACACCTCCATTTTCTTTCCATATCGGTTGCGCCTCCCCATCAGGTATCCATCTAAATAGTCATCAATAGATACCCATTTCACTAATTCTGCCTCAGAATGCTCTTCAACCAGCTGTCGTGGCGCCAGTTTGAAGATCGTGAAGAATGCAGCTGACCAGTCATTTATGACTCTCTACAAGTATGAAGAAGATCGTCATCAATGTGTGAGTTTGCCTATCGAAAATGAAGCATCAGAAGAGAACCAGAAATGTTCATACCTTAAAGGTGTTTAGATCTGTTGGGTTAAACATTCTAAAGCAGTCCTTTGATGATGCTGATTCATTTCCATATATCTGTGAGTAGACGCACGTAATTTAGAATCATGAAACACTGAAATAACTTTGCGAACAAATGTCACAAGTATGCTACACACCTCGAATGTGAAAGCCATGGGAACTTTCGCAACATCATAGATGTAGTCTGTTGCAGTGCCATGGGCCAGATACCTAGACAAAAGCAAACTATGAGTTAAGTAATCCAAAGACGGCGGGGATCCTGAATATGCAAATGCCCTATTGACTGGACGCGGATTATGAAATAGGTATGCAGACGTCTTCAACAGATAAGCTAACTTGTCTCTCACTGATCACCATGGATCAGCTAAATATAAAATCCTAATAACAATTTGCTAGGGACTAATGTTCTAGAAAAAAAAACAACATTTTGATGCAAGTTCTACAATGAGAAGATTATGTGAACATTATTAGCTTTGGTTAGACAATACTAACCCGACAGAGCCTCCCCCAGAACCAATCATGCAACGATCTTGGAAGTGACGATGATTCAATGCCGTGACCAGTGCTCTCATTTTAAGTGAAGGTACTCCCTCCGGAGTAGTGTTTTTGTGGTCATATGGCATAAACAGAGCCTGAAAACAAGAATGAGGAATACAGTTTTTAGCGATGAAAACACACATGATAACATCTTCAACAAGCAAGAAACAGAACAATAACCAAACATCATCATAAGCAACTGCTAGACCTTGTTCAAGAATCAAAGTCATGTTTCGCTGAATCCATAACTATGATTTGGTATAGAAGCTACAAGATCATGCAATTTACATTCTGAGAGGATTAACTTAGCTATTATTGCACAAAAGTTATTCTAGCCTATGCAGGAAGATCAAGGTTTTTACCTTCAATTTAAGTCCCAGGGAGTTGTCCTCCCAATTGCCATGTCAATGTAACAACAAATACACCCAAACCCAACCACCACGAGGAAACTAACAAATTTTTACTTCTGAAAGGACTATAGAACGGCAATGAGCAAGAGACCAAGACTTGACGTAGCATAGCTTGAAACTACCCTTGAACCATAGAAACTTTTCATATTAGTCAGGCTGATACTGACCCTTTAGATTTGGGGAGAAAAAAAGGAGGGGGGGAGATGAGGTAAAAAGTTTTCACCAGCTGTCCAGTCTCTCTTAAGACTCAATTTATGTAGGTAACAGCCTAGTGTTCTATTAAGGCAATGTCAGATTTTAGTTCGACGGCGGTGCTATAACACATATGCTCATCATTAAGACAAACCAACTGCAAGGTTCTCAAAATAAGGTTTCCAGGTATTCCAAATGACAAACAAAACACATGCTTGTCCAATTGAAATTTTAAAACTTTTGGACATGTCATCAGATAACTGTCTCCATCTCCCCTATCAGTCAGCAACTATACCTTAGGCCTTAGCTACTTGTTAGTTTACTAGGGTCTAATGCATAATCAAGTATACTCACAGACAATAAAAAAAAAAGTAAGAGAAAGTCATACCTCCATTCCAGAGTGCACATTGACCCATACGTGCGGCTCAAATGAAAGAACAAGTTTCCGCATAATTTGTGACTCAGGCTCACTGAAAGGAGCATTTCCAGGATTTTCTTCATAAGGATCGTAATCCTATAATGGATCACCAATTCGAAACGATAACGGGTCAGTCGAAATCTCAAATGGTCAGTGTTATAGTCTTACAGAGAATGTGTGGAAGTCCCCTTACAGACTACAACCACAAAAGTACCAATATATAAAGGACCACACAGCAATGTTAAGGTAATTATTCTGGACCTCGATCTGGATAACCAGCACATTCTTCATGGTCACTATTGTTACTTTCAGCCTTTGTCTGAAATCTGGCATTTTTGGCTTAACTAAAATGTCACCACAGGATTGAAAGTCGAAACCAATGTAAACAAACCGTCCTAGCACATTCTGAACTAAAAGGCAGAAGAGGGTAAGAAGAAAGAACAAAAGCAGTACAAGGGTGCATGTGCAGGATTACCATTTTCTTCAATGAAGAATAAGCAAAGTTACAGAAAGAAACAAAATTAGACTCAAACTGAAATTTCGAGATTAGGTCTTGAATTCTAATGTTAGGACATTTAATCAAGGTTGGGCCATAACTGAGAGCCTGCAGACATAGCCTTGTTAGACAACATCGTCTCCTGCTCTTTGTCTGTACACTCGGTATTGCATCTTGATAGCTATAAAAGAGCCTCCTATCTCCTACCAAAGCTCATAGAGTCACAAATTATGTCTAGGTAAATGCTCAAAATCATAATTGTTGCTGTTATATTATGTGACCAGCACGCAAACACTGACTTATCAAAGAACATCTCAGATTATGTACTCAAGTGTCTTTTGTCCTTAAGGAGCTGGGTGTTCAAGGTAATCCCTATCACAATTATACCGCAAAATAGGATTCGTTTGTCACTAGCTCTCTTATGAAGATGTCTTATCCTCATTATTTGTTTTGTTCATGATAAATTGATTTATATGTTTTGCTAAACTTAGCTCTTAGGGCTAACTATAAGCATTTATTATTGTGTTGATTTTATAATCTATGTAAGTCCCAATAAATATAAAATCTCTTAATTGAAAAAAAAAAGATTGGATAACTACTCTCCCACCTCGCCCAACTTGTCTCTCCTCTCTCTCCTCCCACCCCCTAAGCAGGCGTTCCAGCACCGATGTTAGCACAACTACCATGGACCATATCGCCTCTGCCTTCATTTGATGCACACCCTTCGACAAGAAAATCCTCAACCCACACACTCTTTAGCAACCGTAGGGCCCATGATGCGTAGCATATGGCGGGACAGAGCCGGAGGCGAGGACTCTCCTCCATGGGGCCGGCGTCAAGCGTTGTTTTAGGGGAGAAGAGAAATACAACGGAGAGAAAGCACGAAGTGGAAGGCGTCATAGCAGGTGGACGGCAGGGTTTAGCGTTGTGATGTCACAGAGGTGCAATCAGAGGCGTTGTTGGTAGAGGCGAGGTGGACGTGCGGCAAGGACTGGGTTTGAGTGGCAGGGGGGAGGGAAAGAAGAGAGAGGTTGGTAGAAGTTGAGTTGGTGTACGTTATTTCCCTCTTTTCAATCATCTTCTATATTTATTTGTTGGGACTTACATAAAATCTGACACCATAATAATAAATGCTTAAACTTAGCCCCAAGGGTTAAAGTATAGCAAAACCCTAATACATGTTATTTTTCAAAACAGCAACATTACCCCTCAAAGACACCCGCCATAAGGCGGGGTAAGGGGGGTCGGATGTACGCAAGCCTTACCCTCCGTTGAAAATATAGCGAGGCTGCTTACAGATGACCCATAATGAAAATTGCTTTGAGAATCGCATGGACTTACTACTACTTCACAAGATAAGAAGCGCAAACAGTTTTGTGAGCCATTTTACTTATTCCATTACATCCTAAAGCGAAAGCATAGTTAGTCTTTGGCTCCATTGGAAATGGAAATAATATGTTATTTTTTCAATAAATAAATCAGAAACGTAGGGCTTTCTCATTCCGTATCACTTAAAACAGTTCTCCTTCAGGGCTATCTAGCACTGGCCTTTGATTGCATGCTTAACAAAAGACCTGGTTATCGAACATCAACATTATTGGCAACATCAGCAGTACAACACTTTTTCTGTCCTTTAACCTAATGACCACCATAAATATTAGGACAAGGAGATTTAGTATCAGATTGGTTTTAAGTCTTCCATATTAAAAAGCTCGTAACTTCAATTCAACCAAAACGTTAAGTCGTTAGCAGTGGCGATCTAATTCGTAAAAGCAGAGAATGAATACTACGTAGTATTTTCCTTCTCTTCTCCCTTTCATGTCATCAAGAAACAAACTAATACGGAGTACAAAACATTTTTAGTTACTTTAACTTGTTACAGGTGCATTGAAATAGCTAGAGGTGTCGGCCAAGTTTGGGGTGTCGTACAACAGTAAACAGTAAGTAGAAAGTGTGATGCAAAGTAATGCTGAGAAACAGGGGGGCTCAAAGGCAAGATCCTCAATGATAGAGTATATAAGGTTGAACAGGCTAATTCAGTTCTCTCCTAAATTACAATTATCAAAAAACAATTGGAAAACACCAAAGATTTTGAAGGCAAATTTCAGCAATAATGGAGTACATAAAAACATTATGATGTAACAGACCTACAAAAGTATCTCCTAAATACTAGCAATTATCAGATGAAGGTCTAACGACAGGCTACTTCAGGCCTGAGGAATTTCCAGCACCCAAAGTAAAAGATTAATGCATAGAGATAAACATACCTTCTCCTTTTTCCCCCAATCTACACTCCAGTTGCGGTTGAGATCAACTCCTCTTCCTGTCATACAACAACATCAGTACCAGAACACACAGCCCAATATTCAATAAGGCGAAAGTCAAGTACTGACCGTTTCTTCTTTCACAAAGATCACCTGCCTCCACAAGCTTTCGCCCATTCAAGTTTTCCATTGGTACAACCTGAAGAAGAAATAATAGTGTACGTCAGAATCTTGCATGCGTTCCTTAGTTGAAAAGAAGGAATCTAAAACAATTGTATAAACAAGCTCAGTCACTAGGAAACTAATCCGCGTCTCAGCTGAGTATTCATGAGGAAAAAGTGCTGAGTTAACCTGGGCCAAATTATACAATCAAAGCATGAGATGGGTAATACTAATGTCTTTTGAAGAATCACCACATAAATCCAGAATTCCAGATTCCATAGAGCAAGCACTTGACTGAATCGCTCTTGCAGGACACATAAAAGAACTCATACACAACATCGTCATTTATAATTCTGCTTCACTCATCTCAGAACTCCCCAAAAGCCAAAAACTTTAGTTTATGGCCATAATTAGGGGGGGAATAATCAAGGAGAGATAGTTACTAGGGAATCAATTAAGGGGGTGGTGATTCCTCGAATTGAGTTTGGCATGTTGGGAATCATTACTTGGGGCTCAAAATATTTCCTCCAGTAATTGTTACCGGGGGGGGGGGGGGGGAGTAATGTATTAGCTCTTGGACGGGGTAATGAGTTATTGGCCTCAACTTTTCCTCTCAATCCAAACATGCAAAATGGTTCTAAATCATTGCTCTTCTATTTTTTCAGGCTCATTACTCCCAATCCAAGCATTCCCTATGGCTAGTTATTTATGACAGAATAAACTTATTAGAGAATAAAGAGGTTTATACTGACTGAATCGGACACTTTCTTAGGCCCCATAGCCACAAGGAAAGAAGATTTTTGAAGTGTCACTTCTCAAAGATATCTGACATACCGCCAGTGGAGCATGTGCGTTCAATCAAAGATAAAACCAAACAAATCGAGGATACAACAAGCATAAGACAGTAAAACTAAGTTTGTCCAGAACTAGAGATCTTTCGTCAGAAAATTAGGTTTTTTATAATTATGCCCACAAATTGTTCCTAAACTAACTGATTACCTGACTTCTATACAGAAAATGAGTTTGCAAGAAATTTCTCCCCGTAACAGGGACATCATCATTTTGTCTAAATGTCATATGAGGCTTAAATGTCTAATGGTACATGGAACCAACATTAGAAAAGCGCAAAATATAGTGGCTTAAACATCGAGGCTCCCGTCTATGGCGAGGTAAGGAGGGTTCAGATGCACACAATTTTAGTTGTTAAGCAGCTTTAACCCAGTACCTCATTTCAGACAAAACAAGTTGAACTGGCTTCACCGGGTAATATCTTAGCAACACCTGCCTGCTTTCACTTTGGCCTAAGTACCATAAACCATTTCTTCCAAACTTTGATTAAATAAACATTCCCAACAATTGGAATACAGAGATATCCTTCCCATCCTACTGGCATATTAAAATAGCATGTTTTTCAAGGGGAAAAATTATACCTTAATTAAAAGCTTGTTAAGCGTGTTGTTCAATGATGTCCGGTCCATATTGGGAAGAAACTCTTCCTCACTCAAAATAGATAGAATTCGCAAGGCAAGCTCAGATGTGATGAGCTCCCTTCCATGCTGTCCAAAAGTCTGGAAGACAAGGAATCATCTGTCAAAAACAGCACCAATTACCCATCTGAGACAATTCCGACCACACCAATAACCAAATTGGAAAGATCTCGATACAAATTATCACAATTACAACAAAATGCTTCCAATCAGGCCACTTTCTACCTTATAGTTCTCTAATCTAAGCTACAATAGCCTGTCCAAAAACACGGTGATAGAGATCGCGATTAACTTACAAGAAGGATCCGAAATTTAGCTTTGTCATCTTCCTTTTTGTCCTTACAATATGTTACAACAGCAACCTTTGCTTCGTACCCTCTATCTTCAGCTTCAAATGTATCTATCTGTAACAAAAGTACACTTCCTAAGAATCTTAAACTTTACGCAATCAAAATCTTAATCATTGCTCCACTACTTAACAGCTAAATCAGCAAGAATTGAACATAATATTTTACTTACAGTGAGCTTATTTGGATGACGATGAACTAATGCATCAATCTCTTTCATTAAATCAGCACTACATAAAAAAAACACACATTACATTATTATAAATTTAACGATCTTACCCTACAAAATTAAAGCCTAAAACTTTACATTTCAACTCAAATTAACCCAACAAAAAAAGGGCTTTCAACACACAAAATTTGAAGAAAACCCACCAAAATTTATGCTAAAAAGTTCACTTTGACACTAAATTTCGATTCTTTTCTTCCCAAATAAGCAAATTAGATTAAAAATGAGGG
This sequence comes from Spergularia bocconei, assembly GCA_963457585.1. NCBI lineage: Eukaryota > Viridiplantae > Streptophyta > Magnoliopsida > Caryophyllales > Caryophyllaceae > Spergularia > Spergularia bocconei. The sequence goes on from OY734947.1 coordinate 2,180,661, forward strand.
AAATATACCTGGAATGATAGAGATCACGGTTAATAGGAGTAATAATGGTGGAATTACGATCAAATTGAGAATAAACAGGTGGGAAAAATGGCAAAGAAAAGAGAAAGAAGAGAAAGATCCTTAATTTAGAGGTAAAAAAAGGATCCATCTCATAAATCTACAAAAGAGTAAAGAAGAAGTTTGAAGGACAGATGATAATAATAATAAGAGTTGTTGTGTGATATTAATATGTGGGTATGGATATGATCGCCATTATTGTGTTTTGGTAAATCATTGTTCTGAGTTTTGGTTGGTTAATCATCATCTCATTTTCTTATTTTCTTCTGCTTTTGCTTCGCATATGGGGAGAGAGAGAAGAGAGATGAAGGGGTAGTTGACAGTTTGTCGTCTGAAAAACACGTTCACTGGGCACCGGCAAACCCAATAACTATTCTTCCCTCGATGCTCTTGCATGGTCGCTAGACGGGACTCAAACAACTTAACTGATCCGATTTTCAGTTTGAGATTTGGCGATCTAGTAGATGGTAGAAACTCATAAAGTTTGTTTTGTTTTACCTCGTGGTCTGGGTTATATCCAACTTGGGTTTAAATTGAATCAATGGTTCACACAAAAAATGATTTGGTTAGAGTTGTCGTCTATAGTGTCCGAGAGTTTAACCAATAAAGAATTGAAAAGGTCTACTCCGTATTACTTTCGCCCGATACCTTTGTGTTTTGCACGAATGCCAAGGAGAGCACATGGGAAGTGGGTAAGTGAAGATAAAATGATTATTTTGTAAGCCAACAAACACATCGTGACATGTCAGAGTATCATGGGCCTTGCGCGTCGACTCTGACATGCCCATGATAATCGAGAGCTTGCCAAATGTGAAAGATTAATGACCAATGCCAACAGACTCAGGCGAAACCTTACCGATGACCCGACGTGCCCGCGATGCAAGAACGCCGTTGAATACACCATCCACCTCCTCCGAGACTGCCCAAGCTCTCGGTTCATTTGGCAGCATATTGGGGAAATTGCTAGCGTTGATTCGTTCCTCTCCCCTCCTTTTAAAACCTGGTTAACAGAGAATGTTTGTAACTTAAATCCTCTTGCTACAGAGGATTGGCCTCTTAAGTTTGCTATCACTTGCTAGTGGATTTGGAGATGGAGAAATAACGTAGTGTTCGGTCACCCTTCTGACATACCTATTGATCCCTACCCGTTCCTTAAAGCCAGATTTGATGAAACCAAAGAAGCTTTGGATAGGTACTCGCTGCTTATCCCTACTCCTGACATGCCTCGAAAGATTCAAGTGTGGTGGAAACCTGTGCCTGAGCTGGATTCTTCTCAACACTGATGGCGCTAGTAGGGGTAACCCAGGTATAGCTGGTGGAGGCGGCATATTCCGTTATGACACTGGGAATTTCGTACAGGCTTTTCTCTCAAGTTATGGTATCTACAACTCATCAATGCGAGCTGAACTCCTAGCCCTCAAGCGGGGATTAGAAGAAGCGAGGAGAAGTGGTTTCGAAAATCTTCTAATTCATATGCACAATAAATCTTGAATCGACCTCATTCTGAAGGAAGAAGGCCACTCGGGAGCTCTAAGCAAGCTTGTAAAGGATTGCAGATCCTTTATCTCGCGCGGCAGTTGGATGGTAGACATTGAGCACTCATATAGAGAAGCTAACAAAGCGGCGGATTGGTTTGCTAATCAAGGTGCGGATCAAGGACAAAAGCTTGTCATTCTTGAATATCCCCCTCCGGAACTGCGTCGCATTCTCCGGGAAGACGTTCTTGGTGTCTCTACAATAGATTAGTTTAGTTTTTTCGCTTTTGGGGTTCGCCCCTCAATGTAACAAAAAAAAAACAAACACATCGTGACATAAGGGTGATTAAGTGAGGATAGAATGGTCATTTTAAAAGCAAAAAAATGACCCAAGAATCGAAAGAAAGAATTCATTGACACAACTCAAAATGAAAAGGATAAGGAATTGATCGAGAAGAGGGAATAAGCTTATCCGCCTAAGAAGATGAGAATGACAAACAACATTTTTTAAGTTTTCTCATAGGTAACACATTTTAAGTCCATTTGCGAGGGCCGTTTTTTTTTTTTTTTTGTTACAATTTGCGCAGGGCTGTTTGGGAGAATCATAGGGTCATATGCCAAACTAAAAACGAGCTCCCTAGTTTTAGTACAATAAAAAATAGACTAAGGCCCGGTTTAATCTGAATGACTCTGATCCGATCTGATTTGAATGATTGCAAACTGATCTGGTCTGGTCTGAAGTTTTTGAAAATGTGATTGAATTTCAACGAATTAGTATCAATTATGCACCAAATACATTGATAGTTATTTGGACAATTTTGATCTGATTTGATCTGATTTGAATGACTTTGATCAGATCTGAATGAATCTGAACTGATCTGAATACTACTTTTATTAAAACCTATCAAACATGGCCTAAGTTTTTTATAGTAATAAAACTTATTAACTGCGACCATTGAACGCTACACAACGTACATATGTTTCGTGCTATGTTGTGTAACAATACTTTGAGTACGTGAATTTGATCCATAAATTTGAGGCTCTAGGCAACCGCCCGTCTTGCCCAGATTGAAAGACGCCTCTGTGTTTTCTGTGCTTTTGAAGATATCTTTGTAGCTTAAACCGGTTGAAAGTGATAATCACTTTTGTTGATTATTTTATTGTAATTTATTGATAAATTCTTATTTTTTTTTAAATTTGTGTGTGCAGTTTAGATTATTAGTTTCGTCACATGGGTAAATCTTGCGTTTGGTGAAATCTTATCGAGATCAAATAATATCTTTCAAATTCCAATACCTGCGGATCTTGTTTACACACGTTATTATACAAATGAAAACTGTAAAATGCGAAACCATTGTTAAACGTGATAGATTATGATTATGCACTCGATTTTGGTACTTACTACAACATGGACATAACCTGCAACCCTGACAATTGTTGTGAAGACCATCATCCACCATCAAGTTGAGTGAGACGAGGCAAAAGACATGATCGCTGAGATCATACTAGTGTCTATGTAGTTGTGTTAATGTGAAATCATTGTTAAACGTGATAGATTGTGATCATAACACGAAAACAAATACCCTGTATTTGGAGTTCATTGGATTCAATGTCTGTTTTTTTTTATTTTATTAATTTATCAATTTTTAGTATTCAACACATTAGATTACCAAATTTTGAAAAGAGAATAGATTTAGTCTCCTAAAAAAATAAAATTGAAAGAAAACCTAGGATGGTACGAGCATTCGGCATAGATTGGAATTTTTGTGTGTATTTTAACAGGTTAGGTTGTTCCCAATCCACATTTCTCCTTCAATCGATCATCATCTTTTAACGACACTTCCCATTAACAACATAGTAATGTATGGTACCAAGTCTTATGTAGTAATTAACGTAAAAAAAAAAAAGTCTTATGTGGTAAGTAACGTAAAAAAAAAAAAAAGTAAAAATGTAGTATTTGTAACCATTTATCGCTACGCAACGTATATATGTATCATGCTATGCTACATAACAGTACTCTAAGTATATGAATTTGATCCAAAAATTTGAGGCCTGCCCAGGTTAAAGAAGTCTCTACATTTCTGCCATATGATACCTTTCAGACAATTTTGTTAGACACGCGACAAAAAAAAATAAATGCCTCCTCCTAACTCCCATTCCATTTTTCCAGCAGTCTAAGTATAACTCGCAAAGGGACTCCAATAAAAAAAAGTACCTGTTTAAAAACGTTGCGAATCATGTGCGGAAGAAGTGATATAAATCGCGAATTTATCCGAATCCTATGACAATTCTGTTTACCAAGGAATGCTCGAGAGGATATCTACAAAGCCGACGACACAAACACTATGAAAAATGCTAATTGCAATCCAGACTAATGACGCTTGATTGTAAGACGTGTCAATTGCGATCCGGACAAATGTCTCGTGATGGTAAGGCGTATATTTTACATGATCGTCGAAATCCATCGCCAATTTCTATCGGATATGGTTGATGCGCTGATTCCTTACCAGCCAATGCGAGCGTGCATCGTATTCTTTACGAGATCATTAGGAAGTAGATAAACACTAAGTATATTACGCGGATACGAGGAATAAAAAAGCGTGACAATCTGACATTGACCCATTGTACTTGTCGCGTTTCCTTTAAAAATAACCTCCTCTTCAATTTTACCCCCGGAAAACGATACTCCTTATTCCTTCATTCTTGTGCCTTTTGTTTTCTTACTACCATACAAAGGTCATGATGATGATTAAGGCACTTGAATTCAAATGGAAGCCTATTCTAGCCTATTACTTCGTACTTGGATGATGATTGTGTGTTAACACGTCTAAAAGTTCCCTATGACACATGTATATATGATGACACAACGAGAATCCCATGGGTTATAATATCACCATTCTAAGTCGTTTTATTTCAACACTCACTCTAAGATCATGTTCATTGGTGATAGTCATGATTTAGTTCATGTATAAAACAAACAACTCAAGCATGTGAACTATCAAAGAAATAAAACTACAAATTAGATAGTGAAGCATAATCTTAGGGCAAGGCATGCTATTAGTTCATAACTAGCTTATGAACCCGTGCCATGCACGAGGTTCTTAAACGTTTATGTGAAATAGTTCTGATAGTGCTATGTATATACTCCCTTATTCGAGATATATGTGACATTTTTTTTAGTTGAGGCTCTAGGCAACCGCCCGTCTTGCCCAGATTGAAAGACGCCTCTGTGTTTTCTGTGCTTTTGAAGATATCTTTGTAGCTTAAACCGGTTGAAAGTGATAATCACTTTTGTTGATTATTTTATTGTAATTTATTGGTTTAGTTTGTGGTTGATAAATTCTTATTTGTTTTTAAATTTGTGTGTGCAGTTTAGATTATTAGTTTTGTTACATGGGTAAATCTTACGTTTGGTGAAATCTTATCCAGATCAAATAATATGTTTCAAATTCCAATACCTGCTGATCTTGTTTACACACGTCATTATACAAATGAAAACTGTAAAATGCGAAATCATTGTTAAACGTGATAGATTATGATTATACACTCGATTTTGGTACTTACTACAACATGGACATAACTGGAACCCCGAGCATTGTTGTGAAGACCATCATCCACCATCAAGTTGAGTGGGACGAGACAAAAGACATGATCGCTGAGATCATACTTGTGTCTATATAGTTGTGTTAATGTGAAATCATTGTTAAACGTGATAGATTGTGATCATATCACGAAAACAAATACCCTGTATTTGGAGTTCATTGGATTCAATGTCTGTTTTTTTTTTATATTTTATTAATTTATCAATTTTTAGTATTCAGATCAACACATTAGATTACCAAGTTTTGAAAAGAGAATAGATTTATTCTCCAAAAAAAAATAAAAATTGAAAGAAAACCTAGGATGGTATGAGCATTCGGCATAGATAGAAGTTTTGTGTGTATTTTAACAGCTTAGGTTGTTCCCAATCCACATTTCTCCTTCAATCGATCATTATCTTTTAACGACACTTCCCATTAACAACATAATAATGTATGGTACCAAGTCTTATGTAGTAATTAACGTAAAAAAAAGTCTTATGTGGTAATTAACGTAAAACAAAAGGAAGTAAAAATGTAGTAATTGTAACCATTTATCGCTACGCAACATATATATGTATCGTGCTATGCTACATAGCAGTACTCTAAGTATATGAATTTGATCCAAAAACCTCCTTCCATTTTTCCTGCACTCTAAGTATAACTCGCAAAGGGACCCCAATAAAAAAAAAGGTACTTGTTTAAAAACGTTGCGAATCATGTGCGGAGGCCAGGAAGTGATATAAATCGCGGATTCATCTAAATCCTATGACAATTCTGTTTACCAAGGAATGCTCGAGAGGATCTCTACAGAGCCGACGACACAAACACTATGAAAATTTTTAATTGCAATCCAGACAAATGACTCTTGATTGTAAGAAGTGTCAATTGCGATCCGGACAAATGTCTCGTGATGGTAAGGCGTATGTTTCACATGATCGTCGAAATCCATCGCCAATTTCTATCGGACATGGTTGATGCGCTGATTCCTTACCAGCCAATGCGAGCGCGCATCGTATCCATTTACGAGATCATTAGGAAGTAGATAAACACTAAGTATATTACGCGGATACAACAACAACAACAACAACAACCAAGCCTTATTCCCAAAATGATTTGGGGTCGGCTAACATGAATCGTCATCCAGTAACCGTCTTGTGAACGCCAAAAAATTTCGAAAACGTTGTAAACCTTTTAGAAGTATTTAAAACACTTTCAAAGTAAATCTAGAAAAGTCGTCAAAATAAATAAAAAGGTTAAAAATATTGCCAAAAAACATATGAATTTTGAACACAAGTTAAAAAGTTATGAAAAAATAATTGGAAAAACCAAAAAAAAAAAAAATCAAAAGGGGTCAGAATAAGTCCTCCACATGAATAGAGTCTCGCCACCCTGCCCTATCCAACACCATACTCTCATCAAGTCCTAGGAAGCTCATATCACTTATAATCACCCTCGTCCAAGTCATCTTGGGTGTTCCCCGACCCCTACTAATATTATCACTTCTCCACCCTTCTACTCTTCTAACCGGCGCGTCACTAGGCCTCCTCTTCACGTGGCCATACCACCTCAGTCGGTTCTCCATCATCTTATCCCCTATGGTTGCAACCCCTACTTTCTCCCTAATAACTTCATTTCTCAAGCGATCACGTCTTGTATATCCACACATCCATCGTAACATGCGCATCTCCGTCACACTCATCTTATGAACGTAAGACTGTTTCACGGCCCAACATTCAATGCCACATAACAGTGCCGGCCTAATTGCCGTTCGATAAAACTTACCCTTCAACTTATTGGGCATTCCTCGATCACACAGAAGTACTGTGGCGTTCTTCCATTTCAACCAACCTGATTTGATCCTATGAGCCACATCTCCATCCAATTCTCCATCCTTTTGAAGAATCGATCCCAAATATCGGAAAAAATCTGATCCCTGGACAGTCTTTCCATCCAGCCTGATCGTCCCCGTCTCCGTTTGCCTAATGCCGCTGAACTTACACTCCAAATACTCGGTCTTGCTCCGACTCAACCGAAACCCTCGGGACTCCAAAGTGTGCCTCCATAGCTCCAACCTCCTCTCCAAATCCTCTTTCGTTTCTGAGATCAAAACTATATCATCTGCAAACATCATGCACCATGGTATATCATCCTGGATTGACCTCGTCAATTCGTCCATAACTATAGCAAAGAGAAACGGGCTAAGTGCGGACCCTTGGTGCACTCCAATTGTAATAGGGAACTCTTCTGACTTCCCTACACTAGTCCGCACACTCGTGCTAGCTCCCTCATACATGTCCTTAATGATGTCAATATAATTTGGCGGAACACCTTTCTTAGTTAGAGCCCACCAAAGCACATCCTTAGGTACCTTGTCATACGCCTTCTCCAAATCAAAAAACACCATATGTAGATCCTTCTTCCTATCCCGATAAATTTTCATTGTCTGTCTTATGAGATGAATTGCCTCCATAGTTGACCTCCCCGGCATAAATCAAAATTGGTTCTCTGAAATCTTCACACTCCTTCTTAATCTATGCTCAATCACCCGTTCCCAAAGTTTCATTGTATGACTCATTAACTTGATCCCGCGATAGTTGGCACACTCTTGAACATCCCCTTTGTTCTTATACAAAGGGACCAAAGTGCTCTTCCTCCACTCCACCGGCATCTTATTACCTTTCCAAATCGTGTTGAAAAGTGTCGTCAACCATTCCACACCTCTATCTCCTAGACACCTCCAAACCTCAATAGGTATCCTCACCTCTCCCTTCTGAATTCTCCGCATGAACTCCCGATTAACAATACTTGGATGAATGTTCACATCTCCAATATCATTCACCCGATCACCATTGAATAAGGTATCAAAGTACGATCTCCATCTCTCCGTAATCTCCTTATCATCAACAAGGACTTGTTGATTAACATCTTTGACGCATTTCACCCTACCAATGTCCCGAGTCCTCCTTTCCCTAATGCGCGCAATTTTGTAGATCTCTTTCTCCCCTTCTCTAGTATCCAATCTTGTATATAGGTCTTGGTTCACCTTTCCTCTTGCATCTCTTACAGCTTTCTTTGCTGCTCTTTTTGCATCCTTATACCTCTCGAAGTTCTCCTCACTTCTATCTTTTCCCAAACTCTTATAACATTTTCGCTTGTTCCTTATTGCTTGTTGCACTTCCTCATTCCACCAAGATGTATCCTTACTCGGTAGTGTTTTCCCCTTAGATTCACCGAGAACTCTTCTGCCACCTCCTTTACCTTATGCGCCATGGTAACCCATAACGAGTCTACATCTCTGACATTGACCCATTGTACTCGTCGCGTTTTCTTTAAAAATAACCTCCTCTTCAATTTTACCCCCGGAAAACGATACTCCGTATTCCTTCATTGAATTCAAATGGAAGCCTACTCTAACCTATTACTTTGTACTTGGATGATGATTGTGTGTTAACACGTCTAAAAGTTCCCTATGACACATGTATACATGATGACACAACGAGAATCCCATGGGTTAGAATATCACCATTCTAAGTCGTTTTATTTCAACATTCACTCTAAGATCATGTTCATTGGTGATATTCATGATTTAGTTCATGTATAAAACAAACAATTCAAGCATGTAAACTATCAAAGAAATAAAACTACAAATTAGATAGTGAAGCATAATCTTAGGGCAAGGCATGCTATTAGTTCATAACTAGCTTATGAACCCGTGCCATGCACGAGGTTCTTAAACGTTTATGTGAAATAGCTCTGATAGTGCTATGTATATACCCCCTTATTCGAGGAATATGTGACATTTTTTTTAGTTGAGTTATTTTTTATTTAACAAAAAACTAATTGGATTCATAGGGGCAAAATAAAGTTATTAGATTGGTAAAGGTATGAAAATCACAAATAGGTAGTCTTACATTAGGCTTTATGTGTAACACCCCGTGCTTTTTGGTAATTTATCTAATTCGGGTGTTACTAATTATATTGAATTTAGGATCTTGCGGTTTAATTTTGGGAATTTATATAGTGACTTTCGGATTTTAAAAGGGTGAATATTTGTTTTGTTATCCATTAGTGATCTCGGTTGTGGAATTAGATGATATCGTTAAGTTTATTGAGGAGCTATTACTTAAGGAATGTTCGGTTACATTCTAAATCCATTGTCGTTTCGATAGCTTTCTTATGAAGAAATGTTTTCTTAGTCGCTAAATAATCTGTTAACTTAAACCCGGAACAAAATTGTGATTGTTCCATTGTATCATTTGAGGAGCTTTCCTTGGTAAATATGAAGTCAAATGTCACAAGTTACAAGTCCATTCTCAACTTACACAATCTCAATCTATACAATTTTAGAAGTTTGTGAGTAGTGTCGGGATTACAAACCGAGTTAGAATGCTAAAGCCCGAGTGGTCGAGACCTGAAAGAAAGCTTGGGATAAGCATAAGACACGGCATGCTCCTATAGGACCGAGTCCTTGAGCTGGTTGCCGCTTAAAGAGGACAGGCAGCTGCTTCATTTTCCATCTCCTGTTTCTCCTTCGTTAAGAAATCAATTGGAGTGAAACAAAAGCCAAAATTCAACAACTTTTCGTTATCTAAAAGTTTGTAGAAGGCATTGAGTTCATATATTGCCATTTACAGCATCAAACACCTAGTTTAATCAAAGGTGTCCCGCTGTGTTCTGTTTTGGACCAGTTTTGGTATATTGGTCATAACGCCTTCATTTGGTAAGCTCAATCCTTAATTCTTGTTTATATTTACTCTCAAGATCTTTGGTAACAAACTCCAATTGGTTAATTTCATTTTCATTATGATTTAGTTGTCTAAATCATGTCCTAAAATAAACCCTTGTTTCGTTGTTCTTCCTGTGAGTATCATGAACATAGAGTATTCGTAATTTGATCATAACAGTCTCATTTCTTCATGTATTTAATTGAAACAAAACCCTAAATTGAACTTCAGTTCAAGATCTTGATGCTAGGCTTTTGAAATGCTTGAAAATCTGTCGTTATGATCATGTTATAGTTCCTAGAAGTAGGATGCACATTTAGTACTCTGTTTTGGGGCAGTTGTGGTATTTGGGCTATAAATCCTTTGATACTTAATGAAAGTTAACGTTTGATGTGTTGGGATACTCCTAAGAGGCAGTGTTACAAGTTACAGTTGGTTTGTGTCTAAAACGTTAGGAATTCATTACCAATCATCGTCTAAACATCAGTCCTGTGTTCTGAAACATGAATAGAGGGTAGCCAATTGTTATATTGGATTTGGACAAGTTATACTTAGTTTTTGTGGGAGATTTTTGGGGAGTTCAATGATAATGTTTAGTTATTTGATGTCCCATGTTTACATGGTTCATTGGAGGATGACGTATGGAGGTTTTGGATGCTTGATTCGCAGTTTGGAGCTGTACGGGATAGCTAAGAGCTTTGCAAATTTAAAGAGGTCAGTTTGCCGATTGTGAGAAAGATTATTAAGGAGAAGTTAAGCGTGTTTGGTAAGAACGTTTACCCCTCTTGAGCTCGAGCATGTTTTCATATATCTTTTGGTGATCCGACTTTTAGTTCATGTCATCTATATTGCAATTGACATATACTCTTATCGTTTCTAAATTTTAGGAAGTCGGATAGGTCAAATTCAATCAAATGAGATGGGGCTCGACCCCTCCTTTATGTATTCGATCTTTGTACTCGTCTTTGTTTGGTATTCGGCTCAAGCTTACGTTGTTATATGAGATGAATTTTATGAATGAAATAATGTATCTAAAACGGATAAAATGGATATGTTGAATAATGTTACATCACAATCTGCTAGAGCAGGCGTGACCAATGTTGTCCGTCGGGGAATTACTAAAACACCTCTGATCAAGGTGGAATTATAGGCTGGGTTAGCTACCAGTCGCCTATTAGACTTCCTCCTAGAAGGGTTACATCCTACTGGCTCTCTAGTGAGGGATGTGCACACTCGGGTCTATAGGGAGGTTCAGGTGAGCTCTAGTAGCGTGTTGGGGTAGGACCCAATCACGAAACCGGACTTATTGATATACATACTGAACTGATTGAATCTCAGCCTTGAGCTTTTGTTGTGATTTTGTATTTGGCCTCCTTTGGCTAAGCGTTGCTTGATTAGCTACGCGCCATTAAGGCGCGTATCTTTTTTTTCTTGTTGTTCTGCATGCTTTTGAGTTCTTACTCAGCCTTTGCTGACGTTCTATGTTTGGGTTTGTCCCTACCCTAATTTGGGGCATGTATCATTCTCTGTGATGCAGTTGGCAGGTCTACTTGAAGTGAATTGTTGCATGGACGTGTGCATATCATGGGGCTAGCTTGGAATATATGATACTACGGTTGAGTCACTTTAATCAGTTGTACTTGTCATTTCAGTTGGGATTAGGTTTTGTAAACTTGGCTTCACTCTTCCGCTGTCAACTCGTTATCATTTATGTAAATAAATTGGTTTAAATTTATCAGTGCTTTAGCCTTGCAGTTGACTCAGTAGTCAATTGCGACATAACAATCCTAGATTTTTATATAACTAGATCTGGTTAAAATTTAGGGTTGTTACATTATGAACCCGTGTCATCTGAAATCTCTAGGGTCTCCTCGCCGTCATTAGGCTGTGCCACCTCGCCGTTCCCCACCTTGAGTATCCATTCCGAGAACTTCCTTAATTCCTTGACCTCTGAACTTGAAGATCCTGATTGTAATCGTACATTTCGTCTTGACGATCTTTTGTCCACTGTCTAAAGCCCCGCAATTTTTTATTGTACTTCAACGGTGTACATGCCATTTTCTTTTTTTATAATTTCCGAATTATGAAAAATACCGTTTTTCATAAGAAAGAAGAAGAAGATTTTTATTCTACTTTTAAAAATTCAGCCATATATTATGCCAAAATTTTGACTAGCTTTCTTTTACCTTAATTATTACTGATCATGAGATTCTTTCATATATTATCCAGAATAAAAAAGATTCGATGATTTATGTTAGGAACTAATATAAATTCGGCCATATCTCTTGCGAAAATTTTCGACCATAATTTTCCGTAATTATGTTAAGTGTAGGTTATGACGTCATCGTTGACATTCATTTGGACTGATCCTTTTTATAGTATGAGTTGTAAAAGTATGCATGAAGTAATGGTTAGCATGCTGGTAATGTAATGAATAAGTAAGTGAGAGGTCAATTGTTCAAATCCTGATGTAGCTCATCAATTAGAAAAAGTAATTTATGAAAGCGATAAAGCGAAAGAGATGACATTTTTGCAGGTTGATCTAGTTCACCAATTAAGCACATCTTGAGAATGAGATTAGATTATGTAATATAATATAATATAATATTAATATATTTTATAAATAGGCGTGCCTTTGAACCTTAATGAGGCACGCCACGTAAGACGCTAATGTCAAATGAAACTTGACATAAATACCACTCACATGATTACGCAAGACACACGCACGAATACGCAATACACACGCTAAGCATACACACTGTAATCATAATACTAAAATATATTGTTGCTATATTCGCAATAATTGCAACTGTATTCGCACTAAAATCAGAAAATTATATCTTAAAAGTCGGCAATAATAATGTAGAAATGTTAGAGTGATTATGTTTCCTTTTTATAATTATTATTGTCGACTTTTAAGATATAATTTGCTGATTTTAGTATTTCTACATTATTATTGCCGACTTTTAAGATATAATTTGCTGATTTTAGTGATATTATTACTATAACTACATGATCGTAACCAAAAAAAAAAACTATAACTACATGTTAAAAATTTAAATACTTGATAACTACATGATATATATTGATATTAGCCAGGATATGCGTGTATTAGGCTAAAAAAGAGGAAACAGAATAGAAATTAGAGAATACCTAATGTTGAGAAATATATTAAAATTAGGGAATAGTATCGTTATTAAAATAGTATCGTTACAAACAATTTTTTAAAATCTGTTTATTAATACACGTATTCCCTCAGCTAAAAATAAAATAATTATTTCAACCTTCAATTTCGCCTAAAACTAGGCAATTTACCCAAATTGAATTTAATTGTACCCAAATCGCAAGCAAATAAACTAGGAAAGAAGATATATGTACATCAATTATATATGCCCTAAAACGTTGCAAAATATGACTATATATAGAATTAAATCAATTCGAACTCATTCAAATATTTCGGCCAAATATTTTTTAAATAGGCCAGTAAACTAGATAGAAAAGAATTAATAAAAAAAGATGTAAAATGTTTTAGTAAGTAGGATCTTCAAGAAATCATGTCAATTAGTCATCAAGGAAAGAATATAAAATAAATTTTGATTTAATACCTAAAAGAAGCATTAGTATATACTCCGTATCTTTTATAAGAATTAGCATTAATTTAATCTAGAATCCCAAATTAGCTATAACATTAGATATGATTCGAAATTATATATTGTAGGCAGTTGAACGTTTTCACTCTATAAACTTCATCCCCAAAACTTTATCATCAATTTTGTAATGATTTTAATTATTTTTTTGGTTTCATTTTCAACATAGCTGAATTTTTCCGGGCGTTTTGTCAGGTGTAGTTGTTGATCAAACACAAAGTGGAAATTTGTGACTCAATATAGTTACTTTCCGATATTGCACATACGCGAACAAGTTAAAGTCATTACTGTATTGAAATCCTTACCACTTTCTCTTCCCTTTTAATTTATGAATTTTTGTATCTTGATCTTCAATCTCTATTTTCCCCAAAATAATGTAAGTGGGAGATTGCCGACTAAAAGTTCAATTGTCCTGATTGCGACTAATCTGAGTGGTTATTTGAAGCGATATTGTTGTAGTCGTCTATGATTTAGCCTTTGTTATTTTAGGGCACATGAGCAAACTCACTCTCCTTAGAATGGGTATTTCTCCTCTTGGTATATCTTTTTATGACATGGTGTTACTTATCAGATCAGTTGGTATTCACCTTTTATGTGACATTGCATCATGTGTTTTTTGTACTAAATGACGTAATTCACGATATAGTGACGGAGCTAATTGATAGCCATTGTAAGTCTTGTGGCACGTAGGCAAAGGTTGGGATGTGGAAACAGTTTTGAAGTCTACTGCCTAAATCATGATCGGATCGTTAAGCTTTGATTCATGGTTGGTTTTCATCTATATTTGGAGGGGAAATAATTTGGTAGCTAAACAAGTTGCGAGATCTCTTGATGTGAGATGATATGAATAATTGTGTATGGACGATTTTTTCAAGGTATCTTAATTCTTGGTGTTATTTAACATTTCACTTTCTCTCTCTTTTATTTAACATCATCATTTTCTCGGCACTTTTCTTCCTATAATGTTTATTGAACTTTCTCCCGTGTAGAAGTACTAACATCCTACGGGTTAAGTAACATTTTAATATACTGAAAAGATCAACAAAAAAAGATCATTCTTATAATCCTACGGATTAAGTAACATTTGAGCTTGGTAAATTATACCATGCTCCTGGAAGCACAAGGAGTATGGTGGTCCTTCTCACAATATAGGAGTAGGGAGCACACTCAAATAAATTTTAAGTGAATTTATTTGTGATCCCTATTTCTCTATTGTTAGAAGGACCACCATACTCTTTGTGCTCTCGGGAGCATGGTATAAGCATTGTGCTAGATTCACATCACAATTTCTAGAAAAGTTTAACTGCAATTATGCACAATACAATAATGTTTTCGTATAATTTAATTAAACTTTGCCGTTAACTCAAACCTAACGTATGTTTTTAGCCTGAATTAGATGAATAATCAAATGTGTTACAAACTTTCCGCAACCAGATTGCACGTTTCCTATTCATTTGAACGCATATATATGACGTAATAGCTAAATAATATATTTGCTTAAAGTCGAACTTATTCATATCACTAATCGTCCCTACTCATGTTACTAATTTTGACGCAAAAACGGAAGTTCAATTCAATAACTTTATCCTCGGCCACATTGAAATTTACTCTTTAACAAGAAATAAAGAACAATTAAGTATAATATTCTTACATTATATATTTGTTGAATTCCATGTCAGTATATAAGGGCAAATGGGTGAGGCCGATAAAACTTTGACCCATCGGGGGAGGCCGGTATAACATGCATATACCACAAAGGGGTCGTTTGGATTGTGGGAATAGGAGGTGGGATGGGATTATTTATCCCACTCTCAAACTATTCCCATGTTTGGTAAGAGGGAATTGTGCTTGGGAATTGGGTGGGATATAGGATTTGGGAATTCTATTCCCACATTTCTATTACCTAGGGGGGGCAGGTATTAGGAGTTAGGGAATATATTAGGTAAAATGACATATTTGCCATTACTTAAGTGAGAAATGAGAGTAATTTATTAAAGGGTAAATTTGTCAAATAAAAAAATTTCACCTTTATTCCCACCTTAATTCCCAACCATTATCCAAACAAGGGAGTGGGATTATTTTCCCAATTCCCACCTCCTTATCCCTCCCATATTCCCACCTCTAATCCCCCCAATTCCCATCCCTCAATCCAAACGAGCTCAAAGTCTCACAAAAGACGGTTTTATGGGTCGAATTTGATAGTAGTTGGCGCACCCGTTTTCGCATTCATTGAACATGAAGCATATATCCATATCTTTAAACTTTAGCATGAATTTGTGGAACTACAATTGTCCTTTTTATATGCCACTTTTATCATATGGGTTAGATAACTTTGTCAAACTATTACCACATATTTTGTAACTGTATAACGGGTTGGTAAAGTAAAATTGCTCAAGTCAATACGGGTTGGTAAACTAGAATTGCTCAAGTCAATACGGGTTTGTGAGTTCGTGAATCGATGCATTTCTAAAATGAAATACAGTTCCAAGATGAAGTGGTGCTAATCCAATAAGATAGAAGATTCGAATGAACTTCAAGCGAGGGGGTACCTACAGAAATTGAATTTGGTGTCGATTATATAATGGATAAGTATGTAATTGTTGTACTGATTACGTAGACTGAGTATCTCAATTGATTTTAATTGCTCTATTTATAACTATTTTGTTATCATGGAGTACTTATTATTTACCATTGAAGTATCGTAGTGCAGTGGATGTAATGTCTAACTTCTTTTTTTCGAATAGGACAATTACAGTTATATACATATAGGTTTTGTGGGCCTGTTCGGTATCGTTTTTTGTTTTCAGTTTTCTGTTTTTTTTTTAAAACCAAATTCCCGTTTTTGAAAACTAGAAAAAGTGGTTTTCAATTTTCAGTTGTCAGTTTTCATTTTCTATATGACTATTATAAAACCAAACAATTTAAAGTTAATTTTGTAACTTATTCAACTAAATTTTTTACGCAAAAAAACCAAAAACTGAAAACGGCAGTGATACCGAACGAGCCCTGTCCAAGAGTTGACTTCAAATGATACTAATTTGATCGTATATTGCTTAATATCTTCTAACTTCCTAATAGATGTTAACTTCATATGTACTTAATAGTATCGTAATCTTTTCAACTAGCAAACTCTTACTGGTTGAACAACTTTGAGGAGTATATATAATTATATGTTTTTAATTAACACAAATTTAATTTAATCGAAAATTGAATGAGAATTAGAAATAAAAAAAGGTTGATTTGCACATAAGTGAAAAGAAAATGGGTCAAATTGATACAATTGAAAGTTACAATGTACTGGTTAATCAAACAGTTGGTTAAAGTCTCAGTGCCAAATTGGTACTTTCGCCATATGATTACACTTGGTACTTTGGAGTAGAACTCAAATGGTAAAAAGAGCATTTAACAATTCGGTTCATTTGACATTCAAATAAAGTAGTACTTTGTGCAATTTCACCCTTAAGGTTGTGGGAATGAATAACTTCAATTAACATAATATTTTTTCGACCGTATATGACAATAAAAAAATCTTATAGTTATCACGGGTGCAATAACTTCCAGTTGTTCTATTCTTATTTACTAATGTCCTATCGCCTAAGAGTTAACTGACCTCACTTTAAATTAGTAAGGAGTTTCTCTAAAACGAAATCAAAATATAGTTTTTTTAATGGCAATTGAGACCAATAAAATGGGCCAGAGTAGAAAGGAAGCAAGCATAAGATAAATGAATTGAAATAGAAAAGTTTTAAAAATATATTAAGCAAAATAAAAGTATGTAGGAAGTACTCTACATACATACAACCATGCATACAACAATATACACGTGCGGGTAATTACTAATTAGTGTATTGAACAAGGTTGTGATAGTCAGATAATATTAAAGGTACAAATATATCAATTTGGTATTAAGTTAAATAAAGTCTAAATTGCACGGGTTCACAATTAGCTAAACATGTCAAATGGGTCATACGGGTCCGATAAAAATCTATAATTATATGTTTTTAATTAACACAAATGTAATTTAATCGAAAATTGAATGAGAATTAGAAATAAAAAAGGTTGATTTGCACATAAGTGAAAAGAAAATGGGTCAAATTGCTACAATTGAAAGTTACAATGTATTGGTTAATCAAACAATTGGTTAAAGTCTCAGTGCCAAATTGGTACTTTCGCCATATGATTATACTTGGTACTTTGGAGTAGAACTCAAATGGTAAAAGGAGCATTTAACAATTCGGTTCATTTGACATTCAAATAAAGTAGTACTTTGTGCAATTTCACCCTTAGGTTGTGGGAATGAATATTTTCAATTAACATAATATTGTTTCGACAGTACATGACAATTAAAAAAATCTTATAGTTATCACGGGCGCAATAACTTCCAGTTGTTCTATTCTTATTTACTAATGTCCTATCGCCTAAGAGTTAACTGACCTAACTTTAAATTAGTAAGGCGTTTCTCCAAAACGAAATCAAAATATAGATTTTTTTAATGGCAATTGAGACCAATAAAATGGGTTAGAGTAGAAAGGAGGCAAGCATAAGATAAATGAATTGAAATAGAAAAGTTTTAAGAATATATTAAGCAAAATAAAAGTATGTAGGAAGTACTCTACATACATACAACCATGCATACAACAATATACACGTGCGGGTAATTACTGATTGGTGTATTGAACAAGGTTGTGATAGTCAGATAATATTAAAGGTACAAATATATCAATTTGGTATTAAGTTAAATAAAGTCTAAATTGCACGGGTTCACAATTAGCTAGACATGTCAAATGGGTCATACGGGTCCGATAAAGGTCTAATACAGATTAATTTGCACAGGCTTTAATCCGGTCAAGGAGCCGAGTCAAATTAGCAAAGTGATATGCGCAAAGTTCTTTAATACTGTAGGTATTACCAAAGTCAAATGTGGTCAAGAACATAACTCTCAACATAATGTGCAAACGTTGTACCTTTAATTAATATATACAGAGCAAATGAAGTAAAATTGACTCTGAAAATGCTATCAAAATTTACCAATTATACTCGAGTTTAACACAAAAAATGGCACACCTTTCTTTCTATCTCAAACTCAGTCACCCAACCTATAAACACTTTTTCAATCATTATACATGAAAACCAATAATCAAGCCACTGATGAATGCCCAAATCAATTTCGAAATTGAAGTTCAAAATGAATATGAAACCTTAATTGATGAACTTATAATACCAGTTATATCACGAACCTTTAATTACTTAAACGCATGGTAATGATTTGTTATTCGAAACTAACAATAATAATTTGATTGATAAAAATAAGATTCGGAGGTTGAGTGAGGTGGATGTCGAAGAGCAGATGAGTTTGGGGGTTATGTATCTTGTGAATGGCGAAAATTTTGATGAATTTGGCGGAGATTGGAGATGAATTGCACGGTTTTGTCGGTGGATGGTGAAAAAAATGGCGAATTTGGGCAAGGTCGAAGGCGATGAAATTTCTGGGTGGTAAGGATGGTTGTCGAAGAGTCACAATACGCAGGAAAGAGGAAATTGAATAACTTTCCTTTTTCCTTTTTTTTTTTGGTTAATGAAAGATTAAAGTCGAAATTAAATGGTAAAAATAGTAGTTTGACCTATAGTTGATAAAAAGGACACTATAATTTTTATTTGTTGCTTATTACATCTATAATTAGAAATTTCCATTGAGTAATTTGCAAACCGAAATGGAGATATACGTCTTTTGTGAATTTATCGCTGGTCAACGTCGTGCAATTATTCATTATTCATCGAGTGTTTATTAGTATTTTAAAAGCCTACTTTATTCGAAAATCTAACTACTACCATTTTATAATCCATTTTATCGCTGGTCAACGACGTACAATTATTCATTACTCATCGAGTGTCTATTAGTTGTTTACAAGCCATATTTATTCGAAAATATAACTAATACCATTTCATAATCCAACATTCAATTTAAGTACTATTCAACGATAACCAACATTTATACAACAAAGTATAAACGTCCCGTGCAATTTTGCACGGGTCAAATAACTAGTTATTTTAATTGAGACGTGAAGTTTATATCTTACCAGTAAACATGACTATCTCACCAGTCAGCCAGTTAACACGTCTTTATTGAGAGAGGAGAGTAGATTCCTTGTCCCAACTTCATGTCCCATTTCGTGTCCGACTCATTAGGAGTGTAGATTCCTTGTCCCAACTTCATGTCCCATTGAATTTTTTTTTCTTTTCAGAAACTCGAAATTTTTTCACAAAAAAATTTCAAATTTACAAAAATGACTGCCCATGGTGCCCCTGAACTTTACCCAAAGTGCACATGGTGCCCCCTAACTCTTTACCTCCCAGTGCACATGGTGCCCCTCTGATTCTTGTGTAACGGCTAGTTCGAAAAATAGTCGTTGTAAACTGCACTATTGTGTGTATTTAAACAATATTATACCCCCAATGAGCTTGTAAAAATATCACTACCTGCTCAAAACACTCATAACCTTCCCCAAACGCCCATTGAAGTTAAATTAATTCCATGAATTCTAGTTCCCTGTTATAAGAGGGGCACCACGTGCACTGAGGAGTAAAGTTAGGGGCCACCATGTACACTGGGGGTAAAATTTAGGGGCACTGCAATGTACAAGTTTCAAATATAAGGGCACCACGTGCATTTTGACATAGTTCGGGGGCACCACGTGAATTTACTGTTTTTTTAATCTTATCTTATACTATATATTAAAAGCTGTGTTAGAGGCAACGACCACGTTCAGCAGCTTCAATTAGGTCCTCTGTCATGCCACGTGGCCCACGTGGCATGCCTCTTCAATTTTCACGTTAAAAAATCATTTAAAATGTTTTTTATGGTAAAGAGTGTAGATGGACATTCCATCCATGGTGACATACGTGACATTATCCATATCAAATACTATACAATATTTTTTTATTATAAACAATCAATATTGCTATCAATTGATTTCATCTCTTCCTTATTATTTTGTACCTTCCTTATAACTTATTTGAACTGCTGGAATCACATCATCTATATTGAATGTTAAGGTTTTATAAATGACAAAATATATTTCGGGCGTAGCCCGGGTAGGAATCTAGTAAGGTAGATAGACGAGTTGACAAGATATTAACGGAATGAGACATAAAATGAGACGTGAAGTTGAGATAGAGAATCCGGTTTCAGACTTTCAGGTGAGGGGTGCATTTTCACAATTGAACCATCAAACTACGGAGTATGAATTAAAGAACCCTAATTGAATTATCCTTCAACAATGCACTCACACAAACACCTCAGAGTGAGCACTTAATAAGCACTGAGCTCCCCCCCCCCCCCCCCCCACCCAACCCCTTTTCTCAAATCGGCAAATCCTCTTCCTCTCACCCCCAAATGGACCCCACCCCCTCCACTCCCACCCTAAATCCGCCCTCTCCTCCGCCACCTGACCCCACCACCACCACCCCTCCTCCAACAGAACCCAACGATGCAAACAACGCCGCCGCAAACGCAACCTCAGACGACGTCTCCACCCCATCAAATCCCCTCTACCCACCCACACCACCACCACCAGACGACGACACCACCACCACAACCTCCGAAGTCTCCACCCTCCCCGCCAAGCGCCGCCGCAAACGCAAACACTACCCCGGCGGAATGATCTCAATGGTCCTCCGCCCTCACTCCTCCATCACCTCCTCCTCCTACCAACACCTCCTCGCCGACTCCCTCTCCCTCCCCCGCCGCCGTCGCCGCCGCACTGCCGCCATCTCCGAAGACCCCAAGCCCGTCGACGTCGACGCCTTAATCGCCATCTCCGTTGGATTCCCCGTCGACTCTCTTACTGAGGAAGAAATCCACGCTGGCGTCATACCTACCCTCGGCGGGCCCCACCAGTCCGCCTACATCTCCGTCCGCAACCACATCCTCGCCAAGTGGCGGTCCAACGTCGACGCCGTCGTCACGCGCGATAGCGCCGTGGAAACCACTCGTCCGGAACACCGCCACCTCGTCGACGCCGCGTACGACTTCCTCGTCAGCCACGGGTTCATCAACTTCGGCCTGTCTCCGGCGATTAAGAATAACCGGAACGATGTAAACGTCAATGTTATAACAAACAGAAGCACAAATGTGGTGGTCATTGGGGCCGGGTTAGCCGGGCTGTGTGCAGCCCGGCAGCTCCGGTCGATGGGGTTTAATGTAGTGGTATTAGAAGGGCGGACACGGCCAGGGGGACGGGTTAGGACGAAGAAGATGGAAGGGGAAGGAGTGGTTTGCGCGGCGGATTTAGGCGGGAGTGTGCTGACGGGGATTAACGGGAATCCGTTTGGGGTATTGGCGCGGCAGTTAGGGTTTCCGTTACATAAGGTAAGAGACGTTTGTCCTCTTTATTTGCCAAATGGTAAAGCTGTTAATAATGAGGTTGATTCCAAGGTTGAGACTGTTTTTAATAAATTGTTAGATAGGGTTTGTAAGCTTAGGCAGGTTATGATGGAAGAGATGAAATGTGTCGATGTTTCGTTAGGGACGGCTTTAGAAGCATTTAGGAAGGTTTTCAATGTCGCTGATGATGCTCATGAGAAGATGTTGTTTAATTGGCATTTGGCGAATTTGGAGTATGCTAATGCTTCTTTGTTGGCGAGTTTGTCTATGGCGTTTTGGGATCAGGATGATCCGTATGAGATGGGTGGGGATCATTGTTTTATTCCTGGTGGGAATGAGAGGTTTATTCGGGCGTTGGCTGAGGATTTGCCTATTTTTTATGATAGGACTGTGGAAAGTATTAGGTATGGGTCTGATGGGGTGTTGGTTTATGCGGGTGGGCAGGAGTTTCGGGCTGATATGGCGCTTTGTACTGTGCCTTTAGGGGTTTTGAAGAGGGGGGATATTGAGTTTGTGCCCCCTTTGCCTCGGAAGAAGAAGGATGCCATTGATAGGATAGGGTTTGGTTTGCTGAATAAGGTTGCTATGCTGTTTCCTTACAACTTTTGGGGTGGTGATATCGATACTTTTGGGCATTTGTGTGAGGACCCTGCTAGGAGGGGTGAGTTCTTTTTGTTCTATAGCTACTCCTCTGTGTCGGGAGGGCCCTTGCTGGTCGCCCTTGTTGCAGGTGAGGCAGCCATTGAGTTTGAAAAGAAGTCTCCAGGGGATTCAGTGGAGAGTGTTATGAACATCTTGAGGGGGATATTTTACCCCAAGGGAGTGGATGTTCCACAGCCAATTCAGGCGGTCTGCACCCGTTGGGGACAAGACCGGTTCACTTATGGCTCGTACTCTTATGTAGCAATTGGCGCTTCTGGTGATGATTATGATATCCTTGCGGAAAGCATTGGGAATGGGAGGGTCTTCTTTGCTGGAGAGGCTACCAACAGGCAATATCCGGCCACCATGCATGGTGCCTTTCTAAGTGGCATGAGGGAGGCTGCCAATATACTGAAGGCAGCCAAGAGGAGGTCATTGGTTCCTGCTGATGATGGCGCGGAGGTCAAAAATAGTTCAGAGGGCATTGAGGATTTGGATGAACTCTTTTCAAAGCCAGACTTGCAATTTGGGAACTTCTCTGTTTTGTTTGATCCGGGAACAGATGATCCAGAATCAAGTTCGCTTTTGAGGGTCGGGTTCCATAGTGAGAAACTGGAAAATGGTTCTCTATATTTGTATGGTTTACTATCAAGATATCAAGCCCTTGAGTTAAGCAAGGTGGATAGTGATGTGGATAGGTTAAGAATTCTTAATCAGCAATTTGGATTGCGGTTAGTTGGGAAGAAAGGATTATGCTCTACTGCAAAATCACTCATTGCATCCATTAAGAGCAAGTGTACTAATGAAGGATCACCTTATCATGTACAGTCTGGCCAATAACTTATTAAGGTCTTGGCTTTCTGGTTTCTCTGAGCTCGGGTTGGAAGAAATTCAAGTTTTAACAGCTGATGCAAAAGTCCAATGTTGTATATTAGTGTTTGTAGGATTAGCAAGGTGGACTCGAGGTAGGAAGATGGTCAGCCATCGTCATTAACCGTACTAGAGGTAGGACACCATTGTAAGACATCGATAACTCATGTTGTGTCCAGGTGAATCATTGTAAGTTTCTTCTATTGTACTTTCAGTTTGATTAATTAATAGGATGTGAAGGAATTCATTTGTCCCCAATACTGATTGTGGTGCTTCTTTGATGTGATTGTGTGAGTTCATGAATTCCCTGCCAATTTGCCTTCTCTATGGTTAGAGAAGTGAGTTCCATTTTACTTATTCTGAAGGGAAAGGAACAATTCAGAATGTGAGCACAAATTTATTTGGTTAAGTCGAGAAGTTTTGGTAGCAAAAAAGCTTCTACTAGTTTATGATGTATTTCTTTCGGATTTGGCATCGGGAGTTGTTTGTTTGAATCCAACAATCAATCTGTTAAGCGAAACAGGTGACTGAATTCACCGGAGAGTCTGGAGATCCATTTTTCTTTTTTGAAGCAGGATGCTTTTGTTTTGTTGTTCGTGTAGGGTGTTATGGGTGGAAGAACAGAGAGGGTGTTATAATATATCACTAACATTCTGCAGTGAACCAAAAGGTTGCATTTTTGGATTCTAACATTTTTGTTCTGGGTGTACATTAGTTCTGGAACCTCAGTATTGTTTATAATCGTCCTTGCATCTAATAGCAAAGCCACCTATTGAGTATTGACAGACCAAGGTGACAATGTTTTTTCTCATCGTCTGATTTTCAGCATAAAAAAAGCATAATTCCCCCTCTTACTTTATGGAGCAGAGATGCATGATAAAGCGTACTTCATATCGTTGCACTGAATGATACTCCATAATTAGTTGGAGAACTATTTCCCTCTGATGCTTCTAATATTTGCTTTATATTCTGCATGAGTAAGTGGCATCTGCTCTTTATTTTCATGATTTACAGTGCAGCTTAACCTTTTTTTTTTCTCTTTTTGTTTATTTTTTGGGTACATAGAAGCAGCTAATGCTTCGGGGTCGTGGATATGATAAATCTCACCTGGGAGGAGTTTGAGTTCCTAACCACTAAGGCAACCTTGATCCTCACCTTGCATCTTCAGTAAAGATGCCAATATCTTTTGTTGATTTTCATAATCTTAGACATGGATTAGTTTTATAAGCAAAGATTTATGAGTTGCGGAAAGTATACTTTCTGTCTTGAATGCTATACTTTCTGCACCGAAAGCCCTGCTTTGTGAAATGCTCCTTGAGCTCTTTGATATTACCATCTTCTGTCTGTCTTGTGTACAACCTTCACTTATTTTATATAGCTACTCATATTCTACTCTAACCAAAAGACACTGAGCTAGAGACAAAGCTATTAGCTAAGGCCACCATCTGCATTGAACACTACAAGCTTGACAGCGACCAATCACCATGACAACTTGAACACACTAATCACATGATCAAACTAATCCCACTTTCAGGGATCAATTTCTACTTCTCTTCACTCCCCCTCAAATTGGGAGTGGGGGAAGCCAACACTCCCATTTTGTCTAGGAGTAATTGATGTTGTTTGATTGTTAGAGGTTTTGTAAGCACATCAGCAAGTTGGTGCTTGGATGAGACGTATGAAGGTTGAATGATGCCAGCAGCCACCTTATCCCTTATAAAATGACAATCTATCTCAATGTGTTTGGTTCTCTCGTGGTACACTGGATTGGCCGCAATCGACAACGCAGCTTGATTGTCGCATTTTAGTGCTGCAGATTGGACATTCTTGAGACCGAGATCTTTCAATAGAGATAGGAGCCAAGTCACCTCACATGTGGTGAGTGCCATCGCTCTATACTCAGCTTCAGCTGAAGAGCGTGCTACCACGCTTTGCTTCTTTGCTTTCCAAGACACAGGGGACTGACCTAAGAGGACGCAAAATCCTGTTGTAGATCTTCTGGAATAAGGGCAAGAGGCCCAATCACTATCGCAGTACGCTGTTAAGCTTGCGGCTGATGTATTGGCTAGCAATATACCTTGGCTAGGGGAGGATTTGAGATACCTGAGCACTCTTCGAGCGGCCTGCATATGATCAGAAGTCGGCGATTGCATAAATTGGCTGAGGAGTTGCACAGAAAATGCAATATCCGGCCTAGTGAGTGTGAGATAGATCAATTTCCCTACGATTCTTCTGTAAGATTCAGAGTTAGGCAGGGGAGTGCCCTTAGCTGGCTCCAATTTCACATGGGCATCTAATGGAAGTCGGAGTGCTTTGCTCCTTTCTACCCCAAACTCTTTGATGATGTCCAAGGTGTATTTCTTCTGAGAGATGAAGATGCCTTGAGGTGTATGGGCAACCTCCATACCCAGAAAGTATGACAGAATACCAAGATCTTTCATCGCAAGATGTTGCTTCAATAGAGTCTTGACACCAGTAATTTGATCAATGTTATTACCGGTGGCGATCATGTCATCCACATATACAAGTATCACAGTGATGTCTTTGTGATTTGTTTTGAGGAAGAGAGACGGATCTGATGAAGATTGGTGAAATCCAATGTTGTAAAGGACTTGAGATAGTTTTGCAAACCATTGTCGAGGGGCTTGCTTGAGCCCATAAAGAGATTTGTTCAGTTTACACACTTGGGTAGGTTTGTGTGTGGCTTGATTGAGTTGTATTCGAGCACCTGGACTTGTATACCCTTGAGGCATAACCATATAAACCTCTTCCTCAAGGTTACCATGTAGAAAAGCATTTGACACATCCATTTGATGTGTGTGCCAATTTTGCATGGATGCAACAGCTAGAAGTGTTCTTACTGTTGTCATTTTTGCTACAGGAGCAAAAGTCTCATTGTAGTCAATTCCTTCTCTTTGTCGACACCCTTGGATCACCAAGCGAGCTTTGCATCTTTCAATGGCGCCATCTGGTTGATATTTTACCTTATAGAGCCATCTACATCCAATTGCTTTTCCACCTGGTGGTAGGGAGGTGACTTCCCAAGTGTTGTTCGCTTCAAGAGCTTCTAGCTCCAAATTCATGGCGTCAACCCATACGGTTGATTGTACAGCTTGACTATAGCTGTGAGGTTCTCCGATTCTGGGTTTGTGGAGTATCATGTTTGCAAAGGCTTTATCCACATTCGTGTCGATGACTGGTGCTATGACAGTAGGTTGGGTTTTACCTGTCACATAGTCTTCCATCCACTTTGGTGGTTGCCTCACTCTTTCTGACTTCCTCATTGCAATAGGAGAACTAGACACTTCAGGAGTTGGCTCATTTGACTCAGTGAGGGCAGGATTGTTTGTATCAGTCACAAGAGTTGTGATTGCATCACGAGTATCAAGTGGTGGTGTAGAATATTTTGTTGCGTAAGGTTCACTTTGTACCTCAAAGGGCATACTTTCTGAGACGGAAGGTGTATAATATGGAATCCTCTTAAGCTCTTTTCCAAAAAATTTGAAGTGCCCTATATCCATAGGCATTGGATGCATAAAGTGGGATTTTGGACCAGGATTGTATGGGAAAATCTCCTCATGGAAGGTCACATCTCGAGAGACAAATCTCTTGCCAGTTTGAAGATTCTCAAGCTTATAACCTTTTTGTGTTTGAGGGTATCCTAGAAAGACACATGGAACGGCCCTCGTCCCAAACTTGTCTGCTTTCTCGGGATTTGCAGCAAGTGCAAAACACCCAAAGGTTCTGAGGTTGTGATAATCTGGTTTGATTCCGAGTATCACTTCATATGGAGTATTATTGTTGATGGTTGGAGATGGGAGTCGGTTTATTAGATGTGCTGCAGCAAGGACACAGTCACCCCAATAATTCAAAGGCAAGCCTGAGTGAAACCTCAATGCTCGACTCACTTCAAGGACATGACGATGCTTTCTTTCCACCACCCCATTTTGCTGTGGTCTTTTAGCAATGCTAGTTTGGTGTATGATTCCTTTTTCTCGGAAAAACTTGACACATTGTTTATCATCAAACTCAAGTGCATTGTCAGACCTGATTATCTTTATCTTGTGTTCAAACTGAGTGTGAACATAGTTATAAAATGTAACCAATGTCTCAAATGCATCAGATTTGTGAACCAATAGATATACCCACGTTGCTCTTGACTTGTCATCTACAATGGTGAGGAAATATTTGTATTTGTTTCTGTAAGGTACTCTATAAGCACCCCAAATGTCGATGTGGATGAGATCAAAAGGAGCAGCCACACAGGTTAGACTGGTAGGATAAGGATGTTTAGTGTGTTTTGCCATTGGACATGAGAGGCATATTTGATCTTTCTTCACACAAGATTTAACACAATCTATATGCTTCAGTTTAGAAAAAGGGGCATGGCCAAGTCTATTATGCCAAATATTGTAGTTAAATGATTTTGATTTCATCCCAACAAGTGAATTACACTGAGATATGGAAGACTTATTTGTTGCTTGTTCTGTGGTTGGATGAAGGTAGTACAGGCCTCCTGTGCCTCTACCTAACTCTATTGTATTTTGGTTATTGAAATCGTGCACCATGCACTTTTGTGGGTCAAACTTGACTGTACAATTGTTATCCTCACACAATTTCTGAATTGAGATAAGATTTTGCTTGAAATCAGGAACAAGCATCACATTTTTTAGAACAAGACCATTTTTAAGCCTGTGAGTGCCCGTATGTGTCACTAAAACACTGTCACCATTAGGCAAATGAATCCTTAACCTCCTCTTTAATAATCTCATCTCGTTTAGGTGAATTTTCTTATTGACCATGTGATTCGAGGCACCCGAGTCTAGTATCCATTCATTTTTAATACTATTAGCATTAAAACATGAATACATACCTGCAAATTTGCACCCTATTTCACCTTCATTATCACAATCTCGTTGTTGGTGTTGTTGTTGTTGTTGTTGTTGTTGTTGTTGTTGTTGTTGTTGTTTGTTGTTGTTGTTGTTGTTGTTGTTGTTGTTGTTGTTGTTGTTGTTGTTGTTTTGCTCTGAGGATTGGCCTATGCATGACCTGATGTGGCTCCTCTTCTCGCAAATGATGCACAGCAAATCACACTCCCCCTGAGCACAGGCATCATGATTGGTATTGTCGCATAATTTCATATTAGCCTCTTTTCCGTATTGTTGCATTTGTGTTGACGATTGACTTACAAACTAACCCAAAAGCCCGAAAGGCTCTGATACCATGTTGATTTTCATAATCTTAGACATGGATTAGTTTTATAAGCAAAGATTTATGAGTTGCGGAAAGTATACTTTCTGTCTTGAATGCTATACTTTCTGCACCGAAAGCCCTGCTTTGTGAAATGCTCCTTGAGCTCTTTGATATTGCCATCTTCTGTCTGTCTTGTGTACAACCTTCACTTATTTTATATAGCTACTCATATTCTACTCTAACCAAAAGACACTGAGCTAGAGACAAAGCTATTAGCTAAGGCCACCATCTGCATTGAACACTACAAGCTTGACAGCGACCAATCACCATGACAACTTGAACACACTAATCACATGATCAAACTAATCCCACTTTCAGGGATCAATTTCTACTTCTCTTCATCTTTTGCTAGTTTAAATACTGAAGAGCTAATTCGTTCATGTGCAGTACCCCAAATCATTAATATGTTCACAAGGAGAACTTGCTAGCTAGGGTATGCTTGCCTTTACAATACCTTTTCTTTCCAGCTCGGAAAGGCGAGCATTGCAGTACCTACCCCTGGTAACTGGCTGCTGATGGGCTAAACTATCTGTCAAATCTAGTTAACTTTAACCAGTTGTATTCTTGAGGTTAGACCGTGCTACTTTGATGACATTTTTATGGTTCCATACCCTTTTTGTAAGCTTTAGTGCTTCACACTGACGGACTAATATCATAACGCTAGATTGGTTTGAAGGTTCTAAATCTTCTAATTTTGCACTGCAAGATTAAATTAGATGGCAAAGATGGATCAGTTAAGTTTTATGCTCTTATTTTTAATCTTTTGGTGTGCTCGCCCTGATGTCCATTGATGGGAGTTTGTTCTCGATTGCATACTGTATATTGGCCATTATGAAACCAAAGTGAGAGTTTGCCTCTAGTTGCTGGATGTTCTGCTTGGTGTATCTGCTGCTACAGTACTTAAATCTGCTCATTCCTTTTTTTTTTGTTGTTGTTGTTGTTGTTGTTGTTGTTGTTGTTGTGGCGAAGGGCTCAGTTTCTTGTTATACGTCGAATTAAGACGACTAGCCAAACATGTATGTTAAAGAGTGTCCGCAGTTGCTGCTGACTTTTTTTTTTTTCCAATTTGTATGCTTACCAAAGTTCATACTTTTTTTTTTTTTTTTTGACAACGTCTAAAAAAGCGAAAAAACAAAAGTGTACAAAATCTAAGCTAAACTAGCCCTTCTAAGCTACTTGACCCCTATCAACTTTCAAAATAGTACAAAGGCGTAGCTGTCTTCCCAAGTCACGAACTTGACCAAGAAGCCATTTGCACGAAATATCAGCAACACATTGACCTTGAAGCATTGCAACCAGTTTGTAAGAATCAGTGAAAACCATGACCGCTTCAAACCCGGAACGAACACTCCACTGCAATGCTAAACACACGGCTTCAAATTCAGCGTGTAGGGCTGAACTCGAATAACCTCCCACGCTATCCTTGCCATAACACAAATTATGATCTGCCGAATAAGCCACCCAACCAAACCCTGCTTTCTTGGTAGATGCAAGCCAAGCTCCATCAACGAACAGGTGAATAGCACCATAAGAGAACAAGCGCTCCTGGCCTAAGTGAGCCAGGAAGTAACCAGGAGGGGTATTCGAATTCCCTCCGATCTCAGTCAAGCTTCTATCAGAGAAGCGGCTGTAAGTTTGCTTTAAACGAGATTGTTGAAACTCATAGAAAAACTTTCCACTAAGTATCATAATAGCACCAGGATTTGGGATGGAGCCTCTGAAGATGACTTCGTTCCGATGAATCCATATGGCCCAAAGAATCGACAGAAATGAAACAACCAAATGATGGTGGAGGTCCAATTAGGGATGGCAATAGACCCAGGACCCGACCCAGACCCGGCGGACCCGACCCACTTGGGTCGGATCTGGGTCCACTTTTTGGAGACCCAATGGATCTGGGTCGGGTCCAGACCCGATGATAAATGTGTGGGTCGGATATGGGTCTTTGATCTGAGACCCAGACCCGACCCATGGACCCGCGGACCCGGCCAAAAATATAGAAAAAAAAAACCTAATTTATCACGATCCTAGCCTTTCGCTTTCATTTTCATTTTTTAGTCTTCTCATGAGTCACGCACTCATGCCCAATCTTTCTCCGCGACCTCAAAAGCCTTCGTCACTGCCTCAAAATCCTTCGATGCCGCTCTCCCTTAGTATTCTGAAGTTCTAAGTAAGACAAGATGGATGAGGAATGTCCACCATAGTGACGATCGCAAAGCACATTGACGCATTAACGATCGTAAACCACATCGAGACGAAAATATCATAAGGTCCGCAATTACAAAACATGATATTTTTTTTTTATAAAAGACCCATTTTGGACCCAGACCCGGTCCAAACCCACTGGATCCTGGCGGGTCTGGGTCTGGATCTGTAAATTTTGGACCCGATGGATCTGGGTCGGATCTGGGTCTGCTTGTAAAGACACGGATCCGGGTCTGGATCCTATCGGACCCGACCCAGACCCGACCCATTGCCATCCCTAGGTCCACTTTACCGAGAAAAGTGACCGTGTCCATAATCCAGTCCTCCAATGTAATATTGAGATTTGCCAACACATTAAGCCCCAGCGGACAGGCTCGCCAAACATGTGCCACCATCGTGCAAGATCGAAACAGATGATCAGTGGTTTCTTCTTCGGTATGTTACAGGGATTGATTAGCAAATGAATAAGATCAGTTTAAGTTTCTATAATTGGAAAGTTGAGGGCAACTCTTGTTTCAAGAGGGAAGGATTGATACAGGGAGTTTAGTTTAGTCGGGTAATTAGTGGAATTAGTTGAACTGTCGTTGTAATTAGTCGAGTTGTCGTTGTAATTAGTTGGGTATAAATACTGTGCTGAAATGTAATCAAAGGCAACAAGAATGAAAATAACAACTTTCCTCTCCCAAATTCTGTTACACTTTTATCTAGCTTCTTCCTCACTCTTTTCTGTTACAACAAGTTGAGCTCAGCTCCTTGTATCTTCATCTTCACTTCTCATCTTCTTGTACCTTCTTCCGGCAGTCATCTCGGTCGAGCTCGGCTCCCGTCTTCACTGTTACTGTCGTCTGAACTACTTTACAGTGGCATTCATCTTGCTACTGTAACATTGGTATCAGAGCGATCTGATCCTCGCCTCCTCGGCGAGCTTCCGCAACACGCTACTGCAATTAAACTGGCGCGAATTCATCACCAATTGTACCAGACACAAACACAACTTAATCGACCTCAAACTTCAGCAACAATGGTGGAGCAAGGTATGGCGGCGATGCAAACTCAACTGAACCAAATGGAGACGATGCAGGCTCAGTTGAACCAAATCATGGCGATGCTACGCCAACCAGAAACCGGAAATGGCGGAAATAGGCACAACGGCAGCACCAATGAAGCAAACAATCAGGAAACTTCCTCGCGAAGCTTCGGAAGTGCTCCAAAAGTCCAATTTCCTCAATTTGACGGCTCGGAGGTAACTTCATGGTTGCGTAAATGTGAGCAATACTTCACTTTGTGCAAGGTAGATGACAATCAGAGGGTGAATATGGCTTGTTTGAATATGATTGGAGAGGCAGGAGTTTGGGCAATCCATTATCTTGCTGTGAATAAAAATGCTTCTTGGATTGATTTTGTGATGGCTTTACCATCAAGATTCAGGGTTGATAGCATCAATGTAGGAAATGTTGCGAGTATGCCAAGCCAGCTTACTGGTATTCTTGCAGAAAAACCTTTACTAATGCCCACTCTTGTACAAGTCAATAATTTTGCTGTACATTTACAAGACAAACCACCTGTTAATCCTAAAAATTTCCAAGAAATTTCAGCAGAAAACCCCATTCCCATTCCTGAGGCTTCACAAGAATATCAATTTTCTGAAATTGATGGATTTGATCGCATTCAATCAACAGTGGAGCATCAAGATCTTCTTGAAGTTTCAGAAAATTCTGAAATGGGTGGAATCGTGCAAGAAAGCTTCGACAGTAATGAATTTTCTGCGCTTTCGGAAATTTCGCAAGAAGACACAGCAGACATGACTGATGGTTTGCAAGGAAATCTAGGGAATGAAATTGCTGAAATTGAAGGTTATGTGATGGAGCTCACTGTAGAAAAGGAGTCAGTAGAATGGAAAGAGGAGATGAATCAGCATAATAGTATGAATGTGATGGATATGGGTGTGGCAACTACTATGGACAGTAGTAAAATTTGTGAAATCAGGCCCTGTGATCAAGTTTCTAGGCCCAAGAGTCTGTATAGTAGTAAAAATCAGGAAAGCTGTGTGAATGCTGGTGTAAAAATCAGGAAAATGCCATGTTCTGGAAATGTTGCAAGGAATGTAGCAAGTCAGCCTACTCAAGGTCTGGAAATTGCTGGTTTTTCAGACTGTCATGGGAAGACAGGTTGCGGAATGTCTTTTCCAATTGTTAATGAGCAATACGAAAGTGTTGCAGTGATGACTGTGGTTTCCGACAACACTTCTGGCTTCCCTGGGAGAATTGAAGAGGGTATTGTTATTGAAATAGATGAAGAGTTTGATGTTGTTGAAGTAGTAGATAGAAATAATGATAGAGGCACAGTTGAGAATTTCAGTGTGAATTTGAATGCGGCTAAGTGTTATGGGATTTTTGCATATGTTTCTAATGTGGAAAATATGCAATGTCCACCATCTAAATCAAATAGGAGTGCTGTAAAACAGTCTGATGTGAGTCTTGTAAAGCCGATTGATGGTGATCAATCTTCAGAATGCAGTGAGGAGGAAGGGACTTTCCAAGAGCTAAGCATGTCAATTAAAGTTGCTTGTGTACATCGACTGTCAGTCAAGTCTCCTGTATTGTTGATGATAATGCTGTGTTCCGTGAAGAGAAGGAGAAAATTCGATTCAGGGGGCAGGAATGGTGAACAACATCAGTGGCAAGGACTGGTGAGCAAAGTCATCAGTTGCAGGGACTTGGAATGCAAAGTCATCAGTTGCAGGGACTTGGAATGCAAATCGTAATCAGTGGCAGGGACTTGTGAGCAAAGTCAGTTGCAAGGACCTAGAATGCAAACTGAAGATGGGCAGAGACTTGATAGCAAATTAGCTTTGAAGTGGGAAGAATGGTGATCGAAGAGTTTAAGAAGACTTGAGGGCAAGTCTTGTTCTAAGGAGGGTGGATTGTTACAGGGATTGATTAGCAAATGAATAAGATCAGTTTAAGTTTCTATAATTGGAGAGTTGAGGGCAACTCTTGTTTCAAGAGGGAAGGATTGATACAGGGAGTTTAGTTTAGTCGGGTAATTAGTGGAATTAGTTGAATTGTCGTTGTAATTAGTCGAGTTGTCGTTGTAATTAGTTGGGTATAAATACTGTGCTGAAATGTAATCAAAGGCAACAAGAATGAAAATAACAACTTTCCTCTCCCAAATTCTGTTACACTTTTATCTAGCTTCTTCCTCACTCTTTTCTGTTACAACAAGTTGAGCTCAGCTCCTTGTATCTTCATCTTCACTTCTCATCTTCTTGTACCTTCTTCCGGCAGTCATCTCGGTCGAGCTCGGCTCCCGTCTTCACTGTTACTGTCGTCTGAACTACTTTACAGTGGCATTCATCTTGCTACTGTAACACGGTACCACAAAAAACACAGTGATCAACCAAGGATGTTCTGAACCTGTGGAAGTTGTGGGTGACAGCTAGAGCCTTGTGGCAAATTTTCCACAGGAAAACTTTCCACTTAGGCAACAAATCAAAAGCCCACCATCGTTTCCAGAACAATTGCTGCTTCTCTGGAACTTGAGAGTCCATAAATCTTGAACACAAGAAGGCATAACCCGACTTAACTGAATAAGCGCCAGAGCAAGTGTATTTCCAGTATAAGAAGTCGTCATCCAGAGGTGAGCCTAATTCAAGAGACAGAATTTCTCTAGCACTGTAATGTTGAAAAATTCTTCGAACTTTCCCTGCATCCCAACTCAAAGGAGTTGGGCATATTAAATCTGCAACCTTCAGACCAGCAAAAGAAGCCAAAGGGATGTCATCCCTGACCGTACCATCTTTAGACTGGAACCAGTTTTTAGACAAAACTGAAACCTTAGAGCCATTCCCAATTTTCCATTGCAGGCCATCCTGGAGTAGATGACACCCCAAAAAGACGCTGCGCCAGCCCCAAGAAGCCCTGCCCGAGTAGGAGCGAGGGAGTTTATTCAGAAACTGCAGTGCATTTCCATATTTGGTGGAG
This sequence comes from Spergularia bocconei, assembly GCA_963457585.1. Taxonomy (NCBI): domain Eukaryota; kingdom Viridiplantae; phylum Streptophyta; class Magnoliopsida; order Caryophyllales; family Caryophyllaceae; genus Spergularia; species Spergularia bocconei. The sequence goes on from OY734947.1 coordinate 2,215,481, forward strand.
TACAATTTGGAGATAAGTAATTGTGGGTTGCAATGTAATCTATAAGCTTGTTTCATGAGCAGCGACTCGTTGAGCAGCTCACTCTTTCTAATCCCTAGCCCTCCCATTCCTTTCGGCAAATGCAAAATCTCCCTTCTGACCCATGGAATACCCGGGCGACTGGAATCAGAGCTCCACCAAAAAAAAAAAAACCAAAGTTCATACTAGGCCTTGAAGTGGAAGGCATTTCCTACGCTGATGTACGAAATAAATGTTCTATGCATTTGTGAATGCCAGTGATTTTTGAAGATAGTAAAGATTACGAGGCGAGGATTCAGAATCAAGGTATGTTACTTTTTGTTGCTGCAGCTTGAAGACTCTGGAGCGATGTGGAGTAACTGATGTCATGGAATGGAGAGTATTAAACGAGCCTTTCGAATTATTTGTTACCACACAGATAATCAGTTGGATTACGGAGTGCAACTTTGCTGTTATAGCTGACAATTGGCGGATATCTGAGTGTCTTTCAGCATATTGCTGGTTGTGACAAGTTGATCAGCTATCTCCACTCCTCTTTTTGTGCTTGCCAGGACCATGGAGTACCAAATCATTCTAGGCCGTGGCTCTTTGCTAATGTAACGAATATCCAGGTCCGAACACTAGCTCAGGGGATTGCATGATTGCATCAGTTCGATTTTTTTTTTTTTGGTTACAAGTTCGAATTCTTCATGGAGTGCAACAACGCCAATCAGCATTGCAGTTAGTTGGACTCTTTATGCCGTTCAGTCCCGAGGTTTCGGAGTGAGAATATAAGGATTTCAACGTGTATCGGTTTCAAAAGGAGTCTGGTCGATAATTTGGGAAACTTTATTACAGTAGTTAGACCCTTGTTTAAAACTGGGTCAATTCCAAACAGTTGACTTTTTTTTTTTTTTTTTTCCTGGTAACTTGTGGTCCAATCAGACGTAGAGATTTGAAAACCTAAACCTAGTTAATGTTGCATTTAAACTTAATTAAGGTTGATAAGTCCCCTTTTATTTTCTCTCTTTTACTTCTTTCCCTGTTCTCCATATACTTCGTCTCCTCACCGTGCACGATATCACCATCATCGTCTATTTGTGCAATTGTGCCGAGTGACTACCACCTGCAGCTCCTTTACCAGCCGCCCTCTTCTCGTCAGCCGCAGTCGTACATTGCCGGTAATCTCTTCCCCTTCGCCTCTGTTTTTCATTACTTTAGCCAATGAAATTAAAACCGTAAAAGTAGCTTGTAAAATTAGGTCTACAAGTAGCTCCCAACATGACAAGTAAAAAAAAAAAAAAAAAAAAAAAAAAACAAAACAGAGAAATCTCTCTGAGTCGGAGGGAGTATATCAATATTTATTCTACTTTCGCTAGTTATTGTACTAGATATAAGGAATATATTGTATATATGAATTAGTCAATATAGGAATGTAATTATATGTATTATCTTGTTACCTATTGTACTGTAGTTCATATGGTGAATGATAATAATCGTGTGTAATTTAGGGTGAATATATTATGTTTTTTGGTTGGTGGTATGTTTATATTTTTTTTTTTGAAACGAGTGGTATGTTTATATAAGTCTTATGATGTTAATTATAATGGTTAATGTGATTAAAGAAGTAAATTTTTGTTAGTGTTGGTTATATGTAAATTGGCTTAGATTATGCATCACACGATGATCATACCTTATTACATTGCATATAGGATTGCCTAACATAGATATATAGTAGTCGACCCTGAGTTCATAGACGAGAATTGCATTGATAGAGCTTGTTCGTGGGCGTTAGTCTGTGTGTGTTAGAAGGTAAGTTAGCATGCTCAAGCTCAAAAAGTGCACCCTAAAATGTTGATTAATATTTTTGGGGATATATGTCCGGGAATATACAGAGCATAAGAAGCGTTCTTTTGACTCTTGTGTGCTTTAATTTGTATATATGTAAAGTTTCACCAATGCATTTCAGGGATTGATATGATCATGTCAATAAGCACAGGGAGGAGGCAATGTGGGCAACGGTTCATTCCTATTGAGGTGGTTGCGGATATTTTGTCATGGCTTCCTGTAAAGCCTATAAATCGTTTCAAGTGTGTCTCCCCGGAGTGGCACGCTCTCATCAGAAGCCAAGCGTTTATCAATCTCCATTTACGACGTGGAGTCCGTTTTGATCACATCTTTATGACTGCCGTTGTAGAAAGGAAGACAAAGAACCCCTTAAAACCATTCCAAACAGGGTACATGAAGGCTAAACTATACAGTCTTAATCTCAGCCCAATTGTTGTTGACGGACAACGCAAAGAGGCTGGTAATACTGCTACTAATCTCTTGCTCAACCGCATCCATGTCACGCTCCAAGGCGACTTTCATGTCATGCCCATCGGATCATGCAATGGAATCGTGTGTCTCCGAAACGTTGATGGATGGGGCTTTACTTTGTTGAATCCGTCCAACCGAACCCATATCAAAGTCACCAGTATCGTAGAAGATAAAAGGGCTGTCCTGTTTGCTCCAATTCCGAATCAAAATCAAAATCAACAAGTTACTGAATTGGAGTTGATGTCTTTCGGGTTTGGTTATGATTCGGTAGCTGATGATTACAAAGTGGTAAAAGTCACCCAAATTCGTAAGGTTATCAACAATGCTTATGTAAAAGAAGCAATGTACCGTACCAAGGTAAATGTGTATAGTTGGAAAAATAAGAGGTGGGATATGTACTGGGACAAATTCTATGGTATTTATGCCATGCAGTATTCTTCTGTTTACGATACTGGTGTTCCCTACAACAACGCGCTATATTGGTTGGCGATAAGACATAGCCCCGGCCAGGCTGATAATGTCGATGGAGAGCTAGTCATCGTCTCTTTCGATGTATGCACACAAAAGTTTCGCCGGGACACCATGTCTCCACCAAAATACACCAGATATGTTTCTCAAGCTACATACTTAAGTGAAGTTAAGCAATGTGTGCATTTTATGGTGACGAGCAGTAAGGGTGGGTCGCCGGGACAAGTTATGGAGCTTGAGATGTGGAAAATGAAGGACGATACGAGTTGGTGTAGGATATGTACGATCGAGATTTTTCCCTATCTTAATACAAGGATAATCAACTATTCACAGAGGCATAACAATCTTTTATCGCATACCCAGGGTGGGATGAAGGGAAACTTGCTCTTGCTGGGCGATCCAGTTACCGGTGAAACAAGGGCTACTTATCAGTTTTATTGCGCCGATCAGTATCCTCGTATTCAGCCTTATGTGGAATCTCTTGTTGACCTCAACTTTAATCCCAAGTAAAAGACGCTAACAAATCAAAGGTACATTTTACGTACGCATCCTCGGATTCAGCCTTAACACTGTTGTATCAAGTTAGCCCGTCATTGTTTCTTTCGATATATGCACCCAAAAGTTCTCCCGGGAAATCATCTCTTTGCCTGAATATACCAAATTTGCTGGTCAAACTGATGTTAAGCGATGCCTACATTTTGTGCATTTTGTTGTTTTGCAAGAGACGGAGCTTGATATGTGGAAAATGAAGGATACGTGTTGGTGTCGATTGAGTAGGATCGTCACTCCGTTTTCTGATCCGTGGATGATCAACTACTCAGAGAGGCTTAACAAATTTTATTGCTTAACCAGCTAGGAGATGTGGGGAGCCATCAGCTCTTCCTGGCCGATTTGATTACTGGTAAAGCAAGGGGTTTTTATCAGTTCTCTTGTGTCGATCAGTATGCCTGTACTCAGCCTTTTGTGGAGTCTCTAAGTCTCTTGTTAACCTCGACGTTGATCCCGAGTAAAAGAGCAATGAACGTACTACGAGTGCACTACTACTCCCTGCCTTTCTAAGTTAATGGCCTTAATTTCATCAGTGTCTGAAAAATATTCATTGGAATGTACTTTGTTAGAGCTTGGTGTATACTTCTTCATTTTCAGGTCTGTTTGACAGAAGTAAGGACTAAAAGACCTGCATGTTTTGCAAGCACTGTACTTTCTCCGAGCATTTGAACACCAGTCTGCAGAGTTGTTCACTGCTTGAACATCCGAATTTATGGTCTGAGTTCTCATTTCCTGCCAATTTTTCTTAAAGTTGCTTCCTTGAGAAGAAACAATCTTGTTTTAGTGCTTTAGTACCTGCACTTGAATCTTTTACCAGTGGCATTTTTCGATTCTGATGTGTTCATGCATCTGATGAGGTGAAGGATTGATGAGAACTCATTGCGCAGCACAGGTCCTTAGTCTACAAACAGACATTACAGGCATTTATCTAACATTGTTTCAGTAGTGAATGTGGTAGAACAATTCATGTTTACTGTCAATGTTACCATGGTTTAGCATCTGTACATGAAAGTCTCCGTCTTCGGTACTACCGACAACCTACCGTACACAGCTGCTGACTTTTAGCTCGTATGTTGTACTGACAAATCTGTAATATGGCCTTGTGAATGTCCTGTGAGTGTCATTCTGGTTTAATCCTGCTGCAGTTTTGCTTTACATTACAGCGAAGTGCCTAGCTTCGGCAATCAGTGTTAGACTGTTTATATCAGCTGAATTCAGGGAAATCACGAGATTCAGCGAACCCTGTAGTATCATATAAATATCATATAAAGCTGTGTCTACAATGTGTAAATCGATGAAACTTCGTACCATTTGTTACACAAAACCGGATTGCATTGCTTGATGAATTGAACTATTCTTTGCAACTGCACCAGATCGTATGCCTCTTAACTGTTGCTTTCAATCTGTTCGTGGTGTTCGTTGATGGAACGATCGAGCTTTGTTTGAATTGTTTCATATGACAGACATTAGCTTTGCATGCCGGCAATAGTCGTGTGTGTGCATTACGCACGAACACTAAACACTGAGCTAACCAAGCAAGCAAGGAGAGGCTTGAAAAACAAAAGGGGCTCCTAATCTCTAGGATGATTGCTTGTGTCCAGGATTTGGTTATGAGCAATTGAGCACGTGACTAGCATGATACTCCAATTAATTAGAAGTTTCAAGTTTGAGCGCTATGAACGCATCGTTATAATATATGATCGTGAATATGTGTACGCTTTGTTTTCATAGGAAGGGCTAAGTGCTTGCTCCACACTCGACCGCAAAGTAAGGGGTTGCCATTGCAATCCGGTCTCGTCCTTGAAGAGAGTTTCTTACTTTAGAATTTTATTTTTCAGTAGTAAATTACCTAAAAATTCGTCAAACTCAAATATTGTAAATTTCACAATTTCCGAAAATGCAACCCAAAACAAAGGTCAAATCTATATCCGGGCTTGTACGTGAGAGCATGATGAAATGTTGTCTACAGCCTACAGGTTCGGTTCACTTGTCTAATGAACCAAAGTCTATTTTTTGGTAACACCGAATGGTGCGCCCCGATCTATTTGTTGGCCATGACCAATCTGTGTCTACTCCTATGACCATATATGTCTCCGAATTTACCCCGTGTCGTATCCACGATAATGAAAAATGATGTATGACATGATAACACTTAGTAGGTGATTAGGAGTCTTAGTTTTCGTCTTTTATAACCTAAATCTAACTACTAAACTGAATACAGACACCGATACGGAACCTCCGATTCGAAAAAGAATACTCCTCGAGTCATGGCTCATTTTCAAAACTCTTGATGAATGTGAGAATTAATTTAGTAAATATGATATTTGGATTAATATGATAATTAATTTAATGGATGTATAAAATTGACGAATGAACATATAAGGATATGTAGTATTTATACACGCGCTTGATACATTGGATTTGCAGGATTGTTTACCCTATTGATATTATTTTGTAGATGTTACACCCAAAATTATAGTAAAACATGTTCCTTCAAAATAAAAGTTACAGAAGAAGATGATTTACTTTTAATGAAAATATAGTAGATGCATGGATCAGTCTTACAATATTGAAATTTTCGCTTCACAATTACCAATAGCAAATATAAGTGACCAAATTTATCAAAGAGATAGGAATTGAATTAACACAACTCTAATTATATCATTGTATAGAAGAATCATTGCTTTCTTTCCTACCTAATAATTTATTATTTTGACAACTTGAAACACATATGACAAACGTATACCTTTTTATACTAATTTAAGGAAAATACGGAAGTATATATAGTACGTCAAATTAAAATGTAACGTCACATTGAAAAACCAATGGCCAAAAGCCATTAGGTTGACTATCATCATTTAAAAAAAAAAAAAAACTTTCAAACTAGCCTTACAATTCAATGAAAAAAAAAAAAGTTAAGGTGTGGAAGATGAATCATTATTATTAATAATTGAACAAATAAATATTGATTAATGTATGTTATTTTCCGTATACAATAATTTTTTTTTTTAATTTTAACGTAGTGTAGTATGACAAATCAGCAACCTACGTGACTTTTTTTTGAAGATTTTTTTATGTTAGCCTATTAATATTATTATATAAATAGATTAAGCAATTTATCATCATTATGTAATCCTAAAAATTCACGCTAATAATCGTAATTAAACTACACTTGGAAAAATAAATTGCGACGAAAATAAGAGAGAAAAAAAAAGAGGGGGGAGAAAAAGGAGAGAGGGAAACCGGCTTACAGAAGAGGATGTGAAATGACGATTGGAGGGGCGTGGTGGCGCCGATCGCGCACCAGTGTCCCTTTTATAATAATCTCGGGTATGGGCATGTCGTCGCGCTTCCTATATCTGTTGCTGGTTTTGTTTGGAGGGAGTGAGGACTGTGGAGTAGAAGCTTGAGAGTAAAAACATGAAATTATTTTTTATTTTTTTTAACGAGGTTATAAAACGTTTTCATCACATTCAAAGAAAAAGAATGAAAGAAGATGTGACACTTTCATGGCAAGTCGACTTTTTAGGCTCTGTGCCATTGGATTGCATTTTTCGAATTTGATTTGATTTTTATAATTGAACTAAGGTAGCGTTTGGAAACAAGGATTTGAAAATTTGTAATCATTTCAATTCCATCATTTGAGAATGTGGAATTCAAATATAAATCAAATGTTTGGGGAGGGTGGGATTTCAAAATGACACCTCTTGAGGTGTCATTTGTTTTTAGCCTAATTGGATGTGATACAAATTCCAAAGGATTTGACACAATCCAAATCAAAATTCTCAAATTCTTGAGTTCCCAAACATGGGATTTGTGTCAAATTTGGATTTGATAATCAAATCCTTGTTTCCAAACTCACTCTAAGAGAGTGTTTGGAAACAAGAATTTGATTCTCAAATCCAAATTTGACTCAAATCACATGTTTGGGAAGTCAAGAATTTGAGAATTTGGATTTGTGTCAAATCCTTTGAAATTTGTATCAAATCCAATTAGGCCAAAAACAAATGACAACTAAAGAGGTGTCATTTTGAAATCTCACCCTCCCCAAACATTTGATTTATATTTGAATTTCACATTTTCAAATGATGGAATTGAAATGATTACAAATTTTCAAATTCTTGTTTCCAGAGATTACGTAAACTGATTTCATTTGATTCGAATGGACTTCACTAGATTTGATCTGAAATGAATTTAATTTACTGCATTTAGAGAATTAATAACTAGAAATAGACTAAATTAATTGGTTGTTATTTGGATAATTCTGATCAGATTTGATTTGATTTGATTTCATTTGCATGAAACTGATCTAATCTGATTTGATTTTATTTGAATACATCTGATCTGATTTAATAAGCTGACTCACACAGTTACCACTACTCCATAGGAATGTATCTTTTTTATTTGATCTGATTTAACTGCTCCTGATCTGATCTAAGTGTGACTCTGAACGTATCAGAATTGGTAGAAAATTCGATTAAATTTCAATGAATTATCATATTTATGGACCATAATCATTGAACGTATTCTGAGCAATTATGATCTGATTTGAATGATTTTGATGTGATTTGTTATGAATGATTATAAACTGATGATCTGAATACATCGTTAATCAAGTCTTATCAAACAAGAACTAAATCAATCTTAATCATCACATTTCCATTCTTACACTGCACCACCTTAAAGCACTTCGCGAGTACTTATGTAATAGCTTGATCCATCGGTACGTCGTAACACAGCCCAATAAGATGGGTAGTCACCTCTTAGACCCGTATATGCTCTCGTGAACTCTAAAAGATGAATGCCTTGTTGTTAGTATAGTGGCCGGTAAGTGGAGCTGGCAACCTTGACCCGACCCGACTCACCCGAAAAGCCGACCCGATTGAACCTGAAATTGTGATCACCCGAACCCGACTCGACTCGACCCGATAATGACCCATGACCCGATACAACCCGATAATGTCCAACCCGACAATGACCCGACCCGACCCGTAGTGACCCGTTATCCGAAAATGACCCGACCCGTTTGATGACCCGATAATAATTAAGCTTAATAGTGTTACAAATTAAAACAATTTAGTATGGATCTTGAGCGCTTTAATTTACTAACCAAGTAAATCCACCTAATTATGTAAAAAAAAAAAAAAAATATTAACCAAAACATGAAATGACGCGGATGATTAACCATCAGTAACTAAACGCGATTATGACCCGACCCAAAATCGACCCGACCCGACCATAAAATTAACCCGACATGACCCGAACCGAAAGCAACCCGAGTCCAAACCGACCCGACCCGAAAGTTCATATTGACCCGGCAAGACCCGAACCCGATATGACCCGACCCGGCTCGACCCGACCCGAAACCGACGCGACCCGCCCGATTGCCAGCTCTAGTGGTAAGAGGCTATTATAAACTGACTAGGATCTTATGCAGTCAATGAAGGTAGGACTCTTAAGATCTACTGTTAATCCATAGGTAAAAGGTTATATCGTTCAAGCTTAAAACTATACCGTGGTAGGACTGGTAGTTGGCGGACCATTGTTGCATGATGACTTACGCTAGCGTAGAAGTTTTGTGCCTGATAGGATTTAATTGTCTACCTAAATATGTGGTAAGATATCGAGATAACATATAATGTAAGTATAAGTAGAGTCCTACCTAACTTCTTATTAGATATATTTTCAATATAATATTACCGAGAATCTCTAGTAGAGCTCAACTCGATCGATGTGAGAGCCCAAAAAAAGCTTCCTTTAATAATACAAAAGGATTATATGAGCCTTAATTGAATTTTTTTTCGAAATAGGGCTCAAAAAAAAAAAAAATGTTAAACGATATGGGTTGAAATTAAACTTGTTAAACCTTATGGGGTGCACGTCACCCCATAGGATAAACCGCCAGTGGTAAATGCGGTTCTAGGTATGCCAAACATTGCCAATATGGCCGAAGGAGGATGCCATTGACCGCCTTAAATTCGAGAGTCTCGTAGAAGGACCAAATGAAGTCTAGTAATTATGTGCCATACTATTTTAGAAACCTAGGAGATTAAACTAAGCCATGGTTTTGGATTTAACTGAAAAAGGCTTACAGATTAGTAGCAGTTTATTTTTCAATTCGGACTAACAACAGGGGTTCATCTGCGAGATCAGATTACAGGTCTGTACTTTGAAAGCTTATATCTCCATCTAAAAATATCGGAATAGGGCTATGTTCAAATTGAAGTTCAAGATTTAAGCTTTCCAATGACATAAATTACAAATTCATCAGAGTTGTGCTCGGAAAGTTATGGCCAATGTCGTGCTGTCACGATTTCATAAAAAAAAATATAGAACCGCCAGTGGGACTGGCGGTTTCTCTTTTGTGAAACCGCCATTCCCACTGGCGGTTTTAGGCGGTCAATGGCATTCTCCTTCAGCCATATTGGCACTGTTTGGCATACCTAGAACCGCCATTACCAGTGGCGGTTTATCCTATGGGGTGACGTGCACCCCATAAGGTTTAACAAGTTTAATTTCAACCCATATCGTTTAACATTTTTTTTAAGCCCTATTCCGAAAAGAAATTCGCCTTAATTTTCCAATGTGGGACAAACCAAATCCATAAACCACTTTTCATAATCCGTAGTGTTACAAACTCCCCCACTTAAAGAACGCAATGTCCCTGGACGTCGCGCCTCAACCATTCCATACCAACATCAACACAGGTCCAAGATGCCCCCCGCTAGACGGTTGGTCTGGGCCTAACCCCAACACCCAGCACGCGGCCGCAAAGTTGCTCTGATACCATCTGTAATAGCCCGATCTATCGGTATGTCGCAACACAACCAAATAAGATGGGTAGTCGCCTCTTAGACCCGTATATCCTCTTGTGTGTTCTAAAAGTTGAAGGCATCGTTTATAGTAGAATGGTAGCAGTCTATTATAAACTGATTATATGAGTCTTAGTTTCCTAATGTGGGACAAACCAAATCTATAAACCACTTTGAATAATCTGTAGTGTTACAACATATGTCAGCCTTTACTCCTTTTGGCATTGACTACGCAATTTTCCCAATTTATTTGGGTTTTCCCCTCGAAAATGTATTTCCTCTTCAGCCTTTGATTTCATTTCAATTGATTAAACTTCCCCCTTCTTTTCTTCATTGATTAAAATTTTACTCTCGTGCTCTCTGTTCATGAACTCTGAAGAAGGTATGTGAACTCAAGCTCCTCATTTATTCCTTGATACCAACAATTTGAGGTAGTGTCGAATCTAAATTGTCTTCATTGTTCACTTGAAAACCCTAACTAATTTGGGGTTAAATTTGCAATGTAACACGTTCATGTTTGTCTGAGAGCAAACCTTATAAGGCTATGTGCGATTGAACTGTATTTTTTAGATTTTGTTTGAACTAATCTGTTTAATTTGATTTGTATGAACTTGATTTTATTTGATCTGGACTGAATTTATTGATAAATTAACTACATTGAAACGAATTATTAATTAGAAGTATACTAGATTCATTTATTAAGGCCCTGTGCGATTGGACTGCATTTTTCTGATCTGATTTGATTTGATTTGATTTGAACTGATCTGATTTGATTTGATTTGAATAAATTTGATTTGATTTGATCTGAACTGAATTAACGGATAAATTAACTGCAACTAGACGAATTAATAACTAAAAATAGACTACATTCATTGATTGTTATTTGGATAATTCTGATCTGATTTGATTTGATTTGAATAAAGCTGATTTGATTTGATTTGATTTGAATAAATCTGATCTGATTTGAAAACACCGTTGAATAAGTTGAATCGCACAGGGCCTAAGGCCATATTTGATAGGATTTATTTGCAGTAGTATTCATATCAGATCAGATCACATCATAGTCATTCAAATCAGATCAGATCAGAAATGTTCAAATTTTTATCAATGTATTTGGTCCATAACTGATACTAATTCATTGAAATTCAATCAAATTTCAACACATTCAGATCAGATCAGTTCAGATCAGTTTAGAGTCATTCAAATCAGATCAGATCAGATCAGAATCATTCAGATCAGATTAGATCAGTTCAGTTCAGTTCAGTTCAGAAAGATGCAGTCCTATCAAACAGAGCCTTAGGCCCTCTGGGATTCAACTTATTAAACAGTGTTATCAAATCAGATTAGATTTATTCAAATCAAATCAAATCAGATCAGATTTTTTCAAATCAAATCAAATCAGATCAGAATTATCCAAAAAATAATCAATGAATCTAGTCTATTTTTAATTATTAATTCGTCTAGTTGTGGTTAATTTATCAATTAATTTAGTTCAGATTCAAATCAAATCAAATTCATTCAAATCAAGCTGAAGAAAAAAAAAAGGAAAAATGAAATGTACGGAAAGAGGCACTGAGAGGCGATTTTGAAGCGACTTTTTCAGGAGAAAGATCCAGCCATGGCGAGATCTCATTTATTCTGGTAAATCTCGAGGAAAATCACTCAAGAGAGCAACAAAGAGAAAATCTAAGGGCCCGTTCGGTATCACTGCCGTTTTCAGTTTTCGTTTTTTTTTGTTTAAAAAATTTAGTTAAATAAGTTGCAAAAAGAAATTTTGATTGTATATTGCTATAATAGACATACTGAAAATGAAAACTGACAACTAAAAATTGAAAACCACTTTTTCTGGTTTTTAAAAACGGGACTTTGGTTTAAAAAAAAAAACAAAAAAACTGAAAACAGAAACGATACCAAACAGACCCTAAGCAACTACAAAAACTTAAACAAATAATTAATCATAAGAATTGTCCGTCGTCGTCAGAGGCTGAAAAGCATCGGAAGATTTCTGAAATTCAAGGCATCCCTCCTCTGAATCTCTCGGATGAAGAAGAGGAGCATGAATCAATAGATGCGGATGGGCAATCAAAAGATGAATTACCAGTTATTGAAGAAGAGGAATCGGAAGGCAATGAATGGCAGCTTGTGATTAGGAACAACAGAGGTAACTCTCCTCCTCCTCCTAATAATCAGCATGAAAATAGGCGAACGTTTATGACTTTAACCAAAGAGGATGTATCTGAAGGGAAAATGTATTGGAATTCTGCGATTGTGTGCTTTGTTCTTGGCTCAAATCCCCCTCCCGATACTATGAATGGATATTTTCAGAGAATTTGGGGAAAGAGAGGCATGGATAAAGTCTCTTTCCTCCCAAATGGGATTTTTGTGGTGAGATTTAAGACAGTTGAGAGGTCATGAAATCTGGACACTACCTCTTTGATAATAAACCCCTAATTGTTAAGGAATGGAATGAGAATCTGGAACTAACAAAGGAGGCTGTGAAGACTGTACCAATCTGGGTTAAATTACTAAGGTTAGAATTGAAGTTCTGGACAATTGTATTCGGAAAATTTCTGGCTTGATTGGTAAGTTTGTGAAGTGTGATAAAGCTACTGAGGATAAAGCTAGGTTAGGGT